>CM049845.1:14028737-15228737 GCA_027422415.1 Schizothorax lantsangensis | reverse complement strand
CTGCGGAGGAAGAGGGTACGGGTACTTGACTGGCCTGCCTGCAGTCCTGACCTGTCTCCAATAGAGAATGTGTGGCGCATTTTGAAGCGCAAAATGCGACAACGAAGACCCCGTACTGTTGTCCACCTTAAGACTTGTTTGCAGGAAGAATGGGACAAAATTACACCTGAAACACTTCATCACTTGGTGTCTTGAGTCCCTAAACGTCTTTTAAGTGTTGTGAAAAGGAATGGCAACATTACAAAGTGGTAAATGCTTTACTGTCCCAACTTTTTTTGGAATGTGTTGCAAGTCTGAATGACAGGAAAGGATGTATATTTACAAATGACATGAAGTTGACCAGACAAAACATGAAATATTTTGTGTTCATATTGTCTGCAATGAAATACAAGTTAAAGTAAATTTAGAAATCACTACTTTCTTTTTTTATTTGCGTTTTTCATACTGTCCCAACTTTTTCTGATTTGGGGTTGTAATTTGACGAACTTCCTGTTTAAGTCACGCACACTTCCGGATCTATCCGAATACAGATACAAATAATTTTGAGATTGTCACAGATACAGATAGGTTACAGATACAAATAATGGCTCCGCTGCACGCCCCTACTCACAGTCATGTTTGGTATCATTTGAATTGTCTCAGGGCGAATGGTACAATGGTCTCATTCTTATAAGAAGTCAACTAAAAGGTAATACAGATCCTAAGAGTTTAGAGATATTTTGCACACTGTAGAGGGCGGGCTTCAGACACGCCCTCGGTCAAGCGTTGACGCCGACGCCCCCTGTGAATGCAGCGTGAGCCAGAGCGCACGCACACACACGTCACACACCGGATGTGTGTGCGCACTCAGATCACTTGGACATGGTTGTGTACAAGAGGTAAAAAACGATATAAATACTGTTCGTTTTCACACACAAACCGCTTGTTTCGTGTCTTAGGCCATCAATGTGTAGTTACGATGGGGAATTGTTTAATTTGGATTTCTCTGTGCATGTTCTTTTTCCCTCTTATAGAGACAGTGACCTATACCTGCCATTATATGACTGACAGACTAGAACGGTTTGACCTAAAAATTGGAATTGGATCTACTGAAGAAAAAAAGACACCTACATCTTGGATGCCCTTGGGGTAAGCTGATAGATACCACATTTTAATTTCAAAGTGAACTATCCCTTTAATGTCTGAAATGAACAGAGGCCCTGGTTATCACATACATCACCGCACGTGTCCACACCCAAAGAAGACCAAGAGGGCCGGACAAATGGATGATCTCCGCATACAAAACCAAAATTGTGCCATAACGGTGTAGCGGTACCCGAAGGGCAGAACCCGAAGGGTCCACCTATCCGACGTTCAACCGCTCTCCAGACTCCAATAGAGTTTGCCACAACCGGACCAAATCTACAACCATCCCCTTTTTTTCCTGTGCCAGTAAATAAAATATCTTGAAGTCTTAATACCCAAAAATTGATAGACTTGGTTCAGTGTACGGCTCATGAAATTCGTGCCCTGATCAGTTAATACTTCTTTCGGAATGCCTACATGCGAGAAAAAATGAAGCAGTGCATTTGACACCTGTTTTGCAGTGACCTCCCTTAATGGGCATGCTTCCGGGTATCTGGTAGCATAATCGCAAATTACAAGGATAAATCTATTGCCTTTTTGGGTCTTTTGTAGGGGACCAATGACATCTACTGCTATTTTCTCAAAAGGTGTACCAACCGCAGGGACTGATACCAAAGGTGCTATAGCGGGTGCTTTGCCAGCTGCCAGCTGGCATTCAGGACAAGTCCGACAGTATTCCTTCACCTCACTATACATACCTGGCCAATAAAATCTCTTTGCAATCCTCATTAAGGTTTTCATGAACCCCAAGTGCCCTGACCATGGCATTGAATGACCAAGTTCCACCACCCGAACACGAAACCTTTTTGGCAACACCAGCTGCAGACCATCTTCTTTAGACTGTCTGTACAAACGGTTTTGTTCCAGCAAAAACATATCACCGTTCAACATATCTACCTCAGTTCCTTTGCCAACTCTATTAAAACAGTCTGCTAAAGTAGCATCCCACTTCTGACACCATATGTCCGGAATAGCCTTTGCGGCTGGGAAAAAACAACAGCCAACCTACTGAAGTCCAATTGCAGGTGTATTTATTGTGCAGGTGTATTTATTGTGCAGCCGACAACCAAATTCCCAGCAATAATCACCGTGCTACAAACGTGCACCAAGGAAGTACACAAAATTTAAAAAATCCGCTCTCTGCAACTGAGAAGCAGGACACGAGTGCGACCACGCTACACACTTGGGGCAAGAGCACACCAAACAATCTCCTGTCGCCATTTTACATCTTAAGCCCCTCCTTCTGGAACGTTCCACTCTATGGGTAAATTCAGGCCCAATTACAATATACAACCTTTAGACATACAAACACACAATACATATTAACCCCAAATACAAATACAGTTTTAAACACACAAGACATAGGCCTAAACCCAACCGGTTACACATTTATTTCACTGCAACTATATATCTGTTAATCTGTATAAACTTCTACCAAATAAATGTTCTAACTGTATAAATGAGTCTTGTGGTTATTTGTACCATGGATTTAATGTATAAACAAACTTATAGGTGTTGTCAAATTATATTAAACAAACACCTTGTCATGTACAAACTTCCCAATGAACATCATACACATTACCCCAACATAACAACCACACAACACACAACATTTGTATGGGTCAAACATTACAAAAGTCTGTGTATAGAGATGTCAATGCCGGCAACCAGACCGTGTATCACTGCACGCTATGTGCGTGTGTGTGTGTGTGTGTGTGTGTTATACGGGTACGTGCCCATAGTTCATGCATAGTCACGGGTTAGCTCCGTGACATTTCCTCCCCCTTCTGTTTGACACCGCTTGTGGTGTCCTAGAGAGGAAGTCCGCCGTACAGTTCTGAGGGCCCTTACGATATACAACATCAAAAACAAAAGGTTGCATTGATAAAAACCACCGCGTAATGCGGGCATTTGTGTCCTTCATTCGCCCCAACCACTTTAAGGCCCGGTGATCAGTTTCTAGAGTGAACCTTCTACCCAAAAGGTAGTATTTGAAAGAGTCCAATGCCCACTTCACAGCCAAACATTCCTTCTCCACAACAGAGTACCTTGTCTCCCTCGGGAGAAGTTTCCTGCTAATATACGCAATGGGGCGCAACTGACCCTGCTCCCCTTGCAGAAGTACAGCCCCCAAGCCGAACTCCAAAGCATCTGTCTGCACGGTGAATGGCTGATAAAATTTTGGGCTCTGCAACACAGGTTCACTGCACAAAGCATTTTTCAAATCATTAAAAGCATTGTCACAGTCCATAATCCACTCGACCTTGTTAGGTTTGTTTTTCTTAGTAAGGTCAGTAAGAGCTAAAGCTCTTGTAGCAAACTGAGGGATGAAACGTCTATACCAACCCACTAAACCAAGGAAAGATCGTACCTGTTTTTTCGTTGATGGTCGATCAGCAAGTTTAATGGCTTCAATCTTCCCCACTTGAGGACGTATAACCCCATGTTCCAGAACGTGTCCTAAGTAAGTGGTTTCGGCCTTGGCGATGCTACACTTGTCAGGGCGTATAGTTAGTCCTGCTGCCTTGATCCTAGACAATACCTCCTTCACGTGCTGCAAGTGATGTTCCCAAGTCTCACTGAAAATGACTATGTCATCCAGATAAGCTGCTGCGAAGTCCTCAGTACCTTTAAGAATCTGGTCGATCATCCTTTGGAAAGTTGAAGGAGCCCCGTGAAGCCCAAACGGTAAAACACGAAAATGGTAGTGCCCAAAGGGTGTTTTAAATGCAGTTAGTTCTTTGCTATCCGGACTTAAAGGAATCTGCCAATAGCCTTTACACAAATCCAGCGTGGTGAGGAACCGTGCATTACTGAGTTTCTCTATTAACTCATCCACTCTAGGCATGGGGTATGGGTCAAATTTATTTACTGCATTCAGTTTTCGAAAGTCCAAGCAGAATCTTACCGTTCCATCTTTCTTTGGAACCAACACAATCGGATTATTCCACTCACTGGCTGAGGGTTCTATAACTTCAAGCTTTTGCATTGCTTCAATCTCCTTTTTCATTACCGGCACCAATCTTTGTGGAACTCTGTACGGATATTGATGGATAGGTTTGTCATCTTTCAGGTAGATGCGATGTTGAACAAGGTCTGTTTTACCAGGTGAGTTACGAAAGAGTTGCTGAGGGATGCTCTCCAGCAGTTGTTCCCTCTGCTCCGCACTCAAATGTTGAAGGTCCAGACTGCTCTCATCCTGCTGCACAGGTAAGTACTGCTCTTCTGCATCCTCCTCTGTGTGAACAGCCCTCACCAGCAGCTGCTGTTTCAAAACTACTGCTGGCTCTGGTTGTAAGGCTCGGTCATGCCACTTTTTAAGCAAGTTGACATGAAACACCTGTAATGGCTGCTGTCTGGAAGGAATTTCAATTTGATAATCAACTTGACCAACTTTCCTTCTCACCTTAAACGGACCTTGCCATTTTGCCACCAGTCTGTTCTCCGATGTCGGCAGCAATAGCAGGACTTGATCTCCAGGCTGGAACACTCTTGCGCTAGCTTTTCTCTCATACCAGGCTTTCTGTTTCGCCTGAGCCTGTCGCAAGTTTTCTCTGGCTATGATGGATACTTGTTGTAACTTTTCTCTCATTTGCAGCACATACGAAAGTATGTTTCGCTTGCGTGGCTTATCGTTGGCCTCCCAGCTATCCTTCAACACATCCAGAGGTCCCCTGACATGATGAGCGAAAAGCAATTTGAAGGGCGAAAACCCTGTGGATGCTTGGGGCACCTCACGATAAGCAAAAAGCAGATAAGGCAACCATTTGTCCCAGTCCTTGCCACTTTCAGACACAAATTTCTTTAGCATGTTTTTAATAGTTTGATTAAAGCGTTCCACAACACCATCAGTCTGGGGGTGGTAAGGAGTAGTGCGTATTCTTTTAATACCCAACAATTGATAGACTTGGTTCAGTGTACGGCTCATGAAATTCATGCCCTGATCAGTTAATACTTCTTTCGGAATGCCTACATGCGAGAAAAAATTAAGCAGTGCATTTGACACCTGTTTTGCAGTGACCTCCCTTAATGGGTATGCTTCCAGGTATCTGGTAGCATAATCGCAAATTACAAGGATAAATCTATTGCCTTTTGGGGTCTTTTGTAGGGGACCAATGACATCTACTGCTATTTTCTCAAAAGGTGTACCAACCGCAGGGACTGATACCAAAGGTGCTATAGCGGGTGCTTTGCCAGCTGCCAGCTGCCAGCTGGCATTCAGGACAAGTCCGACAGTATTCCTTCACCTCACTATACATACCTGGCCAATAAAATCTCTTTGCAATCCTCATTAAGGTTTTCATGAACCCCAAGTGCCCTGACCATGGCACTGAATGACCAAGTTCCACCACCCGAACACGAAACCTTTTTGGCAACACCAGCTGCATACCATCTTCTTTAGACTTTCTGTACAAACGGTTTTGTTCCAGCAAAAACATATCACCGTTCAACATATCTACCTCAGTTCCTTTGCCAACTCTATTAAAACAGTCTGCTAAAGTAGCATCCCACTTCTGACACCATATGTCTGGAATAGCCTTTGCGGCCGGGAAGAAACAACAGCCAACCTACTGAAGTCCAATTGCAGGTGTATTTATTGTGCAGCCGACAACCAAATTCCCAGCAATAATCACCGTGCTGCAAACGTGCACCAAGGAAGTACACAAAATTAAAAAAATCCGCTCTCTGCAACTGAGAAGCAGGACACGAGTGCGACCACGCTACACACTTGGGGCAAGAGTACACCAAACAATCTCCTGTGGCCATTTTACATCTTAAGCCCCTCCTTCTGGAACGTACCACTCAATGGGTAAATTCAGGCCCAATTACAATATACAACCTTTAGACATACAAACACACAATACATATTAACCCCAAATACAAATACAGTTTTAAACACACAAGACATAGGCCTAAACTCAACCGGTTATACATTTATTTCACTGCAACTATATATCTGTTAATCTGTATAAACTTCTACCAAATAAATGTTCTAACTGTATAAATGAGTCTTGTGGTTATTTGTACCATGGATTTTATGTATAAACAAACTTATAGGTGCTGTCAAATTATATTAAACAAACACCTTGTCATGTACAAACTTCCCAATGAACATCATACACATTACCCCAACATAACAACCACACAACACACAACATTTGTATGGGTCAAACATTACAAAAGTCTGTGTATACAGATGTCAATGCCGGCAACGAGACCGTGTAACGCTGCACGCTATGTGCGTGTGTGTGTGTGTGTGTTATATGGGTACGTGCCCATAGTTCATGCATAGTCACGGGTTAGCTCCGTGACATACATATTTAGCTGACTGGTAATAAATTGTTACATTTGATTTTATTCTGACTTACTCTGAAATTAAGTGGAGACGTATGTTTCCACAAACCTTCGTCCAGAGTTAAGTGCATAATAGATCTCATAATAGATACTAGCATAACCTCTGATTATTGTCTGAGCTTTATTCAAGTTGTACGTAGTTATTTTAACTATCGGGGGCTAGGTGAAAATACTAATGAGATATTAACATATTTCATAGTACTAACATAACCGCTGATTATTGTCTCAGCTTTAATTAAGTTGTACGTAGTTATATTATCTATCGGGGGCTAGGTATATGGTACTAGCATAACCTCTGATTATGGTTTTAGCTTTATTCAAGTTGTACGTAGTTATTTCAACTATCAGGGTCTAGGTGAAAATACTAATGGGATATTAACATATTTCATAGTACTAGCATAAACGCTGATTATTGTCTCAGCTATAGTTTAGTTTTACGTGGTTATGTAACTATCGGGGGCTAGACAAATAGTACTAGCATAACCGCTGATTATTGTTTGAGCTTTAACTAAGTTGTACATAGGTAACTGTAGGGGGCTAAACAGAACTACTATTTAAAGAATGGTAAGCATGGGCGACCTATTAAATAGTATTAGCCATAACCTCTGACTTATGATCAGACTGGTGAGTTTGTGATTATGAGGTACACGTACACCGGCCGGCGTGATACACCCTGAGCAACATAGATTCCTAATGAATGAGTAAATATAAAGTAAGAGTTAAATAGAATAATCAAATGTCAGAATAATAATAATAATAATAATTAGAAATGAACAAACAACCAATTTGCATTTCAACCTAATTTCAAGGTCATAATCAATTGGAGTCAGATTAAATAATAAAATGGAGTCAGATTTGAATTTAACTTAAATTTAATAACTTTGCGCGCTGAAAAGACCGAACATGCAGGAAACCTTCAGTCACCATTGGATACCTCTTTTGGGCCAAATGCGTGGACCTTACATACCCAAATACTTCATGTAGGATGTACTAAAGCAAACTGAGTAAAATCAATTAAAATTAGACATCAATAACTTGATTCTATTGTAACCAAGCAACTTGATTCAACCTTGTCTAAATAACTTGATTCAATCATGTGGAACCACTGTGTCCATGATTGAATCATGTTCAGCCAAAGAGTTATTTTTTTCAGTGAGAGAAAAAAATGTGTTGCCACTATTCTTTTTCTTTATGAGAAAGATGTGCTAGAGATTATGATATATGATACTCTATTTCTGGAGTAAAAGTTTGTCATCTGTATGTTGTGACATCACAAATGCTGTTTCTGGGTCTGAGACTTTACACCATTTCAAGTGAGTATACATGCTCAACAGATGTTAATCAGCACTATTCATTCATCGCACAACTTGAATGAGTAGCCTATATATTATCAGTTTGATGTTTGCTTCAAATGATGAATATCATTACAACATATAACAAAAGATTGAATTAGCATATTTTTCAAACAAAATATGTACCAAAAAGGAAGTTTATTATGTTTTACAATAAATTATAAAAAATGGTGTGTAAGATTTAAGACAAAAATGTTGTTATTTTTCTGATTGTCAAATATCAGTGGATAATGTTCATAGTTAATGTGATGAACTACACCCTTGGTTAGTCTGATAACTCACCTCTGTGTACTTGAGGGGAACTGACTAAATTGTATCCGCTAAAATTGTCTTAGCATCATTTGGTTAAAAAAAGGTTAATGTAGTTTTATGAAAAGCTTTTGCTACATTTGCTTGCAGATGCCGCTTTCTTTGATGTTCTGTAGGAATCTATAAAAAAGCAGTGAAATATGCTCTGTCAGCACTGTTTAAGGTTTTCTCAAGGCTTGTCAGTGCTGGTAGATTATATGCCAAGGAACCTTCCCTAAAACATTTGCCTTCCACATATGCCAGTCCCTACTGAAACAAGTTTAAATAAAGATAATATTTAGATGTTTCAAGAGATCTGCATCTTTGCGTTGGCACTGTGTTTTGTTACTGTGGTGGTATTCTGAAGCACTGTCACCATGATTATACATACACATTTACACAAGAACTGAGATGAAAATAAGGGATTGCTGCAGGGAAGGGAGGCTCATATTCCATACGGCTGAAATGTCCTCTGAACTATGAAGCTCTATTTCAAGACAGCAAATACTGTAACACTGTTGCCAACCCCACCCATTATAATTTAAAGGTGTTAAACTAGTTAAACCAGTCATTTTTTTGGTGTAATACTGATCTATTTTCTTCAGCGTTGTGTAGATTCCATTAAGAGTCAAGAGTGCATCTGCATTTTGCATTTATAATATATTATTTAAAAAATGTTAAAAACAGCAAAAGACTGTACTTATAGGCTGGTATTGGCAAAGCCTGCAGAACATTCTTAAAATCGGTCCAAGAGTGAAGGAGTTATTTCCTGGCAGTGTGGAAACTATGTGCTCCTCAAAAGCTCATTCAGCAAAGCTCTTTTTTGTTTCTTTCTTTTTTTACCTTTATTTAACCAGGAAGAAACTCATTGAGATTAAAAATCTATTTTTCAAGTGTCCTGGCCAAGATAGGCAGCAGGACAACCATACATACAAACACAAAATACACAAAAATAATAATAACATAAAACACCTGAAATAGCAAATCCTTTAAAGTCAACCACAATCCATAACACATCAGGCAAAACATCTACAGCCAGATGTGGCTGCCTCCAAGTCAGTTAACATCCTCTTAAAAGCAACCAATGAGACCAGCTTATTAAGTTTCATGGAATTCTGTAACTTGTTCCATGTAGAGGGAGCAGTATACTTAAATGCATTTTTCCCCAGCTCAGTTCTAACCTTTGGAACAGACAGAAGGAAAAGATCCTGGGAATGAAGATTGTAAGTCCCGATATTATTTACACTGATTTAGGTCAGAAGGTAGGATGGAAGTAGATCTAAAATAGCCTTATATATGAAGATATACCAGTGTTGAAGTCTCCGCATTGATAGAGAAGGCCATCCAACACGTTCATACAGATCATAATGGTGAGTGAGGACTTTAAAACCAGTAATGAACCTCAGAGCTCCATGGTATACAGTGTCCAGTGCATGTAAACTTTGAGACGAAGCATGTATGCAAAACATCACCATAGTCAAGTATAGACATAAAAGTGGCAGCAACCAGCCTCTTTCTAGATTCGAACGAAAGGCAGGATTTGATTCTGAAATAAAACCCTAGTTTAAGTTTTAATCTTTTTGCTAGCTGCTGAATATGAAAGGTAAAAGAAAGAGGTTGTGTATCTATTAAAATACCAAGATATCTGTATTTAAAAACACATTCAATCTTCGTACCCTGGGAAGTGAGGATTGAAGGCAGATTTGATTTGGATTTCAAATTTGAAAAAAGCATGCCTTTTGTTTTTTCAGCATTTAAAACAAGCTTTAAATCATAAAGATTCTGTTGAAGCGTGTTAAAATCAAGTTGTAATTGGGAGAGGGCCTGGTCTGCGGTGGGTGCTGAGCAATACAGTACAGTGTCATCTGCATAAAAATTTTATTTTATTTTAGACACATTACTATCAATGTTATTTATATAGAGGATAAAAAGCAGTGGCCCCAAGACTGACCCCAGAGGCATGCCTTTTGTTATTTTGAGATAGCGAGAGGTGTTGCCCTCCACCTGCACACACTGAGTTCTGTCTGTAAGATAATTATCAAACCAGCAGACAGTTTGTTCAGAATGTCCAGCCCTTGAGAGCTTTATTTACGTCTGAAACTGTAATAGGACTGAAACTAAAAGACTGACTAGAAGGATCCAAACCAACAGTCTCCACTGTAGAGGAACACTCATGTTGAGTATTAAGCGACTCAAATAAAAATCCTGAGGCTATGAAATGGTCATTGAAACAGTCAAGTATTTTGGTCTTATCATTACGTTTTTGAGAGTCTATCACAATGCTTGAAGGAAGCTCCTGGCCTTTACTGTTTTCTGATAATGATTTGATAGTTTTCAAAAAATTTGATGGATTATTCAGGTTATGAGTGGTTTGAGAAAGAAAATAATCAGCTTTGGCTTTTCTAACTTTTAGAGTACATGCATTACGCAGTTGCCTGAAAACCAACCAGTCAGTTTTGATTTGATTTTCTGGCTTTTGCCCATGCCACGTTGCACTCATGGAGGATATTTGCTAAATCAGGAGAAAACCAAGCATTGTTTCGGCCTTTAACTCCGTACTTCTTTAGTGGAACATACTTATTAATTATATTGGTAAACCCCTCATGGAAGACGTTCCAGGCACTATCAACATCTGCACTAATATTATTTTTTTCCCAGTCATAATTAGATAAATCGTGAATGAATTCTTGTTCTGAGAAGTGCTTCATATTACGCTTGACTATAATGCGTGGTTTGTTTTTAGGTATTTTAGTATTTCTAACTGTTGCTATGACACAGTGGTCACTGATGTCGTTTGCAAATATGGAAGCAGTTGAGTACTTATGAGGAACGTTATAATCACATCTATTAGCGATGATTTTTCCGGGTTTTTAAAGTTTGGCTCTAGACTGCCCATGTTCCTGCATATTTCATATTAATATTTCATAGCTAATTATATGGTCTGCAGGAATCAGTAAAAGGAATTCAATAAAAAGGAATCAATAAATCCTCTAATTTAAGGAGCTCTCTCTTTGCAATTATATTCAAGCAGTTCTCACACAAATAGGGAATCACCACATTTTGACAGCAGTTTAGTCACATTGTATGCTATGCTAAATTAAGTTGCTCATCTGTGTGATTTGTGTGCTTTTTATGTGTAACTTGCTGGTAAAATCATAATAATTATCTCTGCCTCCCTAGTAGTGTTTTTAGGCGATTTTGCTTACTTTTTACCCTGAATCTTTGTCACTAAATTGGCATTTGTATGCAAATTATAAATGTTATGCTTATAAATGTCTACATTTTTAACTGCTGACTCTGTGTGTTTGTACATGTATGCTAGAAAAGCCAGATTGTATTCTTTTTTGTTGATTATATACGGTGTAATCTGTTTTGCAAATTTTGTATTGCATGCAAATTAGACATTGTTTAAAGTGAATGTTGGTGTAATCTTTTCATTTGGAATGGCTTTGTATCATACACTCAAGTATTGTGTCAGAGGATGGTTGAAACTCTTATTAGAATTGTCTATAGACATGCATGAGACAGGAGCTGAAAATATGTGATCCACTTGTATTAAGCAATATTGTGCAGGTCTTGTGTGATTTTGCTTACGTTACTAAATACATGTATTTTAGTCAAAATAAATTTAATTCTGTAATGTGACGTATTTCTAGCTAAAACAGGATTATTCAATAGTAAAAAAATGAGAAGGGCATGTAAAAAATGAAGTTGTAAATAAAACAAAGATTATTGGACCGTTTTATGAATTTTACAGCATTCAATGTGTTGCTGCTTATTTCTTAGTAACTGTGAAATGTACTAGCATTTTCAGAGTGAAAATTGTTTCGAAGTAAATCATACACTTTTTTAATGCAAGAGCAAATGTAAGTCTGCAAAAACAGTGCCTAAATGTTTTTTTTTGTTTGTTTTTTTTGTTTTTTTTTTCCTTTGGTTAACATTATCCAATATCCAGTGTGGCCAATATGATGTCAGTGGAAAAGTCTTTTTAGCGGAGGTGCAAATTATTAGGTTTGGATTAATCACTAAAGGGGTGGTTGATTGTGATTTCACTTTTTTAACGTTAGTTAGTGTGTAATGTTGCTGTTTGAGCATAAACAATATCTGCAATGTTACGAAGCTGAAAGTTCAATGCAAACGGAGATATTGTTTTTTTAAAATTCTGGCAGTTTAATGCCTACAAAAATGGCTCGTAGGGACTAGTACAACGAGTTACTTCCTGGGTCCGTTACGTCACAAACCCAGATAAACCCCACCCCCGCGAACATGCAGCAAAGGGGACGAGGACAAGCTGTGCTGCTTTAGAGAAGAGGAAGAGAAAAGTAGGGGTGCACGTAAAAATCTATTCATATATGAACCGCGATTCTGTCTTCTAACGATTCTAATGGATTCACAAGTTTCAAAATCATGTTTTAAAGCAGCGGTTCTTAAAGGGATAGTTCACTTTGAAATTAAAATTTGGTATCTATCAGCTTACCCCAAGGGCATCCAAGATGTACGTGTCTTTTTTTCTTCAGTAGATCCAATTTTGATGTTTTTAGGTCAAACCGTTCTAGTCTGTCAGTCATATAATGGCAGGTATAGGTCACTGTCTCTATAAGAGGGAAAAAGAACATGCACAGAGAAATCAAAATTAAACAATTCCCCATCGTAACTACACATTGATGGCCTAAGACACGAAACGAGCGGTTTGTGTGAGAAAACGAACAGTATTTCTATAGTTTTTTACCTCTTGTACACAACCATGTCCAAGTGATCTGAGTGCGCACACATCCGGTGTGTGACGTGTGTGTGTGCGCGGGCTCTGGCTCACGCTGCATTCACACGGGGCGTCGGCGTCAACGCTTGACGGAGGGCGTGTCTGAAGCGTGGTGCTGACGCGCCGTCATAGTTACAACAACCAATCACATACTTATCAGGTGTTGCATGAACAGGATTGGGTATTTGCATGAGGCGATCTGATTGGCTGATGCCTCCGTTGGCGCTTGAAAAGTTGCGTCAGCACCACGCTTCAGACACGCCTTCCGTCAAGCGTTGACGCCGACGAGCCAGATCGCGTGCACACACGTGTCACACACCGGATGTGTGTGCACTCAGATCACTTGGACATGGTTGTGTACAAGAGGTAAAAAACGATATAAATACTGTTCATTTTCTCACACAAACCGCTCGTTTCGTGTCTTAGGCCATCAATGTGTAGTTACGATGGGGAAATGTTTAATTTTGATTTCTCTGTGCATGTTCTTTTTCCCTCTTATAGAGACGGACACCTATACCTGCCATTATATGACTGACAGACTACAACGGTTTGACCTAAAAACATCAAAATTGGATCTACTGGAGAAAAAAAGACACCTACATCTTGGATGCCCTTGGGGTAAGCTGATAGATACCAAATTTTAATTTCAAAGTGAACTATCCCTTTAATACTGGTCCTCGCATCCCCTGCACTGCACACACTCTCTCTCTCGCTCTCATTCAGATCTTCAGATCAGCTCCAACAAACTGTTCCAATTATACACTTATTTTCACATAGCAATGAGAAGCATTGTACATGGACGTGCATGCGGTTGCTGTGCTGTAGCCTATTCAAGCTTTAATCAGGATAAAACCGTATATTAAAAGCTAACAGAAGCAGTAGCACTTACAAATAACAGCGTATCTAAAAGTTTGAACCAAAAAAAACACACCATGAAAAGACGTGCTTGCATAGGTTCTGCGTGATCCTCTTCACTAATATTCTCTGGGTCTCAATCAGGCTCAGATTGATAAGAAGACGCCGTTGTTTACAATACAACCGGAGCACATGCTGCTGAGCTGAGAGGCGGGATGTTTAGATGTGCACTAGAGGCAGTTTAGCCAATCACAACACACTGGACCAGCTAACCAATCTGAGCCCATCACGTATTTCTGAGGGAGGGGCTTCATAAAACCAGGAAATAATCGGGGCGTTTATCAGAGAAGGGACAGAGCGGTGTAGAATAAAGGTAAATTATGTGAAAAATAATGTGTTTTTAAAAAAACGAAGCATGAACACATGTTTGACTGCACCCCATAAACACAATCAAGCCTAGAAAAAACCAGTCAACCACCCCTTTAAGAATAAAATGCACTGATGAATAGTTCACAATAGTACAAGGAATGTGTATTATGAAACTAAATGGGGTCCATTTTGACTTCATGTTCACAAAAATTTAATAACTTGTGTTTCAGATCAAATTTGGCCAGTTAGTTTGTATATTTCTTTGTCTTGGCTACTTAATTCTGTGAAGGAATGAAGCAAAATGACTGCAGTTTCTTCTCCTCTGCACATAGAGACAGAGGCGGACTGGGGCCAAAAAGTGGCCCTGGACTTTTTGGCACAGAGCGGCCCACCAAACCCGGTCCGCAACACTGCACCACACCATAAATGACTGGCATACTTCTTTACATTACAATGGTCTTTTCTGGTGTATATGGCAAATAGTAAAGAGTTTTAAAGATTTTTTACGAGTGACAGTTTAATATCACTAAATTTAAATACCTATAATCAGTCCAAATGACACAATGCTCTGGTATCATCTAGAAGACTTGAATAGTGCAGAATTTCTATTGGTCATATACAGTATTTGTCCTTTTGCAGGAGCTTGACATCTATCATTTTAAGGAATAGAGCTCCAATTGTGGAAAAGAGTATAAAAATTATTTTGATTATGAAAAATACAGTAAACAGTACTGTGAAATATATAATGTTACATTTTAAAATAGCTGTCTTCTATACGAATATATAGTAAACTATAATTTATTCCTGTGATCAAAGCTGAATTTTCAGCATCATTACATCATTATTTTTTCATTACATCATTACAGCATCATTACTCCAGTCTTCAGTGTCACATGATCCTTCAGATATCATTCTAATATGCTGATTTGCAGCTCAAGCAACATTTCTGATTATTATGAATGTTGAAAATTGTTGTGCTGCTTCATATTTTTGTGGAAAATGTGATACCATTCAGTCTTGGTTAAGATTAAAAAATATAAATTAGAACTCTTCTTCTGTAGTCGCCCAATCTAATCATTAGGTTGTCCTTATGATTGTGGCTTGATTTTGATCTTAAAGTGTATCGAGTACCAGTATTTGCATTGTATGTACTTAATTTATGTTAGTAATATCTTGTTTGCTGATGCAAATGTGTACAATGTACATGGGTGATTATTTTTCTTTATTTTTCTGTTTTGTTTGTTTGTTTGTTTGTTTGTTTCTAAACTCCGAAAAGTTTATTCTGTACATAAGGGACATACACTAATTTTGTATTGAGTTTTTTTATTATTTTTTTATTATTATTTTATTATTATTATTATTATTATTAATTTGATTTGCATAACCCGGGGTTTGGGGGTAGTGTGGGAGGGGGAAAAAAGTTGTTTTTATTCTCCTGTATCTTTATTCTTTTATTATTATAAAAGTTCAATAAACAGATTAAGCAAAAAAAATATATATAGATAATTTTTTGTTTTATTATTTTTATTATTTGAAAACATTGCATTTAATCAAAGATTATAGAATACAAAAATGGACTTAGATTAAATTGATTTAAGTATTACGAAGTAATAAATTTATATAATAAATTATAATCATACGAAGTATGATTAAATATATTACGAAGCACTTATATTTCAAATAAATGCTGTTCTTTAACTGAGAACCATTATACCAATAATAAAACGATTATTAATAATTGATCACAAATAATTACTGATAATAATTAAGCAGCAAATTAAGCAGCATTAGAATGATTTCTGAAGGGACACTGAAGACTGGAGTAATGATGCTGAAAATTCAGCTTTGATCACAGCAATAAATTTAATTTGAAAACATCCTAAATAGAAAACCACTATTTTAAGTGTAATACTTAATAATAATATTGTTTTACTGTATTTTTGATCAAATAAATTCAATCTTCTTTCAAACAAATAAATAAAAAGCCTTAATTATTTCAAACATTTGACCACCAGTGTGTATATAAAATATGCTAATGCATGTGAATTAATAAACAAATTATATTTTTATTCGGCCTATAATATAAATCACTTTCCTATGCACAGCACTCGAAAGCAAAAGTCTTCAGATTTACAATGTTCTAGAGTAAGATTGAGAATGATTTTTTCATAGATTTTTTAACATTTTCTTAGACACGTGAAATCAAGGAAGAAAGCATATAGAGATATACATTAACTCTTATCTCATGTCTGCTGAAAACTGCTATGTATGTTATGTAGCCTACATTGTGAAGAATAACATAAATGGCATTAAAATCTGAGAAATTTGAAAAGGTCAGTAGTAGTTTGCATTCCTGAAAATTAATGTCTGTCTTTTAACCCCTTTTTTTATTATTTAATTATATATATATATATATATATTCTTAATCGTAAACGGTTGACAAATATGGCTGAATTGTCTCGTCATCTTTAGCTGCTTACATTTTACCTCAGCTTGCATTCAAGTCGTGCACAGCTCAGCTCCGTGAACAGTAAATCCCGCCTTCTACACTTTGATTGGCTATTTCAAACATTTTGACATTGAGGAGGATTTGCTGCACTCAGAGCCGGATAATTTTTGAATGAAGTGGGCCGAGCGGCCCGGGCCATTCGTCTGGGCCGATGGAGGGATATATGTACATTTACTACAATCCATTTTTTATATATATTACGCAAAGGGCCGGCCAACATTGTACAGCGGTCCACCTGGAAAACTCCCGGTGCTCCAGATGATAATTCTAGATAGAAACTCTACTCCAATCGATTCTAAGTTGAAAGAAAACTCCAACACTACAGCCTTTTGAAAGGCAAAATCACACACATTCACTTCTACTCGACATGCCCTCATACTCTGGTCCAGAATGCTGTGAGTACAGACAGGCAGAGTGATATAAACAGTGAAACGTTCCACTCTTGGAACGCTGCGGGCCAATCAAATTAGAGGACTACTTTGATTTTTTTAACCTTCATAAAAGAAGTATGCTTAATTATTTACAGTGCACTTTAAATCTTAAAAGATGTTTTTATATATATATATAACTATTCTAGCACTTTATTTTACAGTCCCGTTCCGCATGTACATGCTATGTACTTATAGTGTTTATAAAATAAAATGCAACAAAAATGGTACTTGTGGATATTATAATATTAATGAAATAAAAGGATACTAAAGAGAGTACATTTTCATAATTGTTTATTGACAAACTTAAGTACACTTATAAAGTGTACTTTTTAATAATATATAAAAAATATATTTAAAGTATATTCTTAAATCATTAAGTTTTAATAATCTTTTTCATGCTTTAAAGAAATACACTTATTTTGATGAGTTAATTTTGTTTAATAATTTGTTATTCAATATTACATTTAAAAGTTAAAATATATTAAATGTACTAAATTGCAACTTTATCATTACAAATGTGCAATTACAAATTTAAATACATGACTTACGTTTCAATTAAAATGTCATTAAAGTATATTTTAGTTTACCATAAATGCTTGTCAGTGCATTCAGCAGTACACTTTTACCATATTTCAAAGACAACCCAATTTTCAAATCTATAAACATATACTTAATTCCTATTAAAGTGGGTCAAACTAATTGCATTAAACATACATTTACACTATAATGCATTTTCATACTGCAAATAAAATGCAATTAAGTGTCTGAAAATATTACATTCAGGTTGCACATTTGTATATTCATTTAAAGTTTAAGTTCTCTTTTTAAATTTGTTTTGTACTCCTTTTTAACAAGGGCTGATTTCAAGAGCTATTCGTACGTATTTTTTGCCAATTCACTGGAATTAGCATAAGTCGTACGAAACGAATTAGTGCACACGTGTACAGTTTATGGACAGAGGAAATTCAAGAACTTTAGGACGGTTTCCTATCTAAAATGACAGTACAAACAAGAGATATCATATCCAGGAGGTCAGAACCATCAGTCTTTGTTAAGAATCTACTGACATCCTTTGTCTTGTCTAAAGTCAGTCAATGTAGCCTAAACTTAAGCTCGCTTCAGTATGGGACAATACATTCTGTATTATAGTAATACATTTGACAAGAGTGCAATATGACATCAATTCATGTCTAAAATCATAATATGTTTATAAATGTATACACTCACAAAATCTACAACCAAATAACCAGAGACTGTTATGTTAACCATGCACAATATCAGTGACATATTTAGAGCAGTTTTGTAATGTGGAGGACTGCTCTACTGGGACAGAAAGTATTAAGTCACTGCTGCTGTATTGTAGGAGGTTAAAGTACTACTTTTAAAGACTGACACGTTTAGGGTTACCACCAACATGAATGTTCTTATTGTCATTTTCATGAATAACAAAAGACATGAATAACATATCAAGTGTCATTGTCATTCATACTTCCATTTAAACAAAATGGTAACAGATTGAATCTCACCCCAATGAAACAAGTCATAAGGCCTCATGGGAATCCCCACCCCACACCCCTCAGGCCTCTTGTGAACTCCAAGTGCATGCTATCAGGAACATAGTGAATGCAACAAGATAAATATCTATTTAAGAATTGACATACATATTTTATAAACTTCCATACTCACTGTCTAAACAAAAATACCTCTAATATCTCCATAAATCAACAATATTGAGAGACTTTGACCAGCACTCCATGACTCTCTTCGAACCAGTTTTGCTCTCAGAATGTAAGAGGAACAACATAACAAATATTAAACGGTTACCTAACTGTTCTTCAGGATGTTTGGAAAACTGATCCCAGAGAATCCTGTAGAAAATGTTGAGTGATACTAAGTAAACTGCTGCTATGGTATTCTATCTAAAATCCAATTTTAATTATCAATTACATTACATTTTGTGTTAAAGTTGATGTTTATCTTTGTATATATTTTTATATTAATAGTTTTCTGTTCCAGTTTAAAATGCACAGGTGGCTAAGCCAAATGTATAGGTTAATTCCCATGAAAATTGTCAACATTGTTATGCTATATAAACATTACATTTGTTTGAGCATCCTAAAAGCTGACAAAAGCAATACTGGCTCAGTCAATGACGTGAATCAGAAAATACGTTATCTATTTGTATAATCAATGGCAGATGGGGGAGTGTTCAGGAAAAGTGCAACATTGGTGGTGCAGAAATTGCATTGAAGATTAACTTAAATGGAAATATAATCAGACAGTTTATCATTCCTTCTAGGAGTCCTATTGCAAATTCAGCACTAGATACAAAAAAAAAAACATGGTCATGATTTTAAAAATCTAACTAGAATATGGAAAGAGAGAAGAACTTCATTTGTCATTGTATATCATTGACTCTGTTTCTTGAAAGGAATCCTGCTAAATCAATCAATCAATCAAAGACAGATCAGTGACTTCAAACAACATACAATTTGTTTATTTTCTTTACTGATGTACAGTAAAATCTTTACAACATTACATACAGTATGTTGTTTTAAAGCAATGCATTTTCAAAATCGTTTAGCATTCAAAAGTAAACAAAAATGTGCTTAAAACCAAAAACTGTAATTTAGTAATATAGCATGAACTGCAGCTGCAATATGCAAAATTATTAACATGACAGGCTGAATAGGAAAATTGACAGTTTTTGTTTCTAAGTGTCTCTTAAATAGCAGTATGTCACTGCTCTTGGCAGTCAACAGTTCTCTGCATATAACACATTGTGGTTGACCCAAGTCATGTTTATACTCGCTGAACCTGTATGTAATGCAGTCATATTTACAAAGTTTTGTTCATTTGTTCCTTTTGACAGCAATGGGAAACATTTTCTACTCTCTTTTAAAAACGAGATGCATTTGTATTGTTTGCATTTTGTGCATTTTTGTAAGAATGATAAATTAATTCATTTATTATTCTTTAAAAAAAAATGAGGAGAACAGTTTGTGTGTTTTCTCTGTGTAGTGATTCATAGTTATCATGTAAATCAGTTTCTCAGGCAGTGAATCAAATTTAGGAAATATGATCAAATTAATAATACCAGTCTTATGTTCTTATATTCTTCTCTACTTCTGCAGAACAATAATATTCCAAAATTAAATCGTAATGAATTTGCTGTCTCTGTTAAACACACAAAATGTAATGTTTGGTGGTAAACATATTCTACAAGAAGTCATTCAGGTGTGACTCACACCTCTTTTCTAATGCCACCCCTCCCATAATGCAAGTTCCCTTGCTTACTCTCACAAAGCTAATAGCCCGTCAGACACAATTTAAAGTTAGCTTTCTGACCACTGTGATCATTGCTATTCTCATGCTATGAGACAGAGGTTGGATCATTAGTGGTCCCTTACCAGCAAACATACCTAATGCATTTATGTTAACTATAAAGACATTAATCATAAAGCGATACCTGGCTGATTTAACATTTATTGTCTGCCTACAAAAAAGTATCACAAAACACACGTGATTGTTACGAACTATGTTAATACTCACAACAATAAACCCATATTTAATTTAGTCTAGGTTGTATTTTTCTTACCTTGCAAAGTTTTGTTCATGCATGGTTTTTGAAGATGAGGGCATGCCACATAACATGTCTGTGCAGGCATCTGACTAACTTCCCAAATATTCAGATGTGATGGTGTCCTCATTAAGGCAGGAATACACTACCTGACTTTTTAAACTGTAAACTGATTTTAAAACACTAGTCATCATACACTTGCTGACTTTATCTTTACAGAGCAAAAACTTGGCATTGTACACTAAATGACTGAGGATCACACAGTATACCAAACATGTACCTCATTGCTAGAAGATGTATGACAAATAAAAACAATATTCTAAAAAACTAACAATTCTGAAATTGGCTCAAAATTTTAATATCCTCCCAATAAAAGGGAACATAATCTGAAGATAAGAAATCAAAGTCTGTGCTCATCATACATAACAATATTTACTGTGAAATCTGTCAGCTCATACTGACCAAAACCTGCAGACAGGCCCTGACTTTCAGCAACAAGCGTTGTCTCATCCAGACTGCAAATCGGGGCAAAATCCTGAAAACGTTGTATGTATTCCAGCCTTTTAAGTTTGTTTCAAAGCCCTTTAGGGCTCAACATATTCAACAATGTTAATTTGCATTACTGAGTACAGAATCTTCAACATATAGCATGGGCTGTACGTACATAATGCAATATGATTGGACCAGGTACGTTGACCTAGAACACAAAATATCACATTACATTTGTTTGTTTATTCTTGTAAGTAGTCATTTAGCAGACAATTTTATCCAGAGGAACATATAGTATATCCGTTCCAGGGAATATTCTCCTGGGGCCAATCTGGTGTCATGTGGCTTTATCAAGGGCATAATGGTGATAGTCCATGCCTCACCTGGGGATCAAACCAACAATCTTCCAACAACCTGCACTCTGCATATGATTTTCATAAATCACATTCTTTAATTTCTCTGTAAAGCTGATTTTTGGCACTATGTGTTAGTTAGGCACATCAACCATAACTCCTTCAAAAACAGCCAGAAACCTTGGAGTTATGATTGATGATCAGCTGACTTTCTCAGACCACATTGCTAAAACTGCCTGGTCCTTTCAAATTTGCTTTATTCAACATCAAGAAGGTCAGGCCCTTTTTTTCAGAACATGCTTCACAACTCCTTGTTCAAGCTCTTGTTCTGTCCAGGCTGGACTATTGCAATGCTCTCTTGGCAGGTCTTCCAGCCAGTTCTATCAAACCTTTACAATTAATCCAGAATGCGGCAGCAAGATTGATTTTTAATGAGCCGAAAAGAATGCATGTCACGCCTCTGTTTATCAATTTGCACTGGCTACCAATAGCTGCTCGCATAAAATTCAAGGCATTAATGTTTGCCTACAGAACCTTCACTGGCTCTGCACCCCTTTACCTAAATTCATTACTTCAGACTTCCGTGCCCTCTAGAAGCTTGCGTTCTGCAAGTGAACGTGGCTTTATTGTTCATCCCAAAGAGGCACAAAATCACTTTCACGGACTATTAAATTAAATGTTCCCTCCTGGTGGAATGACCTGCCCAACTCAATCCGAGCAGCTGAGTCCTTAGCCATCTTCAAGAAACGGCTAAAAACACATCTCTTCCATCTTTATTTGACCCTCTAACTCTAACACTCTCTGTTCTAATTCTATTCTTAAAAAAAAAAAAAAAAAAAACTTGTCCCTTTTAGACTTTAGACTTGTCTTTATTCATTAACTAACTGTTTGTTTTCTTAAAAAAAAAAAAACTTACACTAACTTACACTTCTCTAATCTTTTTGTATTTTATCTATTTGTTTTCTTTTTATTTATAATACCATTAACAAAAGCAAAAAAGGCCTCTAACACTAGCTTGCTCTATTCTTTTTATATTCTATCTGTTTTCTTTTTATAAATTATGTAATTTAACAAAAAAAAACAAAAACCTTGCTACATGTACTGCATTAAGCTAACTGAGACTTGTTATAGCACTTGCATGTCGTTGCTCTTTTGTTGATTTTGATTGCTTCCATTGTCCTCATTTGTAAGTCGCTTTGGATAAAAGCGTCTGTTAAATGACTAAATGTAAATGTGTATTGTGAAAGGGGAAGTCATCTAGATTATATTTATTTGTATAATTTCTTTGTTGACTTGCATTTAAGTATCATAAAGGAAAACAAAATCTGAGGGATTGTTGCATTCATAACAACCAAATTTACCACATTTGACTTATCGTAATTTTGAATTCCAAAAAATAAATACACTACGATTTCTTTTGACAGGGTGACATGTGTTAAATTTATAGTAGTTAAGGGGATAGTCACTAGTTATGCACCCTCATGTTGTTGAAAACCAGTACGATTTTCAGTCATCTCAAAAGGGGATAGTTGGCAGGATGTCCATGCTACTCTTTTCCATATACAATGTAAGTAGATGTTGACCAGGAGCAGCCAAGCTCCAAAAATGAACCACAAATGTAAATAATTACCTCAATCTTCTCAATACTCACACAATACAAATGTGTGAAGAACAGACCGAAATAAATGTGATTTACTAAAATATTCCCCCTGCTGTCATATTTAAATGTGTACACAAATGCAAATGACATTTGAGAGCTGTTCCTCACACAAAGCTATCATGTGGATTCAGAAGACAAATGTAACTTGAGTCATATGGACTAATTTTATGGTGCATTTGAAAGCACCTGGTCACCATTCACTTTCATTGTATGGAAGAAAGACCCATGAACATTCTGCTATGCTAAACTTCTTCATAGAAGAATAAAGTCATTCAGGTTTGGAACGACATGAGGTAATTCTTAAATTTTTGGGTAAGCTGTCTGTTTTATGTAATAGAGGTTTACAGTCAAACCCTGTAAAAGACTTGCAGATCCCATGCCCCAACTTTTCACAAACTCATTAATCCAGAGTTACTCTCTTTTCCCTGATGATCAATGGATTTAACTGTTTTGTGGTAGTTGTTGGTTATCTATCTGGTGAACTGGAAAGTCATGTTGTCTCTGTCGTTCTGTCAAATATTAAAATCATTAATGCGAAACTTTTAAACCTCCTTATTAAGTAGAGTACTGTCTTGAGAATAAAACACCTGTTTTAACGGTTACGTACGTCATTTATAGGGGTTAAGAATGTTTAAACATTTACTTAGATAACCAGGGGCCTATAATTATAATTCCAAATTATTTACACACCTGAAAATACCTCACAAGAGTTTATCACTATTTATTGTCTTCTATTTATGCTTTTTATCCATATACCTAATAAAAAAATAAAATAAAATAAAAATCAGGTGAAATACATTTAAAAGTAAATAGATATCTTTTTGTTGGTATTTCCAACAAAAAGGCCTAAAACATCTGTAGAGCTGCTCCAAACAATGTTGAAACTAAAAGGCTGCTCAACTGCATAAAAGCCCAACTGGACCCATCACGTGCTCACAATTGCAAAGATATAATGCAATAGCTGACGACGAGGGACTGTCACGTGAGAAAGACAAAACGCCTGTGAAAAGATGCATTCCAGATAACACTACATATATTCAAAGCACTCGACATGTGGCATTTGCTGAAGGCACAAATAGGCTACTTCAGTTAGGCGATTTGCCTGACTAGTTGATGCAAAGTTCGAGTCGTTTCTGCGAATCGGTCCTATGTTTCAAAGTACCATTTCATTTCGGATTTCATCATTTCGATTATTACACTCTTAAAAATAAAGGTGCTTCATGATGCCATAGAAGGACCTTTTTGTCTAAATGGTTCCATAAAGAACCTTCAACATCTGAACCTTTCTGTTTCACAAAAGGTACTTTGTGGCGAAATAAGGTTCTTCAGATTATATAAAATGGTTAGAAAGAGATGGTTCTTTAAAGAATCTTTGACTCAACAGTTCTTTGTGGAAGCAAAAATGGTTCTTCTAGCCTATGGCATCACTGTGAAGAACCTTTTGAAGCACCTTTATTTTTAAGAGTGTAGCTACACATTATCGACATGCCGGCGTGACATCTTGCTCTAGTCTGAAATGTTACAGTTTAATTTACTTTTCTTAATAAGTGTTTACTGTAATTTGATGTCATTTAGAAACAAAATAGTAGCCTATTTTTATTGGTAACATTTGTGCTATTCAGCTATAAACGTAAAAGAAAATCCTAATATACTTCATTCAAAATATTTTATATAGCCTAGGATTTATTTATTTAGACTATTTATTTGTTTATTTATTTTCAGGTTAAAAAAACATTCGCGGACACGGTTAAACTGGACTGCAATTTTGGGGGGAATTGTACAGTCAAACATTCGAATTTTACAAATTGTGAATTTGTAACCCGTCTACAATGCCGTCTAGGTAGTCGACTCGCTAGAATTTGAGACACGGCCGTCTGTAGACCTCCCACTTAAAACGGTGGGGAGAGGGTGATTCACAAATAAACGAACACACAGCTTCACTCTGGCTGCTTTGAGGAGGTAATAAAGTATCCTTGCAATTTTTGTTCCGAGAAAAAAATGGACCATAACAGCGGAGGAGAAGAAAAATGCGGTCGATAACATTTTAACCTGAGGGTTTTGACGACTGGTGGGGACAGACAGGTAACGTGAAAGTAAACCGATGGAATGGGAATTTATAAGAACATTCATATGCGTTATACCGGACGTTTGTTTTACCACAGAGCTGCTGTTTAATCTGCGCGCAACAGACTAACTCGGCGCTGTGTCAAACGTCGAACGTATGAATTTATGAATGCTTTTAAAAGAGTATCGTATGTTGTTTTCTTGTGAATGAGTTTTAGCCCGTCTTGACTGTATTTGTGTGTGGCTGGCTAGCTGAATGAGCACAACTAGGCTGCTTTGCTTTAGGCCCCTAAACGCATATAATCCATCGCGCTTCCTTCATATTTTCTATTATATGTATTTTAGCCAGATTGTCTAACTCTGTTCTCCTTCGACACTCGGGTTTATGTGGTCTGACGTGTCGAAATGTATCGGTAATGTTGTGTTTATCTTGAGAGCTGTCCGCTGGTTTGTGTGTGAAGTAAAGGGGAGGGTAAACCGTTAGCCTGCCTGCGCTCTCAGTCTGAGAAAAAGCAAACATACACTATCGGGACATGACAGTGCCATTATCACACAGCAGTCTGCATACTTTTAGACAGATAAAACATTATCAAAATGTGCTTTTCGGTTGTTGCTGCTGCTGCAGCAAGTCACTGCTTTGAAGAATAGAATAGCCAGCTACAACAGATGAGCGTTCACCATATGGATCTGGACTTTCGCGTCTCTCAGTTTTTAAAACGCCACGTTACATTAGACTAACGGAGGGAATTTTTTAGACACAAAGTATATAGACAGTTAAACCAAAATGTTTTAATGTCACTGTTTTGGCAAAGTATCTAACCAAGTGGTAGCCTATTTATACTTTTAATGCAGAGCATTTCACAAAAGTAGGGTATCTAGGTTTTAAATTATTAACAATAGATATACACAACATAATGAAGATGAAATGTATTGTCACACTTCTTAGTTATCAGATATTAGTGGAACATGTTCATAGTTCGTGTGAACTTCGCTGTGGTCACTCTGCTGGAACACCTGTGTGAACTTGAAGGGAAAGGCTTATATTTATTTGCAGATTTCTTTGTTGACTTGCATTTCGTATTCATACAGGAGAACACACTCTCTGTAGCACTTCATTTTATTTTAAATGATCAATATATTTTTGAGATTTTGATCGGTATATCTTAACAGACTTTGATCCACCTTGAGGTGCTACAGTGTTCCCCACACAATTCATTGTTTCCATTCTCTTTGATAGGCTGCCATGTGTTAACTTTATAGGGGTTAAGTGGATAGTCATCATTCATGCACCTTGTGTTGTTGAAAACCTGTATGATTTCCAATCATGCCATCAAGCAAGTGGTTAACAGAATGTTCATGCTACTCTTATATACAGTGTAAGTGGGTGATGACCAGTAGCAGTCAAGCTCCAAAAATGAACCATAAAAGATAGTCATGAAAGTGGCTCACTTCTTCTGCACTATTTCCAAGTGTTCTGAAATCATGCAATAGTTTTGTGTGAAGAACAGTTATGAAGAAAGTTATTTGCTGAAAATATTCCCCCTGCTGGCCTATTTGAATGTGTAAACGGACATGAATGATATTTGGCAACTGTTCCTTACACAAAGCTATCGTATGGCTTCAGATGACAAATATAACTTGAGTCGTATGGACTACTTTTATAATGCATTTAAAAGCACCAAGTCACCGTTCATTTTCACTGTATAGAAGAAAGCAGTGTGAATGTTGTGCTAAACAACTAAAGGTTTGAAACCACGTGAGAATAATTAAATGATGGCAGAATGACTGAACAATTCTTCTATTTTATTAGAAGTCTACTGTCAAACCCTAGCAGACAAAATACTTGCAGGCCTCCACTTGTCACAAACTCATTAGACCAGAGTTATTACTCTCCGAGTGCACATTTTGTACCCATTCTTTAGGAAAAGGAAAAAACAATTAAATGAACAATTGTGTTTTTGCCCTGATGATGAGTGGATTAACAACTGTTTTGTGGTAGTTTTGTTTTCAAACAAACTAACTGTTTTGTGTTCCAAAAATATTAAAAGGCACTTCCTGTGTTTGCATGCCTGTAACTCAAGGCATATTAAAGATATCTTAATATCCTGTTATATCAGTTCTTAAAGGTTTATTTTATCTCATTTTAAGTCCCTATGTGGTTAATTTCTAGAGATACAGGGATTTTAATGTGGCTCCTTGATGAAAACACAATTTCAGTGGTCCAAAACCAAATGTGGGTCACTTTGCATACACTTAAAAGTCAGAAAAACAAATAATGTTGAAACTAGAAATGTATCTTGTTTCAGTTGCACAGAACATACGCCTTATAGTGCCAAAAATATCAGGGATATACCAATACTAAATTTCTCAGCCAATACTGATTATTTATAATGAAGATAGTTTGGTTTAAGGAAAAATATTTCCCAACTAATGCTGTAAACCAGGGGCGTTGCTAGGGTTGGGAGAGATAAGGGGCTTAACCCAACCCCACCCCCGTAATTTATTTATACATTTATTTCATATTTCAAATACATTAACCTATTTATTGACATGTCAATTACTCATATACAATTATAAGTAATCTTTATTTGGAGTATGTCTTTTTTGCACAATGCACATTTCTTAATATTATGCCAAAAATGTGTTTTACTATCACTATTAATAAGGATTGATTGATCTCTATAATATAATATCAGTCTTTAAATGCAAGATATTTAAAGTGTAATTTGATTTTACACTTTAGCACAATCAAATATACTTCAGTATATCTTTAGTTGGACTTCAGCTCAATTAAAGTGCCTTAAGTACAAAATTAGTTGTTCCAATTTAGCAGACTTTAATTATACCAGTTTAGTATTCCAAAAGTACAATTGCAGGGTATTTTTATTATGCACATAAATATATAAATGTATTTGTAGAATACTTAGCACAAAATAAATGTATTTCAAATACATTTTAGTATGTTTTTTTTCCACTAGGGCCGCCCCCATACGTTGGATACTGAGCCTCACTAACCACATCTTTGATGCTTTATCTGACATCAAATTAATTTATTTGTTTACATTATGTGTGAATAAATGACCAACTAGAGATGCACGATTCTGGATAAATGGAGAATGGAGAATTACTTTTTTTTTTTTTTATAGATATCACGATTCTCCCACCATGATTCTGGAAAAAATAGACAACTAAACAAAATAGCATGCAATTTTCTAGAGGTTCTGACAAAATGCAAATTGCTACAATCTGTTTATAAAATGTATTCTATATTCAATATATTGTAAAAAAAAATCAAGTTGAACGAATGATTCAGTGACTTGCTCATAAAGACTTCACTTGTTTCATTCCTGAATGAATCAATGTTTTTTGAACGAATCCCTTTTAAGTCACTTGTCGCCACCTGCAAGCGTTACGATGTAATTGATACAACCTTTATTTGACGCGTGAAGTCACTTTCAAAAAGGTTTTCTCTATTTTGATCGCTACTGTAGACAACAATGTTTATGTCTGAACTATAAATGTTTATTCCAGTACTTCTGTGATTATTTGCATGTTTGTAACGCAGAAATAATGATACAAAAGACTTGTAAAGATGTTTCATAACTGCCCTCCCTGGGTCAGCGGCAGAGCAAACGCAGATTTAAAAATGTAAATGTTACAGTGTGATTTAAGGATTTAGTAAACATAGCTCAATCGTTGTCATTTAGGAACAAGATTGCGTGGGTGATTGAATCTGTTCGCGATCTAGCTATTTAAATATCCAAAACATAAACTGAGGGCTTTAAAGAGTGTTTAGTGGAATGAACACATAAGGAAAGCAGTAATCTAGCAGCGCAGACTGCTTTTCATCACGGACCGATGGATTTCTAGTACTTGGAGAACAAATTAAAATGAATAAAACCTATTTTATTTGTGAAGTGAATGGTCCATCTTCAAAAAGATCAGGGGCTTTTGGCAAAACATCAGGGGCTCAAGCCCCTAAAGACCCCCCCCCCCCCTCCCCCCATCGCAACGCCGATGCTGTAAACTATACAGGGAATGCTCTCATTTGGTATATTAGTATAATATTAGAGGTTATAATTAACAACAGAGCCTAAACTATTATATTCAACTGCTGTTTCTTTTCAGATATAATAACACTTAAAACGGAAATGTTTGTATACAACTTAATTGCACATAAGTTAGATTTAAAAATAAATAAAAACTTTAAGATTTAGTCAAATATGCATGTAAATAAGCTCCCTCTAGTTTCTTTTTTTCATTATTTTTTTCATATATATATATATAACTAACCAACCGACCGTGAACACTGGATCATTTTCCTGGGGTAAATGCAACGTTGAGTGACGTATTGATCACAAGCTGTTTTATTGGCATCTTGGTTGAGACATTGACTGAGTGATTACATGAGACATGATGCATTTCAGTAAGTTGTACTGTATTATTAAACATACCTTTTGGTGTTCAAAGTTTGCATGCCTGTACTTCTAGAAATTATTAAAGATATCTTAATGTTCTTCTAGATTCTGGTTCTTAATAAACTTTTCTTTTGTAATCTTAATTTTTATGGTCCTATAATGTTAAATCCTAAATATATTGGGTTCTCAATGTGGCTGTATGTCCAAATTGTTGAATCCTGCTCATTTTTAATGATTGAAAAAAATGTGAATTTGTTGCTAGTCATGACTGTTGACACATGCAAATAAGAACAGTAACCCAGGGTTTAGGAATGTCGTCACACGTCAGATTATGAATAACCAGGATTATCTGTTAACTCTGGTTAAAGTAATGTGAAACATAAGATATGATATTCCATAATCACTTATGTTTAGAATTACCCAGTGTTAACTATTTCAAGTGTGAGAGACTTTAAATATTTTAAAGTTTGAGGTACTATCAGTGATTTCTGCAAAATATATCCCTTAGCAGTGGATACTACTTGATCTATGACTATGCTTTACATGTTGTAACTATAGGAAATTATAATACTTAAACAATCCAGGTAAGACAAATCTTGGTTTATTGATGTGAAAACAATGTATGGGGACAGCAACTACACTTAGGTGGCATAAAATTTGTTTCAAACATGTAGCCTAGTTAACAATATTGCATATTTTAACTCTTGGTAGCTTTGGAAGCTGTTAAAATTAACCGAATCCCTTCTTCCAAATATCCCTGATACTGATTAAAATATAGAATCTTATGAATAGACTACTGAGAGCAAGTTAATGTGCCTCAACTTGACCATTTCAGTGTTTTTTAGCACAGACATGTATGTTCTATGCAATTGTTTTGATAGAGGGAAACAAGCTACATTTCAAGACTAACATTCTTTGCATGCGTGCATGCTCTGTGTGTCTTTGTGTGAGTCAGTTCACTTTACGAGCATTTCATCTTGTTCCATGATAAAACTATCGTAAGATACACATACACTGAAACTCAAGGCTCTTCACTGTAGCCTGCCAAAATAAAAGTAATTTATAACATTAATGATATACAGTGCAATACAGTTCTGAAAGAAATCATGCATTTCATAGGCCACTATTATTGTTAATTTTTTTTTTTTTTTTTTTCTCATGACCTTACTTTCTTAATGTGATGAACTACGCCAGTTGTTGATGTACTGTGTGAACTTGAGGGGAACTGACTTCATACATTAAACATCAGTTAGTTTACCCAAAGTGAGATTGTTCCCTTTGGGGATGTTTACTTATGTTGTTGGTGGTTTTGTGATACAGTTTGCAGTAGGAACACATTTAATTGGTTATTATTTATGATGTGCATGGTTTGTTATCCTGTTACACCTGTTGCTGCTATATATAAAAAAAGGAGTTCTGCTCTTGAATGTGGTTGTTTTTGATGGTGGGTCAGTTTACTTTCTCTTATTTGTTTTCTTTGTACTTCTCTATTTCTAAATATTAGCTTTTTCCTTTTAACATAAAGTAGTAAATGTTCTTTTAGACTTGTGTGTTGTACTTTCCATGTCAGCATTTGATTATTTATTTATTTATTTATTTTTTTAAATCCGTTTTCTTGTTACATAGTAACTAGTAACCACTTCTGTTTCCAAATGCATTATGCTAATGCTATGATCACTGCGATCAAAAGTCAGTCAATTTTTGATTTTGAAAGAAGTCTCTTATGGTCACTAAGGCTGCATTTATTTGTTAGGAAATACAATAAAAATAATAATATTGTGAAATATTATTAAAGTTTAAAATAACTAACTGTACTGTTTATAATTGTCATTTTAATATATTTTTGTAAATAAATGTTTTTACTGCCTTATTTAAATGAATATAATGCATGTTTGCTGAATGAAAGTATCTGTTTCTTTTAAAAAAACAAAAACAAAAAAAAAACACAATGATCATCATTATATTGTCTGTAATAAACGGTATCAATACTATAAAAAAACAGTAGCATAATAACACTATTACACACATCTGTAGAACAAGTAGCATTTAACCTTTCACAAAGTCATGCCAAAACATTCATAAGAGCACTAGATAAAAATCTTATAGCAGTGCTTACTAATGAAAACTATTAGAGTAACAAGTATTGTTGCATGAATAATAAAATGATCCACCCCTAGCAGTAAATAAGGTCTAATTTAACAAGACCTATCCCAATCCCATCCCAAAACAGAGAAAAACTTTCACAAATATCTACATCTGCAAGTTTATATGTAGTGTATATGAGTTGCATTTGTAGGTGTTATCATAACACAATTCTTAACACCACCCCCCCCAGACCCTATTAATTTTCGAACCCTTGTTACAGCCATGCTTGCTCACCCCTAACAAAATGTGATATGACACAGCACTGCATGAACTTGCAGGAACGCATGCTTAGACCGCCCAGGGCTGCCAACATTGAGCATGAGACTCAAACAGTTAGGACTGTTCTCACGCTCACTCCACCACACGTCCGTTTTCTCACGCATTGACCGTGACCAGTGACTTTTGTATGTATGATGTCTTGTGTTTTACATTAAGTAATATCAGAGAAAGAGGAGAGCTGTTTTCCCAAATATCAGATTGTAAATGTGATATTGATTTTGTACAGTTTAGAAACAAAAAGTTAATATTAAGTGACTTACATTTCAGACACAGTATTGTCTGTTTTTGCTTTATATTAAAAAAACTAAAATCGATCCAAATGAATTCACAGCAGAAGCGTTGCACATCTCTGAGTAACGGAAAGCCGGCCGTCAGGCGGCTCATCACTCCTCATCCTTTGGATTGTACTTTGTAACTTTGCAGATCCTTCTCGTGCTCAAACAACAACATTACTCACTAAAGGAAGTTGAAAATGTAAAAAGCATAATAGGATCCCTTTAATAATGAAAGTATGTCTGCTTCATTGCATGCTGTGAACATGTGATTCAGCTTCCCTGGATTTTTCTGTCCTGTTCCTAGGTGATATAAAAACACGGTACCATGTGAATGGTTGAGGAACATGAAGCCTGCACACAAACTACTGTTCGTCTTGTGTCCCATGCTGGTCTTGGGGTTCATCTACTACTCTTCTGGGAAGCTCCATTTGCACGTATGGGGCCAGAAGCCACGTGAGTATTGCCTCACATTGCCATCTATCTGTTAATGTGCGTCAGGTTGTGACCTCTCTGTACGTGGGTGCCTTTTGCTCTGTCAATATGTATGTTTGCCACAGTTTGTTAACAGTCCGTTTGCATGCTTGCCTTACAATTGGTCAGATCAGTCTTGTGTAGTAGGTTCACAGGTTTTGCATTACTGTATTCAAAGAGTTCACGGTTTGTCATATTTTTTTTCCCTCAAAGTGGATAATTCAGCTTTTATTTGGCAATAGCAGAATAATTTGGAAAACTGCTATTTGCAAGATTTTCAAATATCCTCCTTTTCAAGTCCGTGTAAATGGTTTGGAGGCGTGGTAGGGATTTGCGTGGATAAATGTTTGTGCAGGTATTAGTTTGTAGACTTCAGTAGCTGTTCTGAGAGATTATTACTCTGTGCGGAACCACACAATTTTTATTGAGGGAAAATCGACTGAAGTTTATTCTGGCTTCAGCTCACTGTGCTTCTCTTTGAGATTGTTTAGGTGGAAGATGTTATAATGGTTGACTTATTTATTGGCAGGAGAACAGATGTGTATTTGCATATCAGTTTAGAGTGTCCTTCAGTAGAGTCACTTTATTCCACACTCCATCGACCACACAGCAGATGTTTGTCTTTTGTACAACAGTAGCCCTATACTTTACCAAACACATTTCCATTGTTTGGAAATGGCTGCAGACACAGTCATTGAGAACGCTGCAACTACACTGATATCACCAGCCTTACATGTAAGCAGCACATGGGTAACTGACAAAACAAAGACGATAAGTAAGTAGCCCAAGTTATGTAAAAACTATAAAAAGTGTCTGTCTCAGCAATGTCATTTTTTACTTGCAGGAAATATTCTCAAACCATTCTTAAAGATATTTATTTCATATCAGATGGCATGCCAGTGTTTCCTGCACCAACAAACAACACAGCATAAACTGTTATTGTGTGGAAAAATTGCTCTTATGTACCAGTTCTTTTTAGTGAGTCAGTCAATAAGATTCACAGCCAGTGGTATCAGACTCACTCAGATATTAAACACCAAATAAATAAACACCATTTTCTGTCATATTGTGTCATTTAATATCAAATCAAGAAATTTCAAATTGTGAACTTGATATTATATATGAAAAAAAAATCATGAGAGAGCCATATTGTCCCACCCTTACTGATTTGGCTAAATCAATTATCCGTTACTATAAAAAAAAAATCATTTTTTTAAAGATAAAAATATTTTGCACCAACATTAGACAGTGTAATATCACTGTGAATTAGCATGAGGAAAGTACATTTAAAAGTTAATAACTGGGTAAATCAAAACCAAAACAGCCGCCGCCTCTTGAGCTTTGATCTCAGAAGTACTTTTCAACAACTTTGTTTTTTTTCTTCTTCAAAATAATGTGTGTGTGTGTGTGTATAACGCAGCTAACAGTAATACATGACATAGGGCAAACGCTCTTTTAAATTTATATTATTAATAAATTAGGGGTGGCATGGTACATGTTTCGGTGCATGAGGCCTTACAATAAATACAGGCAATTCACCCCCAATCCAGAAGGGGGCGCCCGCAGCAATGCAACGCTGTTTGATAACCACCAGCAGAAGAACAGCGAATGCCGAGTTGCGCAATGCGCGCTTGAAAACAAAGCCCCCTAGACCAGGGCTGTCCAAACTCGGTCCTGGAGGGCCGGTGTCCTGCAGAGTTTAGCTCCAACCCTAATTAAACACACCTGAAGCAGCTAATCAAGCTCTTACTAGGCATACTAGAAACTTCCTGGCAGGTGTGTTGAGGCAAGTTGGAGCTAAACTCTGCAGGACACCGGACCTCCAGGACCAAGTTTGGACAGCCCTGCCCTAGACGGTGACCATGTGCTGATTCTGAACGCGTCTCTCACTGACAAGGGAGTATACTTTAAAGGCTTGCGCGCTCAACTGTTTGTGAAATGGAGCTTTGTGCTCGTGTATCCTTCCTCTCTCATTCGGCACAAATCCAAATATTCCGTAATATTTCCATATTTGCGATGTAACGTATCTGATTGCGAAACTATTATTTATTATGTAAATTATAGGCTTTGTACTTCAGTTGCATTCTAACGGTGACACAGAGGCGGGTGCGCTGATGTTTGGTTCACTGTATTTTATTTTGATAAAGTACCAACTGTTCTGTCAAGTTAGCAATGCTGGAACTGATGTGTGTGCGTGTGCGTGCGTGCACTCCGGCGCGATCACTTCAACTGTTTCCTTATACCAGCAGAATCAACTTTAAACACTTATTGTTTTATTAATAATGCATCACTTTATAAAGGTCTGCTTTTATTTGTGTACACTCACAATGAAAACGCCCAAATATGATCCTTTCTGGTGATCCTTTCTGTGAACAAATGAACGTGTCACAAAAATGAAAAAACTCACTAGTCTGTTACGTGTAAGTTTTTTTAATTAATCTTAAATCAAATATATTTATATATATATATTATATATATATATATATATATATATATATATATATATATATATATATATGTACTGTATTTTATAACATAATGTAGTAATATTTAGTATTTTCACATCTAGGTGGAAAAAATTGTAATTAGTACTGTCTGTTCAAAATAAAGGAAAAGAAACCAAGCATAGTAGCCTTATTTTTTTTTTTTTTTTTTTTTTTTTTGATACGAAATCGTATCGTACCGTGCCAACCCTAATTATTAAATAATATAAATCTTATTTTGCTTTTTTGCATGTTTTAGACTTTACACTAACGTTCATTCTGAGAAAACACAATGAGTAAAAAAATAAAGTAATTGTAAATGTTGTAGGTGTTGTACCAGATGGAGACAATGGACCATTTAAACACAACTATGTTTGGATGCAAGACCAAAAGGGATAGTTCACCCAATAATGAAAATTCTATCAGTAATTACTCACCCTCATGTCGTTCCAAACCAGTAAGACCTTCGTTCATCTTCGGAACACAAATTAAGATATTTTTGATGAAATCCGCGAGCTTTCTGACCCTCCATAGACAGCAAGGGTCCTACCACGTTCAAGGTCCAGAAAGGTACCAAAAACATTGACAAAATAGTCCATGTGACATCAGTGGTTCAACTGTTCAACTTTACGAAGCTACGAGAATACTTTTAGTGCGCAAAAAGACAAAATAATGACTTTATTCAACAATTCTTCTCCTCCGTGTCACCCTAGCACCATTATGGAGAGTACCACGATGCATGCGTGTGCTTTGATCTGGACGTAAACAACTCATGCACGTGATGCTGCTGACTTCGAACATGTATGTGCTGCGCCTTGTTTACGTTCAAAGGAAAGCACGCGTATGCGTCGTGATACTCTCCATAATGGAGGCAGAGGGTGACTCCGTGGAGAAGAATTGTTAAATAAAGTCGTTATTTTAGTTTTTTTTTGCACACAAAGTATTCTCGTAGCTTCAGAAAATTACAGTTGAACCACTGATGTCACATGGACTATTTTGTCAATGTTTTTGGTACCTTTCTGGACCTTGAACGTGGTAGGACCCTTGCTGTCTATAATTTTCCAGATGGTATAATAAATGCTCTGTGGGATATTTTGAGATGAAACTTCACAGACACATTCTGGGGACACCCAAGGCCAATATTACATCTTGTAAAAAGGGGCATAATAGATGCCCTTAAAGTCAAACCATGTCATATGACGTTAGGTTGTTAGAGTTTATATGTTTTGTTTTAAGGTATCTTTGGAGTTTTTTGTTACCATATTTTGAGAATGACTCTTTATATGATTCTTTATAAAAAAATATATAATATATATTTGTAAATATATATATTTTTCTAAAATTAAATTTTGTAGAAAATTGTTGATTTAATTAGAAATAGAAAACGTGCTAGCTGCCCGGTCCGGCAGATTTGCTTTATACAATATTAGGAAGATCAGGCCCTTTCTTTCAGAACATGCAACACTCCTTGTTCAAGCTCTTGTTCTGTCCAGACTTGACTATTGCAATGCTCTCTTGGCAGGTCTTCCAGCCAATTCCATCAAACCTCTACAATTAATCCAAAATGCCGCTGCAAGGTTAATCTTTAATGAGCCGAAAAGAACGCATGTCACACCTCATCAATTTGCATTGGCTACCAATAGCTCCTCGCATAAAATTCAAGGCATTAATGTTTGCCTACAAAACCACCTCTGGCTCTGCACCCCTTTACCTAAATTCAGTACTTCAGACCTATGTGCCCTCTAGAAGCTTACGTTCTGCAAGTGAACGACGCATTATTGTGCCATCCCAAAGAGGCACAAAATCACTTTCACTGACTTTTTCACTAACTGTTCCCTCCTGGTGGAATGACCTGCCCAACTCAATCCAAGCAGCTGAATCCTTAGCCATCTTCAAGAAACGGCTAAAAACACATCTCTTCCATCTGTATTTGACCCTCTAACTCTAGCACTCTCTATTCTAATTCTATTTTATCTATCGGTCTTCTTTTTATTTAAAAAAAACACACACACTTGACCCCTATCAACTGCATATTTATTCTGTAACTGCTAGCTTTTCTTGAAAAACTAACACTAGCTGTCTTTTTTCTATTCTATCTACTTGTTTCTTAAAAAAAAACTAGATTTCTATCCATTTCTATCTAAAAAAAAAAAAAAAAATATATTAAATAAATGTACCTCGCTACGTGTACTGCGTTAGGCTAACCAAGACTTGTCATAGCACTTGCATGTTGTTGCTCTTTTGTTGGTTTTGATTGCTTATATTGCCCTCATTTGTAAGTCGCTTTGGACAAAAGCGTCTGCTAAATGACTAAATAAGCTGACAGCAGCAAAGTTTAGGGTGGCTCTGGTGATCAAATCTGAATCCGAATCAGAATGAGCTTTATTGCAGGTATGTTTACACATACGAGGAATTTGTTTTAGTGACAGAAGCTCCACAGTGTGACAGAATGACAGTAACAAGACAAGACACAGATAATAAAAAGAATAATATACAAATATACAAAATAGACAATGTGCAAAATAGCAAAAACACAATATACAAAATAGACAATTTAGTATGTACAGGTATGTTAGGTGCAAATTTGAAATGTAAACAAGTATGTGTGTTAAATAAATAAATGTATAATAGTGTTGTGTGTTCCACGTTTATTGTCAAGTGTTCATGAGATGGATTGCCTGAGGGAAGAAACTGTTCCTGTGCCTGGCCATTCTGGTGCTCAGTGCTCTCATTGTTGATCAAAGTTTTAGATGCTTTCAGATTATCTCTCCGTAACTTACTGAATCAAATCCAATTGTGAAGTGTGTGAACTTTGATACTTGTATTGGGTATTATTGTACAAATCCTGGTACAGAGTTTGTCCTGTTTATTGAAGGGATGAATCAAGCATGTGGAAGAAACAAGCATTTTTATTAGCAGTTTTCTAGCAGGGTGTTGTTTTATTAGATCTATAATGTCAGCAAAAACTTTTAGATGTAAGGACTGGACCATATTACATTTTTATATTTAAGGACTAGATGGACAAGATCAGGGTGAGAGCCCTGTCCTGCAGAGTTTTGCTCCGACCCTAATCAAACACACATGAACAAGCTAATCAAGGTCTAAAGGGTTACTAGAAAGCTACAGGCAGGTGAGGGTTTATCAGGGGTGAAGTTGAAGTCTGCAGGACTGGAGTTTGCCATTGCCACCCCTGGGGCCGGTTGCATAAACTGCTTAGACTAGTCTTAAAAAGTTAGCCATCTAATTTGTTTTCATTTAGAATAGTCATAACTGTTTAAAGTCAGTTACAAAAATGTAGATTGGCCCAATTTTAATCAGAAAAGTGAGACTGATTACCTCTTGCCTAACTAGTTGGTCAAACTAGTTCTTAAGACACATTGTTAACATCGTGTCTGTTTATGCAACTGGCCCCTGGACTAGATAAAGCTTTACATGACACAAGTATGTCTTATGAAATGAGTTTCAAGAGTAAATCCAATTCTGTTATAGAGAATCCTAGATTGTGCCAAATGATTGCTTTGGTTTATCAGATAAGCTGAAGAGGAGGACATGTTGCTGTGTCTGAAAAAGTAATAAAATGTGATGAAGTGTGTACTGCATGTTGTGTTATTGATTTGAAGATATACATTTTAATCCCTCATTTATCTTCACATTTATACTACTTGTAGGCATATTTTATTCTTGTTTATATTTTTGTATTTTGGAAATAAGTAGTGCCAAGTTATATTTACCTTAATAGACATCAAGAGTAGGGACATAATGTGGGACATAGACACAGACTTCATACTTGTCTAATGAAAGGTTGCAGAGATATTAATGTTAAAAGGAGGGTCTTTTTATGTTCTTCCATTACAGTGCTCTCTTATTTATTAGGTGGATCCCAAAACAAGATACTCGCATTTACATTTTAACTTCACTGCAACCTTTTTTTAGCCACTAGAGGGAGTGAGAGCACCACAGTACAGGGTCAGATTCACAGTGGGCACTGGAGGTCACACAGTGCGGCATGTCCACATGGATGAGCATTTGTCTCACTTTGAAAGGAAGCTAAATCTTTCTTTCAATCCTAAAAAGACAAAAGTATTAATGCATCAATGACCATTTTTGTTTCTAAAAACCTTGTTTAGCAGCACTGGTATTAAAAACATTTAGAAAAACAACACTAAGATGATAAATCCATCACAGTAAGTTTAAGCAAAGTATAATGCGTGATAGTTAGATGGCAGGTTCTATTAGATATTATTAGACATTGCAACAATGCCCAACCACTTTTTCAACGACCTTCGTTCTGCAAGTAATTTTCCAATAAGGATTTAAAAAAAAAAGTATTTTAGAGTTAAGCCATGAATCAAACCAACCAACCAACTACGAAGTGAATGACAATATTTCTATCTATGAAATTTACATGTATTTCATATTATGCATAATAATATTTAAGTAGTTTGAGTGTAGGGAGGCAAATCTAATTGGTGAAGATCAAAGTGAGATGAACAATATTTTCCACTAAAACATTTTTCTTTAAAATTGAAAATTGAATTTAAGTGTAGAGTACAAGCTGCTTCACTACCAATTTGAAAGTTTCATGCAATTGCCACTAGGGGGCTAAATGAGTCAATCATACAGAAGAGCCCTCAGTCCACACTCACCACAGCAGGAGAATGTTTATCATGTACACTAAGACTAAATACTTTAGCATGCTGTTGGAAAACTGGTCGGTCCTGGTGCAGACAAGTCAGAACGGTCCCCATGTTCCTGATATGCAAACGGGCCCGAAATGTGTAAATAGTGGAAATATGATTGATGTTCTACTTGATAAGACAGAAGAACATGTTTTCATTCCTTGTGGAAAAGAGTCTGACCAATGATGAAGCAAATAACTATTTGGTTGCTGCAATTATTTTGAAGTTTTATTGATTAATGATTTCTTATTGGCCCTCAGAAACGCAGCTGAGGAAATGGATTTGGCAGGTTTCTTCATTTATTCCCCTCTCCATGTACAGTCTCTGAGATTATTTAGTGTTCACCAGGCGAGTTATTCTCAGTTTGTTCAATTCATGTTTGCATTCGCTGACTTCGGTATCTCGAACCTCTGTGGAAAAAGTTAGATTAATTATAAACGGCACATTTCGACAGCTGCGCCCAGTTTATTTTGGAAAATTTTGTGAACCTGGGATGGGTTTCTTTGAACCTAACCCCTGTTATGAAAGGCACTTTAGGACACATTGTAAAGACAAATCACAATAAATGGCTCTGAAAAGGGTATGAGGGAAGGAAACACAACCCTATTTTGATGATAAATGGCAAAGAGTGGGCAAGAACCCAGCGCTCTGTGTTGGTTTGATTGCTGTGGAGTCGTCTAAACGCATAACTGCCATGCATAGCAGTATGATAACGTTTGTAAATTTAGAAAATGTATTAAAAATAAGATGCCATGACACTGCTTATAAAGCTTCACTAGTGGTAAATAAATTGGTCTTTATTTAGAAAGGTGTATGCCAGGAGGTCTCACAGCTCACATAGTGAGTTTGACTTTAGTTACTGTATTCAGTGAAGCTGTCTTCAGAAAGTTCAAGTAGTTCTTCTTGTTTGTCAGATTTTTTTTAAACAAATACTATATTAAAGATTTTGCTACAAACTATTATGTGAAAGCTTGTGATTTTTCTGCTATCTGGCCTTCTAATTGAACTCAAGCTCAGTCTCTGCTTTGAGCTGTATATGCAAGTTGTAGCAATACAAAAATTGTGTAAAATTTGCTAAAATAAAATAACACAGGCAAAAAATAGTTTAATTAGGCAGATGATTGGTCCATGTTAATGAATATTGTGAGATGGCATGCTGCTTTGGCGCAATGTAGATGTAGTGTTAAATGTTAAAAAGACTTGCTCTCATCATTGTCAAAGTTGATCTTACAAATGACTGAAAACATGTCTGTAAATCGGTTTTGTCCATTTTGGAAAAACGTTCTGTGGCATGAAAACTTTCTGAAAGCACTATATGCTGATGTGTGTTTCTGGTTTGCACATGTTGAAAAAGTTGACCCTCATTATCATGCTGTTTGACTTTCATACACAGTATTTTAGCAGGTCTGCTAATTTATAACTCTTTTGTTTCACAGATAAAGGTGTGGAGCCCACAGTAAAAGTCAGTAAAGTCACTAGTGTTTCTGTCAAAACCACTGTGACCAAAGGTAGAAACTCTCCACCGCTTCTTCATTTGTGGCAATTATTGGGGATTGGTGAAATAATCAGTGGGCTCGCTGGTGGGCATTAACCTCCTTAATGCTCAATCTGGGCTTTTTTTTTTCTTCTTTTTTGGGGATAATCAAACAGACAGCCTGTGGTATCAGCTGGAAATTACGGTGATGGTGTCCTAATATTTCTTCAACCTCATGTAATTCCTGGAACTAATGCAGCTTTCTAGTTCATACTGTTTGAATAGGTTGGGCTTTGAGGGTTTGGCCTGAGGGTCATTCAGCGTGACCTTGAAGTTTCCAAAAAATTGTCAAGCACAGAACCACCGGGCCTAACTGATGGTCTTGTGTTTCAGAGCCGGTGGTGGAGGGCCCTGTCTCCGTGGGACGAATAGTAGGCTCAGGTACAGCCTCACTGCAAAGAGTGCACTCTGGTCAACATGAGAACCCCAGCAGGCCTGGTAGTCCTGAGATAATGTCCTTCAATACATTACACACAAAAGACCCTTTCACACCAAATGCAACATGAAAATGAACAAAAAACAAGCCAATGAAGTCCTTTTACACAGAGAGTGCAGCAAATATTTGTCAAGATGATAAAGCAAATTCATGCCAGAACAACAGGTGGAGCTGAATGACAGCGAAGCTCACACCGACCAGGATGGATACCTGAATGGCGCCCCGCTGTATGCCTGACAAGTTTCTAGTTATTGTTCTAGGCACAATAACTGCAGTGTTTTTTTTGTTTTACACACACACACACACACACACACACACACACAATCAGCTGCATAAATGCAGCCTTAGTGAGCATAAGAGACTTCTTTGAAAAATAAAAAAATATTTCCAGCCCCAATCTTTTAAATGGTAGTGCATATGCAATCAATATTACTCATATTTTTGGTCAGTGTACTTTCATCACCAGGTGAAACAAAATATTCAACACTTACAACACAAAATTTTCAGCAAAAGTTGTGAATAGCTGCATAAATTTTGTATGCCACACTTGGTGTGAAAAGGTCTAAAGATACTGCACATGGGTCATTTTTAGGATTCCCCCCCCCCCAATCTTATTTGAAAAGGTTACTACTGAACTTTCAAGAAATCACATTTGCTGGCACAAAGCATCGGGGCCATAACCACCATAGACAGTGAATTCCATTTATTTACCATTAGTGTTCCTGTGCTTTTTACCAAAATCATTTTATTCCATAACTCAGTTGAATTTGAACTTAATGAGGCCAATGTAAGTGTAAACAATTAAATGTTGATAAAATCTCCAAGAGAAACTTATTTAAAACGTGGTAAAAAAAAGAAAGTTTTTATGACAACACAGATCATTTAAATTGTACTGCATGGCAGGGTAAAACAGACTGTAAAATCATTTTTGAAATACTACATAGTTAATGTATGTTTTTGTTTTATTTTATTTTAAGTAAATCCATTCAAATCTAACAGTCATTAATGGGGACAAATTGCCTCATATTCCTATGAAAAATAAATATTTATAAGTAAGTATATACAGTCATGGAGACACATCCAGTGCCAGTAACCACATCTTAGCCTTCAGAACTCAGGATGAATGTCTTTATGCCTAGGGCATAATGTGTTGCTTATAAATGTATAATGAGTTTTCACCTTTCATTTTACAAAGACTTGTACAACATATAAATAACAGTGATTTGCAGGCTGTCAATGTCATAACCTTATTAGACCTACCAGACCTCAAAAATACATTGGGCCTCATTCGTGAAATGTTTGTAAATATGAGTAAATTTGGAGTAATTTGCACATAAAATGGGAAAACCTAAAAAAAACTCTCGTCCTGATTCACAAGCACATTGTATACCTCAGATTAGTTAAACGTGAATACTACTGGTGCTCATATATAGCAATCAAAAGAAAAACATGCTATGCGGCTGTCTATTTTTTGTTTATCAGTGTTTTTTTTTCCGCATATAACTAATTGTTAACGAATTAATTTTACTTATTGAAATTCCTAAATGCAGTTTTGGGAGGTGTGAAACCTTTTGTTTCAATTAGCTGCTCTGGCATCAGCTGTTTTAACTCTACCAACATAATTCATACTTATTTCCCAAGCACTAGTAAACCCTGGGGGTTTATCTGAGCTCGAGATGAAGTCACTTCCTCCACTGCAGATAGCAAGCCAAATTTAACCAAAGTTTAACTATAAACTATATGGCAAATTAATTTGTGAAATATTATTACATAGTGTTATCAAAATGCAGTGTCATCAGTTTGCCTAAAAAAAACCAATGTTTTGTGGATCCTTTATATGTGGTTGGAATCAAGTGTACATTTTTTTTTTGTTTGTACCAACTAACATTTTGAAAATATGAATACTTTCATGAATCTGAAAAGTTAAAAAAATCATTCTGCTCATGTTTAACGAATGAGGCCTATTGTGAGTACTTGGTGTTCCCCCCCCCCCTGCAAAATCCCACTTTACATCCCTGTGAAACTGTAAACAAAGACTTGGGCCACTATCTGAAAGGGTTCAGGTCTGACCTCAGCGGGTATCTAAGTTTGCTTGCTGGTGGTGGGTTACTGAGATTCTACTTCTCTACTGCTGTAGCGCCCCTCACCAAGACAGTTAAGACACACTTGGAGAGTCTGTCATTGCAAATGGCCAACTGCAATTTGCTGTTAATAATAGCATCTGCTAAACGTTCCTTTTGGTTTCAGCAGTGGTCACTTTCTAACCATTTCCTCCTCCTCCATTCTGCAGCATCTGTTTGGAGACTTGAGCATCAGTGGAGTTCTCAAACTCTCCCTTTCCTTGCCTTAGTGCCATATGATAAGCAATGCTGATGCTAATGAGAATGTAGCAGAATTAATGTCATGTTTTGATTCACGTTTATCTGTTCATCAGTCCTTTTACTGAGCCCATTATTTCAGTCTGCTTGGTAAATTGTTGGTCTTTTGCTAAATGTCTGTTTGTTTTTAGCTGCACTGCTCTGGCTATCACCGTAAGCATGCTAAAAGTCAAACCAGTTGAATAAATGAAGTAGGCATACTTAAATATAAGTGTTTTGGTTTTTAAAGCTTTTTCCTTTTTCCCTCACTCACACTTTTGTTTTTTCTCTTAGCTTCATTGACACCTCACAGACACCTATGGTCTTATGAAGCCTGCATAGGTGGACAGCTGCTTTTTAACAAATTTTCCCAGCTGAACTGTGGAATGTTTTGGCTGCTTTGACCTAATATCGCTGCAGCTTCTACATACACTAAACTCCTTTAGATGCTGACATAACTATGAGATCTGTATGAATGTTAACGTATCATTAACATCTTTAGTTGTCTCAAAATGCACTAGACATGCATTTTGACAGGATGAAGGCATAACAAGAGAGGATCTGCAATTTCTTTTTTTTTTTTTTTTTTTACATGTTATGAGTTAATGCTAATTGTCATATTTCTCTTTGCAGTGCTTGATAAGCAAGGGTTCTTGCTGAATCTGGACACAAAGCTGTAAGTATTCTGTATTATACAATTTGTTATACATTTCACCAATAGATAGAAACCTACTTAAAATCCAGTTTGAAAAGTTTTTTTTTATTCATTTTAATTATTGAATCAATTTATTTAAATTTAAAAAAATAATATCAATATATTCATGATTTAATGATTTAACCATTTCTTTTTCACCACATTACTTATGCTCTAGTTTAGTGCAGTCGTCCTTAAGTGCAAGCAATTGATTTCTAAAGATACAAATGTTATTGCTGTTCCAGAGTAAATTGGCTTTACACAAAAGTTCAACAAAAGTTATATACACTACTGTTTAAAATAAGAGGTTGGTAAGATTTTTTTTCTTCACATTGCTGAATTTGCTGAATTTTCAGCAGCCATTACTCCAGGCTTCAGTGTCACATGATCCTTGAAAATATTCCACATGAAAATATTTTTATCAATGTTGAAAACACTACTGCTTCTTTACTTTAGTGGAAACTTTTTCTTCTTTTTTTCTTCAGGATTCTTTAATGAATAGAAAGTTCCAAAGAATATCATTTGTGAAATGGAAAACTTTTGTAATATTATAAATGTTTACTGTCACTTTTAATCAATTTAAGGTGACTTTACTGAATAAAAATATTAATTTCTTAAAAAAAATATATATTACTAAACCCCAAATTTTTTGAAAGGTAGTGTGTAATATTTCAAGTGGTTTTAACAATAATGAAATGTAAATAAAAAGAAAATCTAGGGTACGAAGTAGTCTTAAAATCTTAAAAGCAATAAAGGCTTTTGGCCTCATTCAGTACCATCAGTGTCTTTGTGCAATCTATTCCATTGACCTTGTGTGAGGTGTTAAGGTGTGATGTATTATAGGTCTGTGTGTGGTAGGTATATGTTTACATTTCATCTTTGAAGCAGCCAAACTCTCAGACTCTCACCTCACCCTAATTTCTCAGTGTTAAGTATCAGAGAAGACATGTCTGTCCACACCATGCACACATACAATAAGCAAAGCCTTCGACAGGTTTAGATTTCATTGACGCTGTGAGCAAAAACTGTCTGTGTGGTGCACTTCATCATTCAGCTGGCCTCAATCCACCATCCTCTCTGCTGCTTAAAGACTCAGAGCTGTCACGACAACAAAATACGACACTGTCCCATTGGGCCAACCACTTAATCAAAATGAAGGCTTCAGCAAATAAGTGTCTTGTGGCTTTTATTTTAACCGTTGAAACGGCGCTTAGTGTGGGACAGTGTGATTTGGTGTTGAAACCTATGGCTTTTTAATCAACAATTTAATCTCAGAGATCATAGTTTTTTAATGTTTTACTGTCACTTCAGAATTATTAATTACATTGCTCAGTTTAGGTGGGGAAAATAAGTACAATGTACTTATTGTGTTCATATTGTATTGCAAAACACTTTTGCTGCTATCGAGGTGGGAAAGGGGTAGGTTAGGGACAGGTTTTTAAGGTGTAAAGGATGGGTCAACCGTGTAACTATAAATGTAATTACAGAGAAATTAATTACAGATGTAATTACATACAGGTTTTTTAAAATATAAGTACAATGTAAAAACATGTATGTACACAAAATTAAATGCAAGTACATAGTAGTTAAGGCCACCTAATATAAAGTGGGACCAAAGACACTAAATTATTACAGTAAGGCACCTACAATGGAGGCAATAAACATTAAAATACACAGTTTTTAAAAGTATACCACAAGATTCTAAACATTACACTATTTATATGGCATAACTCTCTCTAAGCATTGTTTGCATGGAGCAACCTTCTGTCACGCATAACCAGATGTTTATTCATCTAGAAAAGTAGGCAACTTCATAGCTTCATAGAATAATAAACAGTCTTTATGGAATAATTTGTCTAAGTACTTCACATTTCTGCTTTTAAACAACCCAGAACACTGGCCCTGTTTAGTTCCTTTGTAAGCGTGTAACCAGTTTTTGACTTTCTCTTTAAAAAACTGATGGGCAAGTCAAAATTGTTTTCTGTGCTGTTAACATCATGTCAAAAATGCTGTCTTTTTAGAGTGCTTTTTAAGCTTGGAACATTCTTTCAGAACAAAAGTATGAAATAAACACACTAACTGTTTGTGCAGCCAGCAAAATGTGTTGCATTCCTATTGTTTGACTATTTCATTTATTTAACACATCAGCGATAAACTGAGTTTCTCAAAAGTAATCCATCACATCCTGCTCTAGATGTTCTCCATCATGTGCCAGGCTAGATAAAAACAATATACCTCAGATTCACCATAGTTATGCTGCGTGATATTCCTGTCAGGTTTAACATTTACAATCCCTATCTAATTAAAATGAATGCCTTCTCTTTCTTCTCCTCTTCTAACTGTCTACAGGCCTCCAGAGTTGGTGTACAAGTATGGAAACCTCAGCGAAGGAGCCTGCAAACCCGGCTATGCAGCTGCCAAAATAAGTGCTATCTATCCAAAGTATGAACAGATTTCTTTATTAACTTAATTTTCAACAATAAGCCCCACTGCCTTGCAAACGGGAACATTTAGTTTTTCTAAGATACAGTAGGTAATGTTGAAATTATTAGAATAAACTAAATGATAAAGTTTTTTTCATTCTTGTTGTTGAGTCCTGATACTTGCATTGAGGTCTATTGCTGTATAATATAAATTGGTTTACTGCTAGATGTGGTTGTATTTTGAGAAAAGGTATTTTATATTTCAAAGGAAGGATATTTGAAGATGGCAAATGGGATGGAAGTTTGTTTAGAAGAATACAAAGAGGCTTTGGCTGAATCTTGTGCTTTTTTTTTTTTTTTTTTTTTTAAACCTGCTTTTGTTCTGCGTGGCTTTGTGATATTGAGCCTACAGAATGAAGTACAAACTCTGTGAATTGACAACCGCTTTGTTAAAGATCTACTGCTTTAGCTCTGATTTACCAAGTTCCTCGTGTTCAATGCCCGTCACCATTCAAGAGACACTATGTCACTTCTCAGCTACGAAGCCCCTGAGGCCAGTCTCATAATATCTCTGACTGAACAGAAAGCTGCTCCTCTGATCCTTTAAGTCCTTGTTAATTTGTGACCTACCACAACAAACAACCACTTCCGCATGCTCTCCGGCTAAACAATGCGCCTGTTGTAACTCAATTTGGATGTGGTCAGTGATTCTGTCTTTGCGGCTGAGAGGAGAAAGCCCTGTCAAGCAGCCACTGTGGAGAACCGAATGAGTCAACTTCTTCAGTTTGACTAAATCCTCAGAGCGCTCCGCGACCCTCAATGATGTCACGCAGCACTCAGCGACCCTCGGTGACGTCACAGGCCTTTGATGGAACTTCCCATCTTTGCTGGCATCCGTATTCCATTGTTCCCTCATCTTTAGGCTGGCTATTGTTAGCATAAGTAATTTTTCCACTACAGCATGCCCAGCGATGATAAACATTAAGCATCACGGTTTGGTTTGTTCATGGATATTTCTTTCATCACCATACAACTGTTTAGAAATAGCTTTTCCACCAATCAAGCAAGATTATTTTGGAAAGGATTTGAGCAGCTATCACAAAACGGCAACTATCACACAATAGCAACAGCAATATTTAGTCCAAGTCAGATGGTTGCCCTGGATTGGTTTAAACAAAAACGGACTAAACAAAAATATTAATTTCATGAAATAACTTTTTAAAGAAGAGAGAATAAAAGCATTGTGACAACAACGGTGACAAGTTCATGTTGCAGAAGATGTAGTTTTGGTGTGTCCTTATGTCTCTAGAGTCAGCACAAGCATTGAAAGACCCATAAAACAGAGCAATAACTGAATTGGTGCCTGAAACTTTTTAACAAGCCCCCAATTAACATCATATGTGTTAACAGTGTCTACAATGTGCCTCTAATTAACACGTGTGATGGATCAAGCTTCTCAGGGTCTTTGTTTATCTTTTGGGGTCAAAAGGCACTTCTGTCACATCATTACAACACAAATATTTGAGCGTTTTTATTGTGTGATAAATTATTTATAATGATGTTTAGGATACATTGATTCAGTTTAGATATTTCCAGAATCATGAACTACATAACAGTTGAAACGTTTCATGTCATTTTTGAATGTATAAAACAGAGATAGGTATTGTACATGTTGTAGGAAATTGAAAATTGCAGTCAGTAACTTTTTGCAATAAGTTTGTTTGTTTACATTAGTTTCAATGTACAGCATTCAATTATTAATTAAATTATAATATAATTATAAATATTCATTGATAATACAATAATGTTAATTCATAAAACTTTTGTAAAAGCATGCAAGTATAAATTAGTGCTGTCAAACGATTAATCGCATACAAAATAAAAGTTTGGTAACACTTTAGAATAGGGAACACTTATTCTCTATTAACTACGACTTTTCCCTCAATAAATTCCTAATTTGCTACTTATTAATAGTTAATAAGGTAGTTGTTAAGTTTAGGTATTGGGTAGGATTAGGGATGTAGAATAAGGCATTAATTTGTGCTTAATTACTACTAATAAATGGCTAATATTCTAGTAGTATGCATGCTAATAAGCAACTAGTTAAGAGACCCTAAAATAAAGTGTTACCAAAAGTTTTTGTTTGCATAATATGTGTGTTCTGTGTATATTTATGTATACATAAATACACACACATATATAGTATATATTTTGAAAATATTTACAGGTCTATATTTATATTCATATAATTTATATTATAAATAAATATATTTAATATATAAACATAACCTATGTTTCTGAAATATATACATGCATGTGTGTGGATTTATATATACATAATAAATATACACAGCACACATACATATATTATGTAAATTTTATTTTGAATGGGATTAATCGTGATTAATCGTTCGACAGCACTAGTATAAATTAACATGAGGTTAATAAATGCTGAAAAAAAGATGTTAGTGCATGATACTTTATGCATTAACTAAAGTAAAACGAATTGAATTTTATTGTATAAAGAGGAAATGATTTATTTAGCATCTAAGAGGACAGAATTGTGACCATGTTTGGATAAAGAACTTTAAGACTCAAATTAAAGTGTCACATAGTATAATTTTACTTTTATCCGTGCATTTTCACAGTAAATAATTTCGTTGAATAGACAAATATGGATTTGAACCATCTTGTCAACCTCAATTTATTTGTTGCATAAAGTAGAGATAGTCCTGTTAGTTAATACCCACTTGGCATGTTCAGTATGTGGTCATTTGGGCAATCACTGGTCTCTCCCTTTAGGAGTTGCATTATATTAGGGGATCCCTGCGTGTGTAGGGAACCACCTGAAGCCATGTGATCCAACCCTCTGTTAGTTCACCCCTAGAATCCACTTTTTTTCAACACCTCCACTCCTTTCCCAAAATTGTTTGTATTGGACTCTTAAATCAAATGTCTTGGTTGAACTTGAGCGGGCGGTTATGAAAATACAGCCCCAGTGAGAGATAGCCATGAGGAAATGAGCACAATGTGCTCAGGCCTCCTGTTCAGGACCCTTTATGACAAGCAGACGCCTGTCTGTCTTTAGGCCTGAAGCTCTCACCCAGTTATTTATAATGTGAGTTAGTCCGCACCCCACAAGCCACAAGTTAATTAATCACAGTTTGTTTTGGCAAGGTCTTGCTTTGTCTGCCTTTATCAGGTGATATAAGAAGAGGATCCGATGTGACGTTTTATCCTTTCTTCTTGACACTGTCGGACATCCCCTGGCCTTAAGCAATTAGTGCATGAAATAGACACACTTTTATCAGAGTCTGTTAAACAGTTGCCAATTGTGATCCCATTCATTTTCTAAACTTATTTCCTGTCGCTGCTCTTTGACATTTTCCTCACTTTCCCCACATATCGGACATTGTTGTAGATTTAGGTGGTTTAAAAGCAAATGGAGTCCTCTATTACTAAAAAGGCTGTAAACTTGTGCCACTCTGTACTTTGGAAATAATTGTTGGGAAAGCGATTTTGCTGCTTTTTTTCCCCAAAAAAGCAGGACCTGTATTTTAAATGACCCATGTGTTCTCTTTACTGACCCATGATTAGTCTTTTGAGTTTTCTTAAGGGGGTCTAATTTTTTTCTAACCTTCTGTACCTCTCGACAAGCTCTCCTTGTTAGCCGTCCCCCCACCCCAAACCAATCTACTGCAATTTTCTAACTCTTATAATCGTAAAAGACCTGAGAAAGAAGAAAAAAACAAACTGAAAAATGATCCAATAACCTCATGTTTGTAAATGAATAATGACCCTGTTGAGTTGGGAGGGTCATAAAAACAGACATCCATCGTGTGGCCACACTTTCAGAAGCAGAAAAGAGGCAAGTTTGTAGAAACTGCATCTGCTGTCTGAGACTTACTCGGTTCTTATTAAATTGAATCATTAAATGACCCCTGAAAAAGGTCTAGTTTTTGAAAAATGCTGTTGCTTGATGGATTCTGAAAGTTCACACTGCCTACCGGCACCTTTGAGCGGCTCAGTGTTCCACTTCCGGGAAATTTCCCATTTGGATTGCTTTAAATGTTGTAGAAATGCCCTTTGGTAGCAGGCAGAGTAGATAAGAAATGACAGTGAGGATCTGCGGGTCAGAGGCGCAGGCATTCATCGTTGCGCTTGCACATCTAGCCTTAAGAGAGGAGTGTGCTGGGAAATGGCCTCCGGGTAGGGTATCCCCTGACTCCTCTTGAGAAGGGGTGAACAGAGGCCTGGGTTTGTGATTGATTGGTGCTCATTCAGCCACACTGTTTTAAACTTTAACCACAGGTCAAAGCAGAGACAAAGTGAGACCTCTCACAGACAAAAGCCCCTTTTGACTCCCCACCTCCTGATGTCCGGGAAGTGAATGTGTTGTTTGGCTATATGTTATTAGCCCTTTTGATATGGAATTGACATGTTGCTATGGAGACGTTTTTGGTACTGTGCAAAGTTTGCTGAATGAATAATATAATTTAAAATATAGAATTTATGTGAAAAATATAGTTATTATTCTGAATGTTAGTTGTCCTATTAGTAGTATTCATTATATTATATTTATTATGCTTTTGCAGGTTTAGAAAGCCAGCTTCCATGTTTCTGGACCGAAACTTTAAGCGACTTGCAAAAGTTACAAACTATTTACCTCCATTTGGATTCAGAACACAAGGTATGTATCCATTTTAAAATTAATTTATCGCAAGCTTTGGGCCAGATTCACTAAACGGGGCAAATTAGCGTTGGAGTGCAGTTACATAAAAGCGCAGATGGGAGGGGACAATTCTGCGGGTGATTTACTAACAATGCACACATTAAAGAACACAGACGCAGCCAGATAATTTCCATTATTAGACCAGCGCAGTCTACCAAGAGCAACGCAAATTAACGCCTGCTTTAAGACATGCTTTTTTTTGGATGTTAAATAATGGCGCAAATACCAGTAATTTGACGAGCACAAACATTAGTAAATCGCGTTGCGTGATTCATTTTAATACTCTCCTCCCATAAATTTTACATCGGAAAGGGAAACTCCTACAAATTCATAGTCAAAGTCAGGCTCAAAAATAACTGTCCAAGCCTTTTCAGTGCTAATTCTTCACTGTGTGCCTTTAGTAAATCCTGACAGTAGTCTTTTAATGCCAAAAGATGGTTTGCACTGGCTCAAGCTGTTAGTAAATCTGGCCCTTTGCCCCTTAACAAAAAAATGTTGTCCAAATGCTTTCTTGTTTCCAGAAACAAATGAACCAGTCCCTTTAATGAATACGTCAAAAAAAAAAAAAAAAGTTTGAATCCGTCTGTAGCACTTTAGAGGACTATGCAGGATTGATTTTATTTATTTATTTTTTTTAGTCCTGCTTTTACAATTTTCTTGAATAAATGAATGAAAATTATATTTTGTCCACAACTTTTAAATTTTGTCCTGTTCCCACCCCCAGAAAAGAGGATCTTAGAAGACAGGAAAAAACCCATATAGTCCTAGACTGTTTTTTTTCCTCTCTTCTAAGATTTAGTCTCGCTTCGGGTACAAACTATTTTGTGTGTCATAGTATTTCCACACATAGTGGGAATACTAAAAGAGTTCATTTTTTTGTTGTTGCATGACAATTAGGGCTGGCCCAGAATATTCGATTATTCGAATATTCGTTCGTTGGGTTGGCATTCGATTTTCAATTTTGAGATTCGAATTTCGAATATCCTCTTTTTTTTTTTTTTTTTTTTTTTTACACCTGGCATCCCCTGCGAAACGGTTCCCAACTTGTCCGCCTGGCTGAACATCTGCAACAGACCATTCACCAATGAAAGACGTTGGTGCTGACCTATATATTTCATGAAAAATCTTCTATTAGCTATAAGCGTGCTTGCCGCACATCTACATTTGAAATAATGAACTTAAGCGCGCAAAAGACGCGACATGTGAACGGACACTCTGCTACCACAAAACCGAATGCGATGCATGCGTTTTCTTTCTGTCAACTGTCCCGAGATGCGAGTGAAAGTCTTGTATCAGCGTGCAGTAGCTCTTGTAGTGCAGACGAGATGCGCTGATGTGATGCCGCTTTGAGAGAGTGAAAGAGAGAAGACGCGGTCCAGCTGAATCACTCACGCTGTTTTCAAATGACTGATTTAATCTGCTAGTTTGTGTGGATTTATTTACTCATCTAACCTACATGCTATTTTCAATAAATGTTTGCAGGAATTTCCCTCATTATAAACTCAAAAGCTGCGGGAATGAGTAAAACTATGCGATATACACACAAATTCAGGACCTGATTAAATATAACTCTATTATACAGAAATAAATATAACTCTATACAGAAACTTGTGAAATAAAATTCCATGACTTTAACAAAACTTTTCCAGGCCTGGAAATTGCTGTTTTAAATTTCATAGCTTTTCCAGGTTTTTCATGACCGTACGAACCCTGTTAAAAGCAACTGATGCACGCTTTCAATCACTAAATATTGGTCCTCTCCCTCCTCTAATCACAGGTGATCCGTTACCCCGCTTTATTCCGGGACCTCTCAATTTACAAATTAAGCACTGGGCTACTTTATTAAAAGTATTGCTCTTAACAGACCTGTGTGTTTTGTATCACTAGTGCAGTGTCCGTTCTCGGAGCATTTAAGACCTGCCCGCGTGAAGCGCGCCGCTTCCGGCTCGCGCTGTTCTGTAGTTTATTAAAAGTTTATTAATTCTGAACGTGTCACGTGTTCATATTGCACCAAAATGCGACACTGCGTCGCAGCAACACACCCGCCACGCGTGAAGTCGATTAGATGAACGGTTCTCGACATAATACAAATGCAAGCAGACAGACAGAAGCACAGAGATTCCTGCCTTTATTAGAGAGAAGAATATGTTCAGGCCCCTCTCTCTGTGTTGATTTATACCGAAGCTCAAAAAATGGTATTCGGACCAGCCCTAATGACAATTTAGTCATGCTGGATGCGTCAAATTTGCATAGACTGCACTATTTCAATTTACCATTGGTTAATTGCCAAATTAAAATGTCAGATGGGATGATAAAATTATTAAATATGATTTAGTTTTTATGTTCTTGTTAATTTTGTTTGTTTCTGTTTTATGTTTTTGTTCCTTGAACCAGTTCAGAGCCCTGGTTTGATAGACAATAATGCACTGGTCCCAAAAATTATTCTCATGGTAAATTCCAAATGATTGAATCTGTTGGCATGCATGTTTGTTTATAGCTTTAGGATGCAAAACTCTTATTATGTTTAAGCATTGATTCAGGAGTGACATTGATATTGCAGTAGTGTGAGAGCAAACCTCTGTAGTGTGTACGTGGCCAGATGCATTGCATGGCAGACATTTATGTACTTCAGTGATGTGGGGGTTTATTCCATTCAACAGAGAACAAGAACTTCATTCTACTGTGCTTTGTGAATGTATCAAAGAGAATGAGACCTTTGGAAAAGACTTGTAGATAAGGCAACGGTTTCTTGAAACCAATTGGTTGTTAATGTAATCCACCGTTGTCTGCTTGAAGCCTTTTTTTCCCTCCATCTGAAAAGATGATTACATCTTAGATTTCAGCACATTGTCAAATGTTCCAGCACTTGAGGGCAGCGGGCACATAAGGGTACTTTGAATGTAACCTTTGTGTTCAGTTAAGACCTGCCGTGTCCACACACATGAAGACTTTCAAAAGAGCAGGTCCCATGTTTACATTACACCTGGTTTTTGTTTGCTGCATGGATCGTGAGTCTAGCGTGACTTCACTTTTAACTTTATTCATTTGGAAAGGTTGATACGTGTGGTTCTTGAATAGAGCTTGACAAAGGTTCTCAAGTTGTGGGCCAGAAAGGCATAAAAATAGATGTCTTATTTCTGCACTACCAATTCCAATATAAGCGATCCCTGTGGCCACCTACGACTTTGTGATTTCTGCTCTTGATTACGTCGCCCTCAGTGGAAAACATCCAGTCAAAGCATTGCAGATGGTGTGTAGGGTAATCCCAACATCCTTTACAGAACGGGAGAACCAAATACCTCAAAGAAGAATAAACCATTAGGGCTGTTTTGACTGTAAGTTTGGCCTTTTAAGTGCCTTCCAGTATTAAGTAGCCTCTTAAATGTCTCCAGTGACTCAGGATGAAGTGTGACTCTCAGCTACTTTAGTGAAGTTCCTCTAATACTCGTGATGAATTATACTGAAATAGTTTATGAGCGTGTTTGATCAGTTTTTAAACAAAAAAAAAAGCTTTTTGACAAACATTACATGAAAGAAATGTCATTATGTGACTCGAACTCTCAGAAGTCACACTCCAGATGGTTTTGTGATATAGCTCCTAAAAGTATTTGAATCGTACCCGACCGTTTCTACTTTATTTCAGAGCGTGATTTTCCCCTTGCCAAAACAGTATATGTTAAAAATGAGGGGCTCAGTTGATTAAACTGCCAAGAGTGATACTTGGCTGAAATGTTTATGCTGTTTATCTTAAAACAATTCTATTGCTCTTCCCATTTCTTTGCGAAACGGTGATATATATATTTTTTTAGTTTCTTATTCCAGTGTGGTCCCGCCACTGTTTATGCAGTCCGTGGTGATGCTTGATGTGAGCCGTCAGCGCTTTGTCCAAACAATGACGGCTACTCCCTGATGCTTTTTAATCATTAAGGTTACAGTTTAGGGTCAATACACATTTTAAGCTCTTACGTTATCTTTTGCACTACACCGACTGTTGTGTTTACGGAGGGCAAATCAATTTACAGAAGGTTCTCACATGCGGTATTGTTGAAATCACAACCATTCGCTTCAAACCACAGGACTACATCGGAACATCCTATTATGTTTGCCTCCCAATAACATAGTGTCTATGCCAATAAAAAAGATGAACTCACATGTGAGCTCTTTGTTGTCAGAAACAGTAATGGCAGTCATTAGGGTAGATGCTTTCAAACCACCGGATGAGGAAAAAAAAGAAAGAATTATGTACAGATGTAGATTTGGCGCCTTACACGTACTGCAAAGTGCCTAGCAGACCTCCCAAAGTGTTTTCCTCCGTGCTATGCCTTCTTGACTTTTGTTCGTTGGATTAAAGTTAGGGTCAAAAAGGTATGATGGGAAAATGGGCAAGGGTGTGCACATTTCACCTCATTGAATTAGCTCTTTTCCAAACTTTTCTTCTGTCTTTGGACTTGTATATTATGCATACTGATGCTTTTAGGCAACTCAATGGGTCACGCTTATGCACCCTTACTAGGAAATCTGGTGTCTTCACTGATATCATGTGTGGGTATCGGAGGAATGATCGTTATGACCAAACAGCTCTGTGAATTTTCTGAAAGCGTTGGAGAGCATTAATTGAAGGAATTTTATTTGTTTGCAAATGACATTCCACTTTTAAGACAGTTTTTTTCAAAGTGTCAGTATCCTATTTTCAGTTGCTAATACAACTTCCAGGAGTGAATAACACAATCGTGCTCCTCCATCAGACCACCAGGAGTGTGGATGATTGATTGAAAAAAATCATTTGAATCAGATCAGAGCCATAACCATCTAGAGGTGTTTTTGTTTCATCCCTTTGTTCTTTCTTGTTATCTCTCTCTACAGAAAGAATCATAGATGTTATATTAACTGCCACAAAGAATTATGGACTGGGTCCAGATTTAGATAGGTAAGACTTTTGAAATGCATCACTACAAATTATTTTGCCTAAAGGTCCATGTCCAAGAGTTCTGCTCATTTTTATATATGCTATTGTGCCAAAAATTTGGGGTTGTTACTGATTAGGCTATTTTTATTTATTACATTTTTTTTTTTTTTTTTTTTTTTTTTTTTTTTTTTTTGGAAAGTGTCTTATGCTCAAGGCTAAATTTATTTTAACAGAAATACTGTAACAACAGTAATATTGTGAAATATTATTACAATGTAATATATTTGATTTCTATTTTAATGTTAATGTTATTTATTCCTGTTATGGCAAAGCTAAATTTTCAGCATCCATTACTCCAGTCTTCAGTGTCACATAACCCTTCAGAATTCATTCTAATATGCTGATTTGATTCTCAAGAATTTCTTATTTTAAAATGAGAAAAGTTTTGCTGCTTCATATTTTTGTGGATACTGTGACGTGAATGTTTTTTCAGGATTCTTTGATAAATAGAAAATTGACAAGGACAGCATTTATTGAAATATCAATCTAACCATGTAGGTAATCCAATTTACTTAATGCTGTGGCCTAACAATAAGATTGTTCCACACTTCAGATGAAGTGATGTCAGAAATACATTTAGTAAAATTGTTTCCAAAGTCTTCACTGTCCCTTTTGATCAATTTAAAGCATTTTTGCTTAAAAAAAAAAAAACGACCCCAAACTTTTGAGAAGCAATGTATACAGTATGTGTGTATAATTTAATGTGTATCGAGCATAAAACATTCTAAACATTGTTTGTCTCTGATTGTCATTGTTTGCATAATGCATGTATATGGTGTGTTTTTTTTTTTTCCTATAACTGTGCAATATAGACTATATAATTTTTCATTAGTGTCATTTTTTATATACTGATTGTGGTTGTAAAGATGTATGCAATTTTGGATTAATACCACATGTTTGCTCATATGTTCTCTTTGCAGTTTGAGATGTAAAAGATGTATAATAGTAGGTAATGGCGGTATCCTTAGCAACAAGTCTTTAGGATCCCACATCGATGAATATGACGTTGTGATAAGGTGAGTGGCCTCAAAGTCACCTTATTCTGCTTTTTTTAATGACCAAATCAATAAACTGAACAATCAAAAGGATTTTAGCACAAATGCAGCTGATTTGCACTGATTCTCAGTATATTTATTCTTTAGACTCAACGAGGCCCCAGTGAGTGGTTACTCCAGGGATGTAGGTACTAAGACCACCCTGAGGATAACCTACCCCGAAGGGGCCATCCAGAAGCCCGAGCGCTATGAGAAAGATTCCCTCTTTGTCTTCTCTGCTTTCAAACCTCTTGACTTTAAATGGTTGAGACAGGTGGTCTTCAAAGAGAAACTGGTAAGACCAAATGCAGTAGTATGTGACTATACGGTCTTGTTTCTCTCATTAAAATCTGTTGAATTTTTTTTATTTGTTCTGTTTTTACGGTCTCTAATTTTGAAGCAGAATGATGCCAGTTGTTTTCATAGGCCCATTTCCAGTTTAGCCTGCTCCTGTACTGAATTTTTAGAACTTTATACTTGAATTAATTCGTGAATTTAGAGTAATGTTAATATTGCTCTCCAACAAAATGTATTGTATTGGAATTTTTGTGGTTAAAGGATTTTGATTAGGAATAGTTATTGAAGAAAAGGCTTTTATTGTTCAAGGACTTTGTCTCGTTTTTAGCGAGTGGTAAAACATTCTCCTTCCAGGTTTGACTGACATCTAGTGAATTAGCCTCTTAATCAAAACGGTCGGCCCGCCTGAATGAGCTCTCTCTTATCTCACACAGTTTTAATGACTCTGCCTCCATCCCATTTCTTATCACACAAAGAGCAAGCATAAGCACTCTGTTCTCCTCTGAAGTCGGTTGACTCGGCTATTCAAGGACGTGTTATTTTTTTTTTTTTTTTTTTCAGTCGTCTGTCATGTAATCATGGTCAAGGCATTTAGTCGGCATGTGTGGCTTCTCCCATAATCTCCCTTTTCCAATATACTTGTCTTCCTCAGCTGCACACCTGCTTGTTCTCCCCCGTTGTCAAGTGGGAATCTGGCGGCAACATGCCTCAGGAGTTCCCGTCCAGCACAGCTGCTGGGCTTTCAGGGGACCAGTACTGGATTTTTTTTACAGGGTGACATTTGTCAATGTGCAAGAGACTCGGCAGAGGAAGAAAAATAGAGAGCTATTTGATTACTCCCCTCCCCTCTGGCCCCTGAAAAGAGCCAGTTTTGTCTGAACATCTGATCGTAACAAGCTGGACAGTGGAAAGTGCTCAGATAATTGATCTGCCCTCTGGCTTCTGATACATTGGCTTTGATCTCATGGAAGGAAGAATTTCCTTCACCAAATGAGGGGTCAAGAAAGCTCCAATGTGTCTGCCATAATGTTCGAAACCACGTTCAGAGGATGATGACTGATGAAAACCGCAGTATTAGGTAACAAAATAGCTTTTTTGGAAACAGAAAGAGGAAAATTGAACATTTATGCTATACTGGAATCTAATAGGTAGGTTCTTGGTTGTAAAAATGATTGTAAATGGGCAATGTTTAGACAGCCAAGTTAATGCAGGAATATTACAGATACTTGACATAGCTACTTGCTTATAAAAAAAGATAAGCATGACTCTTACTATATTGGTCATATCAATTTTTGGTATGTAACTCATCCCTCACTATTTACGTTTACATTCACACCAGAAATATGTTAGTGCCACGTTTACATCAGTGTTAGTGGCATATTCTTAACCCACATATATATATTATATATATTTATATTTTACGTGTCTCTTATGGCTTTTTCTTCACACGTCTTTCAATTAGTTCTGCTACACATATGCGTACTCTTCAAAATCCTGTAACGATGTGCTTATGCGTTTATCTGACCACATAATTTGCATTCTCCAGCAGACATCCATATGTGTTGAAATACTTTCTCTCGCATTTAGGATAACACCATTTACATTTACATGATGTATCATGAATGTTTCAGCATTTACATGAAGGGTCAAAACGTTTGGTGTAAAAACTTAAGTCACTGTTCGGTACAGAATTGAAAAGCTACATTCACACTGTTTTATGTTTCTGGAACATAGAAGTGAAATTGCTGGAGAGCCTTTTGTGTGAATCCAAGCTGGAATGCTGGAAGATTTGATCCTTGTATCAGGACCTAGTAGTGATTAATCGTAGAATTTTCAGAATTTGTCCAGATGTTTTTTCTGGAATCTCTGTATGTGGCTTACATACCTCCCTTAATCGTGTGGCTTTTTGTAGAAATAGCAATCCCACTGATAATTTTTTTTTGCCTGATGGACTATAAAAAAGGCAAAACCCCAAAAAAACGTAGTTTTACGATGAAGAAGGGACTCAAGCCATATCTAGAAACTGAATATCACAGAGACCACCCAGAATACCTTAGCGACCACATAGCAATTCACATAAACCGCTAAGAACACCGTAGCAACCGCATAAAAACCCCTGGCAGCGATTTTAGTTCAGACAAGCAGCGCTCAGATTTTCTTCAGAAAATGTAAAAATGCAGTTCCTGATTGTTTTTCTTCCTCCGGCAGACAGCCACAGCTGTAAAAGATGTTTATATCTAGCTAGTCTACGTGACCTCCCGTGTATGTATTAATTTGTAAGAGTATCATGTTTAAAGTGGCTTTTAACCAATTGTCACTTGACAAATGAAGCCTATCACTATTGTGAATTCTTACGGATGAAAAACGACTGACTTCTATTCTTCTCTCTTGATCAACGTCAGGCTCCGAGAGCCCCTCGCATTCCCTCGCTCCCTTCTCAAACAGTTTAACTTTGGCTTTGTTTATTTTTAACTGGCAAGTCAAAGGGATGGTATTTTAGGGCCCGATGAAAATCTGACTAAGCGTTTATCTAGTTTGCGCGCTCTATACGTACCACAGATGTTTCTTTGAGTAATTTGAGTAATCTCTAAACAATAACAGGCATTCATCACCATGCTTAATCACACATAATCTTATCAAACACTGTGTCCCTAACAACAGTATACAGTTCATCGCATGTTTGAAAACAAATACATTCCCTGCGGTCCGCTTCCAAGTCTTATTTAGATCTTGCGACATATCTTTGATGCAATGAAAATTCTGTTGAGTGACTTGTGGTGAAGTTGCTTCTGCTTTGCCAAAATATAAATGCTTCCCTTTAATGGCAGAAACCTGGTGGCGAAATGGAAAACGCTTTGTTTTTGCAAGCGGTGACAGCGATTGAGATCCATTGTGTGGTGACGTCTTTCATTTGGAGATGAACGCATAAAAGCATGTGCGACTGTGTGGGCAGTTGGCTTTAGAAAGGCACGTAGCTTTAGACTTCAGTGTAATCCTCAACTAGCACTGAATCCTCACTCTCTTCATCTCAAACAGTCACACTGATGTAACTTTGAACAGGGACTGCTTGCCGCTTTGAAGTATTTTTCTCTCTGCTGCTCTTTTGTATTCTGTGAACGCTCATGGGTGGAAGGAATGCCAGCCTTTTCAGTTTGTATTGACAGAACAGTAGACGGATGCGTTCCCAGCGTTGAAGAACCTTTGCGAAGCCCACCTGAATATCCAGCCATGAGGCTTGAGCGCTCTTAACAGATACGCATTGGAAAGCAGCCAAATGTCAGTCAAATTCTTACATTTTTATGAAAGATTATGAAGACAAACTTTTTTTGGAATAACTTGCATGTGATGGATCGTTCACAGTAAATCAGGAATGTTCATTAATGTTGACATGACATCAAAATTGGCACTATTTATTTTCCTAATGCATGTTACTGGTCTTACAGAGGTGCTACGTGGATTATGTATTTTTGTAGGCCCTAGTTAACATTTTAGCACATCTGGTTCCATCGTCTTGAAATCAATAGGTTTTATTCAGATTTGATTTTATTAATGCCTGAAATAAGGTCTCTGGTTAACACAATCAGAAGATATTTTTGTGTTTGACATATGTCTATGAGATAAATTTAGTGGCTAAATGGGACTAAAGAGGTTGTTGGGAACGTTAAACATTATTACACCAAACAGGTAAACTCGTCTTCTCACTTTCACAGCCTCATTGTGTTTATAATAGCACTCTAGGCAACTATTCTAACTCAAACTCAAAAAAAAAATTTTTTTTTTTATAAAGACTGAAAGAATTGTTGAAGGCTTAATATTGGGGACATTGAAGTCATGTGACCATGGAGTAGTTTATAGTTTACGCTTAGCTTTTTACTTCTGCCATTTGTGTTTAGACTTCAAAATTCGTGAATATTATCATGATGAATAAAATGTAAGAATCTAAACTTTTGTTGGTCACATCTTATTTATTTGCAAATAATCCAAAAGCCATTATAAAAATCCTATTGGGTTTTTTGTTGCAGGAACCAGGTTGATGTTAACTTCCAGGTTGGTCTACAAAAATATGTAATCGCTGCAATACTTATATCGCTGCTTTCAATATTTCTTAACCTCCTAATCTTGAGTCAAAATGTGACATCTTGATTTTTGTGACAAGTTGACATAATTTTCCGTGGTTATTGAGTTGAGCTTGTTTTGAATCTGGAACATTCCTTTCACACGAACCACTCAACACAACTCTTTTGTGAAAATTTCAGGCTACTTCAGAAACATGTCACACGTTTCTCTTGATTTAACCTATTTTAGTCATTCAAAATGGATTAATGCCTCAGAGGTCACTAATGTAAAAACATATGCAGGAACCTTATTTGAAAATAGGCAGTGGGCCAGCCGTCATGTGCGATAAGAGCATACTTAATTAACGAGTCCTGGAGGTCGCTGAGGAGCATGGGGCTCCCACGATAATTATTTTCATTCAGAATACCATTGACTAGGTAATCCTCTGGCTTCTGTCTGAATGTATTTACCCATCACTTCCTTCTCCCATATGTCTTAAATCCCTTATTATTTCAGCCTTACATGGTAAGAGTGAGGCAAGAGTGTGTCACTTATCAGACATTCCTTCAGGCTCCTGCTGTTGGCATTTATTGAAGGTACTTTCCATGTGTTAGCGTGTTGCACAGCATTGCCTGTTGTATAACGGTTGCCTGTTATATTTTGTGGTTTAGTCTGTAGTAGCTTTGTTAGTATGCCCAAATGCAACTCCTGCATGACTTTATCTCTGTGGGTGCCTGTGGAGAGCGTGCCTTTGTTTACTCAAGATAACTTCAGGAAAGGTGACTCATGGTACATTTGCGAAACCTTAAAGGTATAGTTCACCCAAAATTTTCGTGTCATTTACTCATCCTGGTTAATAAAAAAAAAAGTTGAGCTGATCAATGTAATGAAATAAAAGAGGGCCCAAAATTTCAAAAAGCAACATAGGAGTGTAATAGTAGTGTTTGTTTACTATATTCCAAGTCTTCTGAAGCCATATGATAGCTTTGTGTGAGAAACAGATGTTTTTCGAATTTGCCCTACCTGGCATTCATGAAAGAAATAGTGGTGACTGATTCATCAACGAGTCATTCTTTGCAATGAATCAGTCGATCCAGTTCACAAAACTGCTCTAAGTGATTCATTCATTGATTTAACAGCCCACTAGAGGGGAAGATTATGAGGGGAATAATGATGCATAATGAATAATAATCAGGGAAATAATAATACTTTCTTTTTGAAGCCTGAAACAGGTTTTATGAGACGTTTCATTATTTGTCAGTTTTCTTTTCTGACTTTTGATTATTGAGAGTCGGCACTTTAGATCTCTTTGTGGCTTGATTGAGAGACAGCATTTTCAAGCCCTTTGTAGTGGTGTTTCTGTAGAAACCTGTCTGTTTTTAGAGTTTGATGCAGGTGTCGTCTCTCCCTTTGACCCAGTGAGGCAGCAAGCCAGAGGTTGACAAGGGGACATGTGGATGTTTGCCTCTGAACATGCCAACAGTCAGGCTTTCATCCTCCAAATCAGCTTAACAGTCACTTCTGTTGAACATATGAGGTAATATAATGGTAAAAATAAAAATGGTAGGTCAGTCCTTTACCAGTCTACTGATGCTTAGGGTAGTCTCAGTCTCTGATAACCACCCGTGAACCATCCACAGGCCATTTGTTGACCAGTATTCTGACTGACTTCATTTTTCTGTACCTGGAATGAAGTTGTTTACAATAAGCCATTTTAAGGGTGAAACAATTACTGGATGAGTTGGTAGCATCAAAGGTGCAATTTTTTTTTTTTGAGAAACCTTGTTAATAGATTTCTACAACCACAACCCTGTTCCTTTTTTTTTTTTTTCTTTGTTTTGTTTTTTGCTTAAACTGTGCTATTTGGGGGCTTATTTAAGTCGAACCCAGCCCTAAATGGCACATAAAGATAAAATAAAATTTGATTGTTTGGTTTACATATCAGTTAAACAGTCTGATAAGCGATGAGGCCATGATTTCCATGAGGTCTTATTTCCTTATGTTTAAAGCTCTGGCAACATGGGACTATATACTTAGGATGACATTTTTCCCTTTAAACACCCTATTTGCGTTTTGGTTGCCTTCTACTAACAAACTTTTTCCAAAGCCTGAGTGATTGAGTCAATTGATCCAATTGTCCTGTTTGCTGCTTTATGAAGTGTGAAGATGCTGATCTCATATACAGGATGACCCAAGTGAGTCTAGAAAGCAGAAACCCACAGCTCTCAAGGCAAAGAAAGGTCAGAACTTAGACAAAAAGACAACAAACGAGCACATCGCTCAGATTCCTGCTAACAAAAGGAGTGTCATCGGAGTATCCTATAGAGTTTGGATTCCTGACCCGGTCAAGAGCAACAGGATTTAGATTTCATGAACCTGACCCGCTCTGGATGAGTGCTCTACGAAATGTGCACATTTCTGCTGGGGCGCTCATAAACCTTCAGCGCTTTATATACAAACTGAAGTTCATATGAATCATACAGGGCCTGGGGTGAAATGGTTTGCCAGTGCAGGTTTACACTTCTTATCAGGCTTCAGCACTGACTGTGGTGGTATAAATTTGCATGTTGATATGTCACAGCCTAGCTGCAGTTGCAAATTTGTCATCTGGCCTGATATGTTTATAGGCATTCAGAGCATGGCAACTAGAGCAGCAGAAACAACATCTGTCCGACAGCGTGCCTGAGCCTCTAGAAGACAGACTTTGATTGCAGCTCTGTCGGCTAGAGCACACACCATAAAAACAGATCATTTCACTTTAACAGTGTACCTCCCAAGTTTATTGACCTTTTAAATATAAACCTAAAGATAAACAGGAAACTTTTTCAAAATAGCCTGTGTTTTCCTCTGCTTGAACCTTGCGTGCAGTATCTTGAGAGATGGAGAGAAAAGGTTGTGATTTATTTTGAGGAGAACAGCTACATTTTTCACAAAATACAAAGGAGCCCTTGGCTATTTTTTTCTCCTCGTGAGCACCTGCGGAATGGTCCATTGACAACCTGTTGCCCCCTGTGACCAGATAAAATTTCCTTGAGCATCATTTTTGAAAGGAACTCATGGTTCGGAAGTTTCTCATCGAGTCTGACCATGTCAGGTATAAACCTGATCAAAGCAATACGAATAAGTTGTTTGGAAGTGTTTTTTTCTTTTGCCATTTGAAAATCTAATGTCTAGGTTGTGTACCTGTTATACTGTACAACCCGATCTAGATACTTTCTAAAAAAAAAAATTCTTTAATTGAAAAAAATTAATTAGAAATCTTGCCCTGGAAACTAAATAAGTACTAAAAATGACTTTTTATATATATTTTTTTTAATTTTTATTATTATTTTTGTTTTAAATTTAGCTTTTAGCTTTACTTTTAAAGCTTATATCAGCTTACTCAGTGGAGCCCTGAAGATGCCAGATTTATCCTCTCATTGTGCATTAACTTTTTGGCTTGCAGGTTCTTTATAATGAAGTTTGCCTTTTATATTTGTTGCCTTTACTTGCTATCTAAGCCATACGTTTGCATAACATATGGAAGAAATCAGAAGTGTTTACACTGACGTCAAAGGAAAACTAATCAAATACCTTTCACACTGCGCTTCACACTTCACTGCAAATAACATCAACTTTTACATATTCCTCCCTGAAACTTGAGCTGTTAAATGCAAATTTGTCAAGCACTAAATGTAATTTTGTGTTTTGACAAACATTAAATGTATTTTCCAAGTTTCTGTTCAATCAGGAAAAATGTTTAATTCTCATAAACTTAAAAAAAAAGTCTAGTCTACATGCAGCGTAATAACTAATATGGCTTTTTTTTTTTTTTTAGAAACCAATGGCAAGATCCATTTGTATTTATTTTTTTGACAAAGACAGGTTTAAAGTTGGCATTAAATGAAAATTCAGTCGATTTCGTTATTGATCTAATTGTTATTGATCTTACTGTGAACGTTACATCCATACGTTTCATTTTTTTTATGTTCAAGTTTTGACCTATAATTCTTAGTCTTGCAGTGAAATGACCGACGACTTTCTGGCGATGCATGACAGACTTCTCCAATCATTTAGTCAGTTTGAACCTGCACCTTTCTTGAAATGCATATAGATCTGCCTCCATCCACACTTTTTTCATTTTTTCATCATCAGTTTTATTCGGATATATGTAACGATGGAAGAAATTATCTGCCACTACTTCCATTTCATTGCAATAAAGTTCTAGTAAAACAAAACGAAAAAAAAAAAAATACCACTAGAAAAACATGACTGGTGGTTTTTAAAAGGCTCTGCTTTTCTGGTTTGTCAGTGCTAGTATTTTTTGTTAATAAAGAAACCTCTCCCCAATTGTTCCTGGGAAGATTCTTCCCACCACACATCTGCAGTCAGAAGCAGGTTTTCCCAGCCACCGCTGAATGTTCACCCTGACCTCTCGTTTCCAGCGGCTGATGGAGAGAGAGGCCGGCGATGTGGCCTGTGATTTTTATGGAGTGATTTAACACTCGGCAGCCATGCTGGAAGCTTGTTAAGGGCGTGCTGGAGCTGCATTCGGGAATTGAGAGGCCTCTCTCACCTGCTGCTTTATTAGATGGATCAGTTTCAGGGGCCGTCCTATTTGACAAAAGTGTGGCGGTTGTTAAAGTTCCTGCACTGCAGACGACTTGTGGTTTTGAGGGCTTGGAGAGGTGATCAGTCAGGGTATCTCTCACTCACTTTTTCTTTCTCTGCACTCCTGGCTGTGATTCCCTGGAATGCCGATGAGAGGTCTGGAGTAAAGCCAGGCGGAACCAATGTAGAAGATGTCAACAATAGAGCTATGTTTAGAATGACCTTGTCTAACTTTGGTGGGATTGTAATGCAAACCAGAATCAGGCTGGTGCAGTGCTTTGAAAACAGTTGTCAATAAGAAAATCTAGACGGGCAAATTTTTATAAGTGAATTTTTTTGTCACTTCTCTGTCTTCGAAATAAAAAAGTCTGACAATTATTCCAAAAAAGACACAACATTAGTTTTGACCAATTAGGTACATTTACATTTTGACAGAAACTTTTATAGAAGTCTTCTGTAAAATAAAATATATATGTGTATATATGCTATACCTGGTTTATAGAAATGTTCACAGTCTTAGTTAGGACATTCACTTAAGTACTACTATTATTTACCTTGTTTAACTAGTCTGTCACCAGACTAACTCTTGGGATTGGGCTTGTTCAGATGCTTTGATATGTCACTGTGCTCTTTGTATTTTCAATTGACATTTCCAGTACGTTTCCTACTGTACAGATATATGTGAGTATGGAAATATAAATAACTACTTTATATTTAGTTGTTTTTAGGCAAGTATTTTTTCTATTTTTCTTTTATGCATTTCTTATTATTGTTAAAATCTTGTGAAATCTAGTTAGAAGAAGATTTATTTGAAATTTAGCATTGACAGCAGCAGTCGTTTAATCGGCTAACTGTTGATCTTCAAGCCACTGTATGTCCAGTAAACATTTAGCGTTTTATTGTCCCACTGAACGCAAGAGTGTTTGCCTGGGACGTTTAATAACTGCTTATAAGTCACAGTCCTCAACACGCCTGTGCGAGACTGTTAGTGCTGGCAGCCTTTAGTGCTTAATACCTCATGAATATATGAATAATGAATGATTATACAAACAAATCAATACGAAATTCAGTGTTGTTTGAAAGGATTTAAAGTAAGCTGAACCTAAGCTTCTGTAGACACTCAATGATTTTGATGAAAGATTGAATTTTAATGTCATTTATTTACAGACTAGCCAGGAATGTTCTGTTTTTTTTTAGCAACTCGGTTATGTAAGTCACAAGAGTAACTCCTGTACAATATTAAACCTGTCCTTCGAGAAGGAAATGATCTTACCATCTCAGCCCGATGCACTGGAAGGAATGTTGATGCTTACAGAGACATCCTTACTTGTGCTAAGTGATTTTAAAAGAATCAATCAGGGACTTCCTGTTTTATGTCTTCTTCAAACAACCTATCACTCTTATACCAAACACTACTGGCTTCGGATGCCAACGCGTTTCCCATGTTTTTACTCGCACTCTGTTTTAAATCCTGTTATGCTCTGGAAAAAGGCATACTTCAGTTTGGCAACATGTATCCAGTATATACTTCACAATACGCTGGATACTGTGTCTCTGTGGTTGGGTACAATGTGCGCCAGAATCTGTGATTTTTTTTTATTGTTGTTGTCAAGTTTTTCCCTGTTTACACCTGCTTGTGGTTGCAGCATTCCACAGAATTTCTGCTTCTGTTCTGCAAAACCCTACTGTTGACAGAAGAGATGATGTTTTCTTGCCATGGCTTGTTGTGGGTGCGGGGGCCCTCCAAAACTGCTTCAAAGCCGTTCGCCTGACTCAATAGTTCGCTCCTATTGTTGGGCTATATCAAAGGCACAGTCTGCTTATTTGAACAGGTGACTCCCATTAAGTCCGATGACCCGGCTGGCTGTTTGCCAGCAGTGCTGCCGTGGCTTCGCAGAGCTTGTCTAGTCGGGACACTAATACCTGATGATCTCAGTGCCAGGTCGCAGATTGAATAATTGCTGAGCTATATGGCACTCTGTAGGTCTCTCGAGTAATTGTTATGGGAGAAGCTGGGGGCAGCTGCTCCCCGAACGCTCATGGAGGTCAGGATTTCATTTGTCCACTTCCTTTGGGGTTGTCCAACCTGGTCGGCCTGCTTCACTTTTAATGAAAGCTGTCTACACTACCGCCATCAGTATGCAGCGATGGCACATTATAGGTATTGGGTCTGTACTCATGATTATGGAAGAGATGATTTCTTCACATCTGCTGTAAGATGATATAAAACCTTTTCCATGCATTTTTCATGATGCAATCTTGGATGTGCGGAGTCCATTTGTCCATATCATAATGCCTCCCTCTGATGATTTTTTCTCTTCTTTCTTTAGCAAGGAACAGAGGGCTTCTGGAAGTCTGTAGCGCACTCTGTGCCCCGGCACCCCTCAGAGATACGGATCCTCAACCCCTACTTCATACAAGAGGCTGCCTTCCAGTTTATTGGCCTTCCACAGAACAATGGCCTCATGGGTAAAGGGGTAAGCAACATGCTTGTTGAATTTTAGTACTTTTCATAGCATTGTTTAAGTTATGAAGTTTCTAGAATTGGTAACTCTTCGAGAATAACTGTTCTACTGCCCAGTTTATTGAACCAAAATGGCAGGCAATGACTTTAGTCAACCTTATGTTAATAGGGGTCACAGGAAGCCTTAGACACGTGTTTCCTCAATTAGTCTGTAATTACCATAAAGATCACCATAGGTCAAAGGTAGCTTGACTAATCCAATGGGTGGGGACAGTTTATGCCTTGTATTTTGTCCAAACCTGGACAAAGCTGTGTTTTTAAAACCTTTTTATCCACCTTGTTAAATGCTTTAAACAGTAATAAGTTCTCAAAATAATGCTGCTTATGTAAGTAGATTTAAATTAAATAAAAACAAAACTGAATAACAAAGGCCATTAAACATAAGTTGTACACTGTAAAAAATGACCGTGATTTTAACTGTAAAAAACTGTGAAAATGCTACAGTAAAAACCTGTTAAATGGTTAACGGTAAGTTCCTGTAAAATTTACAGGGAAAAAACATAAACTGGCATTCCCAGAATTCCCTGCGTTGCATTTCAAATTTTGTTTGAATTTGATGTTTTTTCTTTGAAATAACTGTTTCTTCTTAGTTTTTTCTTATCAGTTATGTTTATTAGGGTTGTATGTTACACACATGTTGTGTGAATGACGGGGCAGTCGTGGCCTAATGGATAGAGAGTCGGACTTGTAACCCGAAGGTCGTGGGTTCGAGTCCCAGGTCCGGCAGGAATTGTCGGTGGCGGGAGTGAATAACCAGCACTCTCTTCACCTTCAATACCACGACTGAGGTGAGACCCTTGAGCAAGGCACCGAACCCCCAACTGCTCCCCGGGCGCCGCAGCATTGGCTGCCCACTGCTCCAGGTGTATATTCACTACTGTGTGTATGCACTTGGATGGGTTAAATGCAGAGCACAAATTCCGAGTATGGGTCACCATACTTGGCCACACACCACTTCCCTTTCCCCTTCTCTATATGTTATTATTTAAAAGCTGTTTGTGATGGGCTTTGGTTCATGTGACTTTCTCATAACCTCCTGCATTTGGTGGTTATCAGTGTATTACAATGGTACAAAACAGATTTCAGTAATTTAATAGGTTAGTATATTAACATTATATCAGTTAATGAAATTACGGTATTTAACTGTAAATTTAAGTTAAAACCTAAAATGTTGTTGTATTTTTTACGGTAGAATTCCGGCAACCACAGCTGCCGTTTTTTTTTTTACCGTAAATTTTACAGAATTTTTTTTACAGTGTATTTTCTGTCATTCCATAAATTTTCCAGATCACTTGTTATGTGTTGTGGGCAGTGTTGGGGGTAACGCATTACAAGTAACGCGAGTTACGTAATAATATTACTTTTTTCAAGTAACTAGTAAAGTAACGCATTACTTTTTAATTTATAAGAAAATATCTGAGTTACTTTTTCAAAAAAGTAACGCCAGTTACTTTTTTCCCATTTGTGACCCTGGACCACAAAACCAGTCTTAAGTGTCATTTTTTTTAAATTGAGATTTATACATAATCTGAAAGCTATAAATAAAGGAAAAGGAATAAATAAGCTTTCCATTGATGAATGGTTTATTATGATAGGACAATATTTGGCTGAGATACAACTATTTGAAAATCTGGAATCTGAGGGTGCAAAAAAATCTAAATATTGAGAAAATCACCTTTAAAGTTGTTCAAATGAAGTTATTAGCAATGCATATTACTAATCAAAAATTAAGTTTTGATATATTTACGGTAAGAAATTTACAAAATATCTTCATGGAACAAGATCTTTACTTAATATCCTAATGATTTTTGGCATTAAAGAAGAAATGGATAATTTTGACCCATACAATGTATTTTTGGCTATTGCTACAAATGCTAGTTATGACTGGTTTTGTGCTCCAGGGTCACATTTATTGACTGACATTGCGCTGTGTGAACATGCTGTTACTGTAGTTCTAGACTAAATGTGAATGTGCATTAATTCATCCCACTCGCAAAAAACAGATTTAGTATTCATCAAAATGAATTAAAACAGTGAAATGCAAACTCAGAATATGACGCAAACCTGCAATAATTAAATATGTTAAACAACACAAATGTATCTAATCCCATTTTATTAACCAATGTCTTTGCTGCTGAGCTTTGATGATCCAGTTCAATCATACTAATAAGCAAAAATGACTTAAGATAAACTAACAATTGAGCTTCATTGTTTTTTTATTGCTGAAGAGTGTTGAACCTTCTTCTCCTGCGTTCTACTGTACAGACGTGAATTTACTCTTCCTTCAGGCTGAGGTTTATTCATTACACTTTTTGGTGTGAAAGGGCTTTTACATTTGCTATAATTAGAACTTATTGTATTAAAAACAATCAAGCCCTGCTCATATTTAAAAAGTAACGCAAAAGTAACGTAACGCATTACTTTCCATAAAAAGTAACTAAGTAACGTAATTAGTTACTTTTTTAGGGAGTAACGCAATATTGTAATGCATTACTTTTAAAAGTAACTTTCCCCAACACTGGTTGTGGGGATGCTGGAGCCTATTCCAGCGTCTTCGGCTGTAGGCAGGGAAATACCTTGAAATACCAATTTTCTTTTTTTTTTATTTATACTAGATATAACTCAGATGTACAGTAAAAGTTGCTCAATCTATAGTGATCAGGATTGTGTGCCATTCAGAATTAAATTAAGAATGCCTTTTTTAAATTCAATTCAGTTCCTGAATTTGAGTTTAATTTAAATTGATGTAGCCAATGGATGCAGAATTGCTATTTGAATTTAAGAAGAATTAAAATGAATTGAAATTCTAAGAAATTTTCAATGCTCTATAAACATGTAATACTAACAGATAATTCTTGATGTTACTTATAGAAATATTAGATTATATATTTACATTTACATTTAGCAGACACTTTAATCCAAAGTGACTTACAAATGAGGACAATAGAGGCATTCAGTTTCAACATATTTAATAAATGTAATACATTTTTCTCAACGAGGGTAGAAGAGCACTTAATTTCCCATTACCTGTTCAATTTCATTGAATTTTACCTTTCCATAATTTAAATTCACACTCAAGAGTTTTTTTTTTTGTCGTTCTTTCATTTGACCTGATTCACTAGCAAATCTGTCTGAATTTGAAATAAAATAATAATAAAATAATCATTATCCTGTTATCACAAACAACTGGAAAGTTCATGGAAATTCATTCAGTGGGAAAGCCTCGTATATAATTTGACATGCTAAATTCTACTATTAAAATGTGTCAGAAATATTGTAGCCACACTTGGAACCCCCCCCCCCCCCCCCCACCCCCCACCCCATTTGCAAACACATTTTATTCAGACAAGGGTGTTGGGTGTGCCATAGCCCACAGGGCAGACTGGGAATCAGCACTGTCATACCTCAAACCTCAAACACAGGCTACAGCAAAGAGTACTCGTTTACTTGGAGCTCATAAACAACACGCTTTCCTTTCAGTCTCAGGAAATTGGACTTGAGAAAGTAGATAAATGCCACTAGCATCATAGCTTGATGAAGCTCTCAGCCATCCCATCATGGCATGAGTACAGACAAGGGTCTGTGTGGGAGCTTGGCCACCTCCTGAAAACTCAGACCTCCTCTGAATGGTGGAACATGTGCAGTGCATGTGGAGCAGAGCTCAGGCCCCTAAGGTTTGTGTGGGTAGGGGGGCAGCGCAGGAGGGAAGCTGTCCCATACGGTACTGATCAAGGTGGGATACATTTTGACAGCCTCCTCCTTTGAGCACTCCAAACACCCACCTGCTTAAGGCTGCATACACTGACACAATCTTAATACTAATTTTGTGTGTGTGTGTGTGTGTGAGAGAGTGTGTGTGAATCAGACCCCAGACCACTGCAAGCTAATGATTTAGAATGGTTCACTCCTCCAGGGAGATGAGGAAGTGAAGGTCTGCCTCCTGAAATTGGTGTGTCAGGGGTGGGGGTCTGTTTAAGCAAATTGTTAATCACATGCAGCTCAAGATGAGTTAACAATTGCAGAGTAGAACTAAGCCAGAACTCCTTCAGGCACAATGTCATATCAACCTCGAGGAAGAGCTGGACCAGAGCAAACCACAGACAGCGATGTTAAATAGATTCAAATATAGCACAGCAAGCATAGTTATTCGTGCTTCATTTGTGTGGTTTTACTCATGCTGACATTAATGACATGCTTAAGAGTTTTACATTTTCATTTTTACAGAATCATTTGTCACTCAATTGATTTTAACTGCATATTTAACTTTTTGTCAAATATATTGTCTATATATAGCCTTGAAAAGTATTCATACGCCTTAATTTTTTTCACGTTTATGTTGCTGCCTTAGGGCTGGGCGATATATCGAACGCAATGATCATGCACATCTCGTCAGTAAAGTCGGTTTCGTGATTAGCTGTAAATCTCCATCACCTGCTTTCAAATGAAGTGGCATTTAATACACAGAGCCGTAGATCACTGACAAGCTACGCAATGTCGTGTTCAATAATGTCAATGTCGCCTTCGATAATGAACGCGCTATTGTGTAGCTTGTCAGTGAACTACGGCTCTGTGTATTAAATGCCGCTTCATTTGAAAGCAGGTGATGGAGATTTACAGCTAATCACGGAACCGGCTTTACTGACGAGATGCGCATGATCATCGCGTTCGATATATCGCCCAGCCCTATGCTGCCTTATGTTAAACTGCTTTAAATTACTTTTTTCCCACATTAATCTACACTCCATACACCAAAATGGTAAAGCAAAAAAAAAAAAACAGGTCTTTAACATCTTTGCAAATTTATTAAAAATAAAAAACTTAAATGATCCCATTGCATATGTATTCATACCCTTATCTGAGACAAGCTGAAATTTAGCTCAGGAGCATTTTTATTGCTTGAAGATGTTACTACACTTCGAGTGAAGTTAACCTGTGGCAAATTCAATTGAATGGGTATGATTTGGAAGGGCACACACTTAATAAAAGGTCTAACAGTTGCTAATGCACATCAGAGCAAAAACCAAGCCTTGATGTCAAAAGAACTGCCTGCAGAGCTCAGAATCAGGTTTGTGTCAAGCCACACATCTGGGGAAGAGTTCAGCAAAAATGTTTGCTTCATTGAAGGGTCACATAAGCTTGTAGTCTCTGTTAGCCTTAATGGAAGAAGTTTGAAACAACCAGGACTCTTCCTAGAGTTGTCCTCCTGGCCAAACTGAGCAATTGATGGAGAAGGGCTTTGGTTAGTGTGGTGACCAAGAACCTGATGGTCACTATAGTTGAGCTCCATGACCATATATGAGATGGGAGAAATCTACAGGAGGACAAACATCACTACAACACTCCACCGATCTGGGCTTTATGGCAGTGTGGCAAGTCTCAATCCTCTCTTCAGAGAAGACACATGAAAACACACTTGGAATTTGCAAAAAAAAAAGCACCTAAAGGACCCTCAGACTTTGAGAAATAAGATTCTCTGGTCTGATGAACCTCAATTCCAAACATCATGTTTGAAGGAAACCAGCTCTGCTCATCACCTGCAGAGTACCATCCCAAAAGTAAAGTGTGCTGGTAGCAGCCTCTTGCTGTGGGGCTGTTTTTCAGTGACAGGGACTCGTCAGAGTAGAAGAAAAGCTCAATGCACCAAAATATTGAGATAGCCTTAAAGACAACCTAGTCAAGAGTATTCAGAACCTCAGACTGGGCAGAAGGTTCACCTTCCAACAGGACAATGAACCTAAGCACACAGCAAGAGTGGCTTGTAGACAACTCTGTGTCCTTGAGTGGCCCAGCCACAGACTGGGCTTGAACACAATCAGATATTTCTGGAGAAACCTGAAAATGTCTGCCAGCCCCTACCCAAGCTGACAGAGCTTGAGAGGTGAAGAGGTGAGGAGAGGAATGGCAGATAATTGCCAACTGCTGATGAGAAAAGCTTGTTGCATCAAACAAAAAAGACTTGAGACTGTAAAGGTTCTTCAGCTAAACATTTAGTTAAGGGTATGCAATGTACTTATTTTATTTTTTTATTTTTAATACATTTACGAAGTTGTGACAATTCTGTTTTTGCTTTGTCAATGTGCTGTATGGAGTGTAGGTTGATGTGGGGAAAAAAGTAATTTAAAGCAGTTTGACAAGGTATAGCAACATAACGAAACATGAAAAAAATGCAGGGGTATGAATACTCTCACAATATATATAAAATATAAGCATGTTTTATTAATATAGTCATTGTTTTTATCACTTTGTATGTGTATACAGGTGCATCTCAATAAATTAGAATGTCGTGAAAAAAATATTTTTTTCTTGTAAGCTATTTCAAAAAGTGAAACTTTCATATATTTTAGATTCATTGCATGTAAGGTAAAACATTTCAAAAGTTTTTTTTGTTTTAATTTTGATGATTAGAGCTTACAGCTCATGAAAGTCAAAAATCAGTATCTCAAAATATTAGAATATTTACATTTGAGTTTCAATAAATGACCATCCATACAGTATAAATTCTGGGTATCTCTTGTTCTTTGAAACCACAATAATGGGGAAGACCGCTGACTTGCCAATGATCCAGAAGATGAACATTGACACCCTCCACAAAGAGGGCATGTCACAGAGGGTCATTACTGAAAGGTGTGGCTGTTTACAGAGTGCTGTATCAAAGCATATTAAATGCAAAGTTGACTGGAAGGAAGAATTTGGGTAGGAAAAGGTGCACAAGCAACAGGGATGACTGCAAGCTTGAGAATACAGTCAAGTAAAGCTGATTCAAACACTTGGGAGAGCTTCACAAGGAGTGGACTGAAACTGGAGTCAGTGCATCAAGAGTCACCATGCTCAGACGTCTTCAGGAAAAGGGCTACCAAGCCACTTCTGAACCAGAGACAACGTCAGAAGCGTCTTACCTGGGCTGTGGAGAAAAAGAACTGGACTGTTGCTCAGTGGTCCAAAGTCCTCTTTTCAGATGAAAGTAAATTTTGCATTTCATTTGGAAATCAAGGTCCCAGAGTCTGGAGGAAGACTGGAGAGGCACAGAATCCATGTTGCTTGAAGTCCAGTGTGAAGTTTCCACAGTCAGTGATGATTTGGGCTGCCATGTCATCTGCTGGTGTTGGTCCACTGTGTTTTCTGAAGTCCACAGTCAACGCAGCCATCTACCAGGAAATTTTAGAGCACTTCATGCTTCCTTCTGTGTTTCTCCCAGGGTTTTTTTTTCTCCGTTCTGTCACCGATGGAGTTTTGGTTCCTTGCCGCTGTCGCCTCTGGCTTGCTTCGTTGGGTACACTTCATTTCCAGCGATATCGTCGACTTGATTGAACAAACTTTTTGAACTGAACTGAGCTGGACGATGCCATCACTGAATTCAATAATGAAATGCCTTAAACTGAAAATTGAGTGTTTAATCTTGTCATTTTACATTATTGACGCACTATTTTGATATTGTGCAGTTGTTTTGACACAATTTGTATTGTTAAAAGCGCTATATAAATAAATGTGACGTGACTTGACTTGACTTCTGCTGACAAGCTTTATGGAGATGCTGATTTCATTTTCCAGCAGGACTTGGCACCTGCCCACACTGCCAAAGGTACCAAAAGCTGGTTCAGTGACTATGGTGTTACTGTGCTTGATTGGCCAGCAAACTCGCCTGACCTGAACCCCATAGAGAATCTATGGGGTATTGTCAAGAGGAAGATGAGAGACACCAGACCCAAAAATGCAGATGACCTGAAGGCTGCTATCAAAGCAACCTGGGCTTCCATACCACCTCAGCAGTGCCACAAACTGATCACCTCCATGCCACGCCGAATTGAGGCAGTAATTAAAGCAAAAGGAGCCCCTACCAAGTATTGAGTACATATACAGTAAATTAACATACTTTCCAGAAGGCCAACAATTCACTAAAAATGTTTTTTTTTATTGGTCTTATGAAGTATTCTAATTTGTTGAGATAGTGAATTGGTGGGTTTTTGTTAAATGTGAGCCTAAATCATCACAATTAAAAGAACCAAAGACTTAAACTACTTCAGTCTGTGTGCATTGAATTTATTTAATACACGAGTTTCACAATTTGAGTTGAATTACTGAAATAAATTAACTTTTCCACGACTTTCTAATTTATTGAGATGCACCTGTATATGCCATCTCACAAGAGCTATTCATTCATCAATCTGATTACAGTGGTCAAAATGAATGTTTTTGCATGATAAAGCTTAAAGCAAATACAGCATAGGTTTGTGATGGGATTCTATTATTGTATAACACAGTCCATTCAATATAGACTGCAAACTCACAACTTAAAATATTAAAATAATTTCATTTGCTGTAACACTGTAGATTTGAATGTTAAATACTGTGTAGTGCTTACGGCATGTTAGCATTTTACGCACTATTAAACAAGCAATAAACTGTATTTTCTTGTCTGTTATCAGGTCTAACATATGATTTGCATCAATATTCGGTCATTATGATTTACAAAACAAGCACAAGATATTGTAGTGTGGTTTATGGTAAGAGTATGTGGATCATTGCAGCTCAATCTTCACCAGAGAACAGCTTGCATGTTAAGAACCTGTTGGTAAAATGTTAAAATGTTGCTTTATTTTATAATCTGACAATCTGATAGATGATAAACATGTGGTTATTTCCATAGAACATTCCAACGTTGGGCACCGTCGCCATAACGATGGCCCTTCATAACTGCGATGAGGTTGCTGTTGCTGGATTTGGCTATGACATGAACACCCCTCATGCACCCTTGCACTACTACGAAACAGTCAAAATGTCTGCCATAAAAGAGGTAACAGTTCTACGTTTCTTTAATTGACAAATTGTCAAATTAACTTCTAAAGTGAATGTATTTTTTTTAGGAGTAGGTGTTTTAATGCATAGACAAAACATTTTGTACAGTACCTCAGCCTGTTGTTTTATCTGTGTTTGTTTATCTGTTCACTTTATGGAACATTACAATGGTGATGTCAATAACAGAAAGTCCTGGGCTACTTGCTACTTTTTTTTTTTTTTTTTTTTTTTTACCTCAGATCAGTCCATATGAAGATAACTTTGTTGTTGTGTTTTATAAATTCCTCTCTGCCCACATTTGCCATGGCTGTAAAAGCACACTCATAAAACCGAGCTGTTAACGCATAGTTAGCTCCTGACTGCTCTGGCACCCATCCTTGTCAAATCACAGTCAGGTACCATTCATGCAGAACTCACTCGCTTCCTGCTGCCTGCGTTCTGTCAGTTTAAAACTTCTGCACTACGTGATTTAGTCTTCTTGAACAAATGGGATTTAAACAGTTGGCCTTGTATAGTGAGTGAGTACTTCATACAGACTATAACAGTATAGAGTATTTGTCTTTTAGAGTAATAGCTTGTTTCACCACCTTGTTGGGGAAAATGTAACATTTACATGAAAGTACTTCGAAATCATGTGAGAAAAGACTCTAGACATTATTTAGAGACCTTTCTAATGTCTCTCTGAGTAGTTTAGCAGCATTTTATGCAAAATGTATTATGAAAAATTATATACATTACCGTTCAAAAGTTTGGGGTCAGTATTTTTTTATGAAAATAAATAATTTTAACTAATGTTACAAGAGATTTCACTTTCAAGTAAATGTTCTTTTGTACTTTCTATTCATCAAAGAATCCTGAAAAATATTAGTTTCCAAAAAAAATGTTTTTTTATATATATATTGTAATAATAATTGTAATAGTAATTCACAATATTATGTAATAATAATAAAATGTAATAGTAATTCACAATTTTACCATTTTTACTGTATTTTTAATCAAATAAATGTAGCCTTGGTTAGAGACTTCTTTCAAAAATATTAAAACATCTTATGGATCCCAAATGCAGAGAGCTATTTCTCTAACTATAGAGGCATAAGGAAGAGATTGTTTCAGACCCTCTCTCCCTGAGGCAGTTTGGCCTAAGGAGGCTTTTAACCCGGCATTCATTTTGGACTGTGCCCTTTTCTCTCTTATGGAGAGTGAAACTTTACTCTTGGATCTGCTGTTTTTTTTTGTGAATGTGATCCTTCACAAGGGCTGACCAGGCTGAAGCAGACAGCCCCGAGACTCTGACGAGATGCTTTTGGCTTAGTATCACGGCCCCAGCAGGCCCAGAACATCCTGTCAGGGGCAGTTGTGGGGTCCACCCATTCGGACCGAGAGCCTCTCACAGGAACCCAAAGCTCTGGTTTCATCCAGCAATACCAGGCCTGTAGGTCCTCTGCTGTGGCGTTCTGTTTATGAAAATCATGTTGAAGAACAATAGGATATTAAAAGAAAACTGGAGAGGATGGTTTTCACAGGAGTCAGTAAAGCTCCAGTTCTTTGATCCCAGAACACACTCAATCCCTCTCCTGTGACTCGGGGATCTGTTATTGTAGTAATAAAAGACTCTAGTAGATGTGAGGTGCTGTGGACTTAAGAATTAATGTAGCTTTTTTTTATCATGGTAGATACTGACCTCCACTAAACCACGAATCTGCATAAAAAAAGTAAAGTAAAGTAATAAAATAAAGTAATAAAATAAAATACTGACCATTTTTGAATGGAAGATTTAAATGCAACTTTACAACAATTATCCATATAAAATGTTTCCAGGGCACCAGTAATGGTGACACAAGACACCCTGAGCATTATTTTTTTTTTTTCAAATCTTTAATCCACAACATTAATTTCTCAAGATATACTGTATTTAAACTATCCATCACCCTTAGCAGGGTAAATGGTTTTAGGTCATTGTCGTGTGGTTTTCTGACTAAAGAGTTCCTGTTTAACACTGTATATCCCTGTAAAGCTGCTTTGACAATCTGTATTGTATAAAGCGCTTTATACAGTGCTGCTGGAAAGTTTGTGAACCCTTTAGAATTTTCTATATTTCTGCATAAATATGATCCAAAACGTAATCAGATTTTCGCGCAAGTCCTGAAAGTAGACCGAGAACCCAATCAAACAAATGAGACAAAAATATTTTCTTTGTCATTTATTTATTCAGGAAAATGATCCAATATTGCATATCTGTGAGTGGCTAAAGTATGTGAATCTCTTGGATTAGCAGTTAATTTGAAGGTGAAATTAGAGTCCATCTGTGTTGAGGAGTTTTCAGTCAGTACGTGACATTTTTTATTCAAAGAACAGGGATCTATCAAAGTCTGATCATGTTTGTGGAAGTGAATCATGTCACGAACAAAGGAGATTACTGAGGACCTCGGAAAAAGAGTTGATGTTGCTCATCAGGCTAGAAAAGGTTACAAAACCATCTCTAATGAGTTTGGACTCCACAAATCCACAGTCAGACAGATTGTTTACAAATGGAGGAAATTCAAGACCACAGTTACCTTCCCGAGAAGTGGTCGACCAACAAAGATCACTCCAAAGCAGAACGTGTAATAGTCTGTGAGGTTGCAAAAGTTCCCAGGGTAACTTCTAAGTAACTAAAGGCCTTTCTCACATTGGCTAATGTTAAAGGGGACCTATTATGCCCCTTTTTACAAGATGTAAAATAAGTCTCTGATGTCCCCAGAGCGTATATGTGAAGTTTTAGCTCAATATACCCCACAGATAAATTTTTATAGCTTGTTAAAATTGCCACTTTTAGGGTATGAGCCAAAACGCGCTGAATTTGAGTATGTTGCTTTAAATGCGAGTGAGCTGTTGCTCCTGGAGAAGAGGGCAGAGCTTCAAGAGCTCAAGCTAGCCTTTGCAAATAAACATTACACTATTAATACAAGCCTGTTATCTTTACAGAAAACGTACTCGGTTTCAAAGTCAGTCATCTGATTATACTGAGCATAATAAATTTGCGTTTATGAATTACACAGACTGGGAGCACGGCAGGATAAAAATAACAACATAGCTGGTCTCATGCTATCACAAACTTTATAAGTCCCACTTCTGATTATGAGCGATCGACTCAAATTGCTTTCATATGCAACTTTTAACTACCACATTCCTATTCACAATCATTCTGATAGCACTTGAAGGCAGCATCAGTGAAAACACACAGAGACAATGATAGCTTTAGCAATAAGCCTTACAGAGTGCCAAGAAGCTTTTTCAGAAAGGAAATTTGGAAAACAAATGCGTGATACTTACTTTGTCTGGAGCTGACGTTCGCGCACGATGCGTTAGTGTTGATTCCTAAACATTTAGGGGATGTTACCGATTAGTTTTCTTTCCGGGATATTTCCTTCGAAAAATAAATTTAACCACAGTGTCTTCAGCTCAGATGGGTGGAGATTATTGCGAATCCTATGTTCATTAGTGCATCCCAAAACACAACACTTGTAAAGCCTCTTTTGTGCTGACATTGTATATATCTCCAGGAATGGCGGACCGCAGCTTCTCACTCAGGGCTGTGTTTATGCTAATAGGGCAGAGAGCATCACAAATGGGCGGGACATTTCCCCCTCGGTGACGTGAACAGAGGGGAGAATCTGAAACAGCTCTTTTGGAAAGACTGTTTATGATTTATTGGTTTTATAAAAAAATTAGTTGGTGGATTTTTAACATTATAGGCTGGTTGTTTTCACACACTGCGGCCACACAACTGTGTTCAAACAGCTTATAAAAGTGATTTTTGCATAATAGGTCCCCTTTAATGTTCATGAGCCCACCATCAGGAGAACACTAAGCAACCATGGTGTGCATGGCAGAGTTGCAAGAAGAAAGCCACCGTTCTCCAAAAATAAAATTGCTTGCTTAAAGATCATGTAGACAAGCCAGAGGACTATTGGAGAAAGGTTTAATGGATGGATGAAACCAAAATAGGACTTATTGGTTTAAATGAGAAGCTATTATGTTCGGAGAAAAGAACACACTGCATTCCAGCTTAAAAATATTATCCCATCTGTGAAACATGGTGGTGGTAGTATCATGGCTTGGGCCTGTTTTGCTGCATTTTGGCCAAGACAGCCTGCCATCATTGATGGAACAATTAATTCTGAATTATGCCAGCAAATTCTAAAGGAAAACGTCAGGACATCTTTTTAAGAACAGAGTCTCAAGAGAACGTGGGTCATGCAGCAAGACAACAACCCCAAGCACACAAGTCATTCTACCAAAGAATGGTTAAAGAAGAACAAAGTTAATGTTTTGGAATGGCTGAGTCAAAGTCCAGACCTTAATCCAATTAAAATGTTGTGGAAGGACCTAAGCAAGCAGTTCATAGGAGAAAACCCACCAACATCACAGAGTTTAAGTGGTTCTGCACTAAGGAATGGGCTAAAACTCCTACATGTTATTGTGCAGGACTGATCAGCATTTACAAGAAACTTTACCATCAGTTACTGCAGCAAAAGGGGGTCACACCAGATACTGAAAGCAAAGATTCACATACTTTTGCAATGCACAGATATGTAACACTGGATCTTTTTTCTCAATAAATAAATGACAAAAGATATTTTTCTCTCACTTGTTTGATTCTGTTCTCTTTGTCTACTTCAAGACTTCTGATGTTGTTTTGGGTCATATTTATGCAGAAGTATAGAAAATTCTAAAGGGTTCACAAACTTTCAAGCAGCACTGTAAATGAAGGTGACTTGACTTAAAGAGTTCACAGTATTATAGGAACAATTCAGTTACTTACATCAGTTATAGTCACTTTCAAATTAGGCTTTTGTTTTGTCACCTGATCCACAGTCTCTTGCATTTTAACCACGTTCCTGCATTATAATAGAAAAAATGCAAAATATTTTTTTTTTTACAATGTCACAGTTTGTACCAGACCATATAAGTATGAATATCCAATTAATTATACCACTTTATGAGCACATTCAACACACTATTTTACTATTTTTGGCAAATTAGTGGCTAATGTATACCTCGTAGCTTGTTTGCAATCACGTGATTCTGATGCCGCGCGAAATTCAGTTGGAGGCCAGGAAGTGAAAAGCAGAAAGGATGAGATGGAAAGCCCATACTGTACTGGTTTAGACACTATTACAAGAGAAAGGTATAAACAGAAAATCAAAACATATGTTGGACGTAATTCTTATGTTATGAACTTATGTTACTTGCCTGCCATCGAGGCGGTGGATATAAGCAACTAACGCTGATTGTAAACAAGCTGTTTCGAAAGTGATTCCCACATTTATATGAGGGACGCGGGATATAGGTCACTCCTGAAGCAGCATGTAAAACAAAACGTTTATTCAAATTCTGATTATAGCCTACAAAACGAGCAAATAGCACTTCCATATAATCACTAAAAAGCTGTCTCACTTAAATTTATCGCAATCTGACTATGTTCTGTTATAATCAATGAAGACGACGATACAGGTTTACAAGCCACTTTTTCCTGCATTTTTCAGTCTCTTGCCTTTTCCAATTTCCCCCCTTATGAACAACAAATTTTCATACACGATAAAAACTCCTTGTGGTTTCTCAGTTTGACCAATTTGAGCATCCATAAACAACGCATAACATAGGCATTTTTAATTTCTGCCAGCGATTCCTCTATCGAAAAATCACTTCCTGCTCTCCAGCTGCATTTCACACCACAGCAATGACGTCATGTGCAAACAAATTATTTGTACCTTTTCATGCAATCTGCTGATAAAAGATGATAAAAGATCAGTTATGTCTGTCAGGCTGATGATACACTGGGCAACTTTTTGAGCGATGTTGGTTTGAGCAACTTTGGTTAATTTTGCCAACAACGGGCAACCAGGTGAGACACAGGGCCCATAACCGATCTAAAGTATCCAGATAGAAATTTGTTACCCATTCTCAGTGGGAAAGTGCCCAAGAAACATTGCTCAAAAAAAGTTGATCGGCAAAATTGCTCCAAAAGTTTACCTGTGTATCATCAGCCTGAGTCTCATTTGTTATACATTCCATCAGTAGCACACAATTGCAAATATGCAAAGATAATAACATGTGATTACTGAACTATCACTTGCACAATCTATTACCTAAAATGCCCCAGCATGTCTTAATGGATGCTGCTTGTCCAATTTTCACCAATTTTAATGCTAATAGGCAAAAGTCTCTGCTTCTTGGTCTAATGAGAATAAAAGGGCAGACTGTCATGTTGAGAGAGTCTGTGCTGTAAATGCACGAAAGTTGGCCACATTGAGTAAGAAATGACAGTCTTCTGTTTATGTCTCCCCCACAGTCATGGACTCACAACATCTCAAAAGAAAAGGAGTTTCTCCGCAAGTTGGTGAAGGCCAATATTATCACAGACTTAACCAATGGGATTTGAACCTCCCAAGGTGGGTGCCTTTCTAGGAGGACTCAAAAACACAGAGTCCTGAGAAACCCTGGACCAGACAACACGGAGGAGCGAGATTTCAGAGGTGGGAGCGATGGCTCAGTTAAGATGCACATGTGCCTTCTAACCGACAGGCTTCCTCTGAGGGGGACGTTGAAGGTTTCTTGAATGTCTCAGGAGACAATCCTTGTTCTAGTACAGATGGAAGATATCAGAGACTTTGAGGTGACCAACACACACAGCGCTTGAGGAACGAGTCGCAACATTAACTGATTGTGCCAAATGTACCTCTTTTGGAGGAGATGCCTCTCCTCTCCTGCCTGAATGTATTAACGGTGTAAATATCAAAGATTTTTACAGTGCATTTTAATGAACTGCTACGGCCCCTGGGGTTCTGCCTTCACACGTGATTCTCCGTCCAGGGCAATCAGTGCATATCCTGCCCTAGTGTGAGGAAGGGCAGAGGCAGGTCTTTGATTCAGCCCTTCTTCTGAGCACAGGAGGCTCTTTATCTCCTGAATGTGAGCTTATTATGTTACAGCTTCTTTTGTCAAAGAAAGGAGCTCAATCTCTAAGTTATTTATTTTGGTGCACAGATGAAGGCCTTTTGTTGTTTTGGAAAGCTCCATTTCCAAAATTGATGATTTATTTCACAATTTGCTTTAGGTGGGAAACTGAGTACCTATTAGGGGTGCACCGATACTACTTTTTTTCCAATATAATTCTGATATCTGAATTGTTGAAACTTGCTAAATACACACTACTTCATTATGAATAAGCAGGAAACACACACACACACACAAAAAAATATTATATGCTACTGTTCAAAAGTTTGGAATTTATTATTATTATTATTATTATTTAAAAAAAAATTGAAAGCATTAATCTTATAATTAATCTTATTCAGCAAGGGTGCATTAAATTGATCAAAAGTGGCAGTAAAGAGTTTTACATTGTTACATTAACTCAAATTTCAAATAAATGCTATTTAAAAAAAAAAAAAAATCAGTAGCCAGAACCACAACATTTAGAAAATGCAAATTTCTGCTTTTAAACCAAAAAAAAAGACATTTTATATATGTATTATGCATAATAATGGGAACATTGGGACATCTGGGACAGGGTTTTACCGTTCTGACTGTTGTAATCAATAATGCCAAAGGGATAATCACATTTGACATTTCATGACTTAAAGGGGTGGTTGATTGCGATTTAACTTTTTTAACTTTAGTTAGTGTGTAATGTTGCTGTTGAGCATAAACAATTTTTGTTGTGGCGCTGAAAGTTCAATGCAAATGGAAGATATCGTCTTTTAAAATTATGGCAGTTTAATGCCTACAAAAATGGCTCGTATGGACTACAACGAGCTACTTCCCGGGTTCGTTACGTCATGAACCCAGATAAACCCCGCCCCCGGGAACATGTAGCAAAGGGGGCGAGGCCATGTTGTGCTGCTTTAGAGAAGAGGAAGAGAAAACTAAGGGTGCACGTAAAAATCTATTCATATATGATTCGCAATTCTGTCTTCTAACGATTCTAATGGATTCACAAGTTTCAAAATCAATGTTCTAAAGCAGCGGTTCTTAATACTGTTGCTGGCGTCTCCCTGCTCTGCACACGCTCTGCTCTCTCTCTCTCTCTCTCTCTCTCTCTCTCTCTCTCTCTCTCTCTCTCTCTCTCTCTCTCTCTCTCTCTCTCTCTCTCTGTATGTGAGATCATCAGCTCAGCTTCAACAATAAACTGTTCCATTTATACACTTATTTTCACATAGCTATGAGAAGTGTTATACATGGACGCGCGTGCGGTTGCCGTACTGTATTTAAGCTTTAATCAGGATAAAACCGTATATTAAAAGCTAACAGAAGCGGTAGCATTTACAAATAATAACATATCTAAAAGTATGAGACAACAACAAACAAAAAAGAGCTGTGCTTGCACAGGTTCCGCGCGATCCTCGTCACTAATATCCTCTGGGTCTCAATCGGACTCAAATTGATAAGCAATATAGATAACGCTATTGTTTACAACCAGAGCACATGCCGCTGAGGTGAGGGGCGGGACGTTTAGACGTGCACTAGAGGCGGTTTAGCCAATCACAACACACTGTGCCAGCTAACCAATCTGAGCCCATTGCGTATTTCTGAGGGAGAGGCTTCATAAAAGCAGGAAATGATCAGCGCGTTTATAGGAGAAGGGACAGAGCTGTGTGGAATAAAGGTAAATTATGTGAATTTTTTTTTTTTTTTTTTTTTTAAACAAAGCATTAAGACATGTTAGACTGCACCCCATAAACACAATCAAGCCTAGAAAAAAAACAGTCAACCACCCCTTTAATTATCCATAGATAACTTATACATACATGTTCTATGCTTATGTTCAAATGCTTGGGGTCAGTTTTTTTTAATCTTATTAAACAAGGATGTATTGGTCACACTTCATTTTAAGGTCTAATTCTCGCTATTAACAAACCATTTAACTACGACTTTTGCCTCAATAAACTACTAAATTGCTGCTTATTAATAGTTAGTAAGGTGGTTGTTAAGTTTAAGTATTGGGCAGGATTAGGGATATAGAATATGGTCATGCAGAATATGTACTTTATAAGTACTAATAAACAGCCAATGTGTTAATAATAGGCATGCTAATAAGCTGCTAGTTAATAGTGAGAATTGGGTCCTATTCTAAAGTGTTATCGATGTTTTAAATTGATCAAAAGTGACCGTAACAAATTTTACATTGTAAAATTGGTAATTCAGTTTCAAATAAATGGTTTAATATTTTATATTACTGTTTTTACTGTATATTTGATCAAATAAGAGCATAGGAGACAACTTTCAAAAACTAACTTAAAACATTCAGTGCACTAATCTAGTAAACACCCAGTAGCAAGAACTACAACATTAAGAAACCACAATAAACCTCAGCAAAATAAGTACAGTCCTTTTAAACGAGAAAACACATTATGCATGACATTGGGACATCTAAGACAAGGTTTTTACTGTTTAACTGACCGTTTTTGCATGCTGCAAATGATCGAGCCAAGTGGAAACAAATTGTTGATGTCTTATGTCCCACAGGAGTAAGTTTTTGTGAACTTAAATTTAATGAGCCATCCTCTTCTTGTAATTTGATGTAATTTGACAACCATGGGTAATGCCCAGTTTCTGATTAAATTGTTCCTATGTCATCCATATCTTGTCTGACAAAATTTTTTGTATCAATGTGATAAGATCCTGGTATTGGATTGGTGCATCCCTAGTAACTATTCAGACAGACCACAAAATCAGCTGACGTTATGGTACACTGCCATCCTGAATTCCTGAATTCTGCTTCTTTACTTTCCAAAGGACTATTTTTAAGTTATGAGTTTTTGTACCTTTTTTTTTTTTTTGGCAGTACACGCCATTTCAAGGAGTACTTGTTCCAGTGCGTTATAGTTTGAGCTGTGAGCTTTCAGAGAAAAGCTGCAACATGGGCAGAGTCCTGGAAACATATACCATTGCACTAACCATCAGAGTTCAACTACAAAACTGCACAGCATAGATGTTCACTACATCTGGTACTCGGCTCATCAAGATCACACAGCAGGGAGCAGTCATCATCCTGACAGACCGAAACACATTTTGAAAGAGTTCTCATAGAAAGGTGCATTTATACTGTGCATTATACCACCAATCAGCATTATTATAATGACCGTTTGGAGTTAGAAGGACAAAAGTATTATTATATTATATTATATTATTATATATAAAATATCCTTCAGTTGTAATAAAATAAATGTGTTGGGCAGTTTGGCCCTAAATTGAATTTTCAGAGCATGTCTAATCTTTATCTTTTTCTGCCATTTTCAAAGACAGTGCAAAGTATATTTGAATCAGAAATTGAAGGTATGTGGTTCGTTCTCAATAAACAGTTGATCATTTCAATATTACGCAAATAAAATCTAGGAGTATTTTAAGGTTTTCTTGTGCCTTACAATAAACCACAATCATAATAAATCATGAACAACTTATTGCATTTCTCTTTCCAAAACTGACCTTTATCCATTATAGCAAATATCATTGACACAAAACATTATTCAACACTAAAATTGCTGGTCGATGTAAGCGAGTATGTGTTTGTGTCTGTGTGTTTTCCCTGTGATGAACTGGCCATCCGTCCAGGGTGTTTCCCCAAAGGCGCTGGGATGGGTTCCAGCATCCTTGTGACCCTACATATTGCAAGCGGTTTGGAAAATGGATGGATGACATTGTTCACAGATAATAGTTTTGAATTTGTGCCAAAGAAAAAAACTCTTAAACTGATTTTTATTATTATTATTTAGTCTATAATGGAGTTTTAAAAAATGTAAAACTAGATATGCAGATATATTACACTACCATTCAAAAGTCAGTAAAAATCAGTAAATAAGTTTATTCAGCAAGGGCATATTAAATTGATCAAAATTTACGGTGAAGACATTTGTGATGTTACAACAGATTTCTGTTTCAAATAAAACTGTTCTTTTGAACCTTGTTCATCAAAGAATCCTGAAAAGATGTATTTGTTTCACAACTGTTTTAGATATTGATAATAAATGTTTCTTGATCAGCAAATCTGCATATTAGAAAGATTGAGTTATTTTAAATTATAATTTAAAAAAAAAATCTATTTAATGTATTTAAAATGTTATGGTGAAGAATGGGGACATTTGTCACCATACAAACAATTTGTTTTTTTTTGTAACTTTATTTTAGGGTCTCTTAACTAGTTGCTAATTAGCATGCATATTAATTGAATATTAGCCATTTATTAGTAGTAATTAAGCAGATATTAATGCCTTATTCTACATGACCTTATTCTACATCCCTAATCCTACCCAATACCTAAACTTAACAACTACCTTACTAACTATTAATAAGCAGCAAATTAGGAGTTTGAGGGAAAAGTCATAGTTAATAGTTAATAAGTGTTCCCTATTCTAAAGTGTTACCTTTTTTTATTATTAGTTTTAACTTAGTTTAGTGTGTAAAGTAAAAAATAATTATGCAATTAATAGGGTTGGATGTTGACAACTACATCAGTATATCATACACCTCACAGTATCATAATTTCACCATGAGCTGGTTACACCTCATAAAAATAGCTCTGTCAGTGCTGGAAAAACATCAATCTCAGATTTTTCACTTGTTTGGAAAATCTTTTTCATTAATGAACTGCAAGACAATTGAATACTTGAATTTTTTTTTTTTTTTACAGAATATTGTAAGGAAAAAATGTTGTGACTGCTGATATGTAATTGTATACTGGTATATAATTGTTCTCTGAATATATTTATAGCCTACTGATAGATTACTGCTGTGATGCAGAGCCTAAACAGAAGTGATTAATCACTGTATTATTTAGAGTAGACCTTCCTATGATGATGAATTGGGATTTTCCAGGGGAGGGGGAGGGGGTGGATGTCCAGGACTCAACAGAGCATCCTGAAGCAACTGCACTCAGAATGACCTGCTGTCAAAACCGCAGCCAGATCACAAGTCAACCAGGACATATACAGCGCTATCTAACCCACAGGCTTGTTTTTAAAGCTTAGTACTGAAAACAAAAAATAAAGAGCTTCTGGAGAAAATCCTTGTTCCATCTCAGTGTTGTGTAAGAGACCTGAGGACAAAAAAATGGGTTATAACAGCAGTTGCTGTGAATCAAACTGATAATGCGCAAGCTTTTAGTTATTAGTTTACTTCAGAATAGATGACATATAGAGTCATGTAGACTGCAATTGCGGAGCTTTTATGATGCTTTTTTAAAATCTTTTGGTAGTGTCCTCCCTACTGTATTTTCATTGTAAGGGAAAATGAGGAATAATATTATTCCTAACATCTCTTTTGTGTTCTACAGCAGAAAGATATACAGGTTTGGAATGACATGAGGGTATACAGTAAGTAAATTATTATTTTTCTTCTTTTTTTTCTGAACTAACACTTTTAAAACATGGGAAATAGGAAAAACTTGTCAAATGCAAGGAAACTTTAAAGATTTACTCATTCCATCATACCATGAAAGAGGTTTTAAGCTTAAAAAGTGCCTGTTTGTTTTATCATGTGTACTGTGATTGGATTACAGCAACATTTGTGTAGATGATCAAGACTAGAAAATGAGAATAGTGAATCAATCTGCAGTGATCTATGTAAAGCCCATGCAAGTCAGTCTGCAACATGATATACACCGATTAGCCACAACATTAAAATCACCTTCCTAATATTGTGTAGGTCCCCCTCATGCTGCCAAATCTGATGTGTCGAGGCATGGACTCAAAACATCTGAACGTGTGCTGTGTTGCCTGGCATCAAGACATTAGCAGCAGATCCTTTATGTCCTGGAAGTTGTGAGGTGGGACCTCCATGGATCAGAGTTGTTGGTACAGCACACTCCATAGATGCTCAATCAGATTGAGAAGTCAGGAATTTGGAGTCTAATGCAACACCTCAAACCATTCCTGAACAATTTTTTTCAGTGTAGCAAATGCATTATTTTGATTAAAGAGGCTACTGCCATCAGGGAATACCATTGCCACGTGGTCTGCAACAATCTAGGTAGGTGGTACATGTGAAAGTACTGTAACATCCACATGAATGCCAGGACCCAAGGCTTCCCAGCAGAACATTGCCCAGAGATGGCCAGCATTATTCATTCATTCATTCGTTCGTTCAGAGTTCCAGTTATCTCTTGCGTAATTTGGACCAGACAGGCAAGCCTTTGCATCCCACATGCATCAGTGAGCCTTGAGTGCCTATGATCCTGATACTGGTTCACTGGTTCTCCATCCTTAGAACATTTTTGGTAGGTACTAACCATTGGTATACTAGGAACAGCCCACAAAACTTGCCATTTTGGAGATGCTCTGACCCAGTTGTCTAGCCATCACTTTTGCGCCCTTGTTAGAATCTCTCAGATCTATTCACTTGGCTATTTTTCTTGCTTCCAATGGATGAGATTCGAGAACTGACTGTTCACTTGCTCCCTGATGTATCCCATCCCTTGGCAGATGCCATTGTTATGATATAATCAATGATATTCATTTCACTTGGCAGTGGTTGTGGCTGATCAGTGTAAACTAAATGTGCAGCCTTAAGTTAATAAAATTAATAAGAGTTTTTTATTTATTAACTTCTTTTAAATAATAATATTTCAAATTGTTATTTTATGGTAATTGGTGAATTTTTTAAACAAATATGGCCTCACTTACAACTTGGATCCACCAGGACCTTCTGAAAATAAGTGTCAACCAGGGAGAAAAGCCATCCTTCACTCTACCAGAGAGAGATTGTGTGAAAGCGAAGTGAAGGATAATATTGCTTTATTTGATTCTCTCCTTCTCCCTATTTATTTTAATGCTCAAGTGTATTTTTGACAAGGATCTGATTTCATCTTTGTGGCTCTGGAAGATCCCCTCTAACAGTGGGACATGCTCTCAGCTGGGCTTGGGGCAGGAAGTGCAGCTGCTGGATGTTATAACTGTATTCTGATAGGCTGACACTCAGGCCCTTTAAAGTGACTGTGGTAATGCATGTCTTGCTGTAAATACAGGCCAGTAATATAACCTTCAACATTTTGGCACAAAAACTCTCCTCTGTATTCTGGCAGTTCGTTTTGAGGTGACTGAACAGTCCCTTTGCAACCACAAAATCCTGACTACAATACAAGCTCTCGCACATTACTGATGGAGTTCAATAAGGAGCCATCCTAGAAAACTTACTCCCATCATTTGACGCTTTTGCACTCAGACGTAAATTCAGCTGTGTTTCCTTCTAGATAAGCAATCCAACCCATGATTCTCTGGCTGATACCTCATAAAAGGTGAGCGAAACAGCCTATAAATTGTCCATCAACCACAGAATGTCTCACTGTTGTGCAATTACATTGACTGAGGGGTCTGTTCGCTTAACGTGACACATGAGATTGGTGCATATTGTATGTTAGTCTGGAAGCTTTCAGCCTGAACATGTTCAGAGTCAAGTGAATACTAGTTGGAGTTACAGTATCATGACCTCTTTCTAAACACCACCACATTTCTTCATTTTCATGCAATGGTTGAGGCCCACACCTTCCAAAAGCAAGGTCCTTCAGCATCACAGACAAAGCTAGTCATCAAGAGCCATTCTAACAATCGTCTCATACGACTTTATTGGCATTTTATTGAAAATTGTTACATTTTGGAGTCTGTTAGTATCAGAGTCACAGAAGGAGAAGGTTTTTCTGTGTAATTGTGATTTTAAAACAAGCTGCTTGTTGAAGACTTTTAACTGACCTACACATCTGGAACTATGTTTCTTGTACCCTGCTCTTGAGAATTAGCTAAATAACTTTTGGGATAACTTGGCATGAGTTCATGCCGATGGAAGGTTTCACTGCCGGTATAATAACTTAAAGATACCCAGACGTGCACATGATGATAAGCATTTTGTTAACCGGCGGATTAGCTGAGCTTACGTGTCTCCCACTTTTTATGTGAATATTTGAAGAAAAAAATGGTCCTGATTTTACAGCATAATTAGAATAATCATGTGCGGTTAAGAAAACAGATGGGTTTTATTATAGTTGTATAGTAAAAAATGTTAAAGGAAGAAATGCCCATGTGTGTGCCACTGTTGTGCTGCTCCATTTGTTTTGCTTTGTTAGAGCTTGTTCTGTTAGATGTGGCTGCAAACAGCTTAGTTTTCTACCCTCACTCTCTTCATGACATTTACAACCTCCAATTGGGTACAGCATGTTCTTGCAATGCTTTGAGGGCTTTACACTAATGTACATAAACAAACAATTGGAGACCAGGGGAGGAGCAGCCCATCCTGACAGTAACTGTAGTAGACATTACAAAACATGTTTTGTACTACATAGTTCCTATGTAGGAGAACCTGTATTATTATTATTATTATTTTATTATTATTATTTTTTTAACTTGAAGCAGTAATTACTGTAGCTGAAACTCTGGAAGCTAAAAAAAAAAAGAAGTTAACTTGGAATTTTAAATCTTGATGAATTTAGCTGAATAAATAAGCTTTCCATTGATGTATGGTTTGTTAGAATAGGACAATATTTGGCCTATATACAATACAACTATTTGAATATCTGGAATCTGAGGGTGCAAAAAAAATTAAATATTGAGAAAATTGCCTTTAAAGCTGTACAAATTAAATCCTTAGCAATGCACATTACTAATCAAAAATTAAGTTTTGATATATTTACGGTAGGAAATTTACAAAATGTCTTCATGGACGATGATCTTTGCTTAATATCCTAATGATTTTCGACATAAAAGAAAAATCAATAATTTTGACAAATACAATGTGTTTTTGGCTATTGCTGCAAATCTACCCGTGCTACTTAAGACTGGTTTTGTGGTCCAGGGTCACATATGACTTTAGATCTCAATTGAGACTTCCTAACTAATAAGATGGTTTTATATCTTGCAGTTGTGACTTTAAATCTTGCAATTGCACCTTTATAACTAATGTGATATCTCACAGTATGACTAACGTTTGATATTTTATAACTTTATAATATGACTTTTTATCTTGAAATTGTTACATACAGTATCTCACAATATGACTGTCTTGCAGTTGAGACTTTACAAATAATGTGACTTTAAATCTCACAATTTTGAGTCTTAAATCACTGTTCATTTTTAAATGTTTTGAAACAGACCTGGTGTCCAAGATATATTTTTAAGTTTGTGTAAATGAGAATGTTCATTAGGGAAACCTTCCAGTATATGTTGTTGTGACAATGCTGAACCTGGAGCTAAAAACCGGAGCTGTGAGGGTAAACAGAAAGCATAGCTTGCTCGCTGAGAGCTATTACATACCTCCCCAGTCTAGGGATGGGAAGGAGTAATAAAGAAAGTGGTGGAGGAATGGAGGGAGCTTTCCCCTTCTACTGACTCACACGCAACAACATAATTAATGCCATTGGGAGGGGATGCATGACAAGTGTCAGTTGTGTTTGTCATAGCTCAGTCACCCTTGGTGGTGTTTGAGCGGTTTATTTACTGGGTGCCTGTATCTGTTGTTCATGTGCTCATCGGCTTAGCCCTGAGTACACACAGGACGTGTTCTTCAACCCTACACAACAGTGCATGTTCACATTCATCACTCAAGCAGACAGCCGCATATTGTATCAAAGAATGTGTGCGCTCAGTGCTCTTCTTATGAATTTTTAGCTATATTATTTTAGTAGTAAATTCATTTTCATGACCAGTTGACCATTTCTTATTTGTATGCACTGAAGTCATCTGTGTATGTATTTTATGTTTTCTTTCATCAAGATAAATTAGACATTCAATGTCCTCCAGCTGTTTAATATCCAGTAATCAGCTATTAAAAACATTGCAAGTAATAAAGCTTTGTACTATAAAGAGCACAAATGAAACGGCAGCTGAGCACCGCCTCAGGACATTAGAAAACCTGAAATGTTGTAGCTTGGAAAATACCTAGAGCGCACCTGGTGAAACCCTGTGTGGGACATGCTGTGGTGCTCCTGAAAAGGAACTTCGGAAAATCACGACGGCTACATACTCAACGATGTTATCTGTTTAAATCACATTGCCATCCATTGTGGCTCAAGCAGGGTCACCTGAGGAGAAACCCTGGTTACAAAGAGATTTCCCAATCAATCTTTTTGAACTTGAACTTTACACTGTTTATGGATCATCTTTAGGACCAGCAGTGATTCACATTCCTCCATCCCTTACTCAGTCGTGTGTATTGTTGGTTTGGTCTATAAATAGAGCTCAGGAGAGCCTCCCAGAATTTGTTGTAGTGTTTTGTGAAAGCACTAAAGCGAGCAAGGCCCTGTTTGGCCAGTCTTGGTGCTTTGAGCCTGGTGTTTGTAGTGAAAGGAGTGCCAAAGTTAGCGCATGTCTGTGGGTGGAGGGAACTCCGCTGAAGATTAGATGGACGTTTGGGGAGGAGAGGGCGGGCGAAGGGGTTTCACAGAGCAAAGGCTGAGGAGTTCCTTATATCTGCCATGCAGACATGTTGACTGTCAAATGCAGCAGTGTCTGCTCTTTGAACCATCTTGCTGTTTAAATAATTATTTGCTTGAGTTTGACTGTATGAAATATAATGAAAATAATGACACGTAGAGATATCTGACATTCAAATGTAACAAAAAATAGATTCCCAAGTAATTAGTAATATTCAGTTTAATTAGGCTACATTGATTATATTCTAAACACAGTTGTTTAGAGTTCATGCAGGAACTCAAAATGATATAAATTAACTAATCAGGAATAAAATCAGCTGACCACAAAAAAGAGCATTCTGACATCATTTACTTACCCTCAGTGCTAGGCAGTATGGGAGAGACTGGCAGTCTCAGTCACCATTCACTTGCATTGCATTTTTTCCATACTGTGAAGTTGAATGGTGACTGAGGCTGTCATTCTGACATACCCTTTTGTGTTCCACAGAAGAAAGTATATGGGTCTGGACGAAACATGAGGGTGAGTAAATGACAGAATTTTCATTAATGGGCGTCCCTTTACCTAGCTATTTCCCATGTCTTTTAAAAAACATAATTATATATTTTACGTATGTTTGTGTATAGCCTATAAATAAATCAACTTGTGGTCGCGACAGAAAGGTATGCTGTATTAAATACTTGTGCGTGATTCCTTTTTGAGAATCATTGTGTTTTGTCTAATCTCATTCGCAACGAGGAAACGTTAAACGGGTTTCGATTATTTTTTGATAAAAAAAAAAAGCGTGGGGAAAAAAGAAGATTTTTGGATTAATATTTTGTCACAAAGCAGACAAGTGTCGAAGCGATCCTCACTTCAGACACAGGGTGAAAAACGTGATTTTTTTAATGTTTATTTCACCTGAAACCTATTTTGTGATCATTTGTCATACTAAAGCATTTCACCTTTGTCGTGAAATGTTGAAAATAGCAGATATCTATTTTATACAACACTTCCACTCGGTATTAGACGTTTGGACATAGCATTTTACACTGTCAATATTTCATATAGGGTATACAACAGGCTACTGACAATAGCAATGTGTAAGCTTCTCCAGGAAATAATTAGCTTATAAATCCATGTTCATCAGCATTACTTGTTTAATTACACTAGAACATAAAAATAGCTAAGGCTATTAAATATGAACTACTTGCTAATTCATAATTTGCATTAATGTTTAATTATTATTATTATTATTATTTATTATTATTTTAAAAGGTATTAGTTGAAAATGTAGCACACGGTAGACAAAGTAAATGTCGTTATTGAATTTTATGTCTAAATGTCCAGTCTCAGAAACAGACAATATTAACATTTCTTGAATATTGACATTATTAACCTCTTTTTACAACTAAGCATCGTTTGTTTGTAAAGGTTTTGCATCTCGGAACTGATGAGGTTAATGAAAGGATGGATGTGTCCGCTCAAAGTCTGTCTGTGGGACCATAATCACAGAGCAACTACAACATAACAACTGTGATTAAAATCACATTGATTCAAATCAAAGCGGCGAATGGAATTGTTTTTATTATCATTATTATAGGCCCAAGTCTTCAGAGGAACACTGTTTTCAATTTGTGTTAACACGCAAGTTGGAGTTGAATTTTGGAAGGTATTTTATATTAGCCTAATATTATAACAATTTTCTTTATTTGGGAAAGTTTTGACACAAATTAGCCTAATATCGATGTAATAGCTGTTATTGTTACTAATATTATTTTCATAATTATCATGATTATTGTTACTGTAACTGCTAAGCCGGTCGTGGTCATTGACTTTGATTTTCATTCCTCTCAGGATCATCTAATGAGGTGCTCGCAACAAGAAGAGAGAGAGGCTTGGTCACGGAGGGAGGCGCCTCTCCGTCTTTCTCGCCTTTGAAGAGTTTGTTCTCTCGCTTTTAGAAGAAGACATACCCGTGAGAAAGTCAGTTGCTCGAGAATTATGTTGCTTTAAAGAAGCGCGTGTGGATTTTACCCAAGAAGATACGTTCAGCTGCCCACGAGAAGAGCGAGGCTGTAAGGATTTGGCACGCTCAAGAGCTCAAGCGGTCCATCAGGGAACGCACGGTAACGCGCATAATTTAAACTTCCTATCACATCGGCTTTTAATTGATAGGGTTATAGATTGTCAGTGGCTTTGGATCTGATTCAGACCTCTGTAATATGTTCCCTCGGGCAATAAACATTAGAGGGCTGGTGTGTAATTGAAACTTTTACTAGGCGGGTGTCATCAGGTGTGGTCTGAGAGGCATTGTAACCTACCTGTCATTCTGTTCTCACTGCCTGCTGGGCGTATTCTCACAAATGGTTTAGTTTTTTATCGATTTTTCATTTAGAGATAAACAGTAGCAGCAATGGACTGGGGGAAAACTGCCAAATATTGTTTTGTTGGAGGATAAATTGTATTTTCGTTACTAAATAGTGAAAGTTGGCATTAAATCGTTCTGGTTAAAGTGAAAGTCGTCTCCACTTTTAAGATGTTTTAGTTCGATAAAAGGTTCCTTTTCTTGGGGTAAAACGTTCCGCTGTGTGCACGCATTTAAATTTTGTTAATATTTTATTTTATCCTATAAATTAAAGAGACAACAATTTACATTAAACAAAATTGTCTCTAACAACAAACTTACCAAACTTTCTTTCTTTGCTGCTGTTAGATTGATTTCATAGATAATTAAATTATCTAGAGTTAATAAGCTATGTTTAACATTTCAGAAAAGCATGTACAATGTGATTTTTTTTCTGAAGTGAGCTGAACTCCATTCATTCAAATTATTTCAAATTTAAGATTCCACTGAAGGCTTGAATTTCATTTCTTTGTGCACTGATTTCCATTTTCAGGATTGTCATTCTGGAATCTTTGCTTTCAGACCAGACCTGGACTCCCGCCACACCTACCTCAATGACATGTCCATGTGTGTTTTTGCATAGCTTACATGCTTTGTATTTAATTTTGCCTCACTATAACTAGAGCAGTGGTTTTCAGTTGGGGTTCTGGAGGAGCCCAGCACTTCATATGTTCGTTATCTGACACACCAAATTCAGTTATTGTAGCTTCAACTGATGAGCTGATGATAAAAATCAGGTGTTTTCAATAAAGGCATCTCCCAAATAGGCAGTGCTGGGGTCCTCCAGCAGCATGATTGAGAACCACTGACATAGAGAGGCAAAAAAAAGCAACATACTTTCATTTATTCTCATGAATGATTTTCTTTTCTTTGCAATGCTTCGGTCACTCTTGTGTTAGTTGACCTGGCTCTCACCTCTTCATGTCATGATCTCTCAAACCCCCGGCATAGATGTGTGCACATGTGTTTCCATGTGCACGTTCCCAAACCTCAGAGCAGGGAAGGTTTAAATGATGACACATTGATGCACTGGACAATACTGTTGGCCTCTAGAGCAACAAGATGCAGATACTTGGCATGCATGATAAATAAGCTGGTTTCAGAATGTGTGTGTGTGTGTGTGTGTGTGTGAGAGACAGAAATGTACAGACTTGTGTGTGAGGAAGAGATTACACTAGTGCTTTTGAGGAGAACGTTGAGATATCTTGCAGTGTCCTGCAACTCCACCGCAGGGTCCACATCCCTTGGCCTTAGCTGACCTGAGCTCATTCTCTCTAAGGGTCAGTGCAACTGTCTGTGCTCAATCTGAATGGGCCTCTGTGTCAGTTACTAGAAAATTCATCATGGTGCCAAACACTGTGCAAATAATTCAGTGGCTTTTTCAGTGGGGGGGTCAATCACTTTATTTTAAATAAAGTGATTGACTACTGTTGCTACACCTCCTCAGGTGAACACAATTTCTTTTCACAAGCATCTGTATACCTTCTTGTGAAAATACATGGCCTGATTAACTTGCTCAAATTATAGATGTCAGACCCCTCAAATGCTCCATAATTGACAGCCTGGTGCCAACAGGTCATTGATATGACTATGCTTACCTAACATTCAGATCATCCACAGTTCCCCCCTACAAAATAGACTGAATGTCCTCCCCCTTGTGGTTACCATAAATAATTATCAAAAAACAATTTATTTTGATATATAGCTGCATTGTTGCATTCCTCATAGTCTCATACACTCTTTTCCTACACAAATTGTTCATTTTTGCCCTGATTGTGGCACGAATAATATCAGATCTTGTAGCTGTTTATATCTTGATCCTCCAATCAGTCACTCAGATTATTGCTTATACAATGAAACCAAATTTATAAATGAACACAAACGTTTTACCAAGCCTGACCCCTGGTTTTTGCTTAATTGTTGGTGTTTTTGCCAGATGAAATGCATGTACACTCAAGACTTCATTCATGACACTGATGAGGGATATTACCTTTTTCTCTTTATCTGAACATCTCTTACCAAACTTTTGATAGCGAAGAATGTTAAGTGGACTTATTGTACACCCATGTTTGTGGCTGGAAGCAGTCTTTAATACAATAAGCTGTATTCTTCCAAAATTGCCAGGTCAGATGCATTAATCATGGTGGCGTCGGTGCCTTTGAAAGAGCGGGCCAGGTCATTACTCGAAGCCTGTCTGGGGCTCAACTGGGCGACATGGAAACGCTTTGGATGTCGTTAGTTCATCCAGACACACTAATAGCTGGTTTCCCCCCCTCCCTGAGCTTAATTTGAACAAATGAGACGTAAGCTACAGTATAAAGGCCTGTGAGGATGGGCTGGCCTCTGTGCCTGAGTGCTGCCCCGGTTCAAATAATTACCTGTGGATGCATTTAGAAACCAAGAGCCTGCAAGAGCAGAGTTTAGGTTGTCTTTTACTCAGGTCAGTGGTTTAAGAGAGTTCACTGAGTGTGTAGGGTAGCTGTTTGTATATGATACGTGATTTCAATGATGAAGCTTCTCGCTTTCCTACCACCAACCCTTATCTCAAGGGTAACTGTTCTGGCTTCCTTTTATAGAGTATTTCATTTCTTAGTCTCGTTCTTTCTCTCTCCCTCTTTAGAGGTCGCTGTGACTGCTTAGGCTAAACGCAGGAGTGAAATATTATCTTCACCATTACCCTCTCTTCCCTAATTTATTCCCATTTAAGGACTTGTTCATCCAAGTGTTCTCGCTCTGTCGGTCCTTTTTAAATGTATTTAATCTGGCTGTATTTGGTTATCAAAGCAAAAGGCAAGACATTTTAATGAAGAGAAGCTAAAGCTGTTGTCCAGGATGAGGTTCAGACAGGAAAAGACATCAGCTACTGCGTCTTAACTGCCCAGCACAGAATTTACAAATCTGGACTATAAAGTTTGTACTCTAATAATCTTACAGCTCAAAGGAATATCTTGGTGCCACTGCTAGCTGTCAGCTCAGATCATCTTCTCAAATTTTCAAATCCCAATGCTAACATTTTATACTGGTTCTTTATATAAAATCAATATTTTGCCAGGTGAATGATAGCTAACTTTAAATCTAGAGAAACATGACTAATGTAACTTTTTGTTTACCAAATTTGTAGGGAGTGAAGTAGATTTATTTATTACTGATAATCAGTGTTGGGCTAGTTACTCAAAGAATGTAATATATTATTCATTACTAGTTACTCCTTTCAAAAGTAATATTGTTACATTACTTATTACTTTCTGGCAACAGTAATTAGTTACACTACTAGTTACATTACTTTTTCTTCACGCCCCACAGAAGTTGTAACTGTGTATCTTCCACATAAATGTTACTAATAACATATTTCTGCCTCATCATTTGACCAAAATCCACTTTGGATCGCAATCAGAAGTTATTACAAACATTCAATAGTGATCGACAGTGACATTTAATTAGAAGTGTTGTATTAATCTCATTAATTATCATGTGTAGCTGGAAGCTAATTGTAATTTCTCCGTTACCCATATACGATTATATTTCATTATGTATTTTATCAAATCACATAAGTTTGCAAGAAACTGTGTAATTTTCCAAAAAGATTTTTAATTATAGTAATATAATGTACATGTTGATCAGAGGGATGTAAAGCCAGAGTAAAGTAAAGCCACAACTTACACAACAGTGTTCAGATCATCTTTTTTCCTGACAAAATCAATATAATGCAATATTTATATCTGCTGAATGTAAGCTTTTCCATATTCCAAGCTTGCCTGCTGCACTGGGGACATCACATGCATGTGTGAGTCGTGAAAATTATGAAAATAAATCTAGGAATTATTTGATTAAGATTTTAAATCAGCAGGTTTGATGCATCAAAAGTAACTAAGCTGTTTTATGGATAGTAACTGTAATATTATTACTGAAATCTTATTAGTAATTAGTTACACTACTAGTTACTGCAAAAAGTAATATTATTACAGTAACTAAGTTACAGTAACTAGTTACTGCCCAACACTGCTGATAATAAATAAGACCGATTTTACTGCTGAACATCAAACCAGAAATACATTGATAATGGGGATAAATTTATTATTACTGATGAAGAAGACATTTATCACTGATCATCACCCCAAAGTGAGCACCCTTTTCTTGTGCTTTAAAAAGAAAAAAAAAACACATTTGATTTGTTGTTCAGATTTAGCAAAATAGGCTTTAAAAGATAGATGTACTGATATTAAAAATTCTGGCTGATACTGATAAGATGATTATTTTAATGTTATGGCTGATTATAGATTGCCAATATTAAAATTCTGGGATCTTTATATTTAGTTTCTTTAACTACTTTATCTACTAATTTAAATGAATGATTTAATACAATGCACTCATTCCATACATAAATACATACATACAAACATTATTTTATTCGTATATTTAAAAGAATCTGCATGTAATTACATTTGTAATTGTTTCTGTAGCTACATCTATAATTACACTGTTGTAAACAGAGAAAGTTGGCATTAAATCGTTATGGTTAAAGTGAAAGTCGTTTCCACTTTAAAGATGTTTTAGTTATTTTTCTTGGGGTAAAATGTTCCTTAAATCTAACCACAACACAAAAGCTGTCCCTAAACTTACCCATATCCCACCTCACTGGCAACAAATGCATTTTACAATACAACATGAACACAGTAAGTACATTGTATCAAACTTTTTTGTCCTATAGTAGTTGAAGATGCCTAATCATAAATGATGATGAAATGGGATGAAATTCTATACTATTTTGTCTAAAATAAATCATTTCTAATGCAAATTTCGGCATCACAGCATTATAATGTAAAGTATGAAAATGGATATTTACTAAAGATTACATTTAACAGTGTTATTGAATTATTATTGGTTTTAAAAATGAACTTTAAGTGAGCGTTTAATGACAGCGAATTACCTTTTAATGTAAAAATAGAGGAAATGCGCACAACTGGATTTTCAACGCCAGCAGATAAGCCATATGTTATTGCTATATTGTGCATCTCTACATCAAAGGATTAATGCTTAAGTAATAAATTCATTTTCAAGAACAAATCTATTTGGAGTTATTTGAAATCCCTATCAAAAAGCTTTTCAAACTGTTTTGAAGTGAGACAATAAAAACATCTAAATGGAATTAAATCATGATAATAATAGCAATAAAACAATGAGCTTAATCTGAGCCATTTGTATTTTGATATATGTGTGCATTCATGGATGTTTGTAAGTGCTTGAGTGAGCTGTTTGTGTGGTCCACGCCTGTGCCTCAGTTGAGGATCTGGTGGGGAAGGGACACGCTCTTGTGCTCTGTCTGACAAGCTCGTGATGCAGCCGCGTGGTGTGGAATGCAAACAGTGGCCACTGCATTTGCGTAGCAAAAATAAAGCCTGCTAACCAACCTGCCTCTTTTGTCAAGCCTCACAGCCTCTAACTTGAACACTGCCTGATTTCATTGCTGATGTACCGTAAATTCAGGAATTTAGTGCCGTAAGAAGTCGAAAGGGAATGACCTAGGACGTGCGCACATCAATGATGTTGATTTGACTGCGTCATTACTGTGTTGACAAATTAAACTCATTAAAAGTTATTTTCAGATTAAATATTACAAGAGATGCAATAAACAATATCTGACCTTCTGATTTAATACTTAAATCAATTTTTAATACTTAAAAAATATATATAATGATTTCAAAAGAGGGTTTTCACAGCAGTGCCATGGAGGAATTTTTTTGGGTTCCACAAAGAACTGTTTTTTTTTTCTTAGTGTATAGATGTGTTTGCATAGATGTGAAAGGCTCTTCATGGAACATTTGATGCCAATAAAGAACATTTATTTTTAAAAGTGTTTTTAAAAAAGTGTCCTTATTTTGAGGCACACATGTTAAGTACGCTGTGCACCCATGTGCTTTTTTTGTGCTTGATGATCAGGTTTTTACTTACACACTAAAGTATGAGTATATGCTGCTAGAATAAGAAAAGTCTTTTTGGAAAGTTTAATTCAACATAAAAGTTTCTTCAGAGAGAAACTGAAAGCAGCAGAAACATGAATGATGGATCTTTGCAATTAATGGAAGTTGTTTTTGCTATCATGTTCACTCAATGACATGAATGGTGGTCTAAAAACCACATGTGTTCACAATCCAATAATCAGCATGTTTTTTTTTCCCCTTCGGATGCTGGAACAAAAGAGTAAAGGGTTTCAAACAGGTAATGCTGGTTTTCTTGGCAGCGCACACTCTCTTCACCTCTCCAGTGGCTGGACTCTGACAGTAATGAGAACTTACCTTTTGCCAGAGAAGGATTATTGAATTATATGCTTGGATGTCACGCACTCAGACATGCAGCGATTGAACTCGGGTTCTGGAGCATGAGCACATTAAAATGTCATAAAACCAGTGTCTCGGATATCTGCAAATAGCCAAAATGCAGTCTGTTGTAACAGGTCCAATACATTATATACACAAGGCGTATGTAATAAGTACTGTTCGAAGGAAAGACCTATGAACTTGAAAGGGCATGCACGCTGCTTGCTCTTCACATGTGCCAATACTGGATTGGAGATTGAGGCCTATGGAGTTTAGCACGCCGGAGGGAACATGGATAGATATATTACACACACCTCACGGCCTGAAGTTCACACCCCCAGATAAAAGTGTGTCTGGCAATGATCAAGCAGGCCGGGCTGGTGAAGTGTACTTTGCATCTCTGCTTTCACCAGGTGTCTTTTATTGGCTGGCTGATTTAGTGTGGCCTATCCCACACCACTGCTCCTCATCATTAATGACAGGTAGACCTGGCACATCAAACACCTTTAATGGTTCTGTCCGAGGGGGGACAACCCAGGAGGAGCAGGCAGTGAAATAACACTGGGGTCTGTCTTGAGGCTTGCCTATGCTCTAGGTTGAGTCCAGTCTAGACAGTTTACAGCTAAACTTCTGGGCTGGGTAGTGACACAAATTTCACAATTCTGTTTGATTGAGATTCACAAGCTTCTGATTTAATTTCATTCCGATCTCAATTCAATTTGATTCCATATTGACTCTTTCGGATGTAAATATATATTAGGCTATATATATTGAAGAACAATTAAGTTAAATTATAATTGAATATGTAATATAGTGCATTTATTTAGCAGAATGTTCATCTAGAGTTCATTTATGGTTGCAATGTTACGTGACATATTGTTACATTTCTGCAGCTGAAACATTGATTGAGCAGTTACATGAGATCTGATACAAGTTTTACTGTAATGAATCACCATGCCTTCTGATGTTCATTATTGTTTTATTTTGTGCTATAACTAGTAGAAAAGAGGAAGAGACGATTGGTTCATGGCGGTTCTGCTGCTTGATCTGTCATGCCACATTAAAGAGCACCAAAACAGTATTTATTGTTTGAATTGCATACTTGTTTCCCATCAAAAGTAACAAAACACGATGCACACTTAGACTGAAAAGATCTATTCTTGGCATTGAGAGCTGATTAAAATCAGGAAAATTGCTGTTTTTAACCCAAACAAAACAATGTTTACTTAATTCACTTAACATGTCAACATAACTGGTTAAACATCATAATTAACAAATCATCTATTTTAATCATGTATTTTTATGGTGTATATTCCCACCTCACATCACAATAGTCAACACACGCCAACTCTAAAATGACAGCCCCTCATTTGCATCTGCCGTCTGGACTGAGTAGTTTGCATCCATGTTAGTCACAATGACGCCACTGTGATCCTCTCATATTCTTTAACGGTGGCATGTATGTGCCTGAGGGCAGGTTGTTGTGCATTTGAAGCATGCCTTTAATCAATGAGTCCCAGCACAGAGGCCGTCAGCACCACTCTGCAGTTCCTCAAGAGTCCCGTCCCTCAGGCACCCTCAGCTCGCATGTTAACAGCCATGATGCAGGAGACAGAGGGCGACTGGCCAACATAGACACTGCTCAGGGCACTTAAACACAACCAGGTGCACCTCTGCTGTGGGAGAAGCTTCTTCCCATGTAGGAAGGTTTGTACATTAGAGGGTTTGTGTCAGTGCCGGTTTTATTAAGTGCTTTCAGGAACAAGTTTCCCTAATCTGAACCAAATATTAAATCAAGTGAAGAAGGTTATTATGTCTCATTTGTATTAATATAAATTAGTTGCCTTTAGGTAAATTTGATTGCCTGTTTAGAGCATTGCATATGGAAATTAGAGCTGCTAATTATATTAACTGATTTGCCATTCATGAAAGAGCTTTGCACAAACTCAAAAAAACTATCTATTGTACAAACTCAGTCTTAATAATGATCTCTTCACTTTCATAAAGGATAAATAAAAGTATGAAAATATTTTTACATGTGCTTTTTCATTAGTGTTGGGCTCAAAGAAACATTGCTACTGAATCTACAGTGTGAAATAGTGCGAACAGTGTAACACCACAGAATGAATAACTATTATGAGTCAGTTCTTTTAACCCTTAATCGGCCCTCAAGTTGACTTTACTCTTAGGTTCTTCAGGGTCATATGGACCCCAAACTTTTACAGAGCAATTGCATAAGGAAATATATATTTTTTATATGATAAACTATATATCATTTTTTATTTACTTCTCAACTATGCATTTATGGTGTTTTTGTGGATTTTTTTTTTTTTTTACCTATTTACTGCACAATTACTCAACTACGCCATAATTTGGCTTATGAAAAATGATTTTTTTATGAGAAAATCACTTAAATGATGACCTAAATTAAATATAAAAGGTTTCTAGATATTAGCCCATGTGTTAGGGATAGAATACTGCCATCTGCAGGTTAGAGGAAAAAACTTTAGGGATTACAGTTAAAGAAAGAAAGTGCAATGACCACATATATCCAGCAGAGGTCCATAGGGACTCATTCATTTTCAGTTCAGTTTCAAAGTCAATTTTTCTTCATGTTTCAACTTCTCCTCGCAACTTTATGATAGATATTTTGTGAATATGTATTTAAACTTTCTAAAATATATAAAAAAATCTATATTTTTGTCAAAGGTTAGAATTTGTTGTTGTTGTCTGATGTCTTTTGAATTGTCTGCTTTAGCAAATTATGTTACATAAATTTGCAGAAATGTCTCTCTCTCTCTCTCTCTCTCTCTCTGTGTGTGTGTGTGACAGAGAGTGAACATGCTTGTTCCATGTTGCATTTGTGCTCCAGAACCAGTCCTTCATTTATGAGTGTAAATTTTCAGATTTATGCCAGATTTGTTGATTTTATATGCCAATTTCTATAAAAATGCACTCTATTGCAGTCACACACATGTGTGTGTGTGTGTTTGTGTGTGAGTGTGCGCGCATGAGAAAGAATGTTCATTCCAATTTGCATTTGTGCTCTAGATCCAGGCCTTTATAAAAATGTAAAACATTTCAGATTTATACTGGGTTTACTACTTTTTTGGACAAATAAAACAAACAAAAAAAAATCATATTTTTTCACTTTTCCCATTCATTTTCAATGTGGGGTCAATCTGACCCCAAGGACCTTAAAAGGTATTTTTTTTTACACCTTTAGAACAACAAAATCAAGCCCAGATTTTTTTGTGCATGTTTAGATTATTTAGGAAAAGTCACAGAGTCTCATGCCCCTGAGATAAAGGGAACACTTTTAAAAAATAAAGGAAACTTCTATTGGGGTCAGCCTGACCCCAAGGTCTGATTAAGGGTTAAGTCAATCAAAGTGTGAAAGGTGAGCTGAGTTTTGTAAGTGGTATTGACTGCACCAATTCTTTTTAGTGACTCAAATGTATGATGCACAACCAGTGTAATCTGAACCCTGAACTAATGACTCTTAAAAGTCGGTTCTTTTAATTGAATCAAAGTGTGAGTTGAGTTTTTCAGTGGGATTTTGTAAAAAAAAAATATTGGTGATTGCCAGGGCATTGCTAGGTGGATGCTTTCATTGCCTAAATAAAAAGAGCCCACTTCTAAGCAGTGCTGGGGGTAACGCATTACAAGTAACGTGAGTTACATAATCAGATTACTTTAGTAACTAGTAAAGTAACGCATTACTTTTTAACTTAGAAGGAAATATCTGGGTTACTTTTTCAAATAAGTAACGCCAGTTACTTTGTTTCCCATGTCTTGACTGACAGCTCTCGTGTTGCCACGTTGAGAGAAATCAGGAGTAAAGCCCAATTTATACTTCTGCGCCGTAACCTGCGCCGTACCTGACGTGCACCTCTCCAAAAATCTAACAGCGCGTCTATTCTACGTGGACCGCAACCGCTGTGATTGGTCTGCTAGAATCCCCTCCCTCCGTATGTACTTGAGTTTTGTGTGCGTTTATGAGCACTGTAATATAGTTTAATGTTACACCTTCTTATTTAAAATAAAACAAAGCAAAGAACAAGTGTCTTATCATTTATAATACATAGCATTATACATCACTAGTTGTCCGCGTGTCCGCGAAAAACAGTGTTGATCTGCCGTGGTACACATCCTTGTGGAGATTGAAAGAATGCCATCTTCTCCTGTTCCGTTGTTGTCTCCTTTTTGTAGTCTTAAATAATGATTTAATGATATTTATTTGCCACCCTCACGGCTTCTCCGACGAGCCGCTTCTTCTTCGGCATTTGCCGTGGTACTGCGGGTTACACCAACAACATGCCCGTGGACACTGCATACTAGCGGTCCGCATGTGTACTGCATGTCGACGCGGAAGACGACGCAGAAGTATAAATGAAAACTGACGCACAGCTTACGGCGTAGAGGCTACGGCGTAAATTCGACGCAGAAGTATAAATTGGGCTTAAGTGCAGAGGCGCTGTGTGAACATAATGTACTGTAGTTCTAGACTAAATATGAACATGTATTTACTCATCTCACCTGCACAAAAACCGATTAAGTATTCCTCAAAATGAATAAAATCTGTCAAATGCAAACTCTGAATATTTATACAAACCTGCAATAATTAAATATGTTAAATAAGACAAATATCATTGTATGTAATCCCATTTTATTAACCAAATGTCTTTGCTACTGACCTTTGATGATCCAGTTCAACCATACTAAACAAAAATGACACATTTGTGTTTCATTTTTGTTATTGCTGAATAGTGTTGAACTTTCTTCTCCTGCGTCCTATTCTTCATGCACTTTGTTTGAGCTGCGCCCTCTACTGTACAGACATGAATTTACATTTCCTTCAGCCTGAGGCATATTCATTTCACTCTTGTTGTGAAAGGGCTTTTACATTTGCAAAAGAAGAACTTTTTATATTAAAAACAAACAAGCAAGCCCTGCCCAGATTTAAAAAGTAACTCAAAAGTAATGTAACACATTACTTTCCATAAAAAGTAACTAAGTAATGTAATTAGTTACTTTTTTTAGGGAGTAATGCAATACTGTAATCCATTACATTTAAAAGTAACTTTCCCCAACACTGCTTCTAAGTCTCTGTGATATTCTGGTTCCTAGATATGGCTCAGTCCCTCAATTAACATACGTTTATTGGATCTTCGCCCATTTACTTAAAATAGTTTTGATATGCTTGATTTGAAGTATCATTCGTGTCTGTAGCATAAATGTTGTGAGACAAGTTATGCACTGAAGATGAATACTTAGGTTGGTATTTTAGATTAAACCCCTACAGTAACGTCAAGTATGAGCAATAGTAATAGGCATGCCTTCCAAAGCAAGAGCCTCTAACTAATAATTTGCATAACAGGTGTGAATTTATGTCATGTCATCAACCATTTTCATTGCTTATCTGGCTGTAGCTGCCTGCTGTGTTTTTGAGGGGCAGGTAGTGCTCTTATCATAACCTCTGGCCTGCGCCCCCAGCATGCCATCTCAGCTTTCAGGAAGCAGTGAGGTGGGGGGTCGTCAGGGAATGAGAGGCCAAGGGGCTTAGAAACTGACAGCATGAAATGAGGCACACAGACCCCAAATGCTGGCCAACCTAGTCTACAATGGACAGATTTCCGAATTCTTGTGGTGGAGTCGGTCTTGTTTCTCTGTAGGTGTCTGATATTGATTTGCTTGTTACAGTCAGCCTGGTTTTTCTGCATTAGGTTTATACATTCAGCTGGATAGAAGCTGAAGAATGAAGGAGGGAAGCCAGCCAGACTGTAAGAAAGATTGTTGTGGTCAGGAACACAGATGTGTACGCTCACAGAGTCACAGCCATAACACTCATACACACGCACGCAAACCATTTACAAACAAACAATCACATATGCAGCTCAGGGCGTATGCTTTTATGTCGCTTATGATCAAAGCAATTATGGCAGTTTAGATGAAGTGCCACATATTTAAGGAGATTCAGATATGTATACATTTACAATTAGAAAATCATCAGAATACAATAAATCTTCACGCATAAACAACGCTTCGATTTTAATGCAACACATGCAGGAGTTAGAATGAAGGTCGAAGTCACATTTCAATAGGAATTCATGCTGTGAAGCTTCTTGACAGCATGTCCACATTCATCTCTGGTCATATGTGGTGTTTCTCAGCTGAAGCCGGCCTCCAGAGATGCCATAAATATGTCCTGAAGCTGTTGAAACCGGGTTCATATTTATTTGGCTGGATTTAGAAGACATAAATTCTGCATTTGCCTTAAGCAGCCAATAAACCAAGATGACTGAAGATCTAAAGATACAGCATTAGACATCTTTAATGCTCCTAAGGAGCACATGAGATATTACTTTATTTTTTCATCTTTAAAGATTTATTCAGTAAATCATTCAAGAGAGTCCAAATGGCTTCCTACTGCATGAGAAAAGCTTAGCAAAAGATCCTCTGACCCTTAAAATTTTACGATGACCTTTCTTTAACATTATGAGAGTCGTCAGAATATGGTCCAGAATGAATAGAACAGGTACAATGAATGTCCAGCCCCCAATAATGTGATTTGAAATTAGAGTAGGCCTTACATTTCCTAGCTACTTCCAAAATGCAGGCTAACATGGATAGTTTCAACCAGAAATGAAAAATCTATCATCATATACCCTCATGTCATTCCCAACCCGTATGGCTTGCGTTCTTCCATTTAACACCAAATGAGATTCAGTGAAAGTGGACTGGGAGCAGGGACAGCCGTTTTCACCATCCACTTTCACTGTATGGAAAAGAGCAGCTTGGATATAAATAGTATAAATAGGTATCAGTACCATACTGGTTATTTACCAATGATTTTCTTTTTTTAACGTATCATTAATTTATTTGTCTAAATTGTGTGTATATTTGTCTGCCAGTACTGGATATTCAATTGTGATCTGTGATAAAGTTAATCCTTGCTCATAATTTAATAACAGTTAAATGTAATCTTTAGCAAATACCAAAATGAATTTCCGTTTTTCCACATTATAATGTTATGCATAAAATTACACAATAGTCACTCAAAATAGTTAGTTATGTGCAGTTATTATAAATTGGCTCTTCATCAGCAGTACTTGCCACTTCACACAGTAAGCATGAACATGTTGTGTCTAACAATAGCCTGTAACCATGCTAAAATTAAGGCACATCCTCTTGTGGCTAACTGCTTTATTGCTAGTTAATTCTTGTAAATTGGTCTTAAGTGTGCCATCAGTTCAGTTCCTCCTGAAGCGGATCTCTCAGAGGTGAGTGAGAGAAAGGAATCCAGCCTCAGTCAACTCCACACAACTGGAACACTATAAAACTATGCCAAAATATAAGCACTGCACGCTCTGCTGTTTTGCCTGCCATCCCTTTTCCCCTAGCAAATAATTGGTCTGTCCTCATCAATCATTTTTGGGTTGCCGTGTTTGACTGAATCCTGCTGTTTGAATGGTGTTAACTGAGACACTGTGCCCTGTTCCTGACCCTGATATAAATCAGAGCCCCCAGCACAGGTTACACAGTCACACACTGCAATGAGTCAATAAACATCTGCATTGCTCAGAGCTCTTATCAACCTCTCTGTATCTCTGTGGCTTGTAGGACGCCCTGAGAGCATGAGGCTCCTTCTACATGCTGCAATCTAACCACGTCAAGAATGCTTTTGACAGCATTTGCTTCAAGGCTGTTTATTTGACGGACAACGGCTCTTTTTATCACTGTAGCTTTGTCCGCAGGCAAGTCAGCACCGGCCATGCTCAGAGATCGCACCGGTCTCTCTCTATAACAACAATGAGCATGATTTCTAAAGGCATTATGACCGTGATGAATGGGACACCTTTGAATATACATTTGTATGTATGTGTATGTGTCACCCGCATGTCGCTCTCTCGAGTTTACATTACCTGACTTGGTATGTACATGTACAACTGTAGGTTGCTGTATAATAAAGTCATTCCTTGTTCTTTCCATGCAGGTGGGAGTTTGGTGGTGGCCGAGGAGTCAGATCAGAGCAATGCCTGCCATGCCATCAGTCACCGATGCACCATGTCACAGGAAACGCTGGCAGGTGTGAATAAATGGGCGAATTCTTTGCTCGGACATCCATTGATTCAAGTACCCAGGAGATGCTCTAATTACTTTGAAAAACTGTCCTTTCATTTTCCATCTACCTTTGCTTTGTTTGCACAGGTGCTTGTTTGGGTTGTCATGTCTCTGCTGCCCCTAGTGGCAGGAGGCAGGTCACGTTTTCGAGCAGAATCCGAAGCTGCGGTAGGATTTGCTGGGATGGAGGAGCTGCCGTTAGAGGCTTTTCCAGATGCTGAGGAAGAGTTTGAGGAGGGCAGTGACTCCCCATGGCATGGTTTGTTTGGTGAGTTAGATGTCTGGGAATGATTTCCACAATGAATGAATCAACAATGAATTGTATAGTCCTGAACAGGTGATAAACTTCTCTTTCCTTTCATCTCCATCCGTTTCCGTCTCTCCCACAGAGCCATCTGTGCTTGTCGAGGACGACCAACAGCCAGCGAGATGGGAACGTTCCCCCCGCTCACCGGACACTTCTGACATACAGACCAAAGGTGCACGCAAGAAAAAGAAGAAAAAAGAGAAAGAGGAAAAGAAAAAGAAAGAGAAGAGCAGCAAGGGTCGGCATAGCAGTCGGGACTGTCGTGTAGAGAAACGTGAGATGCGTGTACGGGACCTGGGCATGGGCTTCGACTCAGACGAGATTGTCCTTTTCAAGTTCTGCGTCGGCTCCTGCCAGAGGTCTCGTGGGAACTACGACTTGGCTCTGCGCGCTCTGCTGGCCAATGGTAGTCTGCCCAAGCGGACCGCCAGGAAGGTTAGCGCACACCCCTGCTGCCGGCCCACGGGCTATGAACCGGTCTCCTTCATGGACGCTACCACAACCTGGAGAACCATCAAGTCCCTCTCCGCAGCAGACTGTGAGTGCGTGGGATGAGGTAAGCTGAACGAGGGGAGGGGGAGCGTGACCTGAAGAAATGGTACAAAGAAAGGAAAGGAGGAATCGGGAAGCCTCCTGGACCATGGCTACAGAACAAGGTCGGGCGAGTTGGCCATGGTGAAGCGCTGTGAGGGAATTTGGTTTGGCTGTGAGTGATTCACAACAACAGCCTATGCATACAAAGTTTCATCACACCAAACCTCGACAGAAACGCTTGAATGACGTTAGAATACGATTGGACCAAGTCAGAGATGATGAGAGACTCTTTGGGCTCAATATGGAGAGAGTTTGAGGATGGAAGAACAGCAACTTTGGGATCGTCCATCTGAATGGCTCTATAAACAAAAACTACATGTTATAACTCGACAAGCATTTGCTTACCAGGAGTTTCATCAGACTTGGATACAGCACGAAACCCTGTTTCATTTGTCAGACTCATTTGTTGATCCTGGATGTCAGTGCCCATTTTCCTGGCCTTCAGTCTGGCATGTAATATTTCAGCCAGATTAGCAACATTTGGATCATTCATTATTAACAGCACATTATTGTTGTAATTACAATGTAATTGCACAAACATATGTGGAGTATTATTAAAAGTTTAACCCGATAGAAAACACGCAGGCCAGTTAGTATTACCTTTTCAGCTGGAAGCACTGACGGTTGATTGTATTTGCAGTAGGTTTTTCATTTCTCAGGATTTTTACAGGAATTATATGAACTATTTTTCTATCTTACATTTTTAATCCTTTTTAATACCATAAATAAGGTAAGAGGCATTAAAGGGTTCATGTTCCACGAGGGCAGTTTTTATATAGTAAGTTGGTGAAAGATATAGTACAGTTAATAAAACCCATAGAGATGAATATTTGATGCTTTACCCAAGGGTCTGTGTAGCCCAATAGCACAACGCAATCATTTTGCAGTCATTTTATTTATTTTTTTCAATTTATCTTATGCTGGTACATCATGTACGAAGTACATATTATATAAAATATTATAATTTACATATGTTAGGTAAGCATGATGTAGGTCTAAATTGTCAAAATATGTGAAACGATAGTTGGATTTAACTACATACCAAACTAAAGGCCAGTTCTTAATTCATCTTGCTTGATATTTTAGCATTTATATATTGATTTAGTTGCATCATAGTTATTTGGCCTGACAGGGTTTTCCCCATTCTAGTTATCAACAACAAGAAATTAGCATAATGTGATGTCTACCAGACTGTGCTTTAGCAGGGTCATTAGCGTTCTCTTTTCTCAACACAGACGATGACCACAATGCATTTGCCATTGTTTATTTTACTGTTACCAAATGGATGCCATGCATCCCTTAACATTTACTGTACACTTAACAGATATATTTATTTTTTCATTTAAGTTATTTATTTATTACCATGTCTACACATTGTGTCTTGTGGATGTTTATATTTATTGTTTATACCTTGGCCTGTGTTCTTCAGTCCCTGTCATCTCACGATGAACCAGTGTGGAGAACAACAAGGCTTTGAAGAAAGTCAGCTGCAAAATATCACAGTTGCAGAAAAACTCAGCTATTTAACCCAAAGGTTTTCATGGAGTAAGAAGGACTTGTAGATAACTTTGTCATGATCTGACAAGGGATTTCATTGGGTGCTTTTCTGTGTCCTTCAAGGGTTATAAAACTCTCAGAGCACTTACTGGGAAGTCTCAGATTCAATTTATGAAAAGGAAATTAAAATAGTTTTCTTCCAAAACACTAAGGATGAGGGGGAGATGGATTGTGTTCTGGCTAGTCCATCTGTCTGGCCAATCTGCTGACCTTAAGAGTCCTGATGTTTCAATATCAAAAGCTGCTCAGAAATGACATCTAAAAATATTGTTTTAAAAATCTGACAACAATAAATTGCATTGCTTCAGTATTTTAAATGTTTTATTTATCAATTATAATTGTTGTTGTTGGCAAAGTTACTCTTTATTTTTGTACCTCATATTTTCTGTATAGGAATAAATCTGTTTATACATAATGTGAATTAAGATTCTCAGCCTTTCATTTAGTGGCTCATCTTTCTACAAACTCTTTCAAGATAGGTTAAAAAGGTTTGAGTTTTAACAAGCTATTTTTTTTTAGCAATGCTGCTACTACTGATGAAGGAGAACTAAATGGGCATTAAACACCTTAAAAATCTTCAAAAAGTTAATCTGCACCACAGTGCTTTTCCCTCCATTGACCTCTTGTCTCAGTTCAGCTAATGGCAATCATCAGGTAGTCAGGTAGACTGCTTGGAGACATGTATGTACATTATAGCACCATTAGGCCTTAGGTGAACCTCTCATCTGCTAAAGTGCAAAGAACGTTTCCATCTGTTGTCGGGCTGCTAATGAGCTCACCCCTCACAGACCAGCCTGGCTGTGGCTCAGGGGCCTCTGTGCGGTGAGTCTGCACCTCTCACACTGGGGTGAACTTAATTAACGGGAGATTGGAGCCTCTTCTGCATTTTTAAGTGATAACTGCACTACTAGAACCAGATGCCTGCATCAATGTGATTACAATGGGTTAGTACTCTGCAGGGATTCTGTAGTTGAAAATGTAGTTCAAGACAGGGGGGGGGGGGGATTATGTTTACCCTTATGTCATTCTAAATACATAATAATTTCTTAAATGGAACACTGTAGATATTTTCCATACTGTCTCAGCTGCTTATGTTAACAATGAAAGAGGTTTGTATATTATATTGTCAAGGTCCAAAAAGACAAAAGATGTTCCATAAAAATTAGTCTACACATCTATTTTCTAAGTCTAGTGCGAGAAACAGACTGACATTTGCATAATTATTCACAGAAGCATGAATTAGCAGCAAATAGGCAAGATTATGATGTAATGAAGAAATAGATGTGTCACCATTTATGTATGTTGTTCTAAACCTATATGACATTCTTCTGTGGAAAACAAAACTTGGGAGTTTTTGAGAATATCCATAATGAAGTAAATTGACTGAAGCTCCAAAATGACACAAAGGCATCATGAGAGTTGTTCATATTCCACCATATTCCAACTCTTCTGATGACATTATGCAAAATGTAAATCTTTATGCACAACCTTGTCAACTCATTACAATCACTCAAGGATCCAGTCACTGTTCGGTGCAATAAAGATGATAAGTGAAAAATGATTCTAATATTTTCTTGGGTTTATCAAAGAAATATGGTCTCAAAAGACCTGGAATTAAACCACACACTTGATTATCTGGGAAAGAGTGGCCAGGATTTTGTGACAGCTTTACGACTAAAGAGCTTCGACAGGATTACATGAAGTAACTGAAGTTGTCTGTCTACCACTTCAGCAGGTAATGTAAAATTTGATTTATTTAGTCATTTGAGTTCAGTACTGACATCTGCTGGTCAGTATAAGCTACAACAATGCTTAATGGTCAACCGTTTATGTCTATGGTCAAACAAACTGCATCACAGGATTTTGATGGAAGAATTAACTACAAATAAATAAGACCAGGCTTATATGCTCTGCACATACATTTTCCTCCACTAGGAACTTCAGTCGCACTTTAGAATTCAGTGATAGGCAACATGTCTGTTTTGATATTCGGATTGTTTGTGTCATCGTGATGGAAAGGGTCATAAAATGATACTGTCAAGCATCAAACACACACACACCATAAAAGTAGTCCACACATCAATATTCCAAGTTTTGTGCAAGAAACAGACTGAAATGTACATCATTATTCACAAAGCACAAATGATGAGCCCAGATTATATGGTATTAAAGGAATAGACCGTCCAAAAATGAAAGTTCTGTCATTATTTACTCACCTCTATGTCGTTAAACCCCTATGACTTTCTTCTGTGGCAAACAAAATTAAGAATTTTTAAGTGAATATCCTGGCTACGCCATTTAGTGAAAGTGAATGGAGTTTACCATGTTTGACCACAAAGCAGCACTGACATCAATAGACATGTTGAGTCCAAGGCCTCCATTTGTGTTAATAAAGGACTGGAATTGGTGTGATCTGTAAGGTCTTGTCCTTCAAAATCCTTGGGATAAGATCACATGCGAATTCTACAATGTCACAGTAATTTCACACACCACTTTACTGTTACATGGGAATCAATAGCAGTGGCACAAAAATGTCATGATAAATTTGTTTTGCACTGCCACCTGCTGGCATGTGCCAGAGCCTCATTGTAAAGCAATCAAACTTAAAAGGTGAAGCATGTAATTTTTTGATACTGTCTCCTATCCAATCAGTATGCACAAAAGTCAAGGTTAGGATGGTTATCGTGGTCCACTTAGCCCCTGCTATAACTACACCATCTTTCTCTTTGACAGACATTCAAAGGCAGGGATGTAAAACACTTGAGCTTTACTTGATTACTACTTAAGTGTTATTTTGGGGAATTTTTTACTGCACTTAAGTGCAATTTAAAATTACTTCTTGTATTTTTTCTTGATTATATATCTGAAGAATAAACGGGGGGGGGGGGGGGGGGGGGGAGACAGTACACGTTAAATATGGTAAATGGAAGCTCAAACGTGCATTGACATGAGAGAACCAGTGACGTTTGTTTTTGCACATCAAGCACAAGCATTTTAGCCTCATTTATTACTTTCATTTCATTTCAGGACAATTTCTGGCTTCAAAAATTTAACATCAAATCTAAGGAAGCATGTTGAGGTAGATGAGCTGCTCCAAAAAAAAAGGTATTTTTTTGTCCTTTTTGATATGGCTGTTAGCTGTCTATGTTGTATATTGGCTGAATACACAATTTTGAATGCAACTGAAATCAGTGATGAGAATTTAAATACACTTAGTGTATTTGTATTAAATGTTTCAAATCTCTAAAAAAATGTTTAAACATATGTTAAATTAATTGTATAATATTTAGTGATGTTCTGTTGTTATGGATCAGCAATATAATTATATATTGAGTAACAATTACGGCTATCGATTAATTATTTTTAATCTAAATAACATGATTAATTAAATTAAATGATTAAATTACACGATTAATTATAGTAAATACTTGCATGTAATTATATAGCAATATCTACTAAGCAAAATATATATAATACTTAATGCCCCAAATAAACAATTAAAGGATTTGTTATTTTTGCAGACAGTGCATTGAAAAACACCAAAAACTGGCTTTGAAAGTCAATATTGATGTTTTAATTATATGACATTCATCAGTAATTCAACCAATCTATCTGAAATATGTTTCTGGCCACTGCATCACACCTGCTATTTAAAGGGATAATCCACCCCAAAAAAATGAAAACTTTGTCATCATTTATTCACCCTCATGTGGTCCCAGATGTATTTCTTTCTTCAGATGAACACAAAGAAAAATTTTTAGTCCATATAATGCAAATGGGAACTCTTCAAAAACCACATAAAGTGAACACGACAGAAGACATTGATTTATCAACTGCAGTTGTATGGATTTCTATCGTGTTCGCTTTCGTGTTTTCGAAGCATTCCATACTCTTGCATTATAAGCAGAGGGAAGGATTATTTTTTCTAAAAAGTTCATCTGAAGAAAGAAAGTCATATACATGTGGGTTGGTATGAGGGTGTAAAGGAACTCTTTAAGGGCTATATTTTATTGTTCCACTGTGCTGCATTTTAATTGTGGTTGTATGGACTAGATAGATGTTCTTGTCCGGTGCCATTGTGTTTTATTTTCCCTCTTAAACCAAACCTTTGCATGTCTGTCTGAAAGACCCATTCATGCAGTTTATTTCACTTTGCATTGAGAAGATCATTCAATATATGCAATGTATGAATAAAGCTCCTTGTGTGTATGGCCTGTTAATACTGTCTCTGTGTCTGGTATTTCCATAACATGTATTGTCACATTTTTTTTTAGTTTTTTTTTTCTTTCAGTTGTGAAGTGGACATATTTTCCCTGTTTGCTGCATTTCATGACATAGGATAGTTGCTAGTGAATGGCTTTGAACAGTGCTCATTCTTGTGGTGCCATCAATCAGTAGCCATGATGTACACCACGTGCATAATTATTAATTATTTCAAAGCACATTTTACCAATTCTAAACCACATCAATCTTAATAACTACTGTTAATTTTGTATTTAATCATTTATAAGTTATATATACTGTATATGTCCATGAAGGCTGGAAGTGAAAAACTCCTCATATTCAGGTGTGCAGAATTATTAGGCATGTTTTCTTTTACAGATAAAATGAGCCAAAAAAAGAGGTTTAACTCAGACTGAAAAGTCAAAAATTATTAGATCCCCATAAGAAATATTCAAAACTAATGTTAGTTTTGTTTTGTTAACTAATGTTAACACATGCTCTTGCATGTGATGAAAATAAATTGCACCTTTAATAAATTATTCACAGTTTTACAAGTCACAGTCAAGTACAACCCAGCATGCAGCATGGCACAGCACGGTAGAATGAAGCAACATATCCATAACCACAAATTAAACACACCCATGTTATCTGACAAAACATAGACATACAAGTGTCTCCTCTTATGGTTTAATCCTAAAATTGGATCATTCCAGATCAAAATAAAGCAAATTCACAGAATTATTTGTGAATGTATACTAACACAGAAAAGAGAAAAAGTGTTATTTTTTCTCACAGTGCTTTAAGGAATAAATCTAGATTGGCATCTAGGTCATTGTCTCAGGCACTTTTCTGATACACATGAACTGGGTGTACTGAAAGTGCAGGTTACTATTTCAGCCTTATTTTCTAATATTTGAGCGACTGGTAGCGCCACAACAGTCTTGACAATGAGTTTAGGGCTTGATGCTCCTTCATCTTCATCAAACCCCATGACACCGTTCTGCTCGACACTGAAGGGATGAAACTCAGCCAGAGCTGTATCAAAGTCCCATGCCTGGCGAAGGGTTAAGTCCACATAAGATTTAGTGTTCGTCCTGGTCTGTTTACCCACGTCGTTTCTACAGATGGCCGTGCGCAACGACGCGTAACTTGTGCAATTGCTTTGAGCAAATGACGGAGGTGAGTGCTGACCGTCCATCCAACCCAAAACACGATCCCCTTTACTCAGTCCAATAGTACGCTTGAGTCGTGTGCAACCCTTGGTTAATAGGTTTTTCCTGCACAGAATATACACCCATGGATCCAGGATAGGGTTGAAGGAGGCGAATCTAATGGCCAGGAGATCACTGCGATAGTCTGGACTTTTGCCTGATGATATGTAAGCCGGATCGTACAGCTGGTTGACAAAGATGCGCACCTGTTAAGTTGAAAAAAAAAAAAAAAACATTACAATTAGAAAAGATCACAACAACAGTGCCCATATTACACATTATACATGTACTGTATATGTATAACCAACATGTCTGAAAATCACTAAACTATTTTCCTTGCACCTTGAATAGACATTAATTTCTAGATTTCTAGATTAAAAAATGGAGCTAATGTAGTCGATTGATGCCGAAATAATTGCCACGGTTGTGAGATAAGCATCTGTTCGTGTTGCGTTATGACGGGTAGGATGAGATGAACAAGCTCGCATAATATGAATAGCACAAGAACAAATAATATGAACACTGTCCACTATAGGAGAGAATAACTCACCACTAAAGGGATGGAGCATATCAGGAACACGATGGTCATGAAAATTAACAGCCAGAACATCTGGATCTCCGCTGCAGATGTTAATCTGAATCTTCGCCTGGAGCCTGTGTGTCCGGATACCTCTGCCCTGACCATGCGACTCATTTTACTCATCCCGACCAGTGAACGACACACGGCGAAATTACACAGGACGGTAACGGCGATCAACAGCAGCATGAAACCTCCGTAAAGAAACGTGTACGAGGCGCTGACGGAGTCCATGGCGCGCCAGTCCAAGAAGCACCAAGTTCCGGGAAAGTGTCTCGTGTGCTTTCCGAAACCAAAACTGGGCAAGATGCACAGCACGATATTGGCCAGGTACGTCGCCATCAGCGCGAACCGAGCCATAGCCCGGTCCACATGCTGCGAGTAGAAGTACGCGTGGTTTATGGCCAGATATCTCTCCACTGACATTGCGCACAGAATAGACATGCCAGCCGAACCGAAGAACAGCATGGAGAAGGAGAAGAAATGGCACAGGAGCACTCCGCCTGGCCACCTGCCCGCTATATATGTGGCGATGACCACCGGACTGGTGAAACAGGTGCCCAGCAAGTCCGTGATAGCCATCCCACACACCAGAGTGTAGAAGGTGGTCTCCTTCTGCTCCTTTTTGGAGATGCAAAGCACCACGATCGCCACGAGGTTTCCGAGGACCCCGACGCCAAACATAGTGGCCGAAGTGATGAGAGAGCGACAGTCCAGACTCAAGGCACGAGACGAGCTGTTGGCTTCTGACACATTCAGACCCACGTTCAGCAGTGAATCATTCATGTCTGATATTGACAAGTGCGAGTGCTTCCACAAACTGAAAGTCTACACTTTGCTTTTCCATAAGTTCTTGGGTTCACTAAATAAAAAATGAACGGACTCGCGGTTTACGCGCATCTCTCTGTGGCCTTGATTGGACTCATAGGTGTCACTGCTTTTATAGAAACCCACAGCTCCTCTACCCACTGTGTGATGTCAGCTTTAAAGAGTGACGTCACCGGCAATCCCATGCAGCCAGAAATAGCTAATAGTAAACGCAGGTGTGTGGCTTATAGCAAGTTCAATTCTTTGAGGAATTGCTGTAGTGGCAAATGTGTTGCATGTTTAACTGCATTATTTTGCAGACCAATATCTTTCTCTAGCCTATTGCTCACTATGTCCAAATGTATGAAAGGCAAATAATAACAATAATACTGTGACTTGATTACATCACCATATTTGTTTCATGTGAATAATGGCTCAATAACAGAGCGTATCGCTGAAAAGACAAATACTCCTTTTAATGGTGATAACGGTGTTCTTGATCATCTTCAGAATATTTTGCATTGGGACATTCAACAGTTTCTATTTAAAAGTTAAATTAAATGTTGTTCTTCAGAAGAAATTCAGTCATAAAGTTTTTTTTTTTTCTTATTTGAGTGAACTACCCCTTTAAGGATCAGGGTTCAGTTGCATAAACATGGGCATGTTTTAATAATTTTACCAACTAGCAATTAGTTAGAGCTAATCATGCAGTCTTTTCGAATTCTAATTAGACCAATCTACCTTTTTATGTAACTGTCATGAATGAAATGTCTTAGGGGTAAAACAAAAAATGAATATTAAAATTAAAATTAAAATTAACTTGAACTATTAAGTATGTAACCAGCCACTGTTTCTTGCTGATCAGACCCTTAAAATGACATGTTGATTTTGGCATATTAAATAATATTTGACTCGAATAACATCAACCTATTTAGATGCTAAGGGCATTTGAAGGTTAGCTGACAAGAAAAAAATAAATAAATAAAAATCTCTCAGCTCTATTGTTTTCCCTTGTCTTGGAAAGTCTTAAACAACATTATGCATCTCTTGTATAGCTCTCTGACAAGGCCAGTATTTGTATGGTTAACTGCTGCACCTGCATGTAAATACAGAAAATGTTTACTGTAGCAGATGTCATTGTCTGAGCAAGTTGTTATATATCAAGGATTTTTGTCAGTCACTTAAGTCTTCTCACATAATCAATGATTGTGATGTATTTTTGCAAATTTGTAGCAAATTTTATTAAGATGAAAAAGTCCCTTTCTCTCTCTCACACACACACACACACACACACACACTGCATATCCAGAGCTAGGCAACAGAGAGGTATTGATCTCTGTGTTTGGACTGGCAAAATCCTTGCATCCATCTCCTAATCCATGTGGGAGTATTTAGGCACAGGGATGTTATGAATCTGCAGGAATCTATATGAAGCTATACTGCTGTACTTATGGGAGTGTATAAGATGACAGCAGAGCCTTTCTCAACACACGATCTTGTTAAAGCTCTCCCCCAGTCCACCACAGTTATCTGATAGCAGCCATGAACCCAGCGCTGGAGGTCTAATTTGAGGTAATGAAAGAATACATCATCCCGAGAGAGTTCAAGAGTGATGTTACTATGTGTAAGCAGATTATGCCCTGATGCAGGCAGCATGTGAGTGGCCGGCACTTAGCCTTTCATATTTTCTCACAATAACCTTTTGGCTATAGACACCAACACACTCCCCCACATCACACACAGAGGGAAGGTGTGGGTGTGCGTGGTGAGTATATATCAAGATATCTATTTTTTGAGCAAACACATACTGTAAATGTCAATGGAGGATCATTTATAGAACAAACAGTGGCACATAAATATTTCACATTCCATTTCCCATTTAGTACAAATTCATTATTTAATTTTGAAATGTAATTTATTCCTCTGATTGCAAAGCTTTTTTAGCAGCCATTACTCCAGTTTTCAGTGATTATTCAAAAAACATTCAAATATGTTGATTTGGTGTTCAGTTATTAATAATGGTTAAAACAGTTTTTGCCACTAGTATACAATATAATAATATATTTTGATCAAACAAATGCAGCCTCGCTGAGCATACAGGTCTTCTTTTAAAGTTTTTGTATGTATTTCTCTTAAAATTGTAAGTATTCCAAACTTTTGACTGATAGTGTACATATGCATAAACATATTTATACATACACATGGACAGGTTTTGTGTGATTTGTGTAAGATCAAAATAAATCTTTAATTCATTAAACAATCCATGTCAAGTGAATTGTTATTGCTCCTTATCATTTCAGTTGCTCTCTTGTTGTGATGACAGTCCCTTGGGAGAGAGAAACGAAAGGGGCGATTACACACTTAATCAATGATATGTCAATAGAAAATCAATTACATCAATGAAGCACATTTCAACAAATTACAAGATTAGCTGTTGCTATAGAAATATCACGCAGCTGAGCCTGGTTGCATCAAGCCTTTGTCTACAATTTTGATGGTCAGAGCAACATGGTTGAAATTAACATGACCTCTGATGTAGAGTCATATTTCTGTATAGCAATTTCCTTCTTCTAATATAGAAAGGAAATTGACATGAAATAAAACCCTAAATATTTCATATACTGCATGGCTATTTATGATTTCTTTCTTCTGCAAATACCTATAATGTAACCATGCATACCTAAACCCAGCAAGTAGCTATATGTTCATAGAATTTACCTCTACAAAGTAAATATTATTGTTTTAGTACGTTTAGCTGCATGGTTTAGTATTAAAGTTTGCATAGTTCAGGTTCTGGCTTCCAGTTGGATAATATAGCACTCCAGCCATACTAAAATCCCATATAATAACAGCTATGACATGAGAGCACTGTGCCTAACAATAGCCTTAAGATATTAATACATTCAGAATACAATATAGCCACTGTGAATTTTCTGTTCTACACACTCATGAATATGGTGTATCATGACTGCAGTGCTAGACGTTCAAAGTTTGGGGTCAATTAGATTTTTTTAAAGAAATTAACACTTTTTCAGAATGGAAGCATTAAACTAAAATCAAATTGGCAGTAAAGCCATTTATAATGTAACAAAAGATTTCTGTTTTAAATAAATGCTGTTCTTTTTAACTTTTCTGTTTTGCACATCTATTTTCAGCATAATAATAAGAAATCATCATATTAGAATGGTTTCTGAAGGATCATGTCACACTGAATACTGGGGTAATGGCTATACCGAAAATTCAGTTTTTCCATTAAAGAAATAAATTACAATTTAAAAAATATTAAGGAAGAAAACAGTCATAAATTGTAATATTATTTAACATATTACTACTATAGTTTTGATCAAATACATGCAGGTTTGGTGAGCATAAGAGACTTATGTCAAAAAGCTAAACAATTCTTACCAATCTCAAACTTTTGAACTGTACTGTATGTGGGTTGAAGATCCTTTTGTTGGTTGTTATGGCTCTCATATCCTTTAATATTTTTTTATTTGATTGCAAGAAAAGTCTGTTGAAGACCTCAGTAATGTGTGTGCTAATATGCACCACACTTGTTCACCTTCAACACTTCAGACGATTGACTGATGTCTCTAGTGGTCAATGATCTTAATGTATTTCCCTCATGATAGAGCTTCAATATCCTGACCGAGCCATGCATTCATGAATTGCAGCATCTGTAGAGTCAATCAGTGCCTTAAGTTTTTCCAAACCAACTATGGCTTGCTTTTGTGGACTAGAGAAGAGCTGATCTTGTGATGAACTGCTGGGAGTCAATTTCTAATTAAATGTTTCTTCTCCTTTGGACATTGACTGCATTGTTAAACCTTCTGCTGTTCATTTGTTCTTGCTATGGTGGTTCAGCCCAGGGTTTTTCAGTGTTTTTTTTTTTTTTTTTTGGAGGACCCCCAATTTGACATTTGTATTATCATTAAATATGTACACCAAATATGAGGATCCAGTTCTATATAATTTTAGACTAATTAGCACTAATAAAATAATAAATAATATTAAATTATGAATTTAAAAAATGGGCATTTATGTTATCATTATACTATTATATACATTATATATTATATATTACATTACATATATGCAAAGTGACGATTAGCCAAGTATGGTGTCCCATACTTGGAATTTGTGCTCTACGTTTAACTCATCCAAGTGCACACACAGACCCGGATCAGTGGGCAGCCATTTCTCTCTCTCTCTCTCTCTCTCTCTCTCTCTATATATATATATATATATATATTAGTGCTGTCAAATGATTAATCGCGATTAATCACATACAAAATAAAAGTGTTTGTTTGCATAATGTATATGTGTGTTCTGTGTATATGTATTATGTATATATAAACACACATATAGCCTACAGTATATATTTTGAAAATATTTACATGTATTTATATAATTTATATTATAAATAAATATATTTAATATATAAACATCACATATTTTTCTGAAATATATACATGCATGTGTGTATATTTATATACACATAATAAATAAACATAGCACACATACATACAGTATATTATGTAAACAAAAACTTTTATTTTGTATGCAATTAATCGTTTGACAGCACTAATATATATATAGAGAGAGAGAGAGAGAAGAGAGAGAGAGAGAGAGAGAGAGAGAGAGAAAGAGAGAGAAAGAGAGAGTCAGACAAATGGCTGCCCACTGCTGCACCCGCTTGTGGCTCTGTGGCAGACCCTAGTTTGAAGAGGTGTAGAGGTGTTAGGAGTAATAAACTAAAAGCTACAGCTTCATTCACATCTAAATCCAAATGCAAACTGATGATGTGTTGTTGGCAAGAGTGTGATGTTATCTGTGCAATATGTAGGAGGAGTATTCGCTCATCACATCATACTTTGACGTAAAAGTGTAATGATCTAATGACCTGTCAGAGTTTGCAGTTTTCTCTTTCGTCATCTCCCTCCACACAGCTTATTAAGCCTCTTTCTGTCTTTCACCCTCACACACTGTCTCATGCTCTGTTTCGCTCTCCGTTCTCTCTCCAGTCCTCCAGTCTCTGTTCAGACACAACAAGCACGGTTAACGTAAACCATCTTTGTCTCTCAAATGTCATTAGCGAACAAGAGAGTGAGTGAGAAAATGAAAGACGCTCAATGTTTCCCAGCAGAGCGCAGAATCTGAATCGTGTACTGTGAGAGATGTGTGACGGAGATGCTGTGACGCAGTCTCGCCCCTTCTGAGGTGAGAAACATGATTCTTTGCTTTTTTTCAGGAGCTCAGGAGAAGCTTTAATTGAAAATGGCAGGATAAAAAGGGCACAGGTGTTCATGCTTTTGATAGCTGTCAGCTCATCTGCATTCAGCCACACAATATCTGTACTTCTTTCTTATGATGGGGAAAGTAAATTATAAAGCCACCTACACTAACCATCTACTCTAAAACAAGCTAACTTTACTCACCCAATAAATAAGAAATGAATCTGTTTCCATCACCATCTCATAAAATCATGCTCCACATCCAATCACAAATACCCACAAAACAGCATGCAAAAAACACAAGTCAAATGAGTAATAGGCTATATCCAAATGCCAGAGTAGGTGAAAAATATTTACATAAAACGCACAGGACTGTCCAGGGTCTGATAAAAGCCAAAGCTCAGTGACCTTGACACTAAATGCACACACTAAATACTGCTTGAGGCCAAGAGTATCCCATCATTAATCATGTTTATGAAGTCAAAGCTTTCCAGTGTAAGTTAAAATAATTAGATTTTACACACAATCTTGGTAGTTATGTTGCACTTTTTTGGTGAAAATATCAGTAGGTGTATTTTGTAAAACATTTACAACTGCTCTTTATAACTTCTTTCAATATTTACATCCACTTGAATAAATAGAGGAAATACACTGATCAGGCATTACATTATGACCACTGACAGGTGAAGTGAATAACACTGATTATCTCTTTATCAAGGCACCTGTTAGTGGGTTGGATATATTAGGCAGCAAATGAACACTTTGTCCTCAAAGTTGATGTTTTGATGTGGGTAAGCGTAAGGATTTGAGCAAGTTTGACAAAGGCCAAATTGTGATATCTAGACGACTGGGTCAGAGCATCTCCAAAATTGCAGCTCTTGTGGGGTGTTCGTGGTCTGTATATATCAAAAGTGGTCCAAGGAAGGAACAGTGGTGAACCGGCGACAGGGTCATGGGCGGCGAAAGCTCATTGATGCATGTGGGGAGCAAAGGCTTGCCCGTGTGATCTGATCCAACAGACGAGCTACTGTAGCTCCATTTGCTCAAGAAATTAATGCTGGTTCTGATGCAGACTATGAACACCCTTTCATGCAAACAGTATTCCCTGGTGGCTGTGGCCTCTTCCAGCAGGATAATGCGCCCTGCCACAAAGCAAAAATGGTTCAGGAATAGTTTGAGGAGCACAGCAACAAGTTTAAGGTGCTGACTTGGCCTCCAAATTCCCCAGATCTCAATCCAATCGAGCATCTAGGGGATGTGCTGAACAAACAAGTCTGATTCTTAGCACCAGCTCATCATGACCAACTAAGGACCAGCTTAAACCAGCTCATGTCCAACTAAGGACAAGCCTAAACCAGCTCAAACTAGCTGCCATGCTCCAAAACATACCTATATGCTGTTTTTTCCAACAGGGACAATGCTCTAGGTTGAGCTACAGGAATGAAAATAGCAATGTGATGCTAATAGATACTGTTTCATTTTTTAAAATAAATTTAGCAGTATAAATAATACAATGATTAGTATTCAGTACATAGCAAGCTAGTTTTTCATTTGGAACAATTGTGTCATTGCGAAACAAGCCAACAGTTGTCTTATAGACACAATACAGTGAAAACAAAGGTAATCATCTAGCTTTCACAGGTAAATGTTTGTTTGTTTGTTTTTTGTTAGAAGCCATGCATAGAAATGTGAATTGTTTGAAATAAATATAAAATAAATAGTAATCAATAAAAAAAATGACATGACATAACAGTGAACTGACTGTTAATGTATGATGTTGAAAAATGAATACCATCTTTGATGGAAGAGCTCCTCAGATGCACTTCTCACGGTAGGTTGCAATAGCATCCCAACAGAGCATACATTAGCGCTACTGCTTTCCATACCATACATCTCTATGTTGTATAGCACCATTGTCTCTTCAAGGACTATTTAGCAAATCTCTTCTCTCAAAATTGTAAGCCATATAACAGAAAGATGGCCTGAATCATTTGAAAATGCGCTTAAACAATGCTATGGTGCTTGGGTGACTAACAGCCTCCTTGTAGCAATATTGCTCCTCTAAGGAATTTGTGGTAATGTTAGCATCTGGTTAGGGAGATATTACAATTGTTCATCTTGTGTCTCCTCAGCTGGCAAGATGCAGGAATAATACCCAGAATGATACCCATGTGTTCTTAAAGGGATAGTTCACCCATAAATGAAAATTCTGTCATTAATTACTCACTCTCATGTCGTTCCAAACCCTTAAGACCTTCGTTCATCTTTGGGACACAAATTAAGATATTTTTGATGAAATCCAAAAACTTTCTGACCCTGCATACACAGCAATGGAACTACCACGTTCAAGGCCCAGAAACGTAGTAAGGACATCGTTAAAATTGTCCATGCATGCAACATCAGTGGTTCAACCTTAATTTTATAAAGCTACGAGAATACTTTTTGTGTGCAAAGAAAACAAAAATTCAACTATTTCTTCTCTTCCGTGTGAGAATTCAGAATTCACAAGAAGTATTCTTGTAGCTTCGTAAAATTACGGTTGAACCACTGATGTCACGTGAACTATTTTAATAATATCCTTGCTACGTTTCTGGGCCTTGAATGTGGTAGTTCATTTGCTGTCTAGCCGGTTCAGAAAGCTCTTGAATGTCATAAAAAAAATATCTCAATTTGTGTCCCGAAAATGAACGAAGGTCTTGCTGGTTTGAAATAACATGAGGGTGAGTAATTAATGACAGAATTTTCATTTTTGAGTGAACTAACTCTTTAAGGCCAGTGCTAAATTTATTCATAGTAGAGAGATTCTCAATGCACCTAGTACTGAATAACAAAGTATCTAAATGGCAAAGCTCTTTGTCTTTTAGCTTTCTGTCTAGTTTTAGAAATAGCTTTGTGTATGTGAATGGGATTTTATTATACAATAATGAAGAGAATATTGCATTAACTCAGAAGTATATTTTACATATAAGTTTGGAAAATTAAATAATTCAGAGAATTTGAGCAGGTAGAAATTTAAGTATCACATTTCACTGTTGTCTCTTTAACTCAATAATAGCTGCCTGTGTCACTTTAATCTCATTAAGTTAAGATTGTATAAAGCCGTAAAATTCATTAATAGCTGAATCTTTGAAAAAAAAAAAATAGCACTCCGAGGATGGTGAGCTGGCTAATTGAGTGTGGTCAGGCTAACTACATTAAATGGCACAGCTCTCAAAATAAGGCAAGCGGCACAAATCAAGGCTTTTGTCTAGCTGCAGAGTTTTATTTGTCTGCTATTGACAGTAGGATGTGGATGCAGCCTGAATAAATTTCCTCTCAGGACATTAAACAATTTTCCTCTTATTTTACTGTGGCTCTTTGGTATTCACAGGCTAAGCACAACCACATGTGCAGTAGACTGACACTGTCCGTTTCTAATTAGAGATCCCGCATTTCCACTGGGACATAAACAACAGCACATTAGAAAGCAGGGTAATTACCAGACAATTGAGCAGAGAGGTTAAATGAGAAGGCCTTGATTCCAACATGTCTGATTCAGGCATGAAAGCATGAGGCTGTACATTACTTATTTAGTACAGACACCTTGAACTCTGCCTTAGTTAAAGACAAATATGGCTGATAGCTTGTTCTGCTGTCAACCTATACTTCTTCTCTGTCACCCTCTCTTTCGTTCTTACAAACATTACAAGAAGAATATCACACACTGCTGGGATGATGACAGGCAATAACATGCTAGCCAGGATCATCATACACTTTTAAAAAAGTTTTTATATGAAGGATTTTTTCATATTAATTTTTCACAGGTTTTCTTCTCATATTTTCAATAATGCAATGTTTTGTGTTTTAGTGAAAAGGAATAGTTCACCCAAAAATAGGGCTGTGCAATTAATCGCATGCGATTGTCATGCACATCTCGTCAGTAAAGCCGTCCCTTGATTAGTAGTAAATCGCCATCACCTGGAGCGGCATTAACTACACAGAGCCATAGTTCACTGACAAGCTACGCAATATCGCGTTCATAATGAATGAATCGCCTGCGATATATTTATTTTTATTTTTTGAAAATGTATGACCCTCAGGCCATACAAGATGTAGATTAGGGTGTGCGATATTGAAAAAAAAAATCACACTTAGAATGGCAAATTACACACATATAAGACGATGTAGACCCGACAAAGACAGACAGCACAGACTGGGACTTAAAACATGAGGTAAACGAGGGTAATTACAAGACACACCTGGATGACATGAACACAATCACGTAAGGGAGAAACTGGGTCACGGAGCACATGGGGAGGGAAAACACAACAAAACAGGTCTATATTCCTGACATATCACCCCCCTTCCGGAAGGCGCGTCCTCGCGCCATAGAAACAACAGAGGGAGGGATGGGTGGGAACTTGGGATGAGGCTCAGGAGGAGGACAGGCACCCAGGAGGGGGCCGGCAGACAGAGTCCTTGGTGGAGATGATGAAGGGAGGAGCCAGGGAGGAGACAGGAGGGGCTTGGAGCAGGCGGAGCCTAATGGGACCCAGGCCACAGCTGTAAAGACGACCCACAGTGGAGCCGACGGAGGGAGGAGCCATGGTGGAGGAAGGGCTGACGACTCCAGGGGGCTGACCGATGGCGGCGGAGCAGGTGGTGGAGGGGTCCGAGGCGGAGAGCCGATGAGCCAGGCTGACAAGGTGGATCCAGAGGGCCGAGGTGGAGCAGATGGTTCAGGCTACCAATGCGGAGGAGGGGATCCGGAAGGCCGCGGTGGAGCCGGAGCGACAGAGGACCGAGGAGCAGCCAAAATGAAGGAGGGGCCTGATGGAGCCAGAGGGACGAGGCGCAGCCGGAGGAGTGGAGTCCCAAGGTGACGGATGGACAACAACAGACCAAGGCGGAGCCGGAGGGATCAGGGAGCCCGGTGGAGCTGGTGGACTGACGGGCCATGGCGGAGAGGCCATGGTGGAGCCGCAGGGTCGACGAGCGGAGGCGGAGTCCGTGACTCAGAGGCTGGAGGCGGAGGCAAGGGGTTCTCCACCCACGCAGACGATGGAGACTGGCAGACCCGTGGTGCAGATGGTGGGCTGGGGGTGAGCAGAAGGGCTGCCAGACGACAGCGGTGGAGGAGGCAGGAGCGGGAGCGTGGGTGGGCATTTTTGAGCATCTGGGCTCTCAGGGCTGCCATCAGGAGCAAAAGCCCTCCCTGGGCCGAACTTGGGAACAGAAGCCCTCTCTGTGTTGGACTCGGGGACACGAGCCCTCTCGGGGCTGGACTCTGGAACAGGAGACCTCTCTGGGCCAAACTCAGGAACAGGAGCCAGAAGTCATAGATCCTCTTTTGGCTATTATTAATTTGTCATTGTCATTAGGATATGTCCCCAAAAACTTTAAATTGGCTGTTATTAAGCCTCTCATTAAAAAAACACAACTTGACCCCAAAGATCTAGTTAATTACAGACCGATCTCGAATCTCCCTTTTCTGTCAAAGATATTAGAAAAGGTTGTATCCTCACAATTATATTCCTTCTTAGAGAAAAATGATATCTGTGAGGATTTCCAGTCAGGATTTAGACCGTATCATGGTACTGAGACTGCTCTCATTAGAGTGACAAATGACCTGCTCTTATCATCTGATCATGGTTGTATCTCTCTATTAGTGCTACTGGATCTTAGCGCTGCGTTTGACACTATCGATCACAACATTCTTTTGAGTAGACTAGAAAACTTTGTTGGCATTAGTGGAAGTGCATTAGCATGGTTCAAATCGTACTTATCTGACCGCCATCAATTCGTAGCAGTAAATGAAGAGGTATCATATCGATCACAAGTGCAGTATGGAGTACCTCAAGGCTCAGTACTAGGGCCGTTACTTTTCACGCTTTATATGTTACCCTTGGGAAATATCATTAGGAAACACGGGGTTAGCTTTCACTGTTATGCTGATGATACTCAGCTCTATATTTCTTCACGGCCTGGTGAAACACACCAAATTGAGAAACTTATGGAATGCATAGTCGATATAAAAAACTGGATGATGAGTAATTTCTTACTGCTAAATTCTGAAAAAACAGAGGTGTTAATTATCGGACCTAAAACCCCCACAAGTATTAACCTATAACACTGTCTAACACTTGATGGCTGCTCTGTCAATTCTTCGTCATCAGTCAGGAACCTAGGTGTGCTATTTGATAGCAATCTCTCCTTTGACAGCCACGTTTCTAGCATTTGTAAAACTGCATTTTTTCATCTTAAAAATATATCTAAACTGAGACATATGCTCTCAATGTCAAATGCAGAAATATTAATTCATGCGTTTATGACCTCAAGGTTAGATTATTGTAATGCTTTATTGGGTGGTTGTTCTGCATGCTTAATAAACAAACTACAGATGGTTCAAAATGCAGCAGCTAGAGTTCTTACTAGAACCAGGAAGTATGACCACATTAGCCCAGTTCTGTCAACACTACACTGGCTCCCTACTAAACATCGTATAGATTTTAAAATCTTGTTAATATAAAGCCCTGAATGGTTTAGCTCCTCAGTACTTGAGCGAGCTCTTATCGCATTATAGTCCTCCACGGCCGCTGCGTTGTCAAAACTCTGGCCATTTGATAATACCTAGAATATCAAAATCAACTGCGGGCGGCAGATCTTTTTCCTATTTAGCGCCCAAACTCTGGAACAATCTACCAAACACTGTTCGGGAGGCAGACACACTCTTTCAGTTTAAATCTAGATTAAAGACCCATCTCTTTAACCTGGCGTATGCATAACACACTAATACACTTCTAATATTCAAATCCGTTAAAGGATTGTTAAGCTGCATTAATTAGGTCAACCGGAACTGGGAACACTTCCCATAACACACAATGTACTTGACATCTAAAGACATGAAGATTGACATCTACGCTAATATTAGTCTGTTTCTTTCTTATTCCGAGGTCACTGCAGTCACCAGATCAGATGGTGGATCAGCACCTAGAGACGACCTCTACAGCCCTGAACGTCAGCGGAGACCAGAACACCTAGATGAGCCCCAGAGACAGATCCCCAGTGAGGACCCCGTCACCTAGACAGCCATCGGGAAAAGACCACTGGAACCAGTAGAGCCCTTACAATTTGACTTTGCAGCAGTTGGAATTGAACTCTGGCCAGAGGAGAAATGGCCCCCCGACTGAGCCTGGTTTCTCCCAAGGTTTTTTTCTCCGTTCTGTCACCGATGGAGTTTTGGTTCCTTGCCGCTGTCGCCTCTGGCTTGCTTAGTTGGGGACACTTCATTTCCAGCAATATCGTCAAAACTTTTTGAACTGAACTGAGCTGGACGATGCATCACTGAATTCAATAATGAAATGCCTTTAACTGAAAATTGAGTGTTTAATCTTGTCATTTTACATTATTGACTCACTATTTTCCTATTTTGATATTGTGCAGTTGCTTTAACACAATTTGTATTGTTAAAAGCGCTATATAAATAAAGGTGACTTGACTTGACTTGACTTGACATAATGTTTTGATATTTTAAACATAAAACTTTGAATACTGATATTTGAAAGTATTTTAAAAATGAAAAGATACTTTAAATGTGAAATTAAAATCGCCAGTAGGTGGCAGCAAGTCACTGTTAACAAGAGAGTCATTGCGATTGAACCAAATCATTTAAACGGTTGATTCATTCAGGAACGAAACATCGTTGATTCATTCAGGAACTAAACATTGTCATGTTGCTCAGAGACGTAAAACAGTGCTGTGGCTGTTTGGAATAATTTTTGTTGACGAAATGGAGCAAAAACAGGCAATATGGTGTCTAAAACGTAGGTAATACGTAATATTATATACGTACAAACTTATTGTTTATTGAACTGTTGTATAAAATCAATATCACATTTGTAATCATGCATATTTCTGAAGAAAAACGGCACCCTTCGTGTGTATAAATATATACATATACATATAAATATATACATTTTCTGCCCCCATATCTTGAATTTTGTGATCATTCTTAATGCATTTTAATAGACTGAATCATGCAGTGAAAGAACACACTCTAAATGCGCACGTGCATTGTTTAACCCACTAGACTTCATCACCATGCACCTAGCTGTTTTGTTTGGTTTTTGCAAAGTACTCGATAATGTCAAATTACACATTGTTAAAACAACAATTAGTATATTATCGCGGACGATATATATCGCACACCCCTGAGTTTGTTTTTTCCTCGGTACAGATTTGGAGAAATGTAGTAGGCCTATTACATCACTTGCTAACCAGTGTATCAAACAGCTGATAAAAACATCAAAATAATCCACAAATAATCCACACAATTCTAGTCCATGAATTAATGTTTTGGGAAGTAAAACGCTGCATGTTTGTAATAAACAAATTAATCATTAAGACATTTTACTTCAAACCTTTGCTTCAGGCTAAAAGAGTCCTTTCTCCATAAGCTTTCTCCAGTGAACAGATTAGAGAAGCCATTGCATCTATATCAGGAGTGAAATATGCACAGATCAATCTCCATTTACAAGTAAAACATTGGTAAACAAATAGGAGAGCATATAAAACTGTAAAAAATAAATAAATACATAAAAATAGGGCACAATGTACTCTATTCAAATTAAGAATTTTTCCGTATTGCTTTTTGTGTGTGTGTGTGTGTGTGTGTGTGTGTTTTACCTGTATTTTGAATTTTGCACTTCATTGCATTGTGGTGTAGAGTTAAGGCTGTGTTTCCAAATACCTTCAATGAAAACTAGCCAAAGCTTGTTTGAAAAGTCATTAAATGTTGCTAGATAGAATGTCTCCAATAGCCTTGTGGGCACCCTTACAAAACAAAAATATATAATGAGGACAATAGCAATCAAACCAACAAAAGAGCAATAATGTGTAAGTGGTGTGATAAGTCTCGGTTAGCCTAATGCAGTACGTGTAGCAAGTATGTGTGTGTGTATATATATATATATATATATATATAATTCACACATACATAACACAATAAATTTGCTCATATTTGGATACATATATTTTGTATACATGTTCACATACAGTGCCTATAAAAAGTCTTCATACCCCTTCATTTTTTTCACATTTTGTAATGTTGCTGCCTTATGTTAAACTGCTTTAAATTACTTTTTTTCCCCACATCAATCTACACTATATACACCATTATGGCAAAGCAAAAAACAGTTTTTTAACATATTTGCAAATTTATTCAAAATAAAAAGCTTAAATGATCCCATTGCATAAGTAATCATACCCTTATTTGGGACAGTTGAAATTTAGCTCTGGAGCAATCATATTGCTTGTAGATGTTACTGCACTTTGAGTGAAGGTAACCTGTGGCAAATTCAATTGAATGGGTATGATTTGGAAAAACACACGTTTTAAGGACCCTCAGACTGTGAGAAATGAGATTCCCTGGTTTGATGAACCTCAATTCCAAACATCATGTTTGAAGGAAACCAGCTCTGCTCATCACCTGCAGAGAACCATCCCAAAAGTAAAGTGTGCTGGTAGCAGCCTCATGCTGTGGGGCTGTTTATCAGCGGCAGGGACTGAGGGACTCATCAGCACATGCATGTGCTGGAGTATTTAACAAAAAGATAATCACTGCTTAAGCAACAACACAGTTACTGCCTTTAAATTAAGCAGCAGAACATCAGTGTTTGTGGCTCATCGTTGACTGAAGCATGCAAACTCTACTCTCCAGCACAATTGTGACCCGCAAAACTACATTAAACTAACAGATCTCTCTTGTGCAAAAACACATTAATACAGTTCAGTTTAATATTTACTCTCCTTATTAGTTCATGACTTTGCATTACTGTTTTCTGTGGACCTTCACTAATATTTCAGTAAAAATAACTTTTTTAGTTTGGTTAATCTGACTGTTACGTTTTACAGTAAATTGCTGTTTTTCCCTTGAATTAACGTTAATCTACTGGCAGCAAGTAACTGTTTTTCTACAGTTTGTTGCCTTAAATTAATTACAGTTTATTGCTGTTAAATTACATTTCATACTGTTTTTTTTTTTTCATCTTACATCTTTAACCCTTTAAACCCCACAACAAAATCCATAGTTTTAAATGAACACTTATAATGTGTGCACACTACAGAGTGTTAGAGTAACACTGAATCAGTGCTGACGTTAATGAGATAATTCTGTGATTAATTAAGTGATGATTGTACATTAGTGATGAACAGATGCTGTTAACAAGCAGAATCACTGAATGAAAGAGAAAAACAAGAACTACAACTGACTTCAGCAACAGCCTTAGATGAAATCAACTGATTAAACAACTCCTAAATCAGCATTACTTCACACATTACTAACTAACCTTTTTAATTACCATGATGGAGATCAGTGTTAGCTTTAGTTGGGCTCTTGAACCTTGACTTTTTAACATTAACTTTTTTTTGGCTGTTGTAAACGTGTTTTAAAACACATTTGTTATGGCAAAAAGAACCAAAGCAAATTGTTAGTTATGTTTTGCTAATTACATGACCATCATTAAACACCATATTCACTGTTTTTTTTTTCCAGTGTCTGTTTAGTTGCCAAAGTGATGATGTAATAACCAGTGTTGGGAAGGTTACTTTGAAAATTTAATAGGTTACAGATTACAAGTTACCCTATTTAAAATGTAATAGTAGTGTAACTTTTTCAATTACTTTATAAAAGTAATGTAACTGATTACTTTTTGATTACTTTCCTAAATTTCTAATGAATGTTTTCAACTGTTAATCATTTTCAAACATTTACACCATGCAGGGTTAACCTTAGTATTCAACACTGATAACTGTCAGACTTTCAAAATCCTTCATCACTTGAATTAAGATGATAAAATTTGAACACATCCACCAAAATCAGACTTTAGTACCGCCTTTTACTTTGAGATTGATCAAGTTCAATGCAGATTTAAAATCATAAGAAATAGTTTACTGATACTGTTTTTGAAACCAAATCTTCGCATAAGTACAGGAAACATTGCATCTAATGATGCTTTAGAAAAAATAACAGTTCATTTAAAAATAAAAAAATAAAAGCATATACATCAACCCAAATACAGTTATCTAATAAGCATGTGTCCTATTCTTTGTACTAAACTCCTGAAACATTGGTGTCTTTTTTAAACATCGGTGTCTGTTTGTATATATGATGATAGTCTTCACAAAAGAAATTGTAAAATGCTCATGAAGTGACTCAGAGCAGTTCTAGAGATTGTTTATGTGTTCATGTACACATATATATTGAGGCGGCAGACTGAAAACACCACGAGCGATACACAGGATACATCTCTCCGACTCTTTCTAGAAAAATCCTAATACTGAACATGAGTCATACTTTTCCCTTACAAAAATTAACCATGATTTTATTATAGCAAAAGTACAGTAACCATGTTTTTTTTTTGTTTGTTTTTTAGCAAATGGATTACCATTTGTATTTATTTATTTTTACTACAAATTCCATGGTTAAACTATGGTTAGCGTAGCAAAAACCATGGTTAATTTGTGGTTACCATAGTTTAACAATAGTAATTATTGTCTTTGGATTTATAGTAAAATCATCGTTAATTTTCGTAAGGGTTGTGTTGTTGTCTGCCCTAGCTCCCTCTAAACCTATTATAAAACGATAGGGTTATTTGTCTGCTAAATTACTGCTGTAACTTTACAATAGATTGGCTAATAATGATGTCCTTTAGCTATAAAGGCTAGTATTTTGAGTGATGACTGCTGAGCAATGGGCTGCTGCTTAACTAAACAAAGACAAAACTATAATAGCATATTTACAGATGAATCTGACCTGCACTTGAAATCCTGAACAGTAGTTTTGCTTCTCTGCTCCACCTGTGCGCTTCCACAGTCCTCTCCATTGTCAAATCTCTCACATTGATTACTCTGATCGAAACCGTTTGGCGGAGACGCAGCGCGTGCGAGCCTAAGCATTGTCAGTCAGACTAACCGATTAGTGATTTATTAGAAAAAAAAAGCTGTCAAGTCAGTGCAATTTGGGAAAGAAATCAATTAAATCTGTATGTGGATGTGCGTAAATATTCAAATGTAACCCCCTTTGTAATCGTTAACATTTTCATATGTAACTGTAATTTAATTACACATTTTTTCTTAGTAACTGTAACTAATTACAGTTACATTTATTTTGTAATTAAATTACGTAACGCCGTTACATGTAACTAGTTACTCCCCAACACTGGTAATAACAGCCTGCTCATTCTTTTGCTCTAGTTTGTTATGTAAAATTGTTAAAAACATTAATGACAATTAAAAAAAACAATGCTATGAAACACATACCTCAAGAATCAGCATATGAATCTCAACAATGGTGACTATCAACCAACATAAATAATTTACAAAACACTCTACTAAAACTCAACACAAAAACAAAAGCAAAAATAAAAGCACATAGAAAGAATTAGAGAAAATATGTGGACAATTCAGTGGCACACTTTATTCATGCCGCAATGCATGCTGGGAGTCATGGGTGAGTTTTTTACTGTGCTGGTACCAGCATGCATTGCAGCATGAAGCTTTTGACTCACCATTTTTGAGATTCAAAATGATGTGTCTAAATGATGCATAGCACTGAAGGTTTTGTGCATAAGATGTTTTACAATTCTTTATAATAGATTGTTATTTTGCAGTATCATATAGCGTAAATAACATGAAACTAATAAAAAAAACCACACCACTTCATTAAAGATTGAATGAGATCAGAGAAGCAGGCCACTTCATGATGATTACAATCCAAAAACATTTACTTGTTTTGGCTTTTGTTGCTATAACAAATGCGTTTTACAAACACAGTTATAACAACCAAAAGAAATCTTGCATTAAAAAGTCAAGGGTCAAGAGCCCAACTAAAGCAAATGCAGATCGCCATAATGGTGAGGTCAAACGAAACATTTTCAATAAAGCATCTCCATGTCTATTAATTCTCAAATCATTTTTGTAGATATATGACAGCAATAAAGTCAAACTGTAATGCGTGAAGCTGGTGATGCTGTTTGTGGAGTTGTTTAATCATCCTCTGCTGTTTTATTTCAGTTTATTTCATCTAAGGCTGGCTGTATGTCAGTTGTAGTTTCATTTTTCTCTTTTCTCCAGTGATTCTGCTTGTTCACAGCAGCTGTTCATCATTGGCTGAATTCACTAATTAGTTTTCATTCTCTCTGTCAGGTGGACTATATTAGTAAACTCATGTAGGGAATAGTGAATGAGGGTGTAGGTCGTGATTTGAAACAGCCTCTGAGTGTCTACTCTGAGCGCTGTTACTTCACAGGACTGCAGAAGGCAACTTTCTTGAAAACAACACATATTACCCAGAATTCATTGTTTTTTACGGGATTTTAGTGTTGTAATGAAAAAACGGGATGTTACTGTCAGAATATGGCCGTTTTTTTACAGCAATTTTTTACAGTGACACTAAAAGTGTAATTGCAGGGTATTTTTATTAAGTATAAAATATGTAAATGTATACTTAGCATGAAATAACAGGAAGTGCATGAAATAACAGGAACTTTCCTACAGGAAGTGCTTATTATCCTATGGTTCTATTGTATCTTACACTCTCCAAATATTTTAAAAGATAGAACTTGCTTAATTTTCTTCTAAAACTGTATGGCATGCTACTCATACCCCTATTTGGCACAATTTGAATTTTCTTTCTGGTGGATAACCTTTTCTACAGCCATCTTGGGCTATTCTAACGTTAAATGAAATAAAAAGAGAAAAATCAATACTAGATTTCCAAGAACTAATTAAAATATGTAATGTTCCTCATAACACTTTATTTCTATATTTTAAATTACGTGCAGCTTAAAAGGCACACAAGGTATCTTGAAGTACAGATTTTCAAATCTGAATATCTGATCACATCTGGTAGTGAAAAAGATTCATAATGTGCCAAACAAAGGAACTGTTTCTTATTTTTACTTTCGTTTCTCAAACCATAAAGCAGACCCCGAAGATCAGATAACAAAGATCAGAATCAAAATTTATTTGTGTTCCGAAGATGAATGAAGGTCTTACGGGTTTGGAACGACATGAGGGTGAGCAATTAATGACAGAATTGACATTTTGGGGTGAACTAACCAAAACATAGCTATTCAAGACAGATTGCTGTGACATTTGTTAGGAACACTAACATAACAGGAAAGCTAATGGTTTCTGTTATATTAAGCACAAACTTAGAAAAGTAAAACAAACTTTAATGTTTCAATAGGTAAAATAGGTTTCAAATAAAAGCACCGGTGTTGTCCATGCAGTGTTGTCTTTGGTGGGGCGGGAGTGGCTGCGGGAGTGCGGGTAGATGATGCGGTTTTTGTGAGTGGTTTTGGTTTTTGGTTCGGCAGAATTTGTCCAGTCCTGACTCGCCAGTCGTTAAGTGTGTTGTGTAGTGGACTAACTCAGTCATTTGGTTTGTGCTCATTTCCGACTGTCAAAGACTAAAATCTGTTCCAGTCGATGGAAACAATCGTTAAGTGTGTTGAGGTCAGTCTAAGAATGTTTCAGCTAGTCGTGTAGTGTGTCCCCAGCTTTATATCTCTATTTTATTTATTTTCAAATTCCTGATGTTGCGGTGGGTTGGGGGAGGTTGTAGGGGTAGTAGTTGTTAGATAAATTTTCTCATTTGTTGTAACATGTTTTTTATGCTACTATGGAAATAAAAAACACTGAGTTACAGAAATTATAAGGTTGAATGCTTCAATCTCTGTTTGGCTGTATTGTCCTTTTGAGTGCTTCAATCTCTGTTTGACTGTATCATCTTTCAACGTCAATGAGAGCCTTGCCAGCATATGCAATGACGGATCACTGTTTGTTGTGGTTTTGAAGCAGAGTTGCACCTAGACCCATAGGGCTGGCATCAACTATGAAATCTTTGAGCTTTCCTATCCCTTGGACCAACTCGGGGTGCTTTTCTACAAGCTCATCTGCAACACTGAGTCCAGTGGCAGCAGTATAAAGAGAATTCAAAACTCTAATAAGGTTCAACTCCTCAGCTGTTTGTTAGATGATTAGAGAGCAACCATTACCTGGATTTCACATGAAAAGTTCCACGAGTCATTTTGCTTTGAGATTTCATGTGCGCGTGAACGTGCCAAAAATAGGAAGTGTCTGTTTGGAACAATAAGACAATATTTGGATGTTGGACGCTCCACAGTGCAACAGAATGACAGCAACAGGACAGGACACATATAATAAAATAATAATATACAAATATACAAATAGGCAATGTACAAAATAGCAAAAACACAATATATAATATAGACAAATATGTGTGTACAGGTCTGATATGTGCAAATTTGAAATGAAAAAATAAGTATGTGTGGTGAATAAATAATGTAAATAGTGTTGTGTGTTCCACGTTTAATGTCAAGTGTTCATGAGATGGATTGCTTGAGGGAAGAAACAGTTCCTGTGTCTGGTCGTCCTGGTGCTCAGAGCTCTGTAGCGTCGACCAGACAGTAACAGTTCAAAGAGGGAGTGTGCTGGATGTGAGGGGTCCAGAGTGATTTTGCCAACCCTTTTGCTCACTCTGGATAAGTACAGTTCTTGGAGAGTGGGGAGGGTTGTACCAATGATTCGCTCAGCAGTCCGGACTACCCTCCGTAGTCTTCTAAGGTCAGATTTGGTAGCTGAGCTGAACCAGACAGTTATTGACGTGCAGAGGACGGATTCAATGATGGCAGAGTAGAACTGTATCAGCAGCTCCTGTGGCAGATTGAACTTCCTCAGCTGGCGAAGGAAGTACAACCTCTGCTGGGCCTTTTTCACAATGGACTCAATGTGATTGTCTCACTTCAGGTTCTGAGAAATTGTGGTGACCAGGAATCTGAATGACTCCACTGCAGTCACAGTGCTGTGAAAAACACTAACATAGCAGGAAAGCTAATGTTTATGTTATATTAAGCACAAACTTAGAAAAGTAAAACAAAGCTTAACATTTCAATAGGTTTCAAATAAAAGCACCGGTGTTGTTCATCCAGTGTTGTCTTTGGTGGGGCGGGAGTGGCTGCGGGAGTGCGGGTAGATGATGCGGTTTTTGTGAGTTGTTTTTTTGTTTTGTTTTTTGGTTCGGCAGAATTTGTCCAGTCCTGACTGGCGAAGGAAGTACAACCTCTGCTGGGCCTTTTTCACAATGGACTCAATGTGATTGTCCCACTTCAGGTCCTGAGAAATTGTGGTGCCCAGGAATCTGAATGACTCCACTGCAGTCACAGTGCTGTTCATGATGGTGAGTGGGGGGAGAGCAGGGGGGTTTCTCCTGAAGTCCACGATCATCTCCACGGTTTTGAGCGTGTTAAGCTCCAGGTTGTTAAGACTGCACCAGACAGCCAGCTCCTTAACCTTCTGTCTGTAAGCAGACTCGTGACCGTCCTGGATGAGGCCGATCAGTGTGGTGTCGTCTGCAAACTTCAGGAGCTTGACAGAGAGGTCTTTAGATGTGCATTCGTTCATGTAGACGGAGAAGAGCAGTGGGGAAAGAACGCAGCCCTGAGGAGCTCCAGTGCTAATCGTACGGGTGCTGGATGAGAATTTTCCCAGCCTCACTAGCTGCTGCCTGTCTGTCAGGAAGCTGGTGATCCACTGACAGACGGAGGTGGGGACCAGTGTTAATTTTGGCAGGCATTTTTGATTTAGTCTTAGGGTGAATCCCATTTCTCTGTCTTACCCCTTCCCCTTCCCCTACCCCTTCGTCTTACCCCTAGCCCTTGTCCCTCGAAACCGAGTGGTAAGCGCTAGGGGTGAAAACATACCCCTATGAAATGAGACACCACTTGGTTACGGTTACGTCATCGTACATCGTCGCTAGCTGGCTGCTACGTCACCAGAGGCAACAAGTGTTGATCACAAACTTCCAAGATGCCGTCTGCAAGTGTGTGTATGTCGATTGCGTGGGTTTTATTAGTTTTATTTTTGCGATTGTTGTGCAAATCAGCGATGTAACATTAGCGTAGCAAACTAGCGATTTTTTAAAACGTTTCAGTTAAGAACATGGTTGCAAATATATATGTACAGGACTGTGTAGAGCACAAAACAAGACTGTCGTAATTTTTAAATCAATTATTTAAGCCGAAAATGGGACTCTCTGGATGATCTGGCCGACATTGTTGCCGGTTGCGCAGTGTGTTCTGGGTACCCCTTGGTTTCAAGTAAGCTCGCGAAAATGCTTGGTTTTAAGGGGTATCTACCACTTCCCCTTAGCCCTATATCCCTCGATCAAAACGAGAATTGGGATAGCCCTTACGCTCACGTGAACGCGCAAAACTAAGGGGAAGGGGTAAGACAGAGAAATGGGATTCACCCTTAGTCTTTATCTTGAGACGAAAATGCTTAATAGTCTTAGTCACATTTTAGTCATTCGAGTCTTTCATAGTTTTAGTCTAGTTTTAGTCGACGAAAAGTCATTGCATTTTTTGTCAACTTTTAGTCATACCTTTTAGTCAAACTGCAGTTACCAACATTTATTTCGGTAGCTATTTTATATGTAAGTATTCAAACAAAAATAGTCATTAATTCTTCTCTCTTTAGACCAAATCAATTAAGTATATGAGCAATTTGAATCAAGGATTGAATTTGGAAAAACTGGAATTAATTTTCATTTTTTGGTAGAAATACAAATTAAACTCATTTTTCAGATACAGTAGGTTTACTTAACAAGTATACATTTATTTAACATCTTTTGTTGGTTAACATTGATGACACAGATAGGTATTTATTTAGGAACGCTGTCCCTTTAAGACGGAAGGTATGCATGTAATACTGGCACGCATTGAGTTTTCACCCACCTGTTATACGCTCATTTAAGCCATAACCGACTGTATTTACATGAGATACTCTACAGACATTTGGAATGCTGTGTGTGTATTTGAGCACTGAGAACTGATCGCGCGCTGTATGAGAACTGAAGAAGTGGAGCGTGCGCGCGAGAGAGAGAGCACTTCTATCAGCGCAATTCCGCCTTCATAAACTTTAAGTTATTCGACAACGAATTATGACTCCCGGGAAAAACGGGACGTCTGGCCACCCTATCCCTAACCCTTCGGGTGCTGAGGCCATTGTTTCAGATCGCTAGTTCGCGTTTTGGTAGCCTTTCTGTCCGCTGTGGCTGCCATACTGAGACTAGATATGCGAACACCCCTCATCTGATTGCAATCCACTGACAGGGATGCACAATTTGAAAGACAAGACAGTTAACTTAGCCTATAGGATGTATTTTGAATGTCCGGTAGTCCTCAAATAACATTTTAGTCCCGTCTTGTCTTGTTAACAAAGACGCGGCATACATTTCGTCATAGTTTTTATCATCAGATATTAGTTTTAGCTCGTCAACGTCTCGTCTTAGTCACAGAAAAAAGGTTCGTTGATGATTATTTTTCGTCGTCATCTTCGTTAACGAAATTAACACTGCTTCCACTCAACTTTCTGTTAACATGCTTGGATACAGCACTCTGTGAACAGCCAGCTTCTTTGGCAATGAATGTTTGTGGCTTACCCTCCTTGTGAAGGGTGTCAATGATTGTCTTCTGGACAACTGTCAGATCAGCAGTCTTCCCCATGATTGTGTAGCCTAGTGAACCAAACTGAGAGACCATTTTGAAGGCTCAGGAAACCTTTGCAGATGTTTTGAGTTGATTAGCTGATTGGCATGTCACCACATTCTAATTTGCTGAGATAGTGAATTGGTGGGTTTTTGTTAAATGTGAGCCTAAATCATCACAATTAAAAGAACCAAAGGGCCTGTTTACACCTGGTCACTTCATGGGTTTTCTCTGATCGGATATCTATCTGATTTGTTAAAACGTTTCCATTTACACTTGGCCACATAAATGTGTCTTCGCGAAACGGATATAAATCCGTTCTTCAATTCCCGCGCCATATGCAAATTTAACGGAGTTCACGTCAATGAAAGCAGTACATAGGCGCTGCATTTTATTAATTATCAGCTCATTTCAAGATCAGAGACCGCAACAGGAGAGAGCGCGACATCAGCACTGGAAAGATAGGTTAGTCTCACTACTTTTAATGAAGATGATTGTGTGTTGAGCGTCTGCGACTTACTTTCAGTTTCATTCGTGGCAGTTTGCGTGTCGGCTTGCTGAAGAGATACTCAGCTACTCATCCACGGTGACGCTTGTTGCATTAGCGCTGTCATATCTGACTATAACATGCCATATAGCCTATAAAACGCTCTCACATGTTGATTATTTTAATATTTTGGGAGGAGTAAAATTATCATATGTGGTTTCAACAACCAGATGCATTTACACTTGTCCCGTTTCGTCTGGAATGCGGCCCAGACCACCACCTGAAGTGGTTTGTGCGATCGGATTTAAATGCGTCTCAAAAGCGTTTCGGAGGGCATTTACACCTGATCTTTTCAGGATCGGATATCTATCCGATCAGAAAAAACGCATGAAGTGACCAGGTGTAAACAGCCCCAAAGACTTAAACTACTTCAGTCTGTGTGCATTGAATTTATTTAATACACGAGTTTCACAATTTGAGGTGAATTACTGAAATAAATGAACTTTTCCACGACATTCTAATTTATTGAGATGCACCTGTATATATTGTAGAAACTTAATATATTTAACTTATGGCAAAATTTGGTAATTCTGTATGTTGTCTGAGGGTTGGCATCCTCTGAGGTCCTCTAAGGGGTTGGCATCATCTCTTCTCAGGTGTTTAGTCATCTCAGATCATTTAAGGGTTGGATCCAGACTGAAGCTTGTGTAATTCCTAGTTACCACGGGATGTTAATCCCGTGGCAGAAACAGAGAAACAAATAGAGACATAATTAGCGTAGCTGTTGTTCCATCCAAGCAAAAATTATTTGTTCAACCAAAGCTAAAGAATTATAATGTGCGTTTGATCAGATATAACTGCAGTACAAGATTATGAGATGCATTATATGAACGCATTATATGAATGCTTGGCTAAAGAGATGTGTCTTTAATCTAGATTTAAACAGAGAGAGTGTGTCTGAACCCCGAACGTTATCAGGAAGGCTATTCCAGAGTTTGGGAGCCAAATATGAAAAAGCTCTACCTCCTTTAGTGGACTTTGCTATCCTAGGTACTACCAAGAGTCCAGAGTTTTGTGACCTTAGGGAGCGGGTTGGATTGTAGTGTGATCGAAGACTAGTTAGGTATGCAGGAGCTAAACCATTTAGGGCCTTATAGGTAAGTAATAATATTTTGTAACTGATACGGAACTTAATAGGTGCAGAGACTGTAAAATTGTGGTAATATGATCATATTTTCTTGACCTGGTAAGGACTCTAGCCACTGCATTTTGTACTATCTGTAGCTTGTTTATTGAAGATGCAGGACAACCACCTAGCAGTGCATTACAATAGTCCAGTCTAGAGGTCATGAATGCATGAACTGGCTTTTCTGCATCAGAAACAGGTAACATGTTCCATAGCTTGGCAATGTTTCTAAGATGGAAGAATGCTGTTTTTGTAACATTGGAAATATGATTTTCAAAAGACAAGTTGCTGTCTAATATAACACCCAGATTTTGACTGTAGAGGAAGTAACAGGACATCCGTCTAGTTGCAAATTGTAATCCAAGAGATTCTGTGTACTGTTTTTTGGTCCAATAAGTAATATCACTGTCTTTACATTTTTAACACACTCTGTTAGCTTAGATAATTTAGAAGATTCATCTGGTCTTGTTGAGATATATAGTTGAGTATCATCAGCATAACAATGGAAACTAATCCCGTATTTTCTAGTAATATTACCAAGGGGCAACATGTATATTGAAAATAGCAGAGGACCTAGGACAGATCCTTGTGGTACTCCATACTTTACTGGTGATAATTGAGATGACACCCCATTTAAATAAACAAAGTGGTAGCGATCAGACAGGTAGGATCTAAACCATCTTAAAGCCTGCCCTTGAATACCCGTATAGTTTTGTAATCGATCTATGAGTATGTCATGATCTATAGTGTCGAACGCAGCACTAAGATCAAGTAAAACTAGCAATGAGATGCAGCCTTGGTCTGATGCAAGAAGCAAGTAATTTGTAATCTTAACAAGTGCAGTTTCTGTGCTATGGTGGGGCCTGAAACCTAACTGAAATTCTTCACAGAGATCTTTTTTGCAAGAATGAGCACAATTGAACAGACACAACTTTTTCTAAAATTTTAGACATAAACGGAAGATTTGAAATGGGTCTGTAATTTTCCAGTTCACTAGGATTTAGTTGTGGTTTCTTAATAAGAGGATTAATAACCGCCAGCTTGAAAGGTTTTGGGACGTGACCTAAAGATAACGATGGGCAGAGCTGGGTAGATTACTTACAAATTGTAATCCGTTACTGATTCCAGATTACATAAAAAAATAGTAGTCAGTAACGTAATCCGTTACATTACATGTTTTAGGTAATATAATCAGATTACTTTTAGATTACTTTTAGATTACTTTTGATTTAACTCGTTTATCACATTGATTTAAATAGCATTATCTTGTACCATAATGATGTAAAAAATGCAAAGAGTAAGAAAACTTGTTCCATTCATTGTAATTTACAACATGAAGTGCATGAAACATTATATTACATCAAGGTTTCCCAAACTAGGGTTCGTGAGTTTAATGAAAAGCTGACAATTAATTAAATCATAAAAAAATAAAATAAATCATTTTAAAACAAACTCCCTTTCGAGGAAAGTCTCTTCACTTGGCGGCCATATTTGCAACGCCTTCTTAATCTTAATGAATGGGGGAATCCTGAAATCTCAAAAATTGCTTGCTGAACTCACAATTAAATTACATATGTCAAATCAGCAACAAAAATCTGAAATCAGTTGCCCAATGAATGTTGTTTCTTATGCTCAAATAGCGTTTAAAAAGCTTATTTTTTTCAGGATAGACCAGGCAATGCACATGCGGAGTCATAACATGCTTATACAGCGCATGTGCATTGGCTGGTCTAGTCAGGTTTCTATGGGAAATTTGGCTCTTTCATTTAGAAGGTGGGACTATTCCTCCATATTGCGCGTTACAGTTTCTCCCATTCATAAGTATAGGAGTGAACCGTCTTTGTATTTATATAGTCTTTGTTTTAAATAAAACACTTACTAAAAAAGATGAAATATTTTTATTTACCTGCATGCCATGTGATCATTAATCAACATCAAAGAAACCGTGAACATGTAAATGTGATACTTAATTATATGTGTTCATCACATTACAAATGAATGTGCTCATCGGTAGTTGATGCAATGTTGAAATCCTTCTTAAACCTGAAATGATTTTTGTAAATATAGTGGTCAGATGCTGTCACCACCTGATTAATGACTGATCTTTGTGTGAATGTCCACAAAACTGGACTATATATACATATATAATATGTATATAATCGCTAGGCTATTTTAGAAAGGAAAATGTAAAAGATAAATAAGAGAAATTGGGGAGAATCCTAGAATCCCTATTGTGTGAATAATATGTAATCATGTAATCCAGAAAAAAGTAACTGTAGTCTGATTACGAGTATTTTAAAATGCAATTTACTCTAATTACAAGTACTTAATTTTTGGAATCTGATTACGTAATCCAGATTACATGTAATCAGTTACTACCCAGCTCTGACAATGAGTTAATACTATTGAGAAGTGGTTCTTCTGCTACAGGTGACAACTCTTTCAGTAATTTAGTGGGTACAGGATCTAATAGACATGTCGTTGGTTTAGATGCAGTGATAAGTTTATTTAGCTCTTCCCGTCCTATAGTTGTAAAGCACTGCAGTTTTCTTTGGGTGCGATGAATGAAGCTGAAGTACTAGACGCCGTAGAACCTACATTTGCTATTGTATTTCTGATGTTATCTATTTTATCAGTGAAGAAATTCATAAAGTCATTACTATTAAACTGTGAGGGAATATTTAGATCGGGTGATGTCTGGTTATTTGTTAATCTAGCCACTGTGCTAAATAAAAACCTTGGATTATTTTGGTTATTATCTATGAGTTTGCGGATATGCTCGGTCCTGGCAGCTTTTAGAGCCTGTCAATAGCTGGACATACTGTTTTTCCACGCAATTCTAAAAACTTCCAAGTTAGTTTTTCTCCATTTGTGCTCAAGGTTACGAGTTTCTTTCTTGAGAGAATGGGTCTAACTGTTGTACCATGGCGCAGCACGTTTTTCTCTAACCTTTTTTAATTTGATGGGGGCAACCGTTTCTAACGTATTAGAGAAGATAGTGCCCATGTTGCTAGTCATTTTGTCTAGTTCATTTGTATTTATGGGTACACAGAGCAGCTGAGATAAATCAGGCAGGTTATTTGTGAATCTGTCTTTAGTGGCTGGAACAATAGTTCTGCCTGGACGATAACGCGGAGCCATATAGTTAATATTAGTAATACGCAGCATGCACAATACAAGGAAATGGTCAGTAACATCATCACTTTGAGGTACGATATCTATATCAGTAAGATCAATTCCATGCGATATAATTAAATCTAGCGTATGATTAAAACGATGAGTGGGCCCGGTGACGTTTTGCTTGACTCCAAAAGAGTTTATTAGGTCAGTAAACGCAAGTCCTAATGCATCATTTGTATTATCAACGGGAATGTTAAAATCTCCTGCCTCAATTAGCGCTTTATCAACATTAACCAATAGGTCTGAGAGGAAATCTGCAAATTCTTTTAGAAAATCTGTATATGGCCCTGGCGGTCTATACACAGTAGCCAGAGCAAGAGATAGGACAGATTTCTTTTGCATATCTGACAGTGTAACATTAAGCAGAAGTATTTCGAATGAGTTAAACCTGTATCCTGTTTTCTGAGTAACATTGAGAATATCACTATATATTGTTGCGACACCGCCTCCACGACCAGTCTGATGGGGCTCATGCTTATAACAGTAGCTTGGTGGAGTAGACTCATTTAGACCAATATAATAATTTGGTTTAAACCAGGTTTCAGTCAAACAGAGTACATCAAAACTATTATCTGTGATCATTTCATTTACAATTACTGCTTTGGGTGTGAGTGACCTAATGTATAGGAGCCCAAACTTTAAAAATAGTTTTTGTTCATTTATTTAGCATTTTTCTGGTTTAATCACGATCAGATTTGTTCTGTGCATCTGCGCAGAAACATCAAGAACACGAGCACCAGGGAAACCGTGTGTGCGCATTTTACCTTCAGCTAACATAGCACGGACATGCCGAACGATGGAGTCTCCGCCGATCACAGCGTCGCGTTCCGTCTCACGGAGAGGAGCGAAGCGGTTTCGGGTGGAGATCTCGAAGACCGGAGGCGGCGGAGGGGGAGAGGTTGTCGCCCGGGGCCTGGCTTGCGTCTTCTGCTGCTGTTGCACCCAGGGTCCGTGGTGTCCCGGCGCCAGAGTGAAGGACATCTAGGAAGATCGCGTCCTGGGTGCACGGGGCCTGTGCAGAGAAACACACGGAGTATCGGTGGTGGGAGTGTTAGCAGCACGCTGTATACTTACCCCGGACTTGTGAGCGTCAGCCCGGGATGTTTCCAGCGTGGCTCTCCGCTCCCTCAGCTGGGCCTGCTTCTCCACCAGGTCGCGGATCTGCTTCTCCACGGCCTCCAGCTCCAGCTGCACCGAATGCAGCTCGAACGCGTCCTCAACTGCACTCAAAGGTAGACACAAATCCACCATTAAAGCAAGTAACAGTGAAACAATTATAATGTGTGTGAATAGAGTATTAGCTGTGTTAGCGAGTTTAGCGCTGGCGGAGCTAACGGGCTATAAGCTAATAGCGGACTCAGGAAATCAAAATAAAACTAGTGATAACAAGGCGCTCTGATTGTTTTTGTTGTAGAATGTGATAGGGGATATATTCACACATTATAGAAACTAAAATTATGGTGTATAAAATTGATTTTAAGATAGAAAATAGACAATAAAGAATTGACTTGACTGAGCTCAAACTCAAAACACGTGGCAACAACAAACAGGAAGTGACGTGTGTTCTACATAAGACCTAGTTGGGTCCCATCACTAACCCATGTAGGCAGACTCATGTAGGCACCAAATGGGAGCTACCCGGTTAACCCATATGTGACGTATATGGAGCCCATCATCAGCCCATCATGGCTAACCCATGTGGGGCCACCAAACTTTAGCTGGGTCCCAGTTGGGTAGCCCAGGAGGGACCCAGATACCTATGGGCCCCACATGGGTGTGTTGACTGGGTTCTGATCTGATTTGTGTGTGAGTGGTGTGCGTCAAGTAGCCTATATATAAATTCAAGTTATGGCCTTGCTTACATCGTACGCACATCTGCACTTTGTTGTTTCTAATGAGAGAATTCACCAGAGAGCAGTCAGTCAGCAAGCGCACACATTGAACAAAATGCGGACATTTTAACAATGACTCATCTGAACGCCTCTGATTGGCCATTGAACTCATAAGCTCAACAGAATCGTGTGTGATTGGTTATAATGCACAGTGCTGTAAAACGCATCTGTTCTGGCTCAGCACCAGCCAGCGAATGCAGATTTGAATTTAGCAGCTGATAATGTGACGCACTGAACAATCTAATTACGCCGGTGTGATGGTATCACATATATATAAAAAAAATATTACTCGGCTATTTTTGTCTTTTGGAAGCTGCATTCAAATCCACTTGGCTCAATAATTTTCAAAGGGTATGACGCCTTGTTCATATGCGTACTGTGCATGCGTCCATGACAGCACTAATAGGCTGCCTACACACCAACAAATCTCTTTGCCCATATCCTCATTTTCTTCCCCTCTATCCCATAGTTTTATTAATGAGCTGGCCTTTCCTAACATTAGTGGTGCAATTTGTCAGAATGTCGTTCATGCTGCAACTAATCAAAATTATCATTTGCTTGAACTTTGGTTGCTAAATATTTCTCTCTTTTCTACTTAACAGAAGTAAATAACAAATATATTTTTTACAATATAGATGCTAACAGGGAGTCCTCAGATTTTTTTATTCATATATATTATATACAGTAGGTTTGCTTTTACTGCCAGTTGGCTATTACGTAATGGGCTTTAGGAGGGCTTTCCTGTGGTCTGGGAAAGGACATGCAGAGGCTGTATTTCTTCTCATGTCACCATATTCAAGCTTTAGCCAATTGTTCTCAGCCCTTAAGTGTCACCCATGCTGAGGCTCATTGATCAAGCCCAATAATTTCATTTAGTCCTTATTGCTTTTGTGCTCTGAGAAATAGCCACCTGTCATTTAGAGCACTATTGACTGAACGGGCGATCTCTGAAGTTGTCGAAATCACAGAGCAAGTGACTCATGTGACATACTGTATATAAAATTTTCTCTCTGACACACTCACAATCGTATTTCACTTATATGCAGATGGAAAAAGGAACACACATCTGAATTTACAAGACCAAAAGGAGTAAACTTACATGAGGTTATAGCTTGATTTTTGGGTATCAGTGTAGTGACTTGCAAAACAAATTTACATTAAGATATATTTACAGCAGGATTGTCACAGCGTGTCTGGGGAGAGAGGGCACAACACGGAGAGATAACAATATTAAACCACATTTAATGAATAGTAGCAAACAGGGTATACACACAACCAAGTAGTGACAACCAGAGCCCAGCCAGGATAAGGCCCCATGGCGGAGTCACTGGAGGGAGTAGCCATGGTGGAGGCCTGGAAGGTGGAACCAGGGATTGAGCTCTTGTGATGATGCCGGCGATGGAGACCTAGACGAAGCCGAACAGACACAGAGCCAGGGCGACACAGAGGATCCGGAGGGCCAAGGTGTAGCAGCAGGCTGAGAATGAAGGTGAAGCTGGAGGGTAGGAGGAGCCTGACGGAGCCAGAGGGATGGAGGGACGAGGTGAAGGAGTGGAAGCCCGAGGAGTGGAATCCTGAGGCGGCAGATGGTCGATGACTGACTAGTCTCAGCCTCAGACGTCACATCCACGGAACGTTGGCTAAACATCTGATGCATAAGGTGGAGCTGGTGGGATGACGAGCCATGGTGGACACGAGGGTGCTAGGAGCCAAGGGGGAGTCGATGGGTCGCAGGGCTGTGGTGGAGTCAAGGATCCAGTGGTTGGAGGCGGAGACAGGGGATCCTCTTGAGCTTGAGACTGGAAGACCTGATGCAAACATAGGCATTTTTCAGGGTAATAGAGCTGGAAGCTGATGAAAACCATTCATATTTTTAGATGAGGCAGGCTTTAACCTGGCCATGACATGGAGGAGAGGTTGCGAGCCCAGCAGTTCAGAGTGGCCCAGAACGATATTAGCCGGGGGGCCTAACCACCCCCCACTGAATGTGATTTTGAGGGGACCCCATAGCAAAATCATGGTTTCACAAATCGTGCAATCACGGTTTCAGGCCAATCCACAGTTTATCACCTTGTATTTACCCCCATACTCCCCTTTCCTTACTGTAACCCGACTGAAGAATTTTTCTCCACATGGAGGTGGAAGGTTGACAATATATGCACCCTCACAAACAAGTCACTCTTCTCCAGGCCACAGATGATGTGTGCAATGACATCACAGGAGACCAATTTTCCAAGATGTTTAGCTAATGAAAATATACAGTATGATGTGGATGAGAACCTGTGGCCAAATCCACAAGACAGGGTTGATTATTGTAGACCTACTCTAGTTTTTTTCTTATCTTTTTTCTTATCTAATTTTATCTTATCTAAAGTTTTTTGAAAAACCTTTTGTGAGTTGATTATTTCATCAATAATTTTCACATTTTGTGTAGAGCCATAAACCAATAGAACCAATGAATGTGTAACCATAATGAAAGATGCATCATGTGTTTTGAACAACTAAATTTAATGACTGTACTAACAGCTACACAGTGAAACTATGGTATCTTGTGTGTGGGTGATCTAAAGTAATGTTCCTATGATATTTCATAATAAATGAGTTTTTTAACCAATGCTTCTGCAAATGCAAGGCTTCTTTAAAGATAATAACGCAATATGCAACATTTTGAACATTGGACAGCCTGTGTTACAAATAATGACTGTTTTGAGTTTTGTGTCTAGAGTTTTGAAAAATGACATAGGTTCTGAAATTGGTGACAAAATGATTGCAAAAAAACTGTAAGATTTCAAAAGTTATTTATGAACTACTATATCTATAACTCTGCATGAAGCAGCTATTATGATAATATTTTCTTCCTTATTGTAACATATTCCAGTGAAATTGCTTCTTGAACAAGAAAAAAACATGATACAGGCTTTATTTACAACAACTTGATTTTGTATTTTTTTCAGGAATTGACTAGATCATTGGATCGTTGTTGTTTACTAATTTCTGTGATCATTTATGTAAGACAGGTTGCTGGAGAAAAAGGATGAAACTCTGGCTAATGGACAGTCTTATTGACTAAAGGTTTTTGATTAATAATTATGTGTGTTTGATTAAATGATTATGCGAGTGCACATGAATTTTAAAATAATGACATGTACAGATAAATCATTTATAATACACACTGTCTGCAACATGCTATAACAAAACAAAAATTGTCCAATTTGATATTATGGTGACTTTAAGCTCATTTCATTTTAATAAATGTTGTATTTGCAGTGACAAAAAACCTTAACCAATTCTCATATTACACACAATACCAACATTATGCAAATTATAAACCCAAACTTTAATTTAAAAAAAAATGTATGAAGCAAATTAATTAAATGCCATTCATCCAATTCATCCACTCAAAAATATAGTCCCTGACATTACAGAAAATAACAAACCACTTTGTGCGTCGTATATAATAAATAAATTGACATGACCAAGATGGGTATACACACACTCACACACACACACACATGACTGAACCATTATTCATCATTATTGTCCATTATTAGTTGTGTTCATGATACTGAATTAACTAATTTGTTACCAATGGTATCAATAATGTGAAGTGTAAAATAATGTCAAAATAATAAGTATGCTGTAAGCAGCTAGAGCTCTCACTAGAAGCAGAAAGTATGATCATAGTAGCCTGGTTCTGTCAACACTGAATTGGCTCCTTATTGAACATTGCATACATTTTAAAATCCTGCTTGCAAAGCTCTGAATGGTTTAGCTCCTCAGAACTTGAGCAAGCTCTTAATGCATTATACTCCTTCACATATATTGAGGTCTTAAAATTGTAGCCAGTTGATAATACCTAGAATATCAAAATTAACTGCTGGTGGTATATCCTTTTCCTATGTAGCACCAAAAACTCTGGACATCTTCCCAGCATTGTTTGGGAGGCAGACACAAGCCGTCAGTTTAAACCTAGATTAAAGACCCATCTCTGTAACCTAGCATACACTATGGCACACTATAAGCTTTCTATAATTCAAATCCATTAAAGGATTCGTAGCCTGCATAAATTAGGTCAACCGAAACCGGGAACACTTCCCATAACACTCAATGTACCTTGTTACAACGTAAAAAGAATGGCATTTATGCTTATAGTCCATATCGAGATCAGATGGTGGAGCTGCATCTAGAAACAACCACAACAGCCCTTAATGTCAGCAGAAACCATGACAACAGGATGAGCCCTAGAGACAGATCCACTGTGAAGACCTCATCTACATGGCAGCCATCGGTTTGGCCAGAGGAGATCTGGCCCTGCCATTCTTTCAAGGTTTTTTCTCCATTTCTGTCACCAGTGGTATATCGGGCTACTTGCCATTGTCGCCTCGAGCTTGTTTAGTTGGGGACACTTAGTATTCAGCAATATTATTTAATTGACTATACTGACATTACTGGATGCATTATTTGTGTGCCACTGTTTACAAATAGTGATATTGTTACATTTACATTTTACATTTATGCATTTAGCAGACGCTTTTATCCAAAGCGACTTACATTGCATTCAAGTTACAGTTTTACATTTGATCAGCTCTTGCTTTCCCTGGGAATCGAACCCATGATCTTGGCGTTGCTAGTGCCATGCTCTACCATTTGAGCTACAGGAAAGCCCATTGTTATTGTTAATAGACCTTAGTCAGATAGCTCCATATTTTTATTTATTAATTTTTGACATGGATGAAAACAAGGTTGAGATGGATAGAAGTACAGTTTGTACTGTTTGCACTGACTGTACTTTGTATTGACATGTTATTTAACAACACACCGACTGTTCAGTTGCCAAAACATCTTTCCAAAAGACTTTCAGTAGACAAAAACTCCATAAAACAGTTTAGAACATTTTGAGTTTTGAAAATTACATGTGATTTACATGTGAGAGTCATCTTTCCACATTTCCACTCCAATGTTTTTTTGACCTCTGCTCTTTACTTCTTTATAGATGATCTATTGCATGTGAGTTGAGTCAATAGTGTGGTGTGCAGCGAATAATTGGTTCATTTATTTTTACACATAAATGCATGCCCTTTACATTTCACGGTGAAATGTAAAGGGAATGCCTTTATTTTAACCCAAGCAGGAATGATAACGATCACTGGAGCTCTAAAACATATTTTTACGCTGAGTGGCTGTCTACAGACGGACTTTTTTGTGACAGCATACAGGACAGTTTACTTTTCTAATTCAGAAATGAGGCATGAAAGCCCAAGTTAATGGGGAGCAAGGTGTGAGAATCTGGAAACTAGTTATGTGTGATCATTACACATGATATATGTGGCAGAATGATGTCATTAGAGATGTCAGCGGAGTGCAAATAATCTATACAAACAGCAATCATTCTGAAATAATGATGAGTGTAATGAGTCTGTTTGGCTGGCACACACAGTCATGAGGGGGAATTCCTGTCATAGCAGGCTCATTATATATAAGCTATTTAAATCTTTCCTTTGGCCCATTATCAATTATTTATTTAAAGCCTATACGAGAGGAAAGCGTGTTCCACTGGGAACAGCATTACAAATTATTTTTCATCCACTACATGTACTGGTTGGTAAGTGTCCATTAGAAACCCTGTTTTCTAAAGGTCATTAGAAAATTTGAATGATTTTCTTCTCAAGGATGAACTAGACTGCATGCGAGTATTTCTATAACGCTACGGATGTAGTGTATATCTACTGCAGATAACACTGTGTCATATAAAACCCTGTCATGGCAGTTCCGCATTTTTAAAGGGACATTTATGAGGGGAATTATTTTGCTTGTCTAAGATCTCTTGTGAAGGTTTAGTGAAGCAGGTCTGTTTGCTTGGGGACAGAGTGGCAAGCAGGATTTGATATGAATTCCTAATATGATTGCTAATTACTTTTGCAACCAAGACTCTGTGAAGTTTCACTCATAAACTTATTTGCATATCACAGATAATGTGTAATTAAATAAACTGAAAGTCCAAAACCAACTTAATCATTATCTTTCACTGTAGTTCTGTTTATTATTCTTCCACCTCACTACATCTTCAATGGGCTGTGGGTGCAGGGTGAAGGCTGTCTTTACTGTTAGCCTGGATTCTGGTATTGCCCACCTCTCCTGAGCGTCATAACTCAGCCAGCTGTCCTCTTGCCAATGAATGTAAATTAAAGAAAAGCGTGCATGTACTGAACAGAGCTTAATGATGCGGGACAGTGAACCATTCCTGGAAATTACTTTCTCAGCTTACGTAAAAGAGCACTTCTTGTTTACGGAAATACACCAATCCATGACTGATATTTTATACTGGAAAATGTAATTAACCACCACTAAATCAAGACACTTGTTTTACTGCCACTAGACAGTAAACCCTAGCCCGTGTGAAAATGACCTAGATTAAGCAATCTTAATTGTAAATCACAGGTTTATTGATGAATAATAATAAGAAAATATATAGGGAACTTGCCAACTGTTTCTGGATGGATGGGCATAGGCATATTTATTTATGTTTATGCTGAAAAAAAAATAGGTGCAGAAACAATTATTATTCAGAAATTGTTGGTAAATGTAACAATTAATTACAAAAAATGACAAGCAACACACTGACACACTAATATATTTTGTTTGTTTTTAAAATAATCTGTTTTATTTATCCTACAATTTTGGAATATTTTGTTTAAAGTATGACGTTAGAAGCAAGAAAGACAGACAGAAAGAAAGAAAGAAAGAAAGAAAGAAAGAAAGAAAGAAAGAAAGAAAGAAAGAAAGAAAGAATAAAACAATGAAATAAACTTTGATTTGTTAAGCGTGAATAAAGCATGCTCGGGTAATTCATCTAATTTTATTTATCTAAATTACTTGATTAAAAAAGAATGGAAAAGCAATTCAAGAAAGAAAGAAAGAAAGAAAGAAAGAAAGAAAGAAAGAAAAAGAAAGAAAGAAGCAAGCCCATGAGAAGCCCAGGAAGGAAGAGACGTAATGAAAACCAATGTCGTTTCATTGGTGAAGCACGAGCTCGTAGGCGGGCCCGCCGCTTACGTTTACTAAGCGCAATCGGTGATTGGATATTCGTTTAAATGCCTTTGGTCTGATTGGTCTGCAGTTTGTCACTATTGACCAATCTTTGTCAAGCGGAACTATTTGAAAATCCTGGCGTGCGGGTCATAATGAATGAACAGCTGCTGTGTTGTGACTCGCTGTTTAAACATTGCATGAGAAAGGTGAGTTAGGCTGTGTTAAATAAACATGTATATGTGGTACCTTTATTATCGATTTCAAATTTCAGTTAAGATTAATGTCAGTAGTGTGTGAATATATATTTTTTGAATTTTGCTAATTATTTAAATGTATAAACAAAGCCCTCTAAAAACCGGTATATACCGGACTCAGTATTATTAAATGACAAAGCAAGTCATAAGTTAAATCAATCAAATGATTTAAGCTGTTCTTCTACGTTCTCTTCAGGTAAAATGTTGGGACACCTTGAGTCAGCTGAGCTTCAGTGCACCGTGGCAGTAGAGCGCTTGAATCCTGCAGGTCAAGCCATCAAACGGCAGCTCATCCGCAAAGCCACCGTCACATTAGGTCGGAATGAGTTTGAAGAGATGGTCCTGCGCGTTCACGATGGCAAAGCTCCTCAAAACTTCATGCTGCGCGATTTCCAGCTCTTTACGCGCTTTGCAAAGGATGGTAAATGTACTGTTAAATTCATCCCGGAAAGCACACAGGTTCTGTTATCTGATTGTCCACCGGATCGTTTGAAGATGTTTCTGAAGACGCTCAGCATCAAACATCAGGCATCCCAAGGCACCAAGCCTATGAGTGATAGGGATAAACTACGAGCTGGCCTTCCTAGAGCCTTTGAGACCCTAAGTCCACTCCAGCTTAAAGATGTGCAGAAAGCAAACGAGCTGAGATGTAAAGTGAATGCACATATCCAACCCAAAGGTCCTTCAGAGAGATCTGTCAATAAGGTCTTGGGTGAAAGGAAGCAAGTAAAAAGACCCAGACCTGATTGTGACGCTAGTCCGGTATGTTCTTCCATTTGTACATGACACAAGTTCTGACATTTTTGTTTTGACAAGTCAGAAGCAGAGTATTATTATTATTATTTATCTAATAGGTTAACTCCTCCTTAATAAAAGTTTTTGACCTGCACTGCATTCAATAATTCAACTTTTAAAATAACTTTGACAGTACAGTAAATGCATATTAATGTATGTCTATGAAAATATTAATTTTTTGATTAATTTAGAATTTAATGTTAGCAATCAAAATCATATTTCAATCATGTCTCTCTTTTAATAAATTGTTTAATTCTGAGATTCAACTTTTTCCATTAAGATTATCACCTCCCTTCACCTACTATCTTAAAAGGGAGGGGAAAATAACTTTTACAGTGTGTGAAGGTTTAATGATCTTCTGTCATGCATTTAGCAGAATTATGGACAGTTCATAAATCAAGCGACTGCTGAAGAAAATGTACCATTGGCTAGCTCTGGTACATTGCATTAAATGGAAACATTTATGTTTAATATTGTACATGGTCCCTTCCAAATAAATAATTATTTGTCTGTTTAGGTTAAAGCGCTTCATCCCAATAAGAAGCCTCTATTGGTTCTGCCTGTGGCACAAAAGCTCAGCAAAGAACAAACTGCAGTTCTCAATGCAGTCTTGAGTGGCAAGAATGTGTTTTTCACCGGCAGTGCAGGTAATTTATTTATTCATAGCCACATATTGTTTTATATAGAGCTCTTATATTTCATAGCATTTTGAACACCACTCTTCATGGCTTTATTTCAGGTACAGGAAAGTCCTTCTTGCTCAAAAGGATTATAGGCTCCTTGCCTCCAAAAAGCACGTATGCAACAGCGAGCACAGGTGTTGCGGCTTGTCACATAGGAGGGACCACATTGCACAGTTTTGCAGGTTAGAAAAAATGTATTAATTTACTATCAATTATCGTGCAGTGCTTTCTCCATTTCTCTTGATGCATTTCCTTGATCATTCATATAGACTGGAATGGGTCAGTAACATTCGTTTTCACTCATGTCTCTGAAAAAATGCAACTGCCAATAAAATGCAAACATGTAATGTGATTATTAGGAAAGCTCTTCCTGTATAATTAATGATAGCAAATGTTTTATGAAATTGGTAGTATCCTTTCACCCCAAACAAACCATAATTATAGGTGAAAGGGCTTTTATTTCACTATGTACACGCACTGTAAAAAGTGATGCTGACTTAACTTAAAAAAATTGAGGAAACCCGTTGCCTTAAAATTAAGTAAATAATAATAAATAAAAAAAGTTAAGTGACTATTGACAATTCACTTAACTTATACTTTTTTATTATTAATTACTTAATAATTTTAAGGCAACGGGTTTCCTAAAAATTTTTTTTAAGTTAAGTCAGCTTATCACTTTTTACAGTGATAAGAAGCCTATTTATGAAATATTGTGTGTCATCAAGCAGCACGCAGACTCAACCAGAGTAAAACGAGCAAAGTTTCACAAAAGTAAAATTTCATTGTGTTTGGCGCAAATATCTGCACTCCTTGAATGCCGAATTTGGGGGCTGTAGCTAACTGCTGTAATCACTGTTTAAAAAAAAAAAAAAAAAAAAATAGTTGTTTCAGCTTAAAATAATTTGTTACCCCACTGACTTAAAATTTTTAGTTTAGTCAACTAAAATATTCCAGTTGTCCCTTAAATTAACATTGAGTATCTTAAAATTTCAAGTTGACTAAACTAAAAATTTTAAGTCAGCGGGGTAACAAATTATTTTAAGTTGAAACAACTTTTTGAGAATTTTTTTTACAGTGCACTACAGAGTCACTGTCCTAAGGTGTCATATGATCAACACACTTCTCGGATCTATAAAAATAGTTTTTTGTTTATTTTTGTTTTTCTTGTTATCAGGTATTGGTTCCGGCTCTGCTCCTCTTGAACAGTGTATTGAGCTTGCTCAGCGTCCTGGAGTGCTGCAGCACTGGACGTCTTGCAAACACCTCGTTATTGATGAGATTTCAATGGTGGAAGCAGAGTTCTTTGACAAACTGGAAGCCGTAGCCAGGTGAACCACACTCAAAACTGTTCATGATACCGGTTTATTCCAGTGCACTTAATTTTCCACATGGGTAAAATTCTATTTAACATCAATTAATGTGGTGATAAAGGTTATTTTTGTTGTTGTTGTTGTTTTAACGGTTAAGTAATTTCATTTAACGTGATTAGTTGCATCTGATTTTGTCACTCTGGATTTTCTCCTAATGAACACCAGATGGCAAATGAATATTTGAATGTGATTTGGATCAGACCTTAAATAGCAATTGAATTCGAAACATTCCATCAACAATTCGCAAAAATCCCAGTCTAGTACGTTTGTAAATGCTCATCTTTTCTGAAGGAGAGTAACAATACAAAATCTTTCAATATTAGGCAGAGTTGCATTATTAGACAAGTGGCATCTGTATATTATGTTTCTAGATCCATCAGAAGATCCACTGAGCCGTTTGGAGGGATTCAACTGATAGTGTCTGGAGACTTTCTTCAACTTCCACCTGTAACAAAAGGAAAGGACAAGGCACACTTTTGTTTTCAGGTACTGATTTCCTCATTTAAGGCCCATTCACACCAAGAATGATAATTATATTAGTTCCCACACCAACAACTGATACTTTTCTGATTGTTATAAGCATATGCTGCAGTTACGTTACAGCTGCCACTCTTTGGCTGTCAATGTTTTTATTGTTCATCAGCTTTTCTTTCTAAATCTGATGATATTGTTCCTTTGTGTCATTGTTATACTTTCCTTTTCTTTTCTTATAGAATTATAATTATAGTTATCGACCTCATTGTGAACGAGCCTTTAGGCATCATATACGCTTCAGCCTTGATATGGCTTTGCTTTAAAGGGAAAGTTTAATAAAAAAAAATAAAAATAATAATTGGGCACTTACTCATCCTCATGTTCCAAACCCATAAGACTTACCTTCTTATTTAAAATGCAAATTAACTTTTTTTTTTTTTTTTTATAAATCCTGAAATAGTTGTCCCTACTATTGATGTTTCATAAAGTTCATAAATCATAAAAGCAATCCATATGAATCGATTGTTTTAATCCAAATCTTCTGAAGAGAATGGATCACTTTGATGAACAGATTTAATTTAGGCTTATATTCACATAAACATCACCTACATAGAGATTCATATGGATCTCTTGTAGGATGTCTTTATGAACTTTCTAAAGCAAGTTTTGGTGGAATGGACTTTAAATTGTGGGAAAGAAATCTCTCGGGATTTGAGGTTCAATTAAAAATCTGTTTTGTTTTGAAGATGAATGAAAATTTGGAATGTGAGTAAATCATGAATGTGAGTAAATCATTAAACTTTTAATGTAAAATTCAGCAAAATATAAAATACCGGTTTTGTTCATTTCTTTGTGTATAATTACATTTTTGAGTCTACATTTCTAAGAATAAGATAAGAAAAGTCCATTTTTGCCTGCAGTCGAGAAGCTGGCGGAAGTGTATCCATATGAACATGGAGCTGACGGAGGTGCGCAGACAAACAGACAAGGCCTTCATCTCTCTCCTCCAGGCTGTGAGAGTGGGCAGGTACTGAGTTCTCATCACATCCACAGTTTAGTGTGAGTCACTGGCTCTGAGTGTTATTGGGATAAAGTCCATGTGGTTCATGGTCAGTTTTTTTTTTTTTTTTTCTACAACCTAAGGTGGTTCTTGTAGGAGGGATTTGAATGTTGTTTATAGGTATTATAGTAGGGAACCTTCAAGCTTCATCTTGCAATCAATGAAGCTGTCAATTGATTCAGCTGATCATCTTGATTGGTCCCATACTGTAGAGTCACGGAGGAAGTTACTGCACAGCTACTGAGAAGTGCCTATCACAGCATCGAGAGGGATGGTATCCTAGCAACTAGGCTGTGCACACACAAGGATGATGTGGAGCTCACTAATGAGAATAAACTCAAACAGTTACCAGGTTAGTCATACAGAAATATTTCAAACTAGAGATGTGATTTTTGGTTTGCTGGTTGCACCAGGTGGTAGTTGCTCTGGTACCACTGTCAGTGCTGTGAAGTGAATGGCATTCAGTTAGATTCTGGAAATGTAAATAACTATTAGAAATCTACCATCTGATTCATAAGAGACAGCAAAGCACTAGAAAGCACCTATGACAATTTATAGGAGTACATTTATTTAGTTTTTAAAAATCAGACCAGATCTGATTCTGATCTGGTTTGACATCAGATGTAAATTACATGTCTCTTATGTGTTTCCTTTGCAGGGGTCATGCGAGTGTTTGAAGCTGTGGATAGTGATCCTATGCTGTTTCAGACCATTGACGCACAGAGTCCAGTGAGTCGGCTGTTACAGCTGAAAGCGGGAGCTCAGGTAGGTGTTCCCCAACACCCCCTCTGGCAAACATTTGCTCTTGATTTGTATTGTCAAATGTTGCAAGAAACTTTTTGCTACTTCAGGTCATGCTCACTAAAAACCTGGATGTCCAGAGGGGTCTAGTGAATGGAGCCAGAGGAGTAGTGGTTGACTTTCAGCCAGGCAATCAAGGTAAGATTGACTGTGAAATGGTGACTGGCACTTCCCCTATAACACATCTTATTTTACTTTGTCACTTTCTTTTATATTATCATGAAAATAGGTAAATAAATGGGTAAATCTCAAAAGAATGTCCAGGTTGTATTTTATCACAAAATCATAAGGAGCTATTGTGTAAAGTAATTGGAAGCCTGTCTTTAGGACCATTAGGTTAATTGATTTGTGACACCATGCTGTTGGAATGTAATTAGCAATTAGAACTAATTTAATTTACACTGATTTTAATAAAACACTGGCAGTCGTACAAACACTAGCATGTTGTTGTTTTTACATATCAATTTAAAGCTTATGTATTTTTCTGTTTTAGAAGTGTTTATTTTTTTGTTTTGTTGTTTTTTTGGACATGATAGAAGACCTGAATGTTTCAAAAGATTTCCATTTCAAATAAATGCAGTTCTTTTGAGCAGCAATTCAGCATTTTAGAATGGTTTCTGAAGTATCACGTGACACTGGAGTAATGGCTGCTGAAAATCAGCTTTGCCATCACAGGAATAAATTAATTTGAATGAAAATATTAAAATGGAGAAAAAAATCTTTAGTATTTCACAATATTATTATTTTTCTGTATTTTTTATAAAAAATGTAGAGCATAAGAGACTAATTTTACAGACCCCATTTACTTTTTTTTATTATTATTATTATTTATGACCGTAATGAGAATTAGGGGTTTTCAATGCAATCTTTTGACATTTTCTTCACTGACTTGATTGAGATTTAGCTAAATATCACTCATTAATTTCTGTATCTGGCTGGTTATAGAACACAACATATTTCAGAGGGTATGAACATCCTGTGAGATTTTGTGACATACCATCATTTGTGACCACCCCTCCCCTTGCAGGTCTCCCTCGGGTGCGATTCCTTTGCGGGGCTGTTGAGGTAATAAAGAGAGAGCGTTGGATGTTTAAAGCATCAGGGGGGCTGTACCTGAGCCGACAGCAGCTGCCACTCAAACTGGCCTGGGCCATTTCAATCCACAAGAGTCAGGTGAGCTCTGCTCTCATGTCCCACCATGAGTCATTTTGCATAGGTAGTAAGCTACTGAGTCAAACCTGCATCAACTGACTGCATAGAATGAAATCTAATTTTACAAAATTGTGCTGTTGATCTCGTACTGTTTTGAGCCCCAGAGGAAATTATCATGTGATTTCATTGAAAATGCTATTAAAATGAAATGACTTGGCTCAGGAAGAGAGTGTGTTTTTATGTATCTGTGAACAGATGCTCAGGGCTATGGTTCTGGTTTGTGTTTTGACTCATTAACTAGTCCCCATGTTTACCCATCTTTTCTGACTATGTGCCTTCTGCACTGATGAACTGTTTAGCTCATCAGCTGTCTGGAAAATGTTTGAGAAACATTGCATGTAAATATGTCCCAATGCTCAGTAGAGGAACTGAGGAAAATATTAAATCAATTCCTCATTATAACCATGTGGGTCTAAATCTCTCCAATGTAATATCCCACAAAGACTCAATTTGGTTTTAACACTGTAATTGTCCTAAAAAAAAAATAATAATAATTTTATTAAAGGAATAGTTCACCCCCAAATGAAAATTCCTTGTTTACTCACCCTTATGTTGTTCCAAACCTGGATGAGTGTTTTCTGTGCAAAGGAAATGGAAGATGTTTTGTTGTTGTTGTTAATAACAAACCATTTCGGTTCCCATTGCCTTTTTTTTTTTTTCTTTTTTTTTTTAAATTGTATGTATAAAAAAAATACAATGGAAGTCATTGGGAATTTAAATGGTTTGTTTACTATCATTATTCACAATATATTATTCACAATATAAAAATGTAAAAAGAAAAACGGGGGGGGGGGGGTTAATTTGGAGACTAAAATAATTTGGCAAAAGGTTAGTCACTTCTGATGTTTCATAATATCGTAAAATATGTATTTTATAACAACTGTGATTTATTGTTGGTAAATTTAATGGTTTATATCTTCGAGCTACAAGTTTAGTTCAGTCACAAGCTTAGTTTAGTTCAGTCATTGTCCTCAAAGCCATGCATGGGTAAGAACAGGGAACACAGCGATGTAAAACAAAACTGATGCTGAACATCCCCAACCATCAAATTGACAGATTTTTTTATATATTTTTTTTATATATATTGAGTGCCAAATAAATAAGTCAAAATTTGATCTAATCTTTTAGCTAGAGTACTAATTATCTACTGATGAACAAACACCCTTTAGTACAGGGGTGTCCATTCCTGCTCCTGGTGGGCCACTGTCCTGCAGAGTTTAGCTCCAACCCTAATTAAACACCTGAAACAGCTAATCGATGTCTTACAAGGTGTACTAGAAACTTCCAGGCAGGTGTGTTGAGGCAAGTTGGAGCTAAACTCAACAAGACAGTGGCCCTCCAGGACCAAGTTTGGACACCCCTGCTTCAGCAGCATCATAGCTTAAATTAACAATTTGCTAGCTTGAGCAACCAGCCTATTTGCTTTGTGTCTTGGTTAGCTTTGACCGTGAAAGAGCCTGGATCCAATAACAAAAACAAAATCAAATTTCTATGAAAGACAAGTGATTATTAAATGAAATTCATGGCGGGTATCTTGATTGTTTGGTGTGTTTAGGGCATGACTCTGGATTGTGTGGAGATCTCTTTGGCACGTGTGTTTGAGAGTGGCCAGGCCTATGTTGCTCTGTCACGGGCCCGGAGTCTGGAAGGCCTGCGTGTGATGGACTTTGATCCGAGAGTAGTGCAGGCCAACCAGGACGTGCTACTCTTTTATAAGAGACTGAGGAAAGAGAGGCTCCTTATGCAGGTCAGTCCACCCTGGACAATCACTCTGTTCCTCAGATGAATACCCTTTTATGTGTTAGACCAGACTGGCTCAATTTAAAAGATGAATCTAAATGATTTTAGATTGGCTAATAAAAGTCCCTCAGGAAGCTCAAATTAGTGGATGATTTTACAGTAGTTGTCAGAATTGAAATTGCCTTGTTTCAACAAGGCTTACATTGATTTAGGAAATTTATTATAGGTCTCTGATTGTAATATCTTTTTCTTCCCCCAGTCCTCAATGAATGACTTTGTTGGACAGAGCTATAAGGAGAATTCCCGTTGGTGAGGTGAAGCTCTCATTTTCATATGCACTGTGTGCATGAATTCATCAGGAACATGAAGTCATTGTAATTCAGTTAGCATTTCCTATTGGGTAAATTATGATACCTTGCTGTTCAACGGAGCGATTATTTATTTTTATAAATATTGCCTAAACCCTGTTTTATGTAACCATGTATTTCTTTTAATAAAATTTCTGTGGTTTTATACACATGATTTGGTTTTATTATGAAAGTGTCGGGTTTACCTTTTGCTTGTGGCAGTGGTTTTCTTTTTTTTTTTATCAACAGTGTGGCAGTGGTTTTCTAATTGTAAATAAAATATTATTATTGTTATTATTATTTGGTTTGGTGTGTTTAGTTAAATATTCTGGCTCATTGAGTTTAGATGAAGTGATACCCAAAGTCCTGTAACTGCATACATTACAGTCAAAAGAGTACAATATTTCCCCCTTCATCAGCTTAAGTGAGATGCTTAAAAAAATCTTGTTTGTTAAACTTCCATAGATCATTATCCTTTTTTTTAAAAAAAATGCATTTAATAATCCAGTATCCATACAGGCAAATGCGCCAATGTAGAACACACTTTCATGGGTGGTTCTTACTAACTCACAACACTGTTGTAGCAAAATCCAAACATGGTTTTTCTCTCTTTATCAAAAGAAAAAGACAAAGCTGTATTACATTCTCACAGTGACAGAAGATTTTTAACTTCAAGCAAGGAGAACTACTGTCTACTGCCACCCTGTGAGACTTTGTGTAATTGCTATTAGGTCTACACGCAAAAAAAAAAGTCCTCACATTCAACTGCTTTATTTACAGCAAATTTGTTAACATTTAAATATTTGTATGAACCTAAGATTCAGCAATTGAGACATAAACTGAACAAGTTTCACAGGCATTCGACAACTATAAACTGAATAACGAGACCCTGAACAAAGGCGTAGCAGTCAGTATCTGGCCAACATTGATCCATTTTTTTATTTTGTTGTTTTTTTGGGGAAAAGGCATGTGAACAAATTTACATGTACAACACAAGTTTTAGGTCTCTGGTGATGCTTGTGCTGTACATTTAAATACACATCTGCAGCTGTAGATGCTCTACTGGAAATGCAGTTTCAGAGGGGCTTCATTTAACTGAACTGAAGAGCTTTTGTGCAACCTGGAAGACAATAATGATATTGGAGCAATATTTTTTAAGTTCACCCAAAAATGAAAATTCTGTCTTTTACTCACTCTCAAGTTGTTCTAGACAGTTGACAGTTGTATATTCGTGTATGTATACAGTATGTATGTGTGTATATATATATATATATATATATATATATACACATACACGCATATACATATACACACACGCATGCATATACACATAAACACACACATATACACACACACACACACATATACACATATATATATATATGTATATGTGTATATATATGTATATGTGGCACTGCTGAGGTGGTATGGAAGCCCATTTTGACAGTGGCCTTCAGGTCATCTGCATTGTTGGGTCTGGTGTCTCTCATCTTCCTCTTGACAATACCCCATAGATTCTCTATGGGGTTCAGGTCAGGCGAGTTTGCTGGCCAATCAAGCACAGTAACACCATGGTCATTGAACCAGCTTTTTGGTACCTTTGGCAGTGTGGGCAGGTGCCAAATCCTGCTGGAAAATTAAATCGGCATCTCCATAAAGCTTGTCAGCAGAAGGAAGCTTGAAGTGCTCTAAAATTTCCTGGTAGATGGCTGCGTTGACTGTGGACTTCAGAAAACACAGTGGACCAACACCAGCAGATGACATGGCAGCCCAAATCATCACTGACTGTGGAAACTTCACACTGGACTTCAAGCAACATGGATTCTGTGCCTCTCCACTCTTCCTCCAGACTCTGGGACCTTGATTTCCAAATGAAATGCAAAATTTACTTTCATCTGAAAAGAGGACTTTGGACCACTGAGCAACAGTCCAGTTCTTTTTCTCCACAGCCCAGGTAAGATGCTTCTGACGTTGTCTCTGGTTCAGAAGTGGCTTGGTAGCCCTTTTTCCTGAAGATGTCTGAGCGTGGTGACTCTTGATGCACTGACTCCAGCTTCAGTCCACTCCTTGTGAAGCTCTCCCAAGTGTTTGAATCAGCTTTGCTTGACTGTATTCTCAAGCTTGCGGTCATCCCTGTTGATTGTGCACCTTTTCCTACCCAAATTCTTCCTTCCAGTCAACTCTGCATTTAATATGCTTTGATACAGCACTCTGTAAACAGCCACATCTTTCAGTAATGACCCTCTGTGACTTACCCTCTTTGTGGAGGGTGTCAATGTTCGTCTTCTGGATCATTGCCAAGTCAGCAGTCTTCCCCATTATTGCGGTTTCAAAGAACAAGAGATACCCAGAATTTATACTGTATGGATGGTCATTTATTGAAACTCAAATGTAAATATTCTAATATTTTGAGATACTGATTTTTGACTTTCAAGTCAAGTCACCTTTATTTATATAGCGCTTTTAACAATACAAATTGTGACAAAGCAACTGCACAATATCAAAATGGGAAAATAGTGTCAATAATGTAAAATGACAAGATTAAACACTCAATTTTCAGTTAAAGGCATTTCATTATTGAATTCAGTGATGGCATCGTCCAGCTCAGTTCAGTTCAAAAAGTTTCTGTTCAATCAAGTCGACGATATTGCTGGAAATGAAGTGTCCCCAACTAAGCAAGCCAGAGGCGACAGCGGCAAGGAACCAAAACTCCATTGGTGACAGAACGGAGAAAAAAAACCTTGGGAGAAACCAGGCTCAGTCGGGGGGGCATTTCTCCTCTGGCCAACGACACAGCAGTTCAATTCCAACTGCTGCAAAGTCAGATTGGAGGGCTCAACTGGTTGCCGAGGTCTTTTCCTGATGGCTGTCTAGGTGACGGGGTCCTCACTGGGGGTCTGTCTCTGGGGCTCATCTAGGTGTCCTGGTCTCCGCTGACGTTCAGGGCTGTAGAGGTCGTCTCTAGGTGCTGATCCACCATCTGATGTGGTGAATGCAGTGACCTCGGAATAAGAAAGAAACAGACTAATATTAGCGTAGATGTCAATCTTTTTACGATGTAACAAGTACATCATGTGTTATGGGAAGTGTTCCCGGTTCCGGTTGATCTAATTAATGCAGCCTAACAATCCTTTAATGGATATGAATAATAGAAGTGTATTAGTGTGTTATGTGTATGCCAGGTTAAAGAGATGGGTCTTTAATCTAGATTTAAACTGACAGTGTGTGTCTGCCTCCCAAACAGTGTTAGGTAGATTGTTCCAGAGTTTGGGTGCTAAATAGGAAAAAGATCTGCCGCCCGCAGTTGATTTTGATATTCTAGGTATTATCAAATGGCCAGAGTTTTGAGAATGCAGCGGACGTGAAGGACTATAATGCGATAAGAGCTCGCTCAAGTACTGAGGAGCTAAACCATTCAGGGCTTTATAAGTAATTAACAAGATTTTAAAATCTATACAATGTTTAGTAGGGAGCCAGTGCAGTGTTGACAGAACCGGGCTAATGTGCTCATACTTCCTGGTTCTAGTAAGAACTCTAGCTGCTGCATTTTGAACCATCTGTAATTTGTTTATTAAGCGTGCAGAACAACCACCCAATAAAGCATTACAATAATCTAACCTTGAGGTCATAAACGCATTAATTAATATTTCTGCATTTGACATTGAGAGCATAGGTCTCAGTTTAGATATATTTTTAAGATGAAAAAATGCAGTTTTACAAATGCTAGAAACGTGGCTGTCAAAGGAGAGATTACTATTAAATAGCACACCTAGGTTCCTGACTGATGACGAAAAATTTACAGAGCAGCCATCAAGTGTTAGACAGTGTTCTAGGTTATTACTTGTGGGGGTTTTAGGTCCGATGATTAACACCTCTGTTTTTTCAGAATTTAGCAGTAAGAAATTACTCATCATCCAGTTTTTTATATCGACTATGCATTCCATAAGTTTCTCAATTTGGTGTGTTTCACCAGGCCGTGAAGAAATATAGAGCTGAGTATCATCAGCATAACAGTGAAAGCTAACCCCGTGTTTCCTAATGATATTTCCCAAGGGTAACATATAAAGCGTGAAAAGTAACGGCCCTAGTACTGAGCCTTGAGGAACTCCATACTGCACTTGTGATCGATATGATACCTCTTCATTCACTGCTACGAATTGATGGCGGTCAGATAGGTACGATTTGAACCATGCTAATGCACTTCCACTAATGCCAACAAAGTTTTCTAGTCTATTCAAAAGAATGTTGTGATCGATAGTGTCGAACGCAGCGCTAAGATCCAGTAGAACTAATAGAGAGATACAACCATGATCAGATGATAAGAGCAGGTCATTTGTAACTCTAATGAGAGCAGTCTCAGTACTATGATACGGTCTAAATCCTGACTGGAAATCCTCACAGATATAATTTTTCTCTAAGAAGGAATGTAATTGTGAGGATACAACCTTTTCTAATATCTTTGACAGAAAAGGGAGATTCGAGATCAGTCTGTAATTAACTAGATCTTTGGGGTCAAGTTGTGATTTTTTAATGAGAGGCTTAATAACAGCCAATTTAAAGTTTTTGGGGACATATCCTAATGACAATGACGAGTTAATAATAGCCAAAAGAGGATCTATGACTTCTGGAAGCACCTCTTTTAGTAGTTTAGATGGAATAGGGTCTAACATACATGTTGTTGGTTTAGATGATTTAACAAGTTTATACAATTCTTCCTCTCCTATAGTAGAGAATGAGTGGAATTGTTCCCCAGGGGTTCTATAGTACACTATTTGATGTGATAATATAGCTGACGGCTGCATGGTTACAATTTGATCTCTAATAGTATCAATTTTGGAAGTAAAATAGTTCATAAAGTCATTACTGCTGTGCTGTTGGGAAATGTCAACACCTGTTGATGCTTTATTTTTTGTTAATTTTGCCACTGTATTGAATAAATACCTGGGGTTATGTTTGTTTTGTTCTAAAAGAGACGAAAAGTAATCAGATCTAGCAGGTTTTAAAGCTTTTCTGTAGGATAGGGTACTTTCCCGCCAAGCTATACGAAATACCTCTAGTTTTGTTTTCCTCCAACTGCGCTCCATTTTCCGGGCTGCTCTCTTTAGAGTGCGAGTGTGCTCATTATACCACGGTGTTGGACTCTTTTCCTTAATCTTCCTTAAGCGTAAAGGAGCAACTGTATCTAAAGTGCTAGAAAAGAGAGAGTTCATAGTTTCTGTTACATCATCAAGTTGTTCTGAGCTGTTGGATATGCTAAGGAATTGAGATAAATCAGGAAGATTACTTACAAAGCAGTCTTTTGTGGTAGAAGTGATGGTTCTACCATATTTGTAAGAAGGAGTTGAATTTACAGCTTTAACTATATGGAGTTTACACAAGACTAGATAATGATCTGATATATCATCGCTTTGCTGCAGAATTTCAACACCATTAACATCAATTCCATGTGACAGTATTAAATCTAGAGTATGATTTCGACTATGAGTAGGTCCTGAAACGTGTTGTCTAACCCCAATAGAGTTCAGAATGTCTATGAATGCTGATCCTAATGCATCTTTTTCATTATCAACATGGATATTAAAATCACCCACAATTAGGACTCTATCTGCAGCCAGCACTAACTCTGATAGAAAATCAGCAAATTCTTTAATAAAGTCTGTATGGTGCCCTGGTGGCCTGTATACAGTAGCCAGTACAAACGTCACGGAGGATTTATCATTAATACTTTTTTCTCTAGATAATTTTATATGAAGCACCATTACTTCAAAGGAGTTATACTTAAAGCCTGTCTTCTGAGAAATACTGAGAATATTGTTATAAATTGTAGCAACACCTCCCCATTTGCCTTTTGGACGCGGCTCATTTTTGTAACAGTAATCTTGGGGGGTAGACTCGTTTAAAATAATGTATTCATCTGGTTTTAGCCATGTTTCTGTCAAACAGAGCAAATCTAGGTTATGATCATTAATCAAATCATTTACAAGAAGTGCTTTTGTAGAAAGGGACCTGATATTCACTAAGCCAAGTTTTATCAATTGTTTCTGTGTATTGTAAACATTTTTTATTTGTTGAACATCAATTAAATGGTTACTCATAAATAGTTTTTGACGTTTTCTGTATTTTCTAGTTCGGGGAACAGACACAGTCTCTATAGTGTGATATCTAGGTGAAGGAGTCTCTATGTGCTGAGAATTAACTGACTTCTGTGACGTGAGGCGGCTAGCAGACGGTTGTTTTAGCCAGTCTGTCTGCTTCCTGACCTGGGCTCCAGTTAGTCAAGTATGAACTCTAAGACTATGTGCCAAATTTCTAGAGAGAATAGCGGCACCACCCCAGGAGGGATGAACACCATCTCTTTTCAACAGGTCAGGTCTGCCCCAAAAACTCGTCCAATTGTCTATAAAACCTATGTTGTTTTGCGGGCACCACTTAGACATCCAGTCATTTAATGATGACAGTCTGCTATGAATCTCATCACCCCGGTAAGCAGGGAGGGGCCAGAGCATATTACAGTGTCTGACATCGTACTTGCAAGTTCACACACCTCTTTAACATTATTTTTAGTGATCTCCGACTGGCGAAGTCGAACATCATTAGCGCCGGCGTGGATAACAATCTTACTGAATTTACGTTTAGCATTAGCCAGCACTTTTAAATTTGCCAAGATGTCAGGCGCTCTGGCTCCCGGTAAACAATGGACTATGGTGGCTGGTGTCTCTATTTTCACGTTCCGTACAATAGAATCGCCAATAACTAGAGCACTTTCACCAGGTTTCTCAGTGGGTGCGTCACTGAGTGGGGAGAACCTGTTTGATGTTCTGATCGGAACGGAAGAGCGGTGTTTTGACCCGCGACTATGCTGCCTCACAGTCACCCAGTTGCCCTGCTGCACAGGCGCTAATGCCGGAACCGAACAATGTACAGGAGTCCCTGAGCTAGTCACATCCAAAGCAGTATCTACAGCCCTCACATTCTTACTGTCCTCAACTAAAGTTTGGATGCGTGTCTCTAGTTCTAAAACCTTCTCTGTCAGCCTAACTATTTCCCTGCATTTATCACATGTGAATCCCTCATCACCGACAGAGATAGATAAACTGTACATGTGGCAGACTGTGCAAATAACAATAGCAGGAGAAGAAGCCATTACTCACCGTGATTGATGAATGATACCAACTTAACTTACCACTTACCACTCCACTTACCACTTACCACTGTTGTTTGATGAACTCGTGAAAAACGGAGCGAGAGAGAAATGAAAACGGAGCGAGAAAAAAGAAAACCATAATAGGCGCGAATAGCAACGCGAATGGAACCGCGAGTGACAAGCTAACCGGCTAACGAATGCTAACGCGCTGCACTTGCGGTTTTAGAAGCGAGCGATCAGATTAGTTTGATAGATAATACCAGAAATATGGTGGGAATTAAGTTATATATTATCACTTTAAACAACAGAGTGAAAGTAAGGTAAAGATTCAATAAAAAAGCAGAGCTACAATCACAAACCGCACAACAGACAGAAACAGTTACTTTTATGAGCTGTAAGCTCTAATCATCAAAATTAAAACAAAAAAAACTTTTGAAATGTTTTACTTTACATGTAATGAATCTAAAATATATGAAAGTTTCACTGTTTGAAATAAGTTACAAGAAAAAAAAATTAACTTTTTCACGACATTCTAATTTATTGAGATGCACCTGTGTGTGTGTATATATATATATATGTGTTTGTGTTTGTATAAACTCTCCCATTTTTTTTCCCCTGCCAGCAACTGTTCAGATTCTTCAAAATATCATCTTCTGTATTTAGCAGAAGAAAGAAATTCATCAGGTTTGGAACAACTGTGACAGAATAATTTTTTGGGGGGGTAAACTATTCCTTTAAGAACACACATTTAAAAACTGACACTAAAAATGGAAGTTAAAAAAAAGCTTTTTAACTGCTGCTGATAGTGACTTACACAATGGTCCCGTGCATGTAGAAAGTTGAAAAGCTCCTCTGTGCAGTCCTCCTCGTTGTGTGACCGTGTGCCAACTATAGTTTCACAAGCTTCTAGCATTTCTCGGGCATGTAAGCAATGGATCCTGAAGAGGGCCAGACACGGTTTAATCTACATGACTACCTCTCCTTCAGCATTTTAGTCTCTTTTTTTTTTTAAGTTATTTCAAAATTAAACCAAAAAGATGTATTTATAACAGAAGATTTTAATGTTTTGCATATACATTTTAGATATTGTAGTAACATACCACCATCTCTTCTTCTTCCTCCACTTCTTCCTCCTCATCGGCACCATCTTTTCCTTCATCTTCCTCTGCTGTTGTCTGTTCCTTTACAAATAAGAGACAGGACGCACAAATTTAGTACCATGAAACTATGTAACAAATTATGAATACACAGTTTTGATGACCAAAATGGTTTTACTGAATCTTAGTGTTTTATATAAACATTTTAATGTCTTTGCAATGTAAGCATCATTAAGGACTTAAATACACAATATAGCATTATGTTGTATACACTATTAGTGCTGTCAAACGACTAATCGCTATAAATCACATCCAAAATAAAAGTTTTTGTTTACATAATATATGTATGTGTACTGTGTATATTTATTATGTATATATAAATGCATATTTATATTATGTTCTCTTTCAAAAACCATACTTGTATGTCGTAAATTCACATTTAAATACAATAAAGGTGCAAAATCTGGCTGAAGTTGAACAAGTATGTGAGGGAAATATGCTGATACGCGAATTTATTATTTTTACTATGGTGAAGGTTTGACTTATGAATATTAAATAAGAACGTTATTGGATGATTGCAATCAACGTCAGTATGAGCTTATTAATATCCATGAGTTAAGTCTTCGCAATAGTAGGGGCTCACAAAGAACCTTTCTGGAACGTTTCTTATCGCTTTATAAATACCCACATGTTGGTAACAATTTGTTGATTGATTCATTTTTTTTTTTTAATTCATATAACAAAATCTTATTTTGTTATATGTATTTACAAGAAATCAACATGAATCATGTACGCTCGAATGTTATGAAACCGAGCTAATAATTGAAACCAGTATGTGAATTCAAGAATGGGTTTACGCCACTTATTTTTTGCTTGGCTAAATGATTTATTAGATGCTGTTTTGGTTTTTAATAAAATAGCTTTAGTATTATAGTGGATAAATATCAAATATGATAGTGGAACCAATGAGCACCAAAACAACGGACGCTTTTTGATGATACACAAACATGGCAGCGTACGTATGCACGAGATTTTGTATAAACAAATCTAAAGACACGATTAGATTTATTCAGCGACGGTATCGAGTTAAAACTAAATGGGTAAGTAAAGTGGTTGCATTCATTTTCAAAGTAAAAACAAAGTGTCAGTTGTAGATGACATAATATCGTGTTCCTCTGTATTAGGCAGCAACAAGGCCCAAGTTTCCAGCTACTGAACTTGCTCTGTACAACTTTGACACAAGCTACAGTATACAGTTAAGGGACCTATGGCCCTCTATTAGAGTTGCCATGCTGTGTGAACAAAAGTATGGAGCGCTGATAAACAGTTTCTCTTCAGTACCCAATGTAATAACTGAATTAGAAGCTCAAGGATGTAAAGACGTCATCAGTATTGACTGCACCAGAAATGAAGACCATCAATCTTCACAGGACTCCACGACTTCACACAGAGATTCAACAGAGCTGGATCCTGCTGCTCTTCAACCCAGTATAAGTCCTGATATAAAATGTCTTGTTTTCCCCAAAGGAGACATATCTAGATTTAAGCCAGCTAGGTGAGAATTACTTATAATTCTCATTTCCTCTGCCGTGTCCTAAGTTGATTATGTTTAATATATCTGTCCTATTAACTTAGACCTGACAGCAGTGGCATATTGGGATATTATCTACTGGATGCTGCCTCAGTGCTGCCTGTTCTAGCATTGGACGTCCAGCCAGGACACACAGTATTGGATCTATGTGCAGCTCCAGGAGGGAAGACTCTTGCTCTCCTGCAGACACATTCAGTCAGTATGTGAATTGCCATATTGCCAGCACTCAAAGCATTTTAATGAAAGAGATGCAGATGATATATGCATGTTTTTTCTTGGGTTTTTTTTCTTCTTCAGATTATCTGTGGGCAAACGACCTGTCAGGTTCCCGCACATTGCGATTACGCAGGACACTTCAGAGCTACCTGCCTAAAGAGTTCCTAGATGAAAACAAAATCCACATCACTTCCACGGATGGTCGGCAGTTAGGCATGACAGAGGAGAAAAGCTTTGACAGAGTTAGTATTGGGCAAAATGTCTGGAAAAGAATGGCATGTTTTGTGAAGTAAAAGAGAATTCCATGTTATACTAACATACAAATGTTAGGATGTGAATTGAATCATAATATGATTTGATAAAATGATTACATTTATAAAATGACTGAATATCATTCAAAATATCATTAATGTAATTAACTGCCTTAGATGCATAGATATGTTGCAGTGTAGTATTTTCTATTATATTGCATTTTAATAAAAAAAAAAGAATGAAAGAAATATTAAAGCCAACATTACAACAGTAGCTGTGTCCAAATCTGCTCCCTATCCTCTGTGCACTGTAGTGTGTGTCGGCCATTTTGTAGTGTTGTCCAGATTATGAGTAAACAGCATCCATGATAGCATGTAGTAATCGGCCCCGAGCTCGGCTGCCCCTCGGCGCCTTCGGCTCAAACTAGGCATCGGCGAGTGTTATCCGGGCCGAGAGTGGCCTGCAGCTCGCTCTCGCGCATGTGTGATAAGGCTGTAAAGCACTGGGCCGATTCCTGTTCACCGTAACTGGCCCGAGTCTGGCTGTAGAGTCTGGGCCAATTCTGGCAATGACTCGTCTCGGTTCAGTCATAGATCGGTTACAATAATATAGCAATAATTAACATAAAATTGTTTTTAATCTAGACTTAATACCCTGACAGTATCTTACAATGTTAACTACGTTTCATGTCGTATCATTCATATCTTTCCTTATATTTCACTCTTTTATACCCACAGTGCACTTTGATTTCGAGTGTACATCTGATGCGCACTTGCTAAAACACTATTTCCCAAAATCCAATTCAGAGAAGACTGACAGGTTGGAACAGAGACAGAGTGAGCGAGTTTGAACTAGAGATGCAGTTTACATCTTTCTTATTTCTGTTTTAACGTATATTTCATGCTGGTTCTTGTTTCTACCTTCTTATTGATCATTACTTATCAAGAAAATAAAGAGAGACGGTATTGCATATCTGAATTTTAAAAATAGAATAAAATTACATGGATAAGGTAAAATATAGTTTTATAATATTTAATATAAAAATATATTCTTTAGGCATTAACTAAATTTAATGTGGTTTTACGAATTTACTGAGTTGGCATTGTTGTTTATCTATCTATCTATCTATCTATCTATCTATCTATCTATCTATCTATCTATCTATCTATCTAAGAAATTCATACTTTTGTTCAGCAAGGACACATTAAATTAAATATACAGTATATATATATATATACATACACTAAAGACAGACGGAAACAATATAACAAAAGATTTATATTTCAAACAGAAAACTCTTTTCAACATTGATAATAATAAGAAATGTTTCTTGAGCACCAAATAAACATATTAGAGTGATTTCTGAAGGATCATGTGATACCGAAGACTGGAGTAATAACTGCTGAAAATTCAGCTTTGTCATCACATGAATAATAGAACGGGTATTTTAAATTGTAAAAATATTTCCCAAGTTTTGATCAAATAAATGTGTCCTTGCTGAGCAAGTTTAAACAGTATAAAGTTTTGTCAGCCCCAAACCTTTAAATGGTTAGGTTATACTGCTGTACTTTACCAGCACCATGTATTTACATTGTGTTCTCTTGATTGTCACATTGGTATATCCTTGTATGTCATGTGTGATGTCACTAATGTTTCAAAAATATCTTAACATCTGCTATTTGTATGGTTACAGCATGCATCTCTGCCAAGCATATGATAGCAGCACAAATCTGGGCATTGTGTCATTACCTTCAGTAACATTACAGTTCATCTTCTATCTTTTTACAGGTGCTTGTAGATGTCCCCTGCACCACAGACAGACACTCTGCAATGGTGGAAGAGAACAATATTTTTAAGAGGTCCAGGACCAAAGAGAGACAGACACTTCCCCTCTTGCAAACACAGCTGCTTCTGTAAGTCATTTTTTAAAGGGATACTCCATCCCAAAATGAAAATGTTGTCATTAATCACTTACCCCCATGTCGTTCCAAACCCGTAAAAGCTTTGTTCATCTTCGGAACACAATTTAAGATATTTTGGATAAAAACCGGGAGGCTTGTGACTGTCCCATTGACTGCCAAGTAAATAACACTGTCAAGGCCCAGAAAAGTATGAAAGACATCGTCAAAATACGGTGACGCGGAGGAGACAAATTGTTGAATAAAGTCATTATTTTTGTTTTCTTTGTGTACAAAAAGTCTCGTCACTTCATAAAATTCAGATTGAACCACTGATGGCAGATGGACTATTTTGACGATGTCTTTCATACTTTTCTGGGCCTTGACAGTGTTAATTATTTGGCAGTCAGTGGGACAGTCACAAGTAGAGGTAGACCGATTAATCGGTTTTGCCGATTAATCGGCACCGATAGTTGATTTGCGTAACTATCGGTTATCGGCAAAAATCCATGCCGATAGTTTTCCGTGTTGCATCTGTTGCTGGAGTGGTTGAGAATGGTCTGCTGTCATTATACAGTACGAGAGCAGCCTCTGGAGGCGGAAATCACTAACAGCACGCGTTGTTTGTTTTGGCATGTGACACTGCGCTGCACAGAGCGGGAAACTCCAGACTCGCATTTAAATACAGCCGACAGAAAATCCTGCCGCGGAACAGAGCGCCGTTCACATAGTTTTCTATTAAATTACATTATGTACATTAACAATGATTTGGGACAAATATAATGACTTCACCCTAGGCGATAAATTATGTATTATGCATTTTTCAGCAAAACGTTTGTCTTTCTGTGACTCTAATACACTCTGTATGCTTCATATAGAGAGCTGTAATACAGATCGCGCTTTCTCTTTCCGTTTGCTCTGTTTTATTTAAACACCGAACTTCAAACTCATTTATGCCACATAGTTCATTCTTGAAGCAAACTTATGTCCGTTTGGTGATTAAATAAACCCTTTTGGACCGTTGCTTGAATTGAACGTGACGCGTCCGGTGTGTGTGTGATACCAGTGACTTCTCCAAGACACAGCGCTTCGCTTTTGCACAGTGTGTCACTTGCATTTATTTTATATTTTGATTAGATAATAATGCAGTGTTCTAAAATAGCAGCAAATAAAATGTGAGAGTACACATACAATATCAACAACCTGTGCATGTAATTTTAATATGGCCTTGTGTAGGTATTTCAAGATGGCCATCTTTAAGCATGACTGTTGAAATGAAATGGTAATACTTAACAATAAGAGCATCTAACAAGATGTTCCTTGTTAGAGTGATCATTTCATTTCAACATTTACTATTACTAATAGGCTTCATTTTTAAATTTTAAGTTCTTTTAACATTAGTAAACTATGAAATAACTTTAATGATCAATATAATAATTAATATTAATACTAAATTTGTATTCATTTACAAAGTATGGTTCAGTACTGTTACTGCTTTTTTAAAAATAGCAAAGCTCTATTTTAGTTTTCGTTCAGTATCCATTTTAGAAACTATCGGTTGATTAATTGGTATCGGCCAGTGTGGTCCAACCTAGCTATCGGTATCGGTAAAATCCAATATCGGTCGACCTCTAGTCACAAGCCTCCTGGTTTTCATCCAAAATATCTTAAATTGTGTTCTGAAGATGAACAAAGCTTTTACGGGTTTGGAACGACATGGGGGTGAGTGATTAATGACAAAGTTTTCATTTTTGGGTGGAGTAACCCTTTAAATGGTGCAAAATGCACAGCAAGCAATATAATGTTAATATATTAATATATATTATTCATTCACTGGCCATTTTTTTTATATTTTGTTGAATTTGTTATGTGATAACGCGTGCATGTGTCCATGAAGACTGACCGCGAACTGGCATCTAATCAATCTGATGTTTCATATTCTGTCCAGGGCTGGGATCCAGGCCACGCGACGGGGTGGAAACGTAGTGTACTCTACTTGTTCCCTGTCCCAGCTGCAGAATGAGTGTGTGGTGCAACAGGCCATAAGTCTCGCTCAGCAGGAGCAGGGAATCACAGTGCAGGTTCAGGACCTCAGATGGTTTGCGCAACGCTTTTCTGACACTTTCCACTTTGCGCCACAGTTAAGTGTTGGGGAGTTGGTTTTACCACACATGTGTGCTAACTTTGGACCAATTTATATGTGTAAATTACAACGAATGAACTAGATGGACATTCAGAAATTAGCTCAACTGACATCTTCACACGTTTGTGCTTCAGTAGTGCCCCCTAGTGACCAGACATGGAACTATTTCAGCCTATAAGACTGTCGTAAATCCACCTTGAAAAATGTTACTGTTGTACATGAAAATCATGTCATTGTCATTATTTTGTAAATTATGTTGTTTGATTATCAAATTTATTAAAGTTCAATATGATGCAAAAAGACCAAAGCAGTCTTGTTTTTCCAGTTGACTCTTCCCTCTTGTGTAGAACATTGAAAGGCTAAAGCCAATGTTCATGCTATGATGACAAGTCAACTAAAAAAATTATCTGATTCAGGAGGGAAGCATACAGCAATTTGGAAAATGTTTTTGAAAACTGAAAATCCCGTTTACCGTTATTCACATGTTCCAAGGCTTGGCCAGTAGGGGGCGTCCACAGACCATTATAGAACTGACCATCAGCTGTTAAAAGTAGAAACTCTGACAAAAAGTAGTCTTCCTGTCATGGAGAGGGCTAAAACATGATGATATTAATTTTGAATGTTATATTTATTTATATTAATGGAGCAATTAATTTGCCTGAAGGATGCACAGAAATTAATGAAGCCCATGAACTTTAAAAAAATTTTTTTACATTTTGTTAGATCTAATCACTATTATTTTTAAGTTTTCATTATTTTTGAATAGTTTACATTTTACATTTTCATGTATTCTCTCAATTAATATGAGGTCTAAAAGCTGAATGCATAATAATTATTGAATTTTCTTCACAATAGTCTCACGTGGCAGGATGCTACTGAATCTGGTTGAAATTTCATATATCAGCTGCCCATAAACAAATTCAAACTGGAAAATTTGAGTTATCTCTACACACAGGCATATTGATTGAGTATTCTGTGGGGTTTATAATAACATATTCATTATAAGGATAAAGAGTATCCGAGTATTGCTTGAGCAAGACAAGCAACGCTCTTATTAATGCTGTATGGGCTGATGTGTCTGCAGCACTTCTACACCTAATGTTTGCGCTCCGAATGTGTCGTTTAGATTTGGCATCAGAGGAGTGTTTTGTTTTCTGCTAGCAAATAAAAGGTTCAATTTTCCCCCGGTTGTCCATGAACCTTGTGTCTATTCCGGGCAATGTAGCATGAAAAGGTGTGCGCATTTTAGGAAGAGGGGCTGACGAGAGCCATCGACTCCCCGCTATCATTAAGCTGCTCGGAAACGGTTCCATCGGTGCCAGAGTCGAGATTGGCCGAGCAGTCGTTTACTCGCCGGCTTCTCGTTGAACATTAAGGACGCAAGAGGATACTAAAATGGGATGCTTTCCCCTTCGTTTTCCCCTTCGCCTTTTATTCCACAGATGAGTGCAGATAATTTTCTGTGCGATTGTGAGTGATTACTGTATTACCGCGGTAATATAGGGTTATTTGGGAATGCAAAGAGAATTAATGACACATAAAAACTATTTTTACATTGACTGCCTCTCTCGGCCGGGATATTTCTCCATGCCTGCATCTTGTGATTACCTAAACGTATTGTAAATATGTGTTTCCTATGGGCTTTTACATAAATTTACATTTTTTAACACTCAGGAGACAGAGGGACCATTAGGGACGAGTTATTTTCATCTATACGTTTTATTCATTATTGACTTTGACACTGCTGAGGATGCTGGCATCTGATCATTTGGCGAGCACCTTGCCAATGATGTAAATCGGATGTAGATCTTTGTAATGACAGAAACATGTCGGGAATATCGTCTGGACGCCGAGGCCTTATAATGACGGAATCTCAGATGTCCGTAGGTGGGTGAAAGTCATAACGGCTTCCCCGGGAAAAGGCAAACATGAGTGTTTTGTGGGGAAAAAACTACTTATGATTAAATCACACAGCCCAGTATTCTTGCTGGAACTTTTGCAAAGTTTATTTCAAAACTGCAGGGCCCCTCCAAAGGGTCATGCTTATTCCTTTGATTCCCTCGTTTGTATGTTAGATTAGCGTATTGATTAATTACTAAAATACAACAGTTAAGAGTATAGTCCACCTAAAAATGAGCATTCTGTCATCTTTTACTCACCATTATTTTAAGTCCCATATGAACTTCTTTCTTCTGCTGAGCACAACATATTTTTAAAAAAAAAAATGGCGTTGAAAGTTAATGGGGTTCAATGTTGTTTTGGACCTGGATACAAACAGTTCTTCAAAGTATCTTCTTTTGTGCTCCAAAGAAGAAAGTTAGTTATACAGGTTTTGATCAATGACATGAGTTTTTCCAGTCCTATATGACTTTCTTTTTTCTGTGGAACACAAAATAGAATTTAGTAAGATCAAAAAAAGTTTTGGTTCTAGTTAACTTCAGTCCATGGGAACTGAAATTGAAAACAAACGAAAGAAAGTCTGTCCATGAGTACATTTTTATTTTTGTATGGACTATCCTTTTAACCTATGTCATATTAAACATTACAGATATTGTTTATATTTTATGCCTCCAGTCCTCAAACCTTCAAATGTAAGATGCCTCGGATATCAGTAAATCTCTGTACTCCATGTTTGTTCTAATGTCCACAAGCTGTAACATCGTATTCACATAAAGGTAACGCCTGACCTTAGGCGCTTCAGTGATAAGATATCTGATCGTTGTTGGTGGTGTGAAGCTCTGGCCTGAGGCATATCCTACTGCTCGGATGTCTGTGGTATGAGCTGCATATCTGAAAAGCCCAGCATAAGGCCTCAGCACTCACTCTTCAGACTGTGGATCAAGGGTGGCCTGGCCTCAGGGACTTTTTATGATAGGAGAGTCAACTTGGGGGCCAAATGTCGAAACCAAATGTCTGTGCGATGTAATTATATTTCAATTATATTTTTACAATACAATTACAGATATTAAATATTTTAAAATGTAATCCAGGAATCAAATTCTTGCTAATGATTTCATTGTGAGAATCTTAAAACAGACTATTGAAATTTTCTTTTTGAATTTGTGTAATTTTGCAACATAACACAATTTCATTTTAGACACACAAAGGTCCAGTGAAACTGGTATCTACAAATTACATAATGCCGAAGATATTCGTTTGTATTATATGGATTTTTTTTTTCAGTAAAAACAGTAATATTGTATTATATTTTTACAATATATATATTTTTTTATTTGAATGTATATATTAAAATGTAATTTATTCCTGTAATGGCAAAGCTGAAATTTCAGTCTGTCACATGATCCTTCAGAAATCATTCTAATTTCTCTGTTGATTTTCTTTTTTTATTTCCATTTCTTGTCAAAGAATCATCCAAATAATCCTTTTCAACAATGATAATATTATTTAAATTTGAGCACCAAATCAGCATATTAGAATGATGTCTGATGGATCTTGTGACCATTACAGAAATAAATTACATTTTAAAATATGTCCAAATAAAGAGTTACATATCACAATATTGCTATATTTACTCTTAATCAAATACTGTAAATGCAGCATAAGATAGGGTGAGCATAATACTTCATTCAAAAACATTTAAAAAAAATCACAAATATTGCACACGTTTGACCACAAGTGTACATATAGCTGTGGTCCAGGCCACCCTGTTGTCTTTCCCTGTGGTGCATCCGTCATTACTGATGCGATGCAGCATTTAGATAATCACAGTTAAAACATTCTGCTGAAGCAGCATTCTATGAACTGTCCCATGATGCTTAGCATGAATTACCACACCATACATCTTCCCGCTTAATCTACCATTAAGAAAATAAATCCTCGCAGGCAACAGTCATTTCAATACATGTTTTGCCCGTGATTGTCTGCTTTCACAGTAGTGAAATGTCTTGACTAACTCTCAAGTGTCCAGTGGAGACTTAATCCATATGACTGTGTCCTGCATTCAAAGAGTGCTGAGCTTCCCTCTGCATGCCCACAATGCCACTCTCCCCATCTGAAAGGTATGTGTAGTGTGGCATTGATGTGTAATTACGTGTGACTGAAACAGCGCCTTGGTGACAGGCTTTAGAGTGCTGCGGTTGGCTTGGGTGAGCTCTCCCCAGAAAAGAGGGGTTTTCTTTGCCCTTAAGAGGATTAAGTGGGGTTGTGATAACAGAGGGATAAAAAGAAGAGAATTGAATCAGAAAAGAGAGCTGGGACCAAAGAGGGCGACCTCTCACAACCGAGTTCAAACACCTGTTGTCATCGTCCTATCATCTGCGCTTTTTCAGTCACGCTGATGCTTTTCTCTCTCTTAAATATTTTAATTTATGATATTAAAACATTCATTTACGTTCAGGCCTAACGTGCATTAATAGTTGGCATCTTCATTTATTTTTTGGGCTAATTTCTGAGTGAGCTGTTTTAGTTTCCAGGAGTTCTTTGATGTGTATCTGAGCAATGTGCTGTTGGAGAGATTTACCTCAGCTGACAGCTTGGAGAGTATGTGGCAAAATTGCAGTGCCAGCGGGCTAAAAGAATGCTGGGAACAGGATTAGGATCATATTCTGGCAGTGCCTGTCACTTCTTCAATGGGCTGGGGTTCCTTATGGTGGCAGCTTTCATTCTCCATGCAGCTAAAACCAAAAAGGAGAGCATGAGGGAAAGAAGTTTGGATTGAATGGTACACTGTGATTTTTGTGCTAGGCATGCTTGAGGTCCATTTTAAACACTAAGGTGAATTTAGAAACCGCTTAATAATTGAATTCGGATGCTGTGGAGCTTAGCAGTAACAGCTGTTTGTTTTGGTACCATTGATTTAAAAACCCTTGTTGTGTTGGGGTCAGTTTGAATAGCATTCAATTTCAAAACGCTTGAAAAGCTGATTAATTTGTGACTATTTCTCGTGTAGGGTAATGTGCATGCAAAGTGTCAACACGTAGGTGTGTTTTGGAACAGCTGTATATGTTTGGCTAACATTTGTGTTGGGGTCACATTGACCCCCCCCCCCCCCCCCAATTAATTTTCAACAACCTTAATTTTAAAACAATCTTGTCAAACACTAAAATGTAATAAAAATGAGAACTTATGAAATAAGTACTGTCTCTATAACTAGACTGTTGCAGCACAGGAAAAAAAGTGTGAGAAACCCATTTACCTTCACAAGAGTTTGAGAAGCAGGCATATGAAGACAGCTAAACTTGTGCGTCTGTGCAGCTAATTTTGAACATGAAAATATGTGGGTCAACTTGACCCCAACACAATAGAAATAACAAGAGAAATAGAAAATAATTATTAAATTACATAATTTTTGAGTCTCTGACAAGCTACAATAGAGGTTTTCTGTTTTTACACAAATCTTTAGTGCTTTTCAAAGTGTCAATTTTTGGAAAATTGCATGGAAACCATGTGGGTCTATTTCTAACCTTGCGGGTCTCATTACATGTGTTAGTAAAGAGGACTTGACCTTGTTGTCACATAATCTGTATCAAATCCCATGAGGCTGTTTGTTTTTACATGCTTCTAGTTAGGGAGGCCAGTCGCGAAACTAGATAATAGAGATGCTATTGACACTATTGACTTGCTTGAACATTTTACCCTCACGTTAATTGCTGTTTTACATAGTTTTTTCATAATAAAGCATTCTGCCCTCCCATGGGTGTTTTGATCTACTCAAAAGGTTGAATGTTATAACGCATTACAATCAGCTGTATTTAAATATGGCACAAGGCATTTTAAAATGCAGTTAGCAGCCCCATCAAGGGCACTGAGAACACGGTGGCAGTGGTATCAAGCCTCTGGTAAAATGCACACAGAGGGGAGACCCTCTTTATGTGAGCAAAGGGCTTATGCATTTTGACAAACCACACTGTTTAAGATATAATAGCGGCATAATCACGGCCCCAGGCTGTCATTCTTCAGCATAATGGCCTGTTTATTCATCTGGGATGTCTTATGTCCCCACAACGATTTTATTTCCCAAGATTACCTTGTTTTCTTGTTCTCCTAACTCTCGTTTCCTTGTTTTTTCTGTTGTCCTACCTCCTTGATTTTATTATCACCTTGTTTCTCAGCTACTACCCCTAATTTGAACTCATTTTACTTTTAGTGAAAAAAGATACATTTAAAAATACAGAATAATTGTTTTTTAAAAATATACTTTAATCTTAAATTTAGCATGATCACAGTAATTTGGATTTATTTAATGTAGTATTTTGATGGTAAAGGAGAGAAAATAAATATACGGTATATATTTACAAAGATGTCCAAGCAATGTTTTATTGAAGTTTTATTTTACAAGTTTTTAAATCTACAATTGACATAGGGAAAGATGTGTATATTTCTGGAACACTCTCCACCAATATAGGCTACAAATTCACCACTTTGTGTGATGTCGTGAGTGACTGTATATTGATGTTCACAGTGACAATGAAAGAGTTACAAAGACGACCAGACTGTATAGGTTAAATAATCTGGGGGAGACGCAGGTGGGCTGTGCGGCCCACCCAGTACAATCTTACAAAGGGACAGCTACCAGAATCATCACAGGGTTAAATTCTTCTCAATCTAAAACATATAACTTTTACATTTGCCTTACCAGTAAACATTTATAGATAGACTTTGTATTGTACATATTAAAATACTTTACAAACACAATGAGAGCTCAGCACTGAGAGGAAAAGAATGAGCAGAGAGGGGGGAAAAAAGCTGCCGTACATCGAAGTGCTTTGCTTTCCACTTGAGAACTTCTCCTGGACTGTCCAGCATTTGACCACTATTAAAGGGATAGTTCACCCAAAAATGAAAATTGTGTCATCATTTACTCACCCTCAAGTAGTTCCAAACCTGTATGAATGTCTTTGTTCTGCCGAACACAAAGGAAGATATGCTGAAGAAAGTTTGTAACCAGGCTGTTTTGGGGCACCATTGACTACCATAGTAGGAATAAAAAATACTATGGAAGTCAATGGTGCCCCAGAACTGCTCTGTTTCCCACATTCTTCAGAATATCTTCCTTTGTGTTCAGCAGAACAAAGACATTCATACAGGTTTGGAACTACTTGAGGGTGAGTAAATGATGACACAATTTTCATTTTTGGGTGAACTATCCCTTTAAGGATTGTTTCCAGTTGCAATATTTATATGCACTTAAGCACTAGTTTTCTTCAGAGTATTTGCAATCTCCAATGATATGCATGGCCTATAATTGGATTTCTTCCACTGCCTGAGGCTACATGTAATTAAAAGCTTTGCATATGTAGTCAATGAAATAATTTCCTCATTACCCAACCATCCTCAATTTACCGTGGTTTAATCCTGACCATTAAACAGGTTAGGTTTAATTAATCTATTTAGTTGTGCAAGATTTACATTTACAAGTTGTGTGATGTGTAATTTGAGAACCACGATAATTGAATTAAAAGAAAGTTATTTTCAGATTCTGGTGTATAGTGCATGCAACTGGCTGAGATCATCTCCAAAAAGTGCTTATATCAAACATCTACGCCCATCCAAAACATATAAATAACACTAAATCTAATCCAGGGCCTGTCTGTCTTTTATGCAAAGCTGACAAATGTAATATCATAATGAATTAAATGAGAGCTTCATCATTTTTTGTCTATTTAAGCTTCAAAACAACAAGCCCTCTAAATGAGTCTGAGATTTTTACTAGTCTCAACCTCATTCCCATACTTTTCTGAGTATTGGCCCTAATTTTTGAAGTCCCGGTGGCATGTTAGTAGTGGTAGAGAGATGTTCCCTTGCTCAGGTGGGTTTCAGTCTCCTGCTCAGTTGGGCAGTGTGTCCAGGCCCAGTGATGCTGCGTGCTGCTTCGCCCGCAAGCGTAGGTTCTCAATGCTGGTGGTCTTGCTGTTGTGGCTAGGAAGGCCTCCAGAGGCCTGCAGCAGAGGGCTGTTCCAAACCTGTTGCGCGTGGTGAGATAGGGACTGATAGTAGGACTGACAGGGGAGGGAGCCCAGGGGTGCTGGCATGTTGACATTCATGCCCAGGTATGGTATTGACGACGGGGTCGCCATGTCGAAAGACGGATAATGAACCAGGTTGTTGGTAGCTGCCATGTGCTGGCGAAACTGCTCCTGTAGACGGAAGAGGCTGAGCGGTGACGAGGAGTATGAGTGACTCTGAGAGATCCCGCCGGTCACCCCGCTAGAGCAAGATGAGATAGCCGGGGAACCAAGAGGAGAATCTAAGGACACAAACATGGTTGTCAAGATTTAGATCAAAATGCTTGTTAGTTATTTGCCACCCTCAAAATGTCGTTCTGGTATTTGATGCATCCTTTCACACTCTAAAAACAAAGGCTCCAAAGGGGTTTTATTTACAGCAAATCCATAAGAACTATTTTGGTTTCCCAAAGAACCTTCAGTGAACAGTTCTCAAAAGAATCGTTTTGTTCTTAGTATATGAATAACATTTTATTCATCTAAAGAACCTTTTTTTCACTATAAAGAACATTTTGTGCAATGGAAAGGTTGCGATGAAATTGGAAGAGCAGTAAATAGAAAACACGTACCTGGTTTGGGGCTGAGACGTTTGCAAAGTGGGGAAAGGTTTCCAGGTGCTGGTTCTTTCTCAACCTTCAGATCTTCTCTGTGCTGCTTTATCTCTTCTTCCTTGTCAGTTGCGTTGTCCTCTGTGGCTGACTCGCTGCCTGACTGCTCTGCCGATGTCACATTAAGCTCAACGCTAAGTTCTGATCCCAGTGCGTGAGGAGCTGCCTCTGCTTCCATGGAGGAGGAGGAGGATGAAGGTGGCTGGTTCTCAAGATTTATGCTGGAAGGGGCATCGTCCTTATCGTTTGTTGCTAGGGGCCCATCTGTCGAGACATCTTTCTGCTTCTGCAGTTGCTCCTTTTGGAGGCTTCGCTGCTTCTTACGAAACTTTGCACGGCGGTTCTTGAACCATACCTGGTGGCCAAAAGACAAGGTGCAGATACATGATAAATAAAGGTATTTGTAGACATTAGTAATATGGTGAAATTGGTCATTTCTTACCTGTACGCGTGCCTCAGGTAGGTTGGTGCACATGGCCAGGCGCTCCCGCATCACAACATCAGGATAGTGCGTTTTCTGAAAGGTCTTCTCCAACGCTTCCAGTTGCTGGGCCGTGAAAGCGGTGCGACTGCGGCGTTGTTTGCGATGTTGAGATCCGTAGCGAGCCTCAAGTATGATATCTTGAAATGTACAGCCGTTGGAAGACAAAAGACACGGCATATTTAATTCAGTGTACTATCACAATTATTTGGTGTGTTAAAGGGAGGGAGAGAGAGAACGCACTTACCAGCCAGTCTCTCCGCGAGCGTGAGCGCATGAACGGACGGCCGATAGTCAGGCGCGTGCTGCGCCTGTTGCGCCGCCTGTTGATGCAGGTTGTACATGGCGCTCAGTGAGTTCATGGCGTGGAGAGAGTATCCGTTCACTCCGTAGTGTTGCATGATTCAAAAAATATCTGCAAAAATAAGAATGAGCTATAATGAGTTTTAACAGCTTTTTCTATTTGTTAAAACATATTTTTACAATCACAAAAGTTAGATTGAGAGTTAAAGTCAAAGTTAAAAGTCAGACTAGATGCTTTCGAACTAAAGTGGCGTTGTGTGAGGAGGTAACTAAAGCAGCAATATCTTTTTCAGTGTATATGATAAATGGACAAAATGTAGCCTATGTACTGTCTTTATGGTAGGCTATATTTCGGAAACATGGGCCTCTTAGAGTTAAAATGTTTTATATTTAAAACTACAATTGACAATATAATTATTTGACACTTTGGTGCTAGGTGCTAAGACTGCGGTTATAAAATTAAAGACAGAAAATTCCTTAAAATGCCTTAAATGCAGTGAATAATTCGTATTCTTCTGAGATGATCAGGCCTTAAAGATACTGAACACTTTACTTCACTATAAGGCTGTGTTCATTTGTTCTCCTGTGTCAACCTTAGGAAATGGTCCAGCGTTAATTTGTTACATTTATTGAAACAAATATTTTAATTAACATCTCGCTTTCTTATGTGATATTTTTATGTGCGCGTAGTTATATAGCCTATATAATCAATCAGTAAGCGGTTGTCAGTTTATAGCTAGAGTGTCAAGTAGCACTTTTAAAAATCCGCTTATAGGAGCGGAACTGTGTTCATTAATATCCAATTATTGTTTTGTCCAATCCATTAGTCATACACAAGGAATTAATTGGTGCAATTATCACTTGTTTACCTAATGAGCTCCGACTTATGCTTACTACATTATATTTATAATTTCAGAGCCAAATTACCGTAGCGAATCCTTTAAAAACAGTTGTCAATGAATCATAGATTGATTTTAGTGAGATCTAGGCCTAGGCAATGAACGAATGTTTCGATACAGACTTCATTATATCAGTTCTGTCATCGAAATTTAATTTCACTCATAATTTCATATGCTAGGACTTGGAAAGACGATATTTTAATCGTAATATTTACAATTTACTGATGATTGCACGGGATGCTATTGATTTAATAATTTGTCCATGAGGTTTAGTGTCCTGCTTCTCCAGTCATTTTTCACAGTCGATTTAAGATTTTCATAGATAAAATGAAAGGCTCCAGGACACGATTAGATATGTATTAGTATAGAGGTGGTTGACAGGCACGAATATCTCCGAGGCCAATGCTCTGCGCATTATTAAGAGAGAAATATGCTCCCGCACATGGCGGGTGTCCAGGGACTTGTAACAGCCTCGAGTTTTAAACTAAATTGTATTTCCAACCAGCACTTAAATTGCTCGTTATTTACTTCGATTCAATTTGTTTGTAGCCTATGAAATGAATGAACTAGGCTACATGTAAAAAAAATAAAAATACATACATACTAATTCATCAAAATCAAATTACAAACACAATTTGAAGTTATGGGCTATTTTTGAGCAGTGCTGTAGCAATAATAATAATAGGCTAATAATAATAATAAATAATAATAATTAGATATAGGTTATAATTCTTTGTAATTATTATATAATAATTCTGACACTAATTGGCAAACATTATGTAGCTTATTTCGCATTGTGACAACTTGTATATGTTTGCTATATTTGTTTCATGATAATTCAGTGCCATTTTAATAAGACAAATTAAAATATAATTTGAATAATTTCCATAGCTTGGTGGTATTGTTTAGATTTACCAATGTTTTTTAATTGTTAATATTTTAGCAATAATTAAATTACTATTAAATTGTGACCTATTTTGTTGTTGCTGTTTTTGCTGTTATTATTTCTGAATTTATATAATCTTGTTGCTTCAAGTAAAAATATTTTTTTAAGTGCCGTTTTTCTTTGCGATAATTGTCTTTCGTTGTCATCCTATGCAGTTTTGTATAACCGGCGACTGCCGTTATGTCTATTCAGAACTCAAGGAAGGGAATTTGTTTGGAGGGCTTGTTTAAAGGTTTTTGTGTGCGTATCCTTTTCTGTTATAGGCCACCGAAACGCTTACCCTCCTCAGCGTGGAAGCTTCTGAATGACACTCGGAGTGCCCAGTCCCAGACTATTAAGTCAGTGCACCGTCTGATGAATGTGATCAGAGGGCAAGAGGGAATAGTTTAATTCGCTTGGACAGAAGGTGCTTTGCTAAACATTTACTTTTCTCCCCCAAGTATTTGAATTGAATGGGGTCCGTTTCTCTCCCTCCCTTCTCTCGCGGCCCCTTATCCCATCGCCCCGGGGCCACGTTTTGGCTGAGATGTATGGCTTCTCTGCGGGTAAAATATGCATGTTGATCCCCATTTGGTCCCCGTCTAATGGAAGTGCAAATAGGTTTCGACTGTGGAGACCTCCATTTATCATCACCGCTGACACGGACGGACGTATACAGTGAGCTTACATGTGTGTGCGTGGCTTCAAGAAATGCTCACGTGTGTTTTCCAAGCAATATGTGTCTAAAGAGATGTGTTATAGGCCTATATCGATTTACGTTTTCTACATTTTGTCATCCCATCTATGTGTATAGGATGTTATAGCTGAAAAAAGAATACACACATTTTAAAATAGTAATAAAAACGAAAAAACAACTTACCAGCGATCAATCTAATAGTGATTTAGTACGACCAGATAATAACAGCAGCAATAATAGGCCTAACAATAATAATGTATGATTTAGCCTACCATTCATGGTTGTAAAATATTTGTTTAAGCGAACTTTGCTAAACGTCAAAATTTAGCCACAGGCCAACTAATATTTCGCACAAAGGGCAGCTTATTTTAATACTGTGTCTCGCTGCTATTGTAGTCTGTTCATCCGCCTGTTACTGCTGCGGGCAGTGTGACACTCCATGCTTCGATTATTAAAACCTCATTATGCAAATTGGCATGTACAGTGCAACTTTTTGATCCGACTAAATTAGGAAAAATGTTAGCGTTAAAAACCCATTTGACCCGGGGGCACTATTTATCGTGTCTCGCATGACATATATTTATATTGTCACTCATATTTTTGTATCCCTCACAGTCCAAGGCCCCCCACATGTTAAGCGCAGAGAGTTTTATCTTACTCCATTTCTAAGTTGGCCTATCTCTAGTTTAAATGTATTTTATATCAGAATTTAATCATTCTGAAGAGAGGACAATAATAGTTTTAACCCACGTTTAAGGCTAATTTCAATTTTAAATTGTAAGTTTTAAGGAAGGCACTCTGGCGCACGCTTAAAATAAACTCTTGAGTTAGCCTATGTTATGTCTTTGTCACACATAAGTTATTTTTTATTTATTTATTTATTTATTTTAATAATTGAGTTGTGCCCTCTGGAATAAAATTATGTATCTCAGGGAAAAAAATGCACTTTAAAATTAAAAAAGTCTAGCCTATATGAAGAGTAGCCTATAAAGAAAAACTGCCAGAATAATGTATTTAATATTATAAGCTAGGCAATATTTTAGATAGGCTATTACTGAACTGACACATTTAAATCTTACTGTTATTGGTTTTTGATTTTTTTTTACGTAAATAATTGCATAAACAAGACGTTTCTTACCTCAGTCTTGTCCTTTATCCAGTGTCTTACACCGTCACTTGATATTTTGTTGCTTGTAGCCCGGAGTATTTCCCAGATGTCCTTATCGCGTTTCTCAAAGTCTAAGAGCCCATTCAAATGTATCCGCTAAGTATCAAGCGACTCCAAATCGTTCCCTGCGCGCTCTTCTCAGCACATTTCGTCCATCTATTGACACGCGCTTTGAGGAGGGATTTTAAAGAGCTCCGCGTAACATCAAGGAGGCTTGCTACTGGTCCTTGAAGCTGTCAATCAAAGCTCGACGATACTTTTCTGGCTGCATTTGGACTCGGAAACCAATTGACCCTTTACTTGAAGTCTTAAATCACGCACTTGAGAGCACTAATGTCCACTCACAAACGCTTTTGCTTATGAACAATATAGCCATATGTTATGTGAGAATAAACAGAAAATAGCCTACTGGCATCGGTATAAATGTTTAGAGCAGGAACAGAAGAGAAACGACTTTATATAGCTCAGTGATGGCCGAGAGTTTGATTATGAACAAAAAAGCCATTAAAAGGTTTTTTTGTTAGTTTGTTTTTCATATCGCCTAGCTTATTTATTTTATTGTTTGCTTTATTTTGGGATTTATCGTTTGTTAAAGTCATGTAAGAACCAAAATGTTTAAACTAGCAATAACAGCAGATCGCTAGAAATTGACTTTATCGAACTCAGTTTTGCCAAAGATAGTATGAAGTAAATGCCATTATATGAATATTTTGCTTTCTTACATTGTTCTCACGCATTGACTTGTTTTGGTACTTCGTGAACATAGGAATATTTCTATAGAGGTCACGGTCCCAAGACTTTTTTTAGACAAACGAATATCTCATGCATTGGTTTTGTTTGCTGTTCGGCTTTGTCATGCCACTGCAGGAGAGACTGAAGGACTTTAGAGATCTCTAATAGATGCCAGGCTACTGCCTTCACAATCTCTCCCGGCCTTGAAGGATTTGGGTGAGGATAAGGGGAGACAAGACGCTATTTCAGCCTCCAAAAAACCTCTGTCTTGAAATGACTGCCGGTAAGAGGATTAAAACAATAATGCCCTTCTCTTCTTGAAGGGTTTTTAGAAAAGATTTCTTCTCCCGGAGCAAAACCGTTTAGGTTGGAATTAAGGGCAGCGCAAAGTAGCCTTTTAATGTAAAGCTTGCATAATTTGTTAAAGATGCTCGCAGAAAGCGGGCCAGGGTGAAAATCCCTAACTGAATTTGATCTCTGACCATAGTTATCATCTAGAGGAATTTGAAACGAGTGGAAATTGAAAGAAACTGAGTTTTACCTCATATTTCAAATATCATCGTTTAAAAATTATATTGGTGTTGTCAACTATAAAAGAAGTGTTTGTATGTGTTCAGGTATGTTGATAAACTGGCCCTGCAATGTTTTATGCTAAACGTATTATTTACAGCCTAATTAAGTGTTTCTGTTTAATAGGCAAATCAAATCACTTAAGTCTGTATTGTAACATTCACATGAATTGTTCGTCTCTATTTAATCTCCTAATGTAGAATAATGATGAATTTCAAACTATTATAGATTGTCGGAGCAGATAAAATATGTAACATCATTTTCCAGTTCTGCTCTTTTTATATTATAATTTCCAAATATTTTAACCACGCAAGAAAAGGCCACAAGAAAATAAGTCATGGATAACTGTTTGACGAATGTTAAAAAAATAAATAATTAATAAAAAAAAAAAATCCTAATCATTTTTAAATATACTGTACAGATTTGCTTACCAAATATAAACTTTAGCCTATAATTCAAGTGAAGGCTATTTTTGTTGCCAATATCAAAGACGCTTCACACGAAGTTAATTATTATTATTGTTATTATTAATATAAATATTTATTATTTTATTTTATTACCTTTATGGAACCAAACCTGTGTCCTTTCTCATCCTTTCTCCCCACTTGGTTTTTTATGGCCTGAGAAAGAAAGAGGATTAACTTGTGAACCGATGGAAATAAGAACTTTAACGGGAGGTAAATCTGGGCAATGTCTCTTTGTGAGGAGCGTTTCTAAAGCAATTAAAGTGAGAAAGAATTCCTCTCAGCGCCTCTTCCTTAAATCTGCTTAAACGAGGACTACTGTCCAGCACATCTGAGGGCTTTAAATGCCTTCCATTTAAAGGAGCACAGAGAGAACCCCACCTTTAGAGCTGCAAAAGGAGCCCTCAGTTCAGTTTTATTCGAAGTAATTGGGATTTTTTTGGGACTTCAATTTCATTTTGCTACTGTTTCGTGTGGTTACCACGTTTCTTTTACGGTGCCACCTGCTAGTTATTACTTAAGAAATTAATTACAATAGTAACAACGGCATTGCAATGTAAAGTCCCCGCGCGCGATGATATAGCCTACATTTATTCGGAATCTATCACTGAATTTATTAATAATTCGAAAAGGATTTCTTTCAGAATCATATTATTTAGAGCGAATCCCGCTGCCTTTCACAAACCGAGGGATGATATCTTAAAAACGAGTCAATCATATCGCTGGCTTTTATTTACACTTATGAATTTCACACTCACTCTTAGCTTTACCAGGAAATAATGAAATAAAGGCATTCGGTGTCACAGCGCGAGATGGTTGTTATTAGCTAATTAATAGACCTAATGATGTTTCTGCAACTTCATGAATACATTACGTCTGCAATCCACAAAGCTGTAGCCTCTCAGGCTCAATCCAAGGGTATTTCAGCATCTGTTCTTCCCAGAGCAATTAATCATTTTGATGTATGGTTTAAAATCGACTGCTTCCAGGAGACCTTTTTGACAAGAATAACAAAGCAATTTGCCAGGAGCCATCTCTTAGACACGTTATTAGCAGCACCTTCATCTTAAAACCGTTTTTTTTTTTGTTCCTTTTGCTAAATTAGATACCTGTATTAAAGGGGCAGTGCTACTTTTTAATTTATTTTGATTTCTCCACACAGCTCCACTGATACCTCTGGAAATCGCATCATTCGTGACAAGATCCCAGGATCTTCTTAACAAATCCCCATGCTAAAAGTTTTTGACCCGTCAGTTCTGTCAGAAGCTGTGCCCCTCTATTCTCTCTCATTCTCCATCTCTTTACTGTCTTCAGTCTCTCTTCCCCCCTTGTATTTCTTCACACTCTCTCTCTCTCTCTCTCCGTCTTACTCACTTTGGCCCGGATCCCCAGCACAAGGGGCCCCATTGTATAGTCCTAATCCTGAAGCAACACAGCTTTAGCGACATGGAGGGATAAAAGGCCCATCAAGCCCACAACTTTATGGGGGCAAATCTCTACCTAATCCCTCGCTTTATCTAAACAAAAGCCCCTCTCTCCTAATCCACCTTCACTGCAAAAAATAAAAAGAAAAGGAAAAAACAAGAGGCGCTAAAAAAAAATCTCAGGCTTGAGCTGAACTGTGAGTTAAGAACCAGGAGTCATTTTAGTAAAGAAACTAACCGCTTCTGACAAGCTTCTGCTACTGACATAAGTAAAAATGAAGCCCATGGACACAGTAGTGAGATATACAGATGAATAACTAAAGGTAAAGAGAAGTTTTCACATGTGGACAGTTTTCACTTTTTCTAAAGAGATTACAGTTATTTATTCATTTATTTATTTTTAATGACTGTATCTTATTGGTGTAAGTCTGTCAATCAATACAATTTTAATGATAACTGTCAAGTCCATACAAACTTCTACAGAGTTCAAATGTAATTTCATTACTACAAAAATGGCTCAATACTTATGTCAATTTCTTTATTATTTTTAAATTTAAATTAATAATTTTCCACTTTGTTGTAATTGTGATAACGCCTTTTATAATTAATAGGGTGCTTTCATTATTTCAATAGACTGGACTCAAATGAGATCATTATCTTCAGTATGGGTGCTGTTGGCTATAATTGGGTAATTAAGGGGATAAAGTGGCTGCTCTTCCTCTTTAGTGCTTTGATGACTATTGAGTGAAAGAAGCAGCTTCTAATAAAACACAGTGAACAGCAACCTGCATGAATTATTGGCATCTCATTTATAATGTCTACCTTCAGGAATATTTATATAGCTGTAGAGAACCTGTAGAACTAGAAGACACATATTTTTCTGCTTCACGGTGGCTTTTAAAAGCAGATTTTGCCTGAGAGCATTATCTTAATAGTTAAAGCTAATTGGCAGAGGCATGAGCATTTTAAGGCACCCAGTCAGTTTGATTATATTGATGAGCTGACGTTCTGATTTTTCAGCAGCAGACAGCTGTAGCGTGGGTTTGGTGGCATTCACAGATCACCTCAGATATGTACGATTAGTTGATCAGCCCCTGCTGCTAAAAGGGATTGGTGCACACTCTTAATACAACTAAAGTCCTCTTCAGATAAAAAGATGGGTTCAAAAGTTGCAAATCTGCCCTTGACGACAATACGCTTCCCATTAACTCCTTGCCCCTGAGTATGGATTGTTCTCCATTGCACGACTACAACATCTGTCTTTACTTTCACAAATCCTTCTGTATCAGCTCTGGGCTTTGTACTATCATTCAGTAATCTGGCTCTCAGCTCTCTATGCGTATTGAGGCACTTTGGTGAAGTGGTTTAAAACATGACCCAGGATTCGAAATAAGCGGACTCCCTGCTTCTGACTGAAGTTTTCATCATCCTCTCAATGAGTAGCTTTAAGAGGATACCTGAGAAGAAGCGTTGGCACCTCAGCCATAAGTACCCACATTGGCTCTGTGCTTGGCGGTCTTATCCTTTAAGAAATGAAATAGTCTCATAACCTGTTTCACGAGTGTATATTTGCTGTTGTAGATGATGAGAAGTGATCGAGTCGGCAGGAGGGCCGATGACTATCTCAGGTGCCTGTCGTCCACACGATCGGCTTTAACGTGTCTCTGGCCGAGCGAGTAGACACTGACTATGAGCTGTTTGTGTCATCAACGCGTTACATTACATAGCGCACAGATTTCGTCGTCTGTAAAATAGCTAGCTAACTGCTGGACCTCGGCTAAGTGCTTCAACAATGCAGTTCTGTTTGATGAGCTCTTCACAGGGGTCCCCATTTAGACATTATGGCAGCGTCTCCCCTTGGCACCCACACCTTAACGGAGCTAATACTCTTTTAATAGCGTAAACAGAGAGAACAATTGACTCATTAGAGAGTCAACTAGGCAAATCCGCCACAATCTATTGAAAATGCTGGAGAGGGTGGCTCCAGCATTAGCAGCACCTGGAAAGCCCAGATTTGAGTCTTCTGATAACAGTAATACTTCCTCTTCTCCATTCACTCCCGATGCGTAGTCTGAACCACCTCCGTACGGGATTACCTGGCCCCACTGTAAAATGTTTTTTTGCAGTATGGCTGCCTGATGCTTAGCCTCCCACAATAAGTATAAATCCTCTTCTTCTGTGGGAATTACGGGAATGAGCATAAGGGATTGTGTTATTGTTGACCCATAATCTGGTTTTAACTCCTTGTTTTACAAATGGCCCTTTTAAAAAGCTTTTCCACTGCTCTTGGCATTGTTAAAGCTCCTGGTCTGCATTTTCCTTACATCTTGTTTCAGAGCATTATTTGACTTGTACTATAAATGTCTGCCGCTTTAAACCAGAATCCCTACATTCCGCTCTATTGTACTGAGAAGTGAAAGAAAGATTTTTTGTATTAATTAAACAATTCTTAAATGAAATCTTTGTGTAGTTCTAGGATGTGTCATAGTATGCATCAATATTTGCATTAATTCTGTCATTATTTACTCACCTTCATGTCATTCCAAACCTATATGACTTTCCTTCTTTTGTGGAACACAAAGGACGAAATTTTGAGAAACACTGAGACATTTTTAAAATAAAAAAGCATGAGGGCAAATAAATGATGACAGATTTTTGGATGAACTAAAAATGGTTTAAATATTAATGGAGACACTTTTTAATCACTGTCTCACATTAAGTGTCCTCCTATTGATGTGTGGCGATAAACATAATATCTAAAACATAAAGCCATGTACTGAGTTTCAAACATATTCTTAAACCATACCTGCATGCATAAGAACAAATCCCTTATTTACACTGGCATGCATGTCATCCATGAAAACTCTACAATATCTGACATCTAGCACTGTGAGAAATCACATATCATTTTTTTTTCTATTTTCCTTGAAGAACCATCTTTTCCTCTGAGGCCCATCGACTCCGGCCAGAGCTATTTAGCACTAATCAAGACATCTAAATAGACTTTCAATGAGAGCCATGCTATAGAAAACCTCTCATCTCTTTCTTATTAAGCTAATTTGCAGAGACGATTGGAAAAGATAATATTGGCCAAAAAGACTCCACATTAGAGGGTTTAAATATCCTAAAGAGGAATGATCAATGCTCATATAAGGGAATTAAAGCATTTATTTGAAGGCTGATTGTTGATTTCACCCCTGACCTTGCTTCATTTAGAAATCAAGTGCTGTTTTGGTGAATGTGTGTGTTTGATGGTCTAGATTTCTATTTTTCAGTCTGGTTACACTTTAAGGTGACGTTGTTGAAGTGTAATTAAACATTGCTGAGTAATATTAACTGCATGTACTTACTAGGGTTAGGGTTAGGGTAAGGTTTAGGGTTAGTTGCTTGTAATTATTCATAATTTATAGTTTTTACTATAGTTAGTAGATAACTATGTCACCTTGCAATAAAGGGTTACCTTTAGTCTTTTAAAACACTTGCTGCTTCACAGATTGTAACAGATGTGGAGTGGCATGTGCTACTGTCACTGTAACCAATAGTCAATGAACGTTAGTGATCAGTCATCAGGGAACTGGCACAGCTGTGCCTTCAGCCCCGTCCACACCAATGCACTCGGCACTGATCCAGAGCCTGATTGGTGGAAAGCACCGTGTCCAAGGAACCTCCTCTCTCTGCATCCGTCCCTGAGGCCCGCTTCTTATTTCTTCTCCCTGTGATGGTGAACAGAGCCTTGCTGGGCCCAACTGCCCATGTAAAGAGGTGGGCTGGTCCATCCCAGTGGGGTGGGAATGAAGTGACAGTCCCCCTCAGTTGCTGGGAGCTTGTCAAGGCCTTGTTAGCTCCTCCACCTCCCCATTGCCTCCTGCTCCTCTTCCCTGGTAATCCTCCAACACTCTTCCCCAGCAGGGAGGAGACGTAAGGACAGAGGGAGGGCCAGAATTAATGGACATGTTTGTTTACCTATTTGTCCTTGACATGATCAATTGATCAGGAGGCTAATTCACTGCCTCCGTGGGATCATTAAATTTCCATTTAAATTGCAAATGGATTTCTACCCAACCTCCCCAGACCACCTCCTCTATTTATGTACTCGCATACGCACTTCTGTATGTTTTTTTTTCCTGTTACCCCCTCTATTGCTGTTTAATGAAGAGGGCTACACTTTTAAAAAATAAAGGTTCCAAAGTTAGTTTTCACAGCAATGCTATGGAAGAACAATGCTGGGATTCCTAAAGAACCTTTTATTGAACAGTTCTTAAAAGAACCATTTTTTTCTTAGTGTGAAGATCATTTTAAAAAGACGAAGAACCTTTTTCCACTAAAAAAAACTTTTGTTTAGTGGAAAGTTTCCATGGATGTTCTTCATGGAACCATGCCAATAAAGAACCTTTTATTTTTTAAGAGTTGTAGCTTGCAAAATGTGGGCTGATTGATTAGAACGTCCAATTTGCCTTTACTACTTCTTATAAGAATGTGGATGAAGAGCATTTGCACAATGCTGAGAACACTCTGGTACTGTATCCTAGTTCACAAACCTCAAAAGACATCTTTTGTCTGTGTGTATAGGCATAATGTATTGTCATCTCTCTTTTTTCATTTAACAAAACATCCCTCAGGAAGAGCAGTGAATAGATCTGTTCAACTCATTTGAAAACATCAGTGGTGATAATTACCCGTATCATGAAGATGTCAGTCATTTAACTGGCAGTTAATTTGCTTTTCATGGCAACCCCCTCGAACACTCACACACGCATATACATGCTCTCAGTCATCTGTAGCGCGTTGAGAGGAAAATGTGTTAATTCCTCTAAGGAAAAGCCCTGCGATTAAACAGCACTACAGAGATTACAATGAATGATTACAGTTTTATATTTGAGTGCTGAAGAGCCCTCTTTTTCAGTGGGGACATGGACTGAATTAAATAAGTCTCTAATTTGAGCAGAATTAATGCAAAATTTTAGTGTCTGGTTACATTTTTCTTGGCAATGTAAAATTCCTCGTATTAGGTATTGAGTACAATTATGTATATTTGTTTTAAAGTAAAATTATTTGTTATATTGTTAAAGTACAATATGTTTAACATACTTAAGACAACAATCATTGTGAATCAGATATTGTGAAATATTTTTACAATTTAAAATAACTGTTTTCATTGTAATATATTTTAAAATGTAATTCATTTCTGTGATGCAAAGCTGAATTTTCAGCAGCCATTACTCCAGTCTTCAGTGTCACATGGTCCTTCAGTCCTTCATGCTGCTCAAGAAGCATTTCTTTCAAAACAAACAAAAAAAAGAGTTGCTGCTTAATATTTTTGTGGGAGCCGTCATAAATATTTTTCAGGATTTTTTGATGACTATAAATTTCAAAACAACATCATTTATTTTTGAAAGAAATATTTGGTAACATTATAAATGTCTTTATTTAGATTTTTGACAATTTAATGCATCCTTGCTGAATTTTTATTTTATTAAAAAATCTTACTGGCTATAAATGTTTGAATGGTAGTGTAAAATATATTAATAATTAATATATATACATTAAATTTTATATTTTTTCTTCTGTATAAGACTCTTCATAAGTCACTTCTATAAATAAGTTTTCTTACTTATATTATACTTTCATTTATTACTATTCTTCAAACAAAATGAACAATCAATATCCTCTGTAACACATGCTATGATAGAGCATATGCTTTTTCAGTGAATGTTTGAACCAAACAATTAAAAGTTAATTTAAAGAAATGCAAAGAATGGATGTAATTAAATTCAAGAATCACAGAAGCAGTGCAGTGTCAGTTGTTAAAATGCAGTTGTTTAAAAATGAGTAAGTTTAATTTGAGATATTTGATATGCGAAACATGCTAATCACCTTCACGATGTGCCAAGGGATCTGGGCTTATTGACCCATACATCTATATCACAGACTGGGTCCTTATCCTTAGAGTCATTACCTAATGTTGGTTCTCCGGAGGCTGTGAGTCAGTCATCAGTGCATGTCGGGTGTTTTTCCCGACACTGTCATTTGCCCCCATCTCTGACACATGTTGGCCCTGAGCCAGATAAAGCCGTCCCTCAAGCACTCTAATGGGGCTGATCTGATAACCCTGTAAACCCTCCTCTAATATCCCTTCACCAACACACACCAGTCCGATCGAAGCCTGTAAATTTGATCTCCATCTAGCCTGCCGCTGGGCGCACGCCGCGGCCTCTCCACCTGCTTCTTGTTTCAAAGTCCAGCCCTTCCTGACATATCCGTCAGGAACCCTGTTGAACTTCGACCTCTCCCACTTGGCCCTGTTATTGATTTTTTTTTTTTTCGCCACCTCATCGTGCTCAATCCGGATGAAAGGGGCAAAAGGGAGAATTAGTGAGTGAGACAGAAGGGACTCCGAGGATATGGAGCGATCGATGCCGAGTGATTTTGAGCTTACAGCAGCGGAAAAAAAAATGTAGACAGGTAGAAAACGCTTGAGGCATGACAGATAAGCATTAACAGAGCAGGACTTCAGCCAGTGGACAACTAAAACCAAAAACAGGGTTGATTTTCTGAGCTCCAGTCTTGGCTTTGGTCAAAAGGTCAGTCATTTCGACAACAACAAGCCGCTGCGAAACCCTGTGAATAAACATGTTCCGCGGTGGCAATACAGATCCCCAATTCCAAGGATGTTTTTCATAAGTGCAGGTGCAAAAGCCTCCTGTGAGGCTTTAGGTCGCACAAATCTTACATTGCTCTCTCCCTCAGTGTGCACTTGTTGAATCACAGGCCTCCTCCGTCAGTCACGTGGTTCAACTGGTCATGGCACCTGCTCAGCTAAATAAAGTTTGTCATGGCCTTGTTCACTGGCACTCCTGGGAGAGCGTGGACTCGCCTGGAAACGTATGCCGGGGAAATGCACCGCACAAGCTGATTAGTGTCATATCGTACTTTCTCTGAGCTCATATTTAACGCCTCGCCACAGTTCCCAGACAACCTGCGGCACAGACTGACCGTGTCCACATGGAGGAGATGCTTACGCTATGTTTGAGTGTGATGAAGGTTGCAGGCAGCCCGGTTTGGCTTCTCCCTCTCTTGATCTGGTTTGGGATTGGCTAAAGTGCTGGGCGGTGACACAGATACGCATAATCATTTTAAAGGATTTTTTGGATTAGCTGATTAGTGATTTTAATAAGGCAAATTTATTTATAAAGCAGTTTTGTACACAATGGTAATTTAAAATGCTCTGGCATAATAAAGAGAAGAATAGACAAGAAAAACATGAATATTTCAATTTAAAATGGATGAAAAGAATTTATAAATATATATTTTATAAAAAAAAAAACGTATACATTTCTATACATACAATATAGTTAAAACACTACTTAAATGTATTTTATTCCTGTGACAGCAAAGCAGTTGTGCTGCTTAATATTTTTGTGAAACCGTCATACTTTTTTTTCAGGATTTCATAAATAGGAAGTTCAAAAGGACAGAATTTATTTGAAATATTACAGTATATATTCACAAATAAAATCCAAAGGCTTTAATTTTCAGGTGAATGATTAAAGCTGCTGTTTAGTTCCTCATAGACATAAAACAGCTGAATTCTTATGCATCTCATGTGCATTTGGAAGATGAGTCATTGTTAAACAATCCACAATTTCTTTTTGTTTGCATAAGCCAATAAAATACAAGAATATGTTCCTGTTTCTAAACTGACCAAATTGCCAATTCGCAAAAGCCAGTGTTGAACGACTGTTGCATTACATTTTTTTTTAACCTAACCTAATACCTTATATTATGTCCAATAAAATTTTGACTTCAGATATGGACCATGCAGTAAATGTTTTCAAACAGCATATGTGTGACATCCAATGAAGTGTAATATCTGAACTCCATGAATATCCCAGAGAGAGGTCTAAAGCATGCTACATATGCTTAGCAGAGACCCTAATATCTCCAAATCCCCGAGCGTGAACTGATAGAGCAGTTTTATGTATGGAGACATGCCTCCCTTCCTCATGATTCGTTCCATAAGCCAGTCCTCACACCTCTACACTCATCCCAACTGTGACTGGATTCTGCAATCTCACCCACCCAGAGCTGTGGATTAATGGGCCCTGGATTTCCTCACACCTCACAGACGCGTCACTGAAGAAGAGACTCCCACTGACACTCAATACCGATATCAAAAAAGGCCCTCGTCCTATTGGCCCTGATTAGAGTGATCCAGAGGCCAAATCCCTCAAGCTGCGAATTATAAAGACCCTATAGCGTCGATCAGTTTTGAATATATTGGTCCTGACAGTACGGGGAGATTCTCTCGCATGCTTAGGGCACTATCAGGCACGGCCCAAAACTGATCGTAATCCTCTTAGCTGTCAGCCTTATTAACCAATCGTCCCATTAGACATGAAAGAGGGGCCTACCAGTCGAAGTAAATCTTCACTGCCATAGTGTACATTTTTATTCCAGTTTTTGGGCTTCCATTATGACAATTGTGTCACAGTCCGTCGGAGAAACATTTGACATTAATTGCTTTGGCTTTTATGGCTCTTCCTTAATCCTCAGATAAACTGAAGTCATTTTTCCATGTGTTTTCTACCAGTTAATTAAATTTTACATTGTTTGCAACAGTATAATGTTTTAATCACATTCAATGCATGACTGCAAACTAAAGTACGAAAATTAAACATGACAGCTGATTGTTTTAAATGAAAGTGCCGTCTTCTCCCTGATGCCCCACCCTTTCCCCTCCTCTACTGCTCCCCACACCCACCCACCCTCTCTAGGGGCAGATCAAGCCCAATCCCCCAGTTCCCTGCTAATTGATATTTATGTAATTGAGTCAGGCTGGGATTTCCACTGAGAGTTGGGTGTTCTCTATGGCCTTCTGTCTCCAATGGCTTGAGAATCAAATAGATTTTAAAGCTGCAATTATAAAAGCCCCTGTGTCTAATTCAGAAACACACAGTTTGCATGTGCAGAACTGAAAGGCAACTTTGAGAACTAATGGGGGTTATGGCTGATGTATTCCAGTTCACTCCCAGCAGACACTGGTTTATGGCCTCTGAGACTGAGGGGTGGACGTGTCATATTTAGTTACTTATATATTGAAATTCCTCCACATTTTTCAATCCTGGGACAATCACATGCTCCCCATATGTTCCCTTGCCTAGAGAAAAAAAAAATTAACTCCTAACTTGGATTTGTCTCTGAATGACTTTCAATTTTGGGGACTTGATTTGCAAATACAGAAATTCTTAGAATTTGAATTCGACTTTATTGCCATTTGACTTTGAGCTTATGACAAAACTATAGCCTCGTTTTTAGCCTAGTTACACTATGTGCCTAATAAAATGCATAATAAAATCCAGTCACAACTAAACTATAAATAAATGACTTCCTTTGCTATTTTACTTGATCAGATATTCATCAAAATAATCTTTGGGCTTTTAGGCTACAACTTTTCATTGTTTATCACTGGACAAGCCAGTCTTCAGTTATTAGTATTGAAATGAATGATAACATTAGCACCAATCTACCATCTGGTGGGGTTCAGACCAACCTGGTAGTCCTTAAACAATAAAGAAACAGGTTTGTCCTGGTAGATCACTTTGGGCCAGCAACAAAATAGTTAACATTCCTAGTTCCAAAAATGGAATGCAATTCACACTTTTCAAGCATACTTGACAAAAATAAAGGTTATTTTTTGGCATTGATGGTTCCATGAAGAACCCCCTTTGGAACATTTATTTTTAAGTGTGAAAAGTTATATACTTAAAATTAATTGCAATGCGCAAAATGGTAGATTAAATGTATCTCTGTTCGCCCTGCATTGACTGCTCTGGATATAGTTTTTCATCCTTGTGTTAAATAATTTGTCCAAACTTCATATGAATTAAAAACTTTGACAAATAAAAACCCTGTAACAAAAAGTTAGTTCCATCATTTCCTAAAACTTAAGACTTAACTAAAAACTAAAGTGACTGATTGATGAGCTTTAATCATTTGTAATGCAAATTCAGAGCAGATGCCTCCTAGCTAAATAGCTTATAGTTGCTGTCAATTGTCAGATGACTATTATTATGTGGTAGTCACTTCTCAACTGATTACCTCTGGAGAGAGGCTTTATTTTAATTAGATTAGATTAGATGAAGATGATTAGTAAAATCCAGGTCTAGCATGTTCATGTGTATGGGAGAAAAGGGGTTAAATTATGAGAGTAGCTGGGTTACACACTCACTCCCTCTGGGGAGATTTTATCATTAGACAAGATAAACACTATGTTTTCCTGACTCAAAACTGTGATAATCCTGACAAATTCCCATGAATCTTGGGTATTAATGATGAATAAGTCTTAAATCCTGGTTTATCTGGCAGCTTTTCCAAGGCTTTGGGAGGAATGCACAAAATAGAGAAAGCCTTTCGCAAATGTGCTGAATTTGACTTAAAAACCCCCGGTAAAGCTGTTTTTCCAGTGCGGTCTGTTTTTAATCTGAGCTGTTAATTGCTATTGATTCAGCATGGATCAATTTTAAAATTAGGTAGCCTTTACAAAGACTCAACATACTGTGTATCCAGTAATTGTAATTTTGGTTTGTCTAAGTCTGATATTCCATGTCATATCATCAATTCTCAAGGCCCGTTCACAACAAGGATGATAACTATATAGTAAAATTTTAACCCTACAAAGCCTACTTTGACACATTTGATATGCAGTTTCCCTCTAAATTATCAACATGATCAAAACTTTGCTGAGAAACCTGTTGTATATCAAATTTGATACATCAGGCTTTTGAGGAACTTTTTTTTTTCCATTATATGTTTTGTTCACCAGAAAAATGCAGAACTAATGAAAAAAAGAAATCTCATGTTAAACAGCTCAACCAAATTGCATATTTTTTTGTTTGCTTAATTTAGGCCTTAATGTGGAATAAAATTAAGGTGTTTTTTTTCCCTCCCTGACTGTGAGCTCCATATTCTCCTATATCATACTATATAAGCCATAAAAGCACTGTAAAAAAAAAAGTTGGGCTACCTTAAAATTTTAAGTCAACCAGCTAAAGCAGATTTTTGAGTTTTTTTCAACTTATTTTTTAGGAAATTTCTCAACTTTTTGTTGGAAAAACTTAAAACAAGAAGTTGAGAAAACTCAAAAATCTGCTGAAGCTGGTTGCCTTAAAATTTTAAGTTTGCCCAACTTTTTTTTTTTACAGTGTGATGTATCAAATATTATTTAATATATCAGGTTTTCAGGGTTAATAATCTAATTACTTAATCATCTAATTCTATGAGAATAGGGATGTCCACACCACAACTATAATATCAAATCAAATTTAAATCAAATTTTATTTATTTTTAATTTGCACCAAAAAAAACAACAGTAGTTGACCATTGTGCTGTACAAAAAGACAAAGGATAAATATACAAAAAGAGACAGAAGAGAAAAAAATACAGCAAAGCAATATTATAAGGAGTCTACATCAAAAAACACCAATCAGAAAATTCTACTTAAAAATCAAAGACAGTTGTAAGCCTGAGAGAAAAGGTAAGTTTTAACTACTTAACACAGATTCTGTGGAAATTAATCTTATGAATAAAAAGAATATTCCACAATTTTGGACCAGCAATAGAAAAAGCTTGGTCTCCACTCGACTTAATAATCTAGCAGAGTTGTTTAGATTCAAAAGATTAGAAAGATATTTTGGAGCTAATCCATTCAGAGCTTTAAAAACAATAAGCAGAGTTTTGAAATCAATTCTATAACAAATCGGCAGCCAGTGCAAAGACTGTAATATTGGGGATATATGATCAAATTTCCAAGTACCAGACAAAAGTCTGGCAGCTGCATTTTGATCCATCTGATGACGACTAATATTGGATTCGACTCATTCCAATATAAAGAGAATTACAATAGACAAGTCTAGATGAAATAAATGCATGAATCACTCTCTCAAACTCTGCAAATGTTAAGAAATAGTAATAGTAAGGACAATATCATTGAAATTTTTCAATTTTCATTTTTTTCCAGCTGATGAATAATAAAAACTCTGACAGTAGATCAGCGTCCATCTGGGTTTTAAATAAGTGAAATTGAAAGTGACAAGCACAAGCATTTTAAAAATATAACTGCAGCATGCTAAATAAACATAACAGTGTGCTAGTATAGACTCCAGTATAGTAATAGTTGTAGTTCTTCATGACAACTTTCTGAGGGTTTTGCATGGAAATGTGCCCATGACTTACTGCTCACATTCAAATGTGTTTGGTCTTGGCGGAATAGATCTGCTGCACTGCTGCTGCTAGCAGACTTGCTAGCGTGCTTCAACTCCACCTATCCACAACATCCCCAGCTGCTGTGAGCACCTGTATAGAAATACTGCTATGGGGTGATTTATGTATGCTACATATGGGGGTTATTCATATATGTTATATGTGCAGAAGCAGTATTTCTTACATGCTCACAGCAGCATGTTGTGGATATATTGGCAGTAGCAAGTCTTGGTAGCAGCAGCAGTGCAGCAGATCTATTCCGCCAAGACCAAACACATTAACGTTAACATTGTCATGCACATTTCCATGCAAAACCCTCCGAAAGTTGTCATGATAGAACCAATCAGATGCACCATGTGATGATGTCATTATGTCAGATTGAGATTGACCTATCGGACTGCACCATCTAGAGTTTCATGACAGAACTTTGGAGGTAAAGTGAAACATTTTCTGACACTTTTTGTTATTTCTTTTTTTCTTATTATTTTTGAACTCTTAAACACTATTTATATAACTATTTTTTTTCTTCTTTCTAAATTCTTAAAGTGGCCCTTCACGAGCAGAATTGCGAAACAGAGGAATGATATCACTGACAATGATAGGGCATAAAGGAGGAACAGGTTAACAAAACTGAAAAACAGGGAAACTTCTTAAACATCCTTCTAAACATATTTATATACTGTACTTAACAGAAATTTAATTATTTGATGACAATATATAACAGTGGTCCATCACTCTGTCAATCATGGAATCATGCTGTAAAAGCAGTTTTGTAGCTCTCCTCAAATCTGCCAATGCAGATTCCTCATATACATCCTCTCAGCTGTAAACCAATGTAGTGTGTGTTGACTCGTTTATTATCAAGACTATGTCAAATTGTGACACTTGCGCTTAAAATACTTCCAATGAACTTCACTGCAACGCCTCACTGTCTGCGCACTGTCAGACAAATGTGTACATTACAGAAGATCTCACACACTGAGGCAACACACATTAAAGGATCCACTGGAAATACTATAAAATTTCACAACCCCTTGAAAAATTCCCCTGTCCCTGGAAAATAATAAGTACAGTGGCTCTCTGTATACTCTGAACCGGTCTCGTAGGTTGAGGTGCAGGTAAAGTTCAGCCTTTTGCCTTTGTTTCAATGAATGTATGTCTTTATTTTTAAAACCATAATCTATTTGTATATGTTGCAGTTATAAAAGGTAACCACATTATTAAAAGAAATTTAGCAGGTGCTTTTTTTCCTAAATGAATTACAAAGGGGCATAATACAGGCATAAATGTTTAAATGAGGGGAAACATACGTTGTGGTCCAATACAGTAGACCAGAATATAGTGCAATGCAAATTACACTATAATTGTACCATTCACCTTCATTTACCTTCACCACAAAGTTGTTCCAAGTTTAATCTGCAGGACCTCTATGGAGGTCAAGATGGGGTGACTTGGCATCTTAGCATCCATTACATATTCTCAGGCTGAGGTGTGTTAGATTGAAGGAATTTAAATATGAATGTGATGTATGTGTCTGTATACGGTGTGTGTCTGCACAAAGAGGGCCAACAGTCAGACATGAGGCTCACCATGTTTGTCTTGCAAGATCTTCAGTACGCGCTGAGGGAAGCTGTCATCAGGTGCTGTTGGAAGTAGAGGGGCACGTCTCAGTTTTCCCCTGTTAAGCTCTCCTGCACGGCAGTCTGGGAATGACAGCACTGTGTCAGTGTTAATATTTACCTGTTCTGAGGAGCTGAGAGACTCTCACCTTCTCTCTCTTTCTCACACCTCTTTCACCTCATTCAGGTGAACTGCTTATGTTATCACAAGCTTTAGGATGTGAACAACTATACAGGGAAAACCAGAGCACTTACTCCTGTGAATAGTTCTCAGATTTATAATATAATATATAATGAGATACATTTCATTAAACACACGTTGACCTTTTGGGATAACGTATAGTAGGACTTGTTTTTTAGATTATATGGGAAAGTTGGATCCAGCTGTTTGAACCAGCCAATAAACAGCCTATATAGCTGTATGTACTTTATAGCAGTTTTTCTGAACCAGAGGGCCGGGGCTCACTAGGGGTCCTCAACATGACTTAAAACAATCATTAAAATAAGCTAAAATTACTAAAAATCACAATATTTCTTATTTTTATTCTCCTACTCAGATCCCATTGGGGAAAAAAACGGGGTTCTCAAAGACTTGGAAAACCTGGATATAAATTTTTGTGATTTCTAGACCTGGAAGAGTCATGTAGACTAAGATTTTTTTTAAAAAAAAGCCATATAATGACAAGCTTATACAAGCTCAAAAATATTTTATCTGGGGGAAAAAATAGTACAAACTAATTTCAAACATTCTTATCCTCAATCCTTATTCAGTAACTCATGATAAAGTGGAAAAATCATGTGACCTCCTAATATTGTTGTGGACAAGAGGGACATTTGAGTAAAAAGACTGAGGATCACTGCTTTATAGACTTTTTAGCAAGATTTTAACAGTAAAAGTATGATACAATTGAACAATTCATGAAACAACAAAAGTGTAAACGGTAACAAATATGAAACCACTGTTTTGCCAACAAATATTGTAATTAAAAAGTTGAATAAATTAAATTTAGAATATATATAAAACACGTGACAACTTGCCCCAAAGTGATGTTTATGAATAAGTGTGTAATTGAACTTTTAACGACAGTCTGGGAAAAATTTAAAACAATAAAATCATTTACAGACTTTTGAATCCATAGTGAATTATAGTCACAGTCCAGTAATCACATAAATTAACTGTTCATGATCACTTATCGTTGTGACTGTTCGAATGTTCTTGTCTTTGGCCTTTAGTCAGATTGTGTCTTTGGCTCCTTGTCAATATACCTCCTCATGGAGAAAGGACTAACATTTAAGGGGGGAAGAAGGACACACTGATCTGACTTGGGTTGATCAGTGTTACTCACTATGGCTTTTTTATTTCTGAGACCTGCTATGCAATATCGGTGGCTGATATTTTCAAAATGAACTCCTCCTTGTCCCGTTTTGAGGGGAGAGGGATTCCCTGGGTTAGCGCTGAAAAGAGATTAAGGATGCCGTTGAGTGTTAAGCTCTTTAAAGAGGTATCGCCATGCTGTTCGGGCTCCAGCACACTGGGTCACTGACCATGAACCCTGTGGACTCCCAGCATGCAATGATAAACCCACATTGAGTTCATGAACCAGAGCTGCACACCCCAGATGAAGAGGATAAAGAAAGTACATGATGAGACCAGAATATTTCAAAAATTGCCCCCAAAATTTAATTGAATGTTTTTTTTAAATCTTTTTTGCCCTTTTTTCTTTTTTTGTGATATACTGGAGATCTTACCAATCATGCAATCGTAGCATTTTTTTTATAATTATTAATAATTAATATAATAACAGTTGAATTAAATTTGACTATAGGCTACCCAATTTTAACTAACACTACAATAATAACAAATTATTATTATTATTGTTACCACTACAACTATTATTATTATTAATTGAAATTATAATAATAATAATAGCTGTTGTTGTCGTTGTGTTAGAGAAAATATGGTATATATTCATATTTAATTAACTGAAAATAAATAATTCGGTTAGCAAAAAAAAACTAAAAATGAACTACATATTTTGTCCTGTATTTCTGTTTTATTATTATTATTATTATGCTATAATTTTATTTTATTATTATCATCATTTTAACATTAACACTGAGGCATTTCAGACTACATCTGCATTTCTATTAACATTTTCTGTGACCATTAATGTCATCAGTGTAAATAAAAAAAATAAAAATAATAACTGATACAAAATAATATGTAGTCAATTTAGCACAGTGATGACTTGGTAAAACAATCAAATTCTTTGCCCTGCTGTAAGCCAGTGCTTTAAAAAAGAAAAGAAAAGAACGTTATCTAGTCAATTCAAAGGCCTGTTCCCATACAGAGAGGATAACAGACAGAGTCCCGGGAATATCAGTGGCTGCCAATTGCAGTAATGGCCTCTAATTCCAAATTAATTCAGTCTAAATGAACTGTCAGGAGAAGATTGATCTGTTGTAAAGGTTGTCTTGATGAGGAGTGTCTTGGGAAAGGGTGATTAGCCGCGGAGGGCTGGCTCAACCCGCCAGTGCCTGAGGCCGAGCGATGCTGAGGAGCAGCTGTGAGGCCAATGAATGGAGGAGGGAACCAGCAGAAGAATCAGAAGCTTATGATTTTAGAGACAAGACACTGATCTACTGACTCTGGAATATTTTAATGTGTCAGTTTTTGTGTTAGTTGCTTTTCAGGTTGTATAAAATGTAACTTCTACACAGTGAAATCTTCAATAAGATTAGCTGTGTAGCTGTGATTAGCTTGTTTTTGGTAAATATTGATTAAATGCATCATCTAAACCTCTAAACATCACTGCTTCTCTTTCACATTCGTTATTCAGTCCACTGTTCTGTTTATGACAGCATCATGTCTGTTATGCAGTACAAAATTGTCACATTTATCATACCCCACACCACAGTTTTAGGGCTGTTTTGTGCCAGTTTCTCATTATTGCACAAGCTTGCATGAGTCTTGTCCTGTGTCCAGTTCAGGCACAGATTCAACCTTCACAGTCAGTGCTTGATCTTTTCCTGTAGAGCAGAGTATTTGTCTCTTTGTGTGATGTTTTAGTAATGATGAATTCCATCTAAGTTTTGTCCTGAATCACCCCAAACAAAGTTAAGTTTAAGTAGCACTTTATAGGAAGATCTCATTAGCTTGGAAGGTCTTTCATTAGATTAATGACATCCTGGCTTTCACATTTAACCAGGCTTCCTTAGATAAAACTTATGTATTGATGAGTAATCAGTTGGGAGATTGAGACATATTCTAATCAGACAAACCTCAAACATATAGAAAATGTGTTGAAAAAAACAAACAGAAATAGACTCCTATTCAATTAACAAAAATGTTGCAATAACATTCATGTGTGCAAAACTAGTTTGCTTCCCCAAAAAAAGAAAAAAAGCAGTTCACGCTCTAAACTGATTCCATAGCATTTTATTTATTAGGTAATCATAATTTTTTTGATCCTTGATCCATAGGGTCAGGCCTCTTCCCAATCCTATACTCAGGGATGGGTCGTTATGGTTACTATACCACTGAATTCTTCCGAGCATAATTATGTTAATCTACACAGCAGGTTGAGCTCCAGTGCTGACACCAGAACTTTAAACCCCACCAGCTTGAAAGAGGCCGGCCTATAAGGTACTGTTTGATGTTCAAATCAATCTCTTTCAAAGTCTATATTAACGGCGTGCCTTAAAGTATTGGACACACTCCCAAGTACTGCAATGGCATTAGATCTACTGTCATTAATTTGGCCAGGCCCTTGGAAAAATATGAGAAGCCTCTCAAAAGCCAAAATAGTTAACCTTATTAAGGCATCCATTTATTTAGAGCGTCTGTTTATTTATTTAAATATAGGCCCAGAGTGGAATTTTCTGCTTTGTAAGTAAATATAGGCCATAAAAATATTTTCAGAACTGAGCTTTATGCTGAAAAACTCCTTATGATGCAAAGAGGAAAAAATTATGGTCATCATAGGAATGTGCATAAATAAATATAGTTTTAATGAAACGGATAGGAATTTGAGGACCTGGCCGCTACAAATTGTTCTGATGTGCTATAATTTGCATGCAAATAACTTTGAGGGCTCACATTCGTTGTTTTTGTATAGACTGACGAACTGTAGTTTAAATATTCTCAATCATTTTCTCTATTTTTAAATGTTTTCCTTTCAGTTGCATTATAAAATGGCAGAAGTGGTATTTACGCTGTACTATGGCTCCAGCGTGTGCATTTGTGTTTGTATATAGTGTATTTTCCTCACTCTCACTCTGTTAATCTCTATAAACCCTCCTTTTAAACACAACACATAGGAGCTTAGAGTGATCATGGCTAAGTATCCGGTCAGAGAAACATGTTATGAGGAAAGATGTTGACGACCACTGATCAACTAATATTCTCATGTCCATCTGGACTCATGTTTTCTGAAATTGATCTCTGTTTGCTTCATTTGGTGTTTGACTGCACTGTACCATACTAATCCTCACAAGAAAAACACATTTGTTTTGTATAAACAAATATTTACTTGATCATGTCACATTAAGAATATTAACTTCATGCATACAGTGTGGTCTAAATGTCTAGGATTCAAAATGTATTTTAAACTTGAAAATGAACATATCAAATCAAATAAACATAAACAAGAAATAAAAATGTTGCACTATTTCTAGGTCACTAATCAAAGTAAATTTACTACATTAATCATGTAAACTCATTTGACGGTCAGATGTTGTTTTCACAGAAGATGGAAGATGCTCTTATCATCAATTCACATGATCACCTCAAACTGAAGGGAGACAGTAACAAAGTCAACAAGGTCTCTTTGTGAAGTACATTCATATGGTTATACTGGTTTCCTGAAATGGTTTGAGTTACCTTAACTCGTTGGGTTTTACAGTGTAATACTGTAACGCTAATCATATAATTTGTAATGAAAAAAAATATATATATAAAAGGGGAAATCGTTTTCCCTGGTCTCAGATTTTTATACCCTACTTTTGTTGGGTAAAAGTAAAAAATGAATAATACTATTTTTATGTCCTGTTTTAAACAGCCCTCATTTTACTTACATTGCCGTGTCATTATCATGTAGTTCATTAGTTATTAGCATCAGCTCAGCGAGCCAGTGCTGGTGTAAGGGACCTGTGCATCCTGAGAGAATCTGCTCTGTCTCTATTTAATCTGGCTGCCTGGCTGGCTGTAAAGTAACTTTGGACCCTTGATGCACCTCAGGACATATGGTGTCCAATGTCTCATTTCCCTGATGTACCTCCTTGCCGTTTGACATCGCAGAGATTTGACGTCGATGAGATCATTAGCAACTTTACTCCCCCGGTCGCCCGGGGCTATAAGCAGATAGACGGCACAATCTCTATGGATTCCCTTCATTTCAGCCCGACGCCGTCCTCGTCCTTCTTCCAGTGTCATCCTCTCTCCATCTCCATCTCCTCTCCCCCCTCCTCCGCCTCTCAAGAGTGGAGTCATTTCCATCCTTAAAAAAACTTATTTCAACCCTCGGCCTCTGTTGCCCTCTCTCTGTGATCAATATGGGGCGGCAATGTCGGCAAGCACCTCGGCAGATTAGATTATCAATAGCATTTAAATACTCCTTATGGCCTCAGAATGGATGCTCATTATTTAGTAATGTCTTAGTCTGGCCATGAGAGATCGTACGAGGTTGGAATGCACTCATTTACTGTAAAAAAAATTGTTTTTCGAATTTGTAAATAAAGCATAAAGATTATTGGAGTATGTTTTACAAGAAAGTCTTTGGTCTTTCTACTTCAAATGTCATATTGAATTAAATGTGTTACTTGCTATTTCTTTTTAATTATTTGTGACATGTACTAGCAATTTCTTAGTGAAAATTGTTTCTACAATTTTTTTTCAGTGTTTTTTCAGCATCTTTTGCACATAACATATGCTACTACATTCAGCAAAATAAGAGAAATACCATGCAAAACCAGCCTGATTTAATATCACAAAAAGTCTGACATCATCATATCTTATAATGGGATCATTATCATTAACTTCCTTGATTGTCCATCGTAGTTGTAATGAGTACACTATTAATTATTAGTTTTTGGCGCACATAAAATGTTTCAAATCGAAACGGTATAAGACAATAGGTGCTGAAAATTTTTATTTGAGATGCCTCGGTGCTTAATACATCTCATCATTAGGTGAAAAAACAACATTCATTGAGAAATGTATCAAATGAGCCGTGACTTCCCCACACCCGAAGCCATAATCCAATTTATATTTCGATTCTGCAAAGCAGCAATGTGATCATTCCATCTTGTTGTGCCACTGAGCCTAATTTCCTCTACTTGATGAGCATGTTAGTGAAATATTTAACTATGTGATACCTTGTGATTAAAACTCAGGAAGTTTTATTATGGCTAAATGATTTTAACATTCTGGGAATTACAAAAGAAAAATTAGATAAGTCTTGAGTTTGGATCTGTTGTCACATGCTGCATCTTTTTCTCTTCAAAGACTGAAGGCCTGGCCGTCTCACTGTAAAATCACCTGAACTTGGGTTTAACTAATATGTAAAGTGGGCCAGAGCTTAGAAAGGCATGATGCGATTTCGAGGAGTGCCGTCGTTTTGGAAGAGGACTCTTAGAGATCTGAAGCGCCTCCCTCCCTCTTTCTCCTGCTCTAGAGGTTTAGAGACCCAGTGCAATCTCGTTCCAAATCCCTCTGATTTCATGACTCTCAGCGAGCTTCTAGAAGGGGGTGTCGGGCGGTGGGTCGACTTTAGGGTGGCGTGTCTTCTCATGGGCTGGAGCTGGCAGCCTCTGAGGGGGAGTGTGATTTGTTTGTGCTCCCCTTTAGAAAAAGAGCTTACGAGTTCAGCAGAAGAAACGCAGGGAGCTAATGTGAAGATTTAGGACTTTCTCTCAGGCTTGGCCTTCCTTAAGCTCTGTCTGCTTGAGCTGTTTGCCGAGGTCCTGCTCCCACTGAGCACAGATTATTACTCCCTCACTCCTATAGTCCGAGTGACCCACCCACCCCGGCTTCCAGCTACTCCGCTCACACACAAACACGGACACAAACAGTCCTAATCATCCCACTGCTCTAATCCACATTCTGTTATCTCGTTCCATATCTTGACTAAGCATCCTCCAGGGGTTATCATTTTCAACAAGCTAATGTATGGAGAAATACGATAAATATGTTTTTTTTTTTTCTCTCTTTCAAAGCCACAAATCTACTGCATTAAGTGGAGTTGACAAGAAGCTTTTGACTGACCATGTGGTCTTTAAGAAGATGTTTGTCTGATTTGGTGGAGTGAATGAAATGTAATATGGTGTAAATGCTGTTCTGTTTTAGTGTCAACAATTCAAATTTATATCTGGTAAATTAATAGATTTTTTTTCTGAATACTTTTATTTACACTGACATAGGGTTATTGAAACATTGTATTATTTTTTAAAAAGAACAAAAATAATTTAGAGATAATGCAGCAGTGATTGAGAATTTAATTTATGTATATATTCCTTTTATTCTATGGTGATAATTTAATTTCAAGCATAAAATATATTTAAAATGGCATTTATGTCAAATTGTAAATATGTAAAATATCCATACAGAATTGTTTTTTTAATTATTGAAATGGATAGTTCTGATTCTGGTTTCTGATTGATCAGTCATTGTATCTTTTTGCATTTGCATTGTCATAATAATGAGTTTTACATATTATTGAAAACCATATTTAATTAGTTACAACATACATTTTGTGATGATTTATTGTAAAGGCACATATAGTTTATAATTGACTACTGTTGTTCCTCAGTTGACAGAATTATAGAAGATGCTACCATTCCCACTCCTTTATTTTACACAAGTATTACCGACTTTGTAGACTCTTTGCTAAACCGTATCCTCAAACTTCCATCATCTACCCCTTCCCCCCACCCTAACCACCTCAAAAGTAGTTGGCAAAGAAACAGAATAACAAACATATTTGGAGCAAAGCAAGAAAAAGAGGATGAGCCTTTTTTCCATGCCAAAGAGGCTGTCAAAACCCATTACCTAAGTGTCCTTTATCTTCCCATATGCTTTTGTTGCCTAATCAGCTTTGTATCTCCCTAAATCCAGGATTGAGATGGGAAAAAAAACAAATGGATGAGCCCATCATGTAGAGGAATGTGTCCCAGCAGCCTGAGGTGGGCTAGCACGGCTCTGTGGCCAGACGAGGGAATGCAGTCAGAAATAGGACAGGCCACTCGTTAACTCTCCTTGCCGCCAGATCCGATTCTCCAGCCGCTCTCTCGGCTCTTGATCCTCTTGGATTTTTCCTTTCTCACATTTTTTCAAGCAGAAAGGAGGATTGTGGCTTATTCCACCACAATCCACACCGGTGGAGGAGAAGAGGACATATTCAGGATCAAGGCTGGACTTGAGCGGGAAATCGCCTCACAATAGAACTATTACTCTTATCAGATTTGTGTGAGAGGGTTGGTGTTTTTAAAAAGGATGGATTGTAAATGTATGCCAGCGTAGAGGGCCAGCGCTTTTCTCTGCTGTTTGCTAACACGCTGATGTTTTTGTATTGCATGCTATGATAGAGACAAGCGCGGTATCTGACCTAGGAATCATCACGGTTGCTTCTTTAACAGATCAATGAGAGTGAAATAACTGGCCACACACACACCCAAACAAACAACCCCATCAGCTCTCCACTCATCCACTAATCTATACCAGACAAATTAGCCTGGCAAACAGATCGGGACAGAAAAGATTTACTCTGTGCTGGCTAATTACATCAGCTCATTAAGAGTCTTTAAGAGGCTGTGATTAGAGATGTTTGTTCACACTCTGCATGGTGTGTTTAATGGCTGACAGTTTATCACCCATCTGCCTGAAGCTGAGGGGAGGAACCTATTGGAATTCATCAATATTTAAGAAGCTTGTGTCCTGGAGTCAGAAGAACCATTTGGTGGTAGAGCGTCCTGTGAGTTTAGGGTTGTGAGAGATGCCTGTTGACGCAGACAGGACATCCTGTTTGTTTTCTCCACATGTCATGGCAAGTTCCTGTGCAAACCTCATTTGGCCCTTTTCAAACTGTGTATGAGGCTTGCTTTTGAGTTCACATTTTAGGTTCACATCTCACGTGGGGCTCTTTTCTTGTGTCCTTGAGAAGTAATCTAACCTGGATTTCCAACACGAGCACACATGGTGTTAGGCATCTTAGCATCTCCTTGCCTGTGGAGACTCATGGGTCTTCAACGTTTTTCAGGTTAAGGACCCCTTGGTGGATAGAGAAACAGAGCAGGAGCCCCTTATACATGTTGTAGAAAACTGAGTGGTACATTGTTTGGCCTCTGATAAAGATGCTTACATTGCACATCAATTAAAATAGCAAGTTATATCTGTAAAAATTTTATGGTATGATTTATTTGACATACAGAGTCATACACTATCATTCAAAAGTTTGATGTCAGTATGATTTTTTCGAAAGAAGTTAATACTTATTGAGGATGCATTAAATTGTTCAAAACTGACAGTAAAGACAGTTATTATATTTCAAAATATTTCTATTTTGAATAGATGCTATTCATGCTATTCTTTGATTAATAGAACTTCCTATTAATCAAAGAATCCTGAAAAATAATTCATCATGGTTTCCACAAAAACATTAAGCAGCAGAACAATGATAAGAAATGCTTCTTGAACACCAAATCAGCATATACAGTAAGAATGATTTCTGAAGGATCAAGTGATACTGAAGACTGGAGTAAAGGCTGCTGAAAATTCAGCTTTGCCATAGCAGAAATAAATTCCATTTGAAAATACATTAAAATCAAAAACAGCTATTTTAAATTGTAAAAGAATTCACAGTATTACTGTTTTTACTGTATTTTTGATCAAATAAATGCAGTCTTGGTGAGAAAGAGACTTATATACTGACCCCAAACGTTTGAATGTTAGTGTATATGTTTACCTTTGATTGTACTTTAAGTTTTACATTTTTATTTAATGATTGACTGACTTCTGTGGTACACAAAAGAAGGTACAAACAAAAGTGAACCCTGTTGACTTTCATTATGAATTTAAAGCATCATTTGTCTTAAAGAAAATACTTTAAAATATTTTCTTTTGAGTTCCACAAAGAAAAAGAGAGTCACACAGATTTGAAACAACATACGTGTGTGTAAAGGATGAAAGAATCTTCTTTTTTGTGTAAACTATTACTAATATTGTAATTTTAAGTTGCATTATTTTTTTGACAGAAATCAAACAATAATTTGGCAGTCTGCCTACAGTGCTGTCGCAGACTTCCTGTTGATGACCACTGCTTCAGAAGATTGGGCCTAGGGTAGGCATCTAATCTGAGGCATAAAGAGAATCTATTGTTGTTGCTTTTTGTTTTGTTTTTATGTTTGCAGAGAGTGCATGATGTTGTTAACACCACTTGGAATGACCAATCCTCTTCAGCTGCAGTATGAACTTGATTGTGTAGCGCGCATTACAAAGCAGAGCACACTTATGACAAAACAAGACGGCACGCATACATACGCAGACATAAAGTCACTCACATACCAACAGATAATGATGAGAAGATGTTCATATTTCTGACTGATACCAGACTACCTGTGTTGTCACCACGTGTCCCCAGAGAGAGAGCCCTTCTCTCAGCTCCAGTTACCCACACACCCCCTATCTGCCCCGCGGCGACGCGTTCCACAATGGAGAACGGAGCGGTTTGGGAAATGGAGGCCATTTATAACTGCCGCATACGCACACACACCCCCCATCCCAACTTGCGCCGCATTCGGAGACAAAGCGAGAGCCCCCTCTCCATGCTAATGTCACACAATTACCTTTTAACCGCTCAGACAAACGGCGTGTGGGGGGGAGAAGTGACATCAAATCAAAACTGTCACAGGTGATCGAGTCCAGTCATCGAGAGAGAGCGTCAGCTCGCCGCCTGTCACGCGTGCTTATGGGGGCGCTGGAGGTTGAGGGGAGTGTGTTTGTGTGTGTGATTGGAAATGATAACTGACTGCTAATATCCCCCAACATGTTCTTCTCATCAGCTACTAATGTCGCCGCAGAACCGACCCTCAGACACACTGCCATAAATCACCAGACTTTTGGATATCCCTCTCTCGCGCGCTCGTGTTCGCTTCCCCCCCATTTCTCTTTCTCTCCAGCTCCGTCTCTTTCTCTGCCATATCTCTCTGGGGCTTGAGCTGGCAAGCATGGAAAATGGAATGCTCTTGACTAATGATATTCAAAAATGATAGGGAAGAGATTGAAAAAGTGTTCCCCCCTGAACCATGCCGAATGTGTACCTACTAAAGCATCGCTTTTTTTAATGGAGTTTTAGGGGACACTCTTAAACTGCATATGCAGTCAATGTCAACTTATCTCCCACCCTCCAGTGATTTGAGTTATTGATGGATTATAGGGATCTTTGCATCAGACAGAGACGTTCCTTGGGTGTATCAGAATTAAAAACTGCTCAAAATCTCTTAAAATCCAATTTTGCGTCACTTGCAGAATTAATTGCGATGCATCAGGTTCATTCTATAGGGGGCAAATTTCCAGTGTCATTTCTGATGATTCATTGGTGGTAATTCTGTCGTTATAAAACATTCGGTGGCAGATCGGCTCCTCGCTGGGACTTTGATGGTGTTGTGAGCTTGAAATAAGTGTGTTTGAGATGGCAGCCAATGACTGGCAAATTACAAAGGCATTACCGCACAGCATGTAACCATGCCTACAATGCAGCGAGACAAAGAGTCAGAATCCCTCATTGCGTCAATCGATCTGTTTATTGTTAATCATCCACAGATGTTTAATCTAACTTTAAAATTGAATCATGCACAAATGTCTCTTTAAAATCTCTGAGAGGAATTATGTTGTTGGTCTTGTCAATGCTACTATTGTGGTAGTAAAGGAAGGCTGTGAATGAGAGAGATTCTTAATCAATCAGAGATGTTCCTTCAGTCTAGGTGTGTGTGGTTGCTCACACATTGGCGAAAGCAAAGCCCTCAGTCTGACAGCAGAGGCCTTACACTGCACCACACGCCCCACAAAGCTGTCACACTCTTAATTGCCTGTGTGACCCTACCTCCTTTCTTGACAGCCTGCTAATTACCCCCTTTGAGAGCATGTGTGAGGGAGAGAGAGAGAATGAGAGACGAAAATCACTCATAAGCAAGTTTAGTCACAGAAAATAAGGCATTATAGACAAAATTCTGTAGAAGTCAATGAATATTATTTTAAAAGTGACAAAATCAAGTACTACCTTAAGTATAAAGGTAAAAATGTTTATCTTTTTTTTTAATGAGATATTGATAGAACATACACTAATGTTCAAAAGTTTGGGGTCAGTAAGATTTTTTTTTTTTTTTGAAGTAGGAGAAGAAGAAAATTTATACTGCTATTTAGAATGCATGCATTAAATTGAAGGTGCCTATGTTTTTTGTACATTGTAACATACGATTTCTATTCCAATTAAATGATGTTCTATTGAACGTCTTTTTATCAAAGAATCCTAAAAAAAATTATCATGGTTTCCACAAAAATATTAAGAAGAAAAACTGTTTTCAACATCGATAATAATGTTTAAGCACCAGATCAGCAGATTAGAATGATTTCTGAAGGACCATATGACACTGAAGACTGGAGTAATGACTGCTGAAAATTTAGCTTTGCCATCATAAGAATAAAAGACATTTTAAAATACATTAAAATAGAAAAGTTATTTTAAATTGTAATAATATTTTACATTATTTTATTATTTTCAGCCTTGGAGTGCACAAGAGACTCCAAACTTTTGAACAGTAGTGTATTACATGTTTGAGAGGCCATATGCTTCCTAAGTTAGCATAATTGTTTGGTTTGTTCATTTTCATCAGACCCTCATTATGAGAGTTGTGCATATGGCTCCTTTCAGCAGCAGTCATTACAGATTTACTTCAGTGGTGCTGTTACACAGGCCTTCCCAGGACTTTCCTTTCCGACACTCTCCTCAAACGCGAGCAAAAAAATAATAATTAAAGCAGACGAGGGAAGTTCTAAAAAAGGCCATGCAAATGAAATGCTAATGGCATGCTAATGAGGGCTGAGGGGAGGCGGGCGGTGGGTAAAGTTTGGTTAGAGAGCGAGGCAGCGAGGAAGCAGGAAATGGCTGGGTGAGCAGTGAGTATGAATGGTGCCATGCTGAGTGGAGAAACGTTTTGTTAGCGAGGGAATGAGAGAGAGAAAGAGAGAAAGTGTGGGATGTAAGGAGGAGTGAATGGATGCCCCGTGGGCTAATGAATACTGATTGATTTCCAAATTAAATTTCACAACTGTTCTCTCTTTACATCTGCTTTTTTTCTCTCACATTCTCTCTCAAACATGCATTTGTTAATAATACTTACAGTTTCAGGTGTTCGATTTTTATTTCCTTGAGTCTTGAAACTGGAAAGAAAATTTATCAGACATATTCAGGACTGTCCAGTGGACATTGCAAGTAAGAAATCTATTATTCAAAACATCATGCTAGATAAACACCTCATCCACCTGTCACAACCTCTTATAAATGACAAACTAAAGACATAGTTCTGTTTGTCTGGGGCCGCTAATGTTCGACACTCCGTTTTGTGCCCCATCTCTGCTGCCGGCTTCATTTCAATCTTAAAACCCTTTACACGTCCGAGCAGGCAGAGTTTTTGTTGTTTATTTCGGTGCGGGAGGGGGCACAGGCAGGGTCGATCATTAGACGACAGTGTAAAACAAATGCACAAGGTGTAAGAGAGTGTAATGATGAGGAAAGCAGGAGAGGAAAAAACAACAACGTTCAAATACAAGAGGCAATTCTGTTTTTTTTTTCTTAAACAAAATATTAATGATCTTTCATTTGGCTCTCATCACAAGGCGCGTGAGGAGAAATTGCATTCTATTTCGCAAAGCCTAAGAAAGCACGGGCCTAGGTAATGGGTAATAGGTGTAGAGAGGAGAACGGAGGTGAGGGCCGTGGGGCAGAGAAAGCGAGGGAGAGAGCGAGGGGGGAAAAAAACAGAACGAGAAATATTCCCTGAGAGAAAGGGGGGCAGGAAAGGCTGGCTAAGGTGGGAGCGAGAAAAAAAGGAGAGGAGATTGGAAATTGAAATTGATGACATTGAGAGTGACTATGACAGAGACAGGCCCTTTATTCTTTTCTCTTTTTTGAGGAAATCACAGCAGCCAACCTTGCAATGAGGGCAGATCAAGCTAAAATAGGCTGTTGAGTGCTCAGAGAGAGAGAGAGAGGGAGGGAGGGAGGAACGGGTAGAGGTGGTTTGGCAGGAAGGGAGCAGACAGAAGTGGAGGACATTAGTGAGTAGATGATGTTGTCAGTGACCGATGTAAATCACAGCGATACATAGTCAACAGACACACTCGGCTGACTGTGAGGGGGGCAGCCGTCAGGACGCTGGCACTGACAAATGGAATATTTTCAGAGGACTTAATCAGAGGAAAATGGGGTTTCATCTGCACGCCTCCCCGCTCCACTGCCCTCAAAGAGAGAAATGATTGCCTGTCTTTCTCACCCTCGCCTTCCCTCTTCTCCTCTCCGTCTCACTCACTCGTCAAGCATAACCGCAACACACTGGAAAGGTTACAGGAAGACCGTGTACGTAGCTGCTTTGGGCCGCTGTTTTACAATACAGAATGTGCAGAGGGGCAGACGCACACGCACACATTCATGTAGATACATCACATACACTATGACTGATGGACATCGCTATCTCAGATGACAGAGAGGTAATATCGCTGTCTGAGACATGCATCCGATTTTAAACACTTCCACAACTTCATTTGTTCTTGTTTGATGTACCCAAACCAGACAAGATCTATATGTCAGTCGCTGTGTGACACACTGTTTGAATCGGAGGAATGTGAATCATATATAATCAATACAGTGCTGGGAGTAACATAATCAATCACTTTTTACCAGTAACAAACATATTTTTTTCAGAAAGTAACATGTTACTTTTATATTTATTTATTTAATATAATATAACTGACAAATATAGCCAAAAGCAGTATGTGTGAACATATACCTGGAGTTATATTGTGACAAATTTATTGTCATCTCATCTCAAGATTTAGGTTTTAAAAAGTTCTAATTATTGCTAGTAAAGGAAAATAAATTGAATACATAAATAAATACAGCTGTACTCGTTGTACATCTGTTAGTATTGTAGTAATTTAGGTGTAGACTCTGGTGATATTCTGTCTGTACTGCGAGTGTGATTCCTGTAGCGATTCCGTCATCTCATGGTGAGAATAAAAAGTATTGCAATTGTAACAAAAACTGTTTACAGTTTTTTTCATGATTTAGCATAATTAGTTACTTTTTATAATAAGGAAAATAATATTTCGCAATATTTCATAAATGATGTTCGCCAGTATGCCATTCTCTCATTACAGCATAATAGATAGATAATAATACATCACAGTACAATTACACACACACACATATAAACCAACTCTTATTATCTTTTGACCAAAAGCAGGGAAACACATCTGACATGCAGTCTAAATATTTAACTTTGCTTAAGGACCCATAACTGAAAGACCAACTCATGGTTCACAGAGAGAATTTTGAATGTGTATATAAGAATTAATACTTTGTCTTTTATTTTGAATCCCCCGTAGCTTCTTCTAGCACATGTGATGTCAAAGAGTGGTACAGAACAGTGTCAAACTAATAATCAACCTAACAATTACAGTACACGACCAAACCTCACCCCACTTAACCCATAATCACAGGTCATGTGGGTTATGGGTAAGATTTGTGGCTGACTGTATGAGCAGGGTTTAGCATGACAAGTCACCTCTATTAAGTTTTCCACAAGTTTGTTTTTCCATTAGCCAGTGTTGGGTTTAGCATGCTGAGACACCCAAACAGCTAGGAAAATGAAGTACATAGCCTGTGTTACTTATACATGCCACAAGTTTATACGCACAAACACACACACACACACAAATAATCATGTACTGCAGATTTGTACATATAAGCGCAGTGACACATGCACACACACACCCTCCCTGTTCATGGTGCACAGGGCCCAGGTCTCTAAGCCGCAGGTGACCACCGAGCGCTGGATAAACACTAATAAATCTTCCAGCACAGCTCGGCAATCAGTCATCTATCAAAACTTAGTGACAGAGAGAGAGAGAAAGAGAGAGAGAGAGAGAACAGGGAAGGGAGGGGTGTCCGTTAACAAGAAAGTACAGGAAAGTCACCAAGTGAGTGTGTGTTTGTGAGTTTAAGTCTGTATACGGTATTGAATTATAAAAGATGCTTTGACAGTGACCAAATTTTGCACAATTCTAAAGATCTGCACTAATTTCTAGGTCTCTAATCAAATAAGAAAATTTGTGACAAGGGCCATGTGAACATCTGGCATTAAGGCAAATTGATAACATTACAAACACTTTATTATACAAATTTGCCATGTAAAAACGTTTCTTGCAAATTGTTATACTTAATATAATTTGATAGAATTTTTATAATTTAAACTAAATGTAAACTAAACCTATATTAGACTTAATAAATAATTACTAAATCTTTAACTTAAAATGAAAAATATATAAAAATATAAATATAAAAAATAAAATAAATCCAAATAACAATCTCAGTGATACTAAAATAACACATTACATTAAAAATATGCTTCTTGTGGTTACATATAAACTGGTGTTAATTTAACACAGAATCAACCTCAACCTAATATTAGCTTACTCCAGAAAACCGACTAAGGGTCAGATCAGGTAGAAACAGTTCCTTAAAAGGAAAGTACACCTAAAAAGTTCTGTTATTACTTACTTACCTTCATGTCATTCCAAACCTTTGTCATTCCAGACTTCCTTTCTTCGGTGGAAGTTAAAAAGGATATATTTAAAAACTGTTTTACTGTTCATACAATGAAAGGTATTAGGGTCTAATGTATATTTTTCAATATAGCTTGTCATGTAGAATGAGGGAGTTAACAACAAACTGTGCATTCAAGACATATTCAAAACTAACAATGACCTCTCGTTAAATTTTAGTTGAAAATTAACACAATTATAATTCTAGAAAATGAAATCTTGCAGAAACTTTAATCTTTGCAGGCCGTGTCCAGTATATCATGTAATCAAGAGGACATTAAAAGAAATCTGAAGCTTAGTTTGTCTTTCCAGCCTCTCCACCCTCAGTCCTGGCAGTAAGCGTTACAAGCCCCTGATGCCATCCATTTGTCTCATGATGAATGTGGCAATCTTCCAGCCCCTTGCCCTGTCCAACTCATTTGTTATGACCTGACATGCCGGCTGCTTTCCGCTCCATTCTTGCCAGTGGGGACCACAAGCTAAGTAGGATGAGAACTCTATAGCAGACTTTGTTGAAGAGAGGCTGCCAATTATTTTTGTTTTTGTTGTGTCAATGATACAAAGTTATTCTGTTGTGAACTGTCGTAGGAGCCATCCTGCAATAATCTACAAGCTCTCAACTGCACTTTCAGTGTTGAGGAAGCCAGAAAACCCAGATCAATCAATGCTCAGCGAGGGAGAAAAGTTTCTCAGGAGCCATAAAGGTGATTTGATGCTAATCGTTCCCCGAGCTTACATAGACAGCTCGAGAAAGAAATGTTTACAGCTGTCTTTAGCTGAGGGTCTGGTCAGAAGATCAGCTCTCTCGTTCCTCAGCTAGATAAAGGTTACATTGCTTATATTAGCTGGAGGAGGCTATTTAGTCGTGGCACCCTCACTGTTAGTCCAACGCTCAAGCATGAATCACGCACTGTTGCGACAGCAAAATTTGTCACCTTTTCCAGCAGATCAATGATAATTACCTCCCTGACACGAGTTCAGTTATTACTTTACAGGATCAAGGACAGAGGGGAGGGAGGGCTGGGGGCGATAGGCAGAGTCTGATCGATACTCTCTGAAATATGGCTGCTACAGGCCTCAGCAGCTCAACAAACCATTACAGCCACTGTTCTCCACAGCTTAGTGACTGGATCTGTTCTGAGTCCAGCTGTCTCTAAGCTTACTGCCGCTCTGAGAATCAGACAAACCGTGGATGAGGAAAATGATGTCTCTTCTGGTGTATACAAACCTGTAATTGGGTGTCATGTCAAAAAAGGGACCCTCAGTCATTTAACTTGTAATGGGATTATGACAAGTCATACTGTTAGATGTCATAAACTGAAGATCGACTGTGAACATTCTTTTTTTGAAAAATTAATAAAGTGTAGTTAAAAAAGCTGGTGTTAAGCCGATTTGTGTATTTGTTGTTGTTATTAAAATGTTTTTTCCTATCTCAGCTTAATATCCATAAGCCATTCAGTTGTTTCCCCTGAAAACTGTAAACATTGTGGCACTGAAAAGGTTGCTCTGACACCACAACATTGGCTCAACAAATTGCATGACAGACCAATAGCAGATTCAGGAAAACTGTACAAAACCATCATGTTTGCAATATTTATGATGTTTTATTATGTTGTTTTAACTTTGTAAATGACACTTCACTTCTAACACAACTCAAAATCTTGATCTAATGCAAGTGTGTGATTGTAGACTGTTGACACAAATACATTAAACAGTCTTTAAGACATTTAGTTTTACAGGCATTAAGCAATTATGGTCAAGTTTTATATCTTACAACACTAAAAAAAAAAATGTTATACTGACTCTGAAAAACTCCAAACGAAAGATACCCAGGGTTCCTGCTCACTTGTGTGAACATTCCATTGCCATGAGGACTGCAGGTGTGGCAATAATAAGAGCAATAAACTCCATAATGTAAATCGCCTAAGACAGTGCTACAGGTTGACAGGAAGAACAGCTGCAGTGGCAAACCACGTGTAACCAAGTGCATTGGTGAAAAAGTGAAGTAACATCTCACAGCAAAAACTGGCAAATCAAATCTGGTGAAGTCCATGTGCATGAGATGCTTTGTAGTACTTAAAGTAGCTGGTGGTGTTTATATCTGGCTTGCTTATTTGGGGTCTGAAAGACAACTAACTTCCAGTAATTTAGTGATATGACCACATTGACTGACACCATCATATTAGAACAAAACTTCAGCTGAATTGAGCTAGATGATGGCACTGTTGTTTTCTGTAGAGCTGCTTTACAGCTTAATCGCATCTTGCAACATTGACACTGGTACTGAACTGAACTAAACTGATTCAACATTGAACGGACTTGGGCTGAATATGACATTGCTGCCTTTTTTAGAAATGCTTATAGCTGTAACATGGCCTACTGTATTTGTAAGGTGCTCCACAGAGCTTATTTAACCAATGCCAAACTAGCAAAATCTTTTTTCCAGATAGGAGTGATGCTTGTCATCGTTGCAAGCAGTCTCCTGCCTACCATCTCTATATGTTCTGGAGTTGACCTTGGCTGACAGATGTTTGGTCCAATGTTTTTGATACACTCAATAATGCTCTTAACATAGACTTGGGCCCTAACCTCTTGACTGGTCTTTTTGGCATTTCCTCGAGACCTGACTTGACTCTCTCATCTCGCCAGGTTATCGCTTTACTACTGTTTTAGCTAGATGAGCCATTCTTCTCAAGTGGAAACACATCATCCCCCCATTGCATGATATGTGGATCTGCGAAATCTTTTGCTGTATATTTTGCTGTTAAGATTCTCGCTTTCAGGATCCCTCAAATCTTTTCATAAGACCTAGATATATTTTTTGACCACATCTGTAACGGCACGTCAACGGAGTGGGATCCATAAGCAGCTTTATTGAGTAAACCAACAGACAAGGTCAAAATACCGGCAAACAGTTCTGGAGGAGGCTAGGCAGAGAAAGAGTCGCAGGGCAAGCAAAGATCAGGGCAGGCGGCAAGAAATCAGAGTCTAGTGTACAAAATCCAAGTCGAGGCAGGCAGAGAACAATCACAAGGTCAATAGGCAACAGAGTCAAAACCAGAAAAACAAACACGGGTAAAGAACGCTTGGAATTGATGGCCAGGGCAAATCAAGACTTTGCGTCGATCAGAGTGTGAGTGCTGCTTATATGTGGGAGATAATGAGGGACAGGTGTGGTGGGGTAATTGGCCCAGGTATGTGGGATCATGGGAAACTGAGTCCGGGCAAGATGGGATCAGAATTCGGGCGACAGTTCCCTCTGGTGGCGAGAAGAAGGTAACGCCGGAGTTCCGTTCGTAACAGAGCCCTCCCCCTGCGAGCGGCTCCTGACGCGAGGAGGCAAGCGGTGCCGGGGTCGTCCTCGAGATCGGGGGGCTGGTCTTTCCGGGTGGTTCCTATGGAATTCTTCAGTGAGTGTGGGGTCCAGGATATCTCCTGCGTTGACCCAGGAACGTTCCTCCGGTCCAAACCCCTCCCAGTCGACCAGGTATTGCAGAGTTCTGCCCCGACGCCGAGAGTCTAGCAGCTCGTGCACCTCATAGGCCTCCTCGCCGTCAATCAGGAGAGGAGGGGGAATCTGTGGCTCGGGTCCCTCCTCCGGCATCCCGTCCCTCTCGGACCACCAGCGGGTTTCAGTAGGGAGACATGGAAGGTAGGAGAAATGCGGTAGTTAGCAGGCAGTTCTATGCAAAATGATACTGGGGTGATTTGTCTGATGATTTTGAATGGACCCACATACCTGGGGTTGAGTTTCTTGCTGGGTAGTCGTAGACGCAGATCTCTTGTGGATAGCCAGACCCACTGACCTGGGGCCTCATTTATAAAGCGTGCGTACGCTCAGATTTGATCTTAGAGTGTGTGTACGCTTAAATCCACGCCAAAGCTCATATTTATAAAGACGGTCTTTGACGTGGAAAAGTGCTTACCGCCACGTCAAGGTCTGAGCAGGCGTACGCACTTTTCCTTGTGGCAAAGTCAGAGTACTGCAGCTATTTGAATATCTAATAAAAGCGGTGTACGTGCAAGCACCGAATTCATCAAACAACAAAGATGCAGTGTGAGAGATTAATTGTGCAGTGTAGTCAGATTTTTTATTAACGGTAGTTTTTGCGAGATTAAACTGACCTTTTTAGTAGCCTAATGTTGAGAGTTGTTTACTCGCATTCTAGGCTACACAGTTTATTCCTTGTTGTTGTTTTTTATTATTTTATTTTACAAGAGAACTGGCGACGTCTTGTTTTACTACTACTGCGTAAAATAAAATAATAAAAATAAAATAAAATGCATAAACACATCTCCAACCGTTTTGTCTGTGTAGCCTATAAGAATATGTCGTTCAATAACGGTTTTAATATATTCTATTCAATAACATTGTTAACTGTTTTTATTTATAACATCTGCTGCTTTGCTTCTGTGAAAATGAATAGAGACATCAGCCTTAAACTTTGTTTTTGTCATTTACATCAGTTATATTTGTATAAAATACACTAGATATTATTGTGTCAGTACATTAATGGCACATTTGAGCAGCATTAGTAAACTGTAAATATAAAGAAATTCCAAATCACATGCAGGTTTTTTCAGACCTGAGACCATAATCGTGTAATAATTTATTTTATTATGATATGAAACATCCAATTTTTCTTTCTATAATGTTTTTTTTTAAGTTTTGCTAGAATTTTGTGATACTACACTTTTTATTAGTTGTCATAGCAAGTGATTTTAAAAGTAGGATGGCTCACTTTTTATAAGATGACTGAAAATTTTACTTGAATTCGTAGTTTATTCTTACTTTTGGAAACGTTATTGTTTAATAATTACTACTACTACTACCACTACTACTATTATTATTATTTCTGTTGTTTCTAGTAGTAATTTTGATAATAGTCAATAGAAAAAAATATAACCACACACACATTGTTTGTCCAAAGAATAATTACACATTATGAAATAATTTGGATCCACGCATGTTAATAATTCCTATGCATCTATGGCCTATAAAATGGCCTATGAAGTAGTAGTTTGCTAGAAGCAGAATGGCAGCATTAGCGCTTCTTGGAGATATTGCAAACCGTGCAATGAGAAGACAACGCGTTTTTTGGACTGTAATTTTTTTTTTTTTTTTTTTTTACGTTACGTCTTTTAGGGACCTTTGCTGCCCCCCTACCTCATTCACAGCCTGCGCTATACACTGCCATGCCACAAATTTTGTTTTGTGTGAAAGCCCACTGGAGAGACTCTCAAAAAGCGTCCCCGCACGAACCTCTACCTCCGCCAGCAGGACCTCAATTTCAGACTCAGTAAAGTTTTTTTTTTCTTTGTGCTCGTCATTCTCAAGCATAGAAATTCGGATATTGGCGTGTGCTCTTTTATATGATAATGATATTAATTAGGGGGCGTTTACAAGGCGGAGATCTGGCACCAGTCAGCTGCGCACAATTTCAAGATCATTTGCGATTTATAAAGGTCACATCTGGAAGAGAGGCGTACGCACGTGTTTTTGTGCGCACGTTCGTTTTCTCTGAATCGCACTTACGCACTTTTGCGAAATGATCTTAGAACAAATTTAGGATGGTTTCTGCGCAACATTTTATAAATGAGGCCCCTGGTGAGTACGTGGGACCGGCGCGACGATGACGGTTAGCCTGTAGTTCCTGGTGCCTGACAGCTCGTAGCAGGTGAGTGTGTGCACGATCCCAGACCACCTCGCTGTTCTGCAACCATTCAGTGACTGACGGTAGATTGGTGGGTTCACCGGACCATGGAAACATAGGTGGTTGGAAGCCCAGAACGCATTGAAATGGAGTCAATCCAGTGGCTGGTTTTACTAGTGAATTTTGTGCATATTCCGCCCACATCAGGTACCTACTCCACTCGGTCTGGCACTGCTGACAGTAGGATCTCAAAAACTGGATTACCTCCTGATTTAGTCGTTCTGATTGCCCGTTAGATTGGGGATGGTAGCCTGACGTGAGACTGATATTAACGTTAAGGTGCCTTAAGAAAGCGGACCAGACCTGTGAGGTGAACTGGGGACCCCAGTCTGACACTATGTCCTCTGGGAGACCATACAATCGGAATACCTGATTGCACAACAGTTCGGCGGTCTCGAAAGCAGTGGGCAGTTTGGGTAGTGGAAGTAGCCGGCAGGCCTTGGAGAATCGATCTACGATCGTCAGGATGGTGGTGTTGCCTTGTGAGTTGGGCAGATCTGTGATGAAGTCGATCGCGATGTGAGACCAGGGTCGTTGCGGTGTGGGTAGTGGTTTGAGCAGGCCTGCCGGGAGCTGTCTGGGGGTTTTTGAAGAGATGCAGGTATTGCATTGTTTGATAAATTGGGTGGTGTCAGCAGATAGTGTGGGCCACCAAAAGCGGTTTCTGAGCAGATGTTCAGTAGCGGTTATGCCAGGGTGACCGGAGCTGGGTGTGTAATGTACCTGCGTGAGCACTCTTTGTCGGAGGGGTTCAGGAACAAAAGTGAGATTAGCTGGGCACTCAGTGGGGGGCTGAATCTGTTGGTTCATCTGCTCAATTTCGGTCATTATGTCCCATTGTACGGGAGCCACCAGTAACTTGGTGGGCAGAATGTTATCACAAGTGCCAGTTTGAATGCTGTTGTCCATCTGACGTGAGAGAGCGTCGGCCTTCGTGTTCTTGGTGCCCGGCCTGTAAGTGACTGTGAATCGAAATCTTGTGAAGAATAATGCCCACCTAGCCTGCCGTGGGTTGAGTCGCTTGGCAGAACGTAGATACTCTAGGTTCTTGTGGTCCGTTAGCACCACAAATGGGTGAGTAGCGCCCTCCAGCCAGTGGCGCCATTCCTCCAGAGCGAGTTTCATGGCCAAGAGCTCACGATTGCCCACATCATAGTTTCTTTCAGCCGCAGACAACTTTCGGGAAAAGAAAGCACAGGGGAACATTTTGGGAGGCTCACCATGTCGTTGCGAGAGGATTGCCCCTACCCCAGAGTTAGAGGCGTCGACCTCGACGATGAATTGGCGGTCGGGGTCTGGATGCTTAAGGATGGGAGCCTTTAGTTCCTGAAAGGCACGGAGAGCTTCTTGAGACCATTGTAGCTTAGAAGTGTTACGCTTGGTCATGGTGGTTAGTGGTGCTGCGATGGTGCTGAAACTCCTAATGAAACGGCGGTAAAAGTTGGCGAATCCCAAGAAGCGTTGAATTTCCTTTACCGTCTTAGGTTGTGGCCAATCCAGCACTGCTTTTACTTTTCTTTCATCCATTGCCACCCCATCTTGACTGATTATGTAACCCAGGAATGATGTGCTCGTCTGGTGAAATTCGCATTTCTCCAGCTTGGCGTAGAGTTGGTGTTGCGTCAGACGTTTAAGAACTGCCCGAACGTGTTGGACGTGTTCCTTGATTGTGTTGGAATAGATCAGGATGTCGTCGATGTAGATGATCACCCATTTGTCGAGCATGTCCCAAAAGGTGTCATTCATGAATGATTGGAAGACTGAAGGACTGTTTGCAAGGCCGAACGGCATTACCCGATATTCATAGTGCCCACTAGTGGTGGAAAATGCCGTCTTCCATTCATCTCCCTTTCTGATACGGATGAGATTATAAGCATTGCGGAGGTCTAACTTGGTGTAGAACTTGGCTTGGCACAGTTGTTCGAGGGCAGCAGGAACTAGTGGCAATGGATAACGGAACTTGATGGTGTTGTCATTAAGGCCCCGGTAATCGATGCACGGCCGCAATCCTCCATCTTTCTTCTTCACAAAGAAGAAGCCCGCCGACGCGGGAGATGTCGATGGTCTAATGAATCCCTTGGCCAACTCCTCTTCAATATACTGCTTCATGGCTGCGGTCTCTGGCTGAGAGAGCGGAAAAATCCTACCCTTGGGTGGAGTGGTACCTGGGATGAGGTCAATGGCGCAGTCTACAGATCTGTGATTAGGGAGTTGTGTGGCTCTCCTCTTGCTGAAAGCCTCCGCGAGGTCTGCGTACTCGGACGGCAAGTCTGGGATCTCTGTGTTCAGTTCTGGTGATGCGGAAGGTTTAGATATTTTCAGCAGACAGCGCTCCTGGCATGTTGGTCCCCATTCCGTGATTTGCCCCTCTCTCCAGGAGATTTGTGGGTTGTGAGTACGTAGCCAGGGAAGGCCAAGGATAAGAGGATGGTTGGGTGACTGGATGACGTAAAACTGAATGGTCTCCGTGTGTAAGGTTCCAAGTTGCATCTTGATTTCCTCAGTGAGGCGGCAAATCCTTCCCTCACCGAGTGGGCGGCCGTCTAGCGCTTCCACTGCCAAGGAGGAGTTACAATGGGTTAGTTTCAAATGGTGTTGTTGAACAAATTCGGCAGATACAAAATTCCCAGCCGCCCCTGAGTCTAAAAGTGCCGTTGTTTAAATTACTTTGGCCTGGGTGGTTAAAGTGACTGGCAATTTGAGACTAGAGGTTAAGGAACTGGTAGTAACATTCGTACTCACCGATCTTGGGCTGGTAGCCGGACGAACTGGGCATGTTGCCTTAACATGGCCGGCCTGACCGCAGTAAAGGCATAACTGGTTCTGCATGCGGCGCTCTCTCTCTTGGGGAGTCAGGTGAGTAAATCCCAGCTGCATGGGTTCGTCTGCTGGGCTTGGATCGGGAATGGCACGAGGTGTGGTGCGGCCTGGGCGGCGTGATCGGATGAGGTTATCAACGTGAATGGTTAGATCCATGAATTCTCTCAAATCTCTCCCCTCGTCGCGGCACGCCAGCTCGGATTGCAGTTCAGCATTCAATCCCTTACATCTGGATGGTTCGCCGTTAAATCTTTCAGGGAGAGCAAGGCGGGGATTTACGGACGGAGCCGGTATGGGTGGTGGGCTCGCGGGGACCGCTGGTGGTAGCTGAGCGGCTGCCTCGGGCTGGGAGAGGCGGAGTCCCTGTACAGCCCTAACGAGCTCCTCAGTTAGCGTGGTAAGTCGGCTTAGTTGATGCTGGTGCATGGCGAGTTGAGACGCCTGAGTAGAGAGCTCGGTAGACAGTTGCATAATCGCTGCTGGATCGCATAAGGGCGAAGTCTTCTGTAACGGCACGTCAGACGGAGTGGGATCCATAAGCAGCTTTATTGAGTAAACCAACAGACAAGGTCAAAATACCGGCAAACAGTTCTAGAGGAGGCTAGGCAGAGACAGAGTCGCAGGGCAAGCAAAGATCAGGGCAGGCGGCAAGAAATCAGAGTCTAGTGTACAAAATCCAAGTCCAAGCAGGCAGAGAACAATCACAAGGTCAATAGGCAACAGAGTCAAAACCAGAAAAACAAACACGGGTAAAGAACGCTTGGAATTGATGGCCAGGGCAAATCAAGACTTCGCGTCGATCAGAGTGTGAGTGCTGCTTATATGTGGGAGATAATGAGGGACAGGTGTGGTGGGGTAATTGGCCCAGGTATGTGGGATCATGGGAAACTGAGTCCGGGCAAGATGAGATCAGAATTCGGGCGACAGTTCCCTCTGGTGGCGAGAAGAAGGTAACGCCGGAGTTCCGTTCGTAACAACATCAAAGGCTTACTCTGTTCTCCTGATACTAGCGCTAATACACAGTAATTAACTTCTATTGGAAAGAGGGAAGATTGTTTCTTGAGAGAGGAAAGTTTTTTATATATTTATTTATCTTTATTTACTTATTTATTATATTATTTAGTTCCTTTTTATTTTTTCTCTTGGTTTTTTTATTACATTTAATTGTTTTGGGGGTGGGAGGGTTCTGGATGGGTTTAAATTGAGACAATCTCTAATTTTTTTTATTCTTCACTGAATGTATCATTATGTATTTTCTTGTTAAATACCAATAAAAAGATTTTAAAAAAATAAGATAAAATAACTGCTTACAGCTTATTTAATAACTTCACAATTTGAACTGATTTTAACTGACACAGTCTGTATTGTATAAAATGTATATACACACAAATACACACACAATACCATTCAAAAGTTTGTGATCAGTAAGATTTTTTACGTTTTTAAAAGAAGTCTCTTGAAGTCTAATCGAGGTTGCATTTATTTGATCAAAAATAATATTATTAATATTATTACAATTTAAAATAATGGTTTTCTATTTCATTATGCTTTAAAATATACCTTAGTGTCACTTGATCCTTCAGAAATTATTCTAATATGCTGATTTATTATCAGTGTGGAAACAGCTCCTTAATTTTGACCTGTAATACTTTTTTCAGGATTCTTTGATTAATAAAAAGTTCAAATGAACAGCATTTATTCAAAATTGACATATTTTGTTACAATCTACACTACCGTTCTGAAGTTTGGGGTCAGTAAAATTAACCTTAAAAGCTAACGCTTAGTTGGGGAAAGCTTTAGGTTATCTTTCTAATGTCAAGTAGCATCCTTTTTCCTAAAAAAAAAAAATGTTGATAAGACTCAAAATGCATTGTGTTTTCATAGATGGTTTTGCATTTAAATGTGACTTCACTTTGTGAGCTCTTAAGCATCACAAAAAGTGTATATTTTTATGCAAATTATATGTAAAGAAGACTTTTGTTTTAAGGAACGAGAACTTCATCACTGGTCTAACACTCTAATAATACTTCACATATCCATATGGTGAAAACACATGCCCACATGATCCTACATAAAGAATGAAAATTATTACCACACTTGCAAATTATTCTTTATTTCATTATCTTAAGAGATTTGTGTTTAAGTTTTGGAACATGGAAGAAGATGGATGAATGAAATAGGCCAGTTGCCTTTTTCAGAAACTCCTGTTTCTCAGAGTTTTCTGATTCAGAGCTCGGTGGAAAAGCATATTTTATTTTTAGACTCCCACCTCAACACACACACACACACACACACACACACACAGTCCCTGTTCTCAGGCACGCTCCACAGAGTGAGGTCTCTCTCCCTCTCTTTATTAAATGACCTGTCTGCCTGTTTTTGCTGTCTGTCCCTAGTGGCGCTGTATGTTAAATTCTATCATTAAAACCCATTACTGAGCTATCAAAACCCTCTGTAATTCCAGCTAATGACCTCATTTCCCTAAGTGTCACCCATGTCAGTCAGCGCTGGGGCCACTTGCTCTGGCAGGCGCTCAAAGTAGTGTCACACAGTTACGGGACATCCCCCACCCTCCTTTTTTCAGAAAAGAAAAGGAAAAAAAGCTCTTAGAAATCAATGGTGGTGGGAAATGACAAAGCGCAGTGGCATGGGACTTGAGCCCACGTGTTCTGATTTGCTGATTGACCTAATAGGTGCAGTAGTCAAACTGGGGACAGCTTCTGATGTGTTAAGCAGTTTGAGGAGAACACAGACCTTATAAGAGGCGAACGGATGCCATTTCCCGAGTGATTGTTGCACATCTCGCACGTGCCAATCACAATTCTCCCATTTTCACAAGTCGCTTTGTAATGAACATTTAAAAAAATGCAAAGTGGGGATAATGACACACATCATTTCCCAGTTTAATCTTCATCCCGCTCCTCCTCTTCTCCACGAGTTCCCCTTTTTCTACACTGCCAGGCATCGTCCTCTCAATTGGAAAAAGGACCCTAAGGCCACTGGAGCACCAAGCCCCTGTTTCTTCAAGGGATGGATAATTGACTCCCTTCGCTTGGTAATTTATCGCTTGCATATGCAGCTAATACATCAGCAGGCAAAACAGTGCTGACCTCCCAACCTTGTCCAACAACTCTACCACTGCTACCAAAACAAGCACACTTGCCCACACACACACACATGTGCACTTTTGGCCCAGCACACCCCCCTCAATAAAGAGCCAGGAGCCTAGATGTGAATTGGAGAGGGACACAACTGGCAGGGGAAAGGAAATAAAATGATAGATGGGGTGCATTGTGGCATTATGAATGAATTATGCTGGCCAAATACCTTGAGCAGAGCAGTGTGTCAGCCAGTTTCTATACTAATCTTAGAGGAAATATGACTGTCTCTATATTAAAGAGTGTGGCGCTGAGTGAGCTGGTGAATTAGTTGAGCAATCAGTCCATTACAAAGACATATGTTAGATGGCATTATTCAGTGGCCACATTTATCAGCCTCACGCTGTATCATGTTCAGCAGTTGGCTTGTTTTTGCTGTTTTTATCAGTGGGGTATCAGTATTGTCTGTCACCTTCTGTACATTCACTCTGTTTGACAAGGATTCATCCCCACCTTTACTAGAGATCCATCTATCTCCCTATTTATCATGATGACAACACAAAATAAAACACATTATTATGAACACTTGAGTAAATTTAAGCGTGATCTGGCACATATGTCTGTTCACTGTATTCTTTAAACACTCGGGAGAAACAATTAAGCTTTTTTCTCTGTAACAATATGTCTGAATTAATGTGGTAATGCAATAAATGATATTAATAATGAAAAGGAAACCTGAAAAACAATACTAAAATATCCCTTCCTTTTTATCAAACTATAGCACAGGTCATAGCAAATGTTACTATACTCTTTTGTTTGATCATTTTAACCTAGATTTTAATTACAGCTAGCTGTAAGAAAAGTTCAGCCTAAAATACATTGATGAAGAAAGAAAATGTGTTATTCACAGAAACATGAATATACATGACTAAAATAAATAGAAAATTACAGTTGTTTGGTGTGAGATGCTTTGATTCAAAATCTGAATCAATAAAACAAATATAAACTAATCTGACTGCAGTCAAAACTAGAACAACTATAGTGTGTGTATAATTATGAGACAGCAAATGACTAAGTCAAATTATTACAAATAATGTCAGCAATGCTACAAATGCATTTGATTAAATTTCTATAATGTGATTGTAATTAGAGTAAATAATAGCATGTAAATATAATAATGCATTTCTAGATAAGGTTAATAGCTGTATTATCTGTTAAGTATTACAATAAATATTACATAGAAAACACCATTCACGTGAGACATTATTTGTAAAATACAAACATAAGATCTTGATACACAATCATGCCTGGTAAAGTGCACAAATGATTAATTATTAGTTATATTATAATAGTTATATTAATTATTAGCTAATTATAGATATTTGTTAAATTTGGTAGTGTTTTTCCTTCATGTTATGTCACGTCTGATGTCACATCAATGTTTATTAATCATGTTTACCAAATTAAATTCATTCAGGTTGCATGACAAAAATGCGTTAAAGTCCTTCACCGGTCGCGATTCTCTTCGTTCCAGCACGCTCCGACAATGCTCCAGTGTTATCTATTCAGTTAAGGTTTTGGCTCCATCTGCTGTTCAATTGCAAATCAACAGATATTCTCAGCCGTTCACTAAAATTGTTTAAAAGAATACAAGCACACAACTTCACTATAATTCTGGTGACTTAATTAGCCCATAAAGGCAGTTTATAGATAATTAATTATTTAAAACATGTAACCACACTATTCTGTGAAATTAGCTTCTAATGACATTGCTACAGAAATAGTTTTTACTTCAAAGTTGGACTGATATTTTATTTAACCCTAAAAATCTGGGGATGCAAACATTTGAGAGGCTGTGGGGAGATGCAGTGAAAGTGTCTCATTTCTTGGTTTCATGTTGAAAGGATGTTTGTTGTGGAAATTTAGATCTGGTGACTTTAGTTTAGTTTAGTTTAGTTTACAGTCAGCATTTAAAATAACATGGCCACCTGTAGTGGGAAATGTACTCACCTATAAAACTTGATGTATTTCACATATTTATAATATTTGGAGGAAAACTGCATGTATAAAGTTATTGTTAAGTGTTAGCTTTTGTTTATGTCGAAACAGGTTTATGTATGAATTTATTTTTTTAAAATTTCATAATATGTCTGTAAATGTTTGTATATCAGGGGACCTTATCAAAGTATTTTTTTTTTTTTTTTTTTTTTACATATAGACTCTGGACTGTCACGTTTGTTGGCTGTTTTAGAAAATCAGTTCAATAATAGTCCTACTCTTAATACTCTTAAATTAACATTTATAATGAATCATTTATTGATTAATCATTTAGTTAGCTATACCGAATTTAGTTTGATGTCAACAATACAAGGATTTTTCCAGGAAGTTTGTGTCAACACTTTCTATATGTAGTGACAGTGACAAGCAGGACAATTTCACAACAGAAAGACTTGAAAAAAACGGCTTATCATTCAGAGGTCATTCAGAGGTCATTCAGAGGTCAGAAGGCATTAAGTGGATTGTGTACAACAGGTTTATCAGCAAAGCTTTGATCATATTGATAATTAATATCTAAACATTTGCATATCAAATAAGATAAAGCAGGCTAATGCATTCTTAACATTATGCTTATTGATTAAAATAATTTTATAATGAATTGCTGTAAGTTATGAGCGAATAAAATGTTTTGAGAGAATAATTGTTTTAAAATAGTTTTAATTCAATTTATTCCCCAAAAGGGACAACATATTCTGGGGGATACCAAATAAAAATAAAAATTAAAAGTCATGTTTTAAAAAAAGTCATGAAACATTTATTTGTGCCCTAATAAGATGGAAAATAGTGATAAATTATTTGTCTGGTGTCTCTTTATGGTATTGCCTTTTTTTTAGGGTTATAGGCCCATTGGCTGCCCGGCAAACAAACACTAGGAAATATTACTAATGTTCTAGTGTTACTTTCATAAATGTTAAGACATCGCTGATATAATTTATTGTGAATTAAATGGACCTCCGAAAATCCTGTCAGCGCCCTACTGGTCTGGAATCATGTGGCCTGGAATCTGACACACTCACTTTATTATTTGGCCTTTATTCTGCCACAGAATATATGTACTTGATTGTCCTGTACAAACAAAAAAATATCAGGTTTGTCTTTTCAAGTAAGAAGATTTGGTAGGAGACTGGTGAGACTGTGACCTTAATTAGATGCACTAAAGGGAGTAAATACTGGAGCAATGTGTTCATTTGTCCTCAGGGTGTCACTGTTGGGTTAGAGATCACAACAGACAGAAATTGTATCAAATGGCTTAGTTTCATGTTATTGAGTCACACATTACTAAAACAGTTTGCAATTGTACCTACAGAAAACCTCAGAAATGTCCATACTGATGACCCACTAACATAATTTCGCTTGTGCAGCTTTATTAACTGTTTCAAATGCTTTTTTTATAAGATGCGAAGAGAAAGTGTTTATGTATTATTTCACATGTTAAATAATTATTGTGGTTGAATATCTGCTGGGTAAATCCCTGCTTCCCTTTGCCCTGACATGCCACTGCAGAGGTTTCCAACAAGGTTAAAAACAACGTCACCCAACGTGACTGGTTACGCCCTGCCCCTGCCAACGGACGAATGAGAATGGCCGACATTTCTGAGTACAGAGTGACAGCCAATCAAAATGTTTTTTACTCATCTTGATTTGCATGTGTCCAATAAGGATTATTATGCAGATATTGCTCTCATCACAGCTCTCGGGGAAATTAAATCTAATGTAACTCCTCTCGCAGCGTAGATTTACCCGGTGACAGTCAGAGAAACAAGACCTACGAGAACACTGGTGGATTTAATCTGTTTTCAAAGGAAAGTTATTCAAGTACGTGCTGGATTTTATGTGCAACATGACATTTGAAGAACTTAATGGAGATTACTCTATTGAAAGGTAAATATGCCAGTATGCATTTATTCGGCAATTAACCCATATAACATTATTATACTAATTTTACCAGTAAGTGAATAATGTGAGAATCCAGAAAAAAAGTTATATTTAAAAGGAACATAATGGTTTTTCTAATATAACGAGTTATATTCCTGTTTAACATGTAACATGTGAAATAAAGACATTAGCAAACACATTTACCGGGTAAAGTGTCAGCTGCACGAGCTCAGCTCACGAGACTCGAGTTTCTCACGAGACTCTCCGCGCGCTGTGACGTGCCTATTAAACAGCCGCCGAACTTTATCGGTCTAAAGCAGTCTTTAAAGTTTTGCAAAATAAGTTTTGCTTATATTTTATCTGCTTATATAAGAGGAACGCAGGTAAATTACTCACCCAAACACATAAACTAGCAGTGAGTAACTTACATTACTCAAATTACTGTAATAGTTTTCAACCGACGCAGTTTAAAACTGCACGAGCTGTCGCCATTCAAAAATGTTCAATGTTCTGGACTTTATTAATGTTTTATTACTTTATCATTTATCCAAATTGTGTTTCTACAGGATGGATTCTGTGATTAAAGCTCTGGAGGAGGTCCTGCGCTCCGCGTTACCGCAGGGATGTATTACAGTTGGAGTCTATGAGGCTGCAAAGTCACTCAATGTGTAAGTTTAGAGGCTTATAGTGTTATTGGCTTTCAATGTCATTTCAGCAGGTGCAGTGAAACTAACTCAAATCTCAACTCTTCTATCTAGGGACCCTGATAACGTGGTGCTGTGCATCCTGGCCACAGACGACGATGATGTGAAGGATGTGGCGCTTCAGATTCACTTCACTCTCATTCAGGCTTTCTGCTGCGAGAATGACATCAACATCCTGCGCGTGAACAACACGCATCGCCTCGCGCACATCCTCGGAGGCGCCGGCATGCACGGCAGCGAGCAGATGGATCTACACTGCATTCTGGTCGCTGTAAGTGTCAACAATAATTGCACCTGTCATTAGAATCTAAATGGGAAGCAAAAGCCAAAATAGGCCAGTACCCTGCACGTGAGCCACTTCTTTTATTAACTTGTCAGGACATGTCCAGGTGTAACTGCCAGTGCATGACACCCACATGCAGATCCTGCTCTACTCATTCTTATGCAAATAGTTTCTTCACTTAATGTTCCAGGCTCCTATTTGCATTCATTTTTAGAATCAAATGTACAGGTGTCTCAGTATTCATCATTCTAATATTCTTTCAAAAGATTTTATATACTCCATAGGATGCATTTAGTAAGATTTGCATACTCTCAAAATCCCTTCGGACATTTAAATTCATGGTTCTCTACAGCAGTTTGACTTCACTTTTATTCCTACTCATGTAGAATTACCATAGGTCCTCTTTTTCCTGGACATGTCCTGGCCAGGATTTCTAAATTGTTCAATTTAGAAATCCCGTCCAGGAAAAAAATCATGTATTTGTGGTTTGTTGCTGTATTCAGAATTCACAAAAATATTTGTAATCATATGGGTGCCATCCAAAGACAAGGTTGGCAAACAGAATGTAATCCCATCTCTTCTTCTGCTGGTCACAGGTTCCACATGCATCCACATGGAAGAACCCAGCTTTGGGAAAAGTGAACCGCTTCTGCAGAGAGAGTCGCTGTATGGATCAATGGGTGCCCATTATTAACCTTCCAGAACGATGAGGACAGCTAAAAACAAAGGAAAACATGGATAAAAATATCTAGTAAAATGATAAAAGCTAAAAAAGGTAGTCACAAAAAGGACTGATAGTCCAGACTGGTGGAGGGACTAACCTACAGAATGAACTGGAGGAGGAGCATCCTTTTGCAATCTGAGATGATTCAGCAGTTTTTGGCTTTGTTTGTGGGACTTTTTGAGGACGTCACAGGAAGCTAATTGTGAACGGAAGTGAGCGCCTGAGTATCTTGTGAGATAGTTTATTGGTGGGGTGTCATAAAGCACTTCAGTTAATTACAGGATGAAATATTTCTCAGGCAACACAATATCAGAGATATTTTTCAAAGAGGCTGCCCTAGTCTTTGTATTTTTGCCATCATTTTTAATAGTATGCTATTAGTATTCATTAATGTTGGAAAATAAATTATTTTAAAGGGACTTGCTTCTAAACCACTGAGATGAAAAGTATGCATTCACAGTATCCTGTAAGAACTGTTTTTTTTTTCTTTTACATAAGTTAATTGTTCTTTTGTGGTCTTTAAATTATTTATATTAATTTTAAGTATTTATGTAAAAACTTTTTATACTATTATATTCAAATGCAAAATGAATTTTGTGTTGTAATAAAAGTATTTTTGAACACAACATGGTAGTCATGCGGGTTACTCTGTTAGAGGTTTCTGGAAAAGCAGAGTGGAGTAGTAGAATTGACCTGACAACACCATACACCTCTCAGATCAGCAGGGTCACGCTGGACTCAGTGGCCTTCGTGACTCCCTATTACAGACCAACAAAAGCCATCCAAGCCTTTCTTTTGTCCTGCTTTAGTTAGCGTGACCATTGCATCCATTCATCAGATTCCCTTTTCAGCTGAAATGAATTGCTCAGGTTCAGTTTACTGTACGCTTGCTTGCGTCAATGTCAAACTTGCTGTCGTAAATCAAGTTGCTCTTAATTGTGCTGCGTTTGTCAAACTGATACTACTCTGTAGGTTAAAAGTCAATGCGTAGCAAGAATGTAACACATTACACAAGCCCAGCTGGAGAACGGAAGTGTCTAGAGACATGTTTGGAAGTGTTCAGAAAGTGTGGCTGTGATCACATGACTGGCACATATTGGGTCAGGTTTCCAGATACCACATACCAGTAAATCAGTTGTGTAACCCACCACTTCCCTAAGCAAAGGTGATGAAGCAAGGTTTAAATGTTAAGCTGATGCAAGGTAGGTAAACTCCAGTGACGTGAAAAAAATACCATCTCTCAAAGACGAGTTAAATGCAAAACATGGCAGTTAGGTGTTACTTAAAATTTAGCTTAGCTGTTTGTGTAAATGAACCATATGTAATCCTGATCAAAAGTCAGCTAGTCTTTCAACTCAAATAATGAATGGGTTCTGCAGGTGTTAACTGCTCTGTGTAGGCAGTATTCTGACGTCTTTAAAAGTTATTTTTAGACAGCTGGTACAACAAGGACCAGGTGATATAAATGCGGTTTTGTCACAACTTACATCACATTGCACCACTCCTAGAGCTCAGAGTAACACAGCTCGCACGCCACATTAACTATACTTTAATAACAATAGTTTGTCACATCTTTAATGGCTTAGAAGAATTTTAAGCATCATCCAGAATATAGTATATTCTTTATATATATATATATATATATATATATATATATATACATATTACACTACCATTCAGAAGCTGTTGCTATTGCTGTTTTTTAATAACTTGATTCTTTTTTTTTTATTCAGCAAGGATGCATTAAATTGATCATAAATGACAGTAAAGGCATTTATGCAGCAATAGATCGCAATAAATCAGAAAAAAATATTTAAAATTGTAAAAATACTTCACAAAATTACTGTGTATACTGTATTTTTTAAATAAATACAACCTTGGTGAGCATGAACTTTTCAAAATTTAAAAGAGTGATATCTTGCAGAATGTCCAAGTTGCACTTTTACATAAAATGAAAAAAATCAGCTATTACATATAACAAATTTTCATGAGATACACTAATATAGTACAAACTGTTTGACCGTAGATTTCGCAAGAACACAAACATATGCGATGCACTTAGTTTTACTATTTCACAATTTTAATAAAATCTTTCTTTCAAGGTACAGTACATATAGCACATGTTATGAAGGCTTGCAAAAATACAGAAATTAGAATAGAAAGAAACACCAAAAAGAACAAAAGGAACTTGTTTCTTCACAGAGATACTGAGGTCACAGGAATTTGGTTGTGAATCTCAAATACTGCATAACTTCTCTGATGTCTCCACAATAACAGATGTTGCAACGGCAATATATGGATGCTTGACCCATTAAAGGTGTGAATCTTTCACAACTGCCCTTTTTGGGAAAAAATTCATTCAATTCATAGACAAGATCAAACAACAGTGGTCTTTGTTTTACAAATGTCCTAGGCACAGGAAAAAGACATTTAAATCAGAAGGAAAAGGTACTTTAAATCTAAACAGAACAGAAAAGTTACTCCGTGTCAACAGATAAAACATGTCATCTTTTCATTGTATATATATATCTGTAATAAGTGAGGACTGCTTTGAACAATCTAAGGCACAAGGGTTTGAAAGTGCAGGGTAATCAGTTCTCTTTTCCTATAAACCACACAAGAAACTTGTCTAATGTTTTTGCACATAGTGGTACTGCCTTTCATTGAGAACTATTTTTTGTGTAATGTGAGATTTACTATATTGTTTTATTTACCCAGCATGCACTTAAACGGTGATGATTGCAGAAGTCACATTAGATTCATAATCCAAATCAAAATATGGATCTTTAAATTCCATTTATTTCTGTCAGTCCCTTTGCTATAACATTATTCATATGTACTGCTAGAGGAATATATAACACACGTTAAGTGAGATTTAATCAGTTAATGTAGTTGCAAGCTCCTTGTATCATAATGTGATGTGCTACTTCCCTATTTCAAACACAAAGTGTAACTAAAAGCATCATTCGGTGGAAAGAGGAACTTAAGGCCATCTTAAAACATCTAAACGGCTTGATTTATAGGATAATTTCGTGGAATGATTTCAGTTTGGCCCAAACAACCAAACAGAAGACAAGTGATGCTGGTAAAGATGAGATTCAATTCTAATCATTACCAAAATGGCAATTAATTAGTACTGATTGGAGTTTATTTACAGTAATAAATACTGTAAGAGCTAAATACAGTTAAGACATGGCACAAAGTTATACTAAGGAGCTAGAGCTGGACTTAAGGCAAAGTTGAGTAGAAGTAATTAAATAAGATTAATGCTTGTTACACTACAATATAGTGCAGGGCTTTTTGTCCTTGAAGGGGTTTTCTGAGGCAGGGATGCCCATGAGCAGGGGGTCGTATTTGGCGTTTTCTCCACAGTAACGCATGAGGTCAGCTGAGGCCTTGGATATCTGGATGAGACAAGCCAGAATGTGAAAAATGTTCTTGCATGTTTTTATTTTTGTTTTATTTGTTTAACCCTTTATTGCATGGATTATTCAAACACAAAGAAACATCTTATGGTTTATTTTTATTTCAAAACAACAATATACACTACTGTTCAAAAGTTTGGGGTCATAAAGTTTTTTTTAACCTTTACCTTTGAAAGAAGTCTTTCGTGCTTACCGAGGCTGCATTTACTTGATAAAAATACAGTAAATCAGTAAAATTGGGAAATATTACAACTTAAAGTAAACAGACTATTTAAATATATATTTCAAAATGTAAACTTATTGCTGTGATGACAAAACCGAATTTTCAGCAGCCATTATGATGCTTCAGAAATCATTCATAAATGCTGTTCCCCCAAAACTGAAAATTCTGTCATCATTTACTCGCCTCAGGTTGTTTCAAATCTGTATGAGTTTCTTTCTTCTACTGAACATAAAAGAATATATCTTGAAGAGTTGCTGGTCCCCACTGACTTCAATAGTGTGGAAAAAAACACACACTATGTATCATGTCAATGGGACCAGAAACAGTTTGGTTACCCATATTCTTAAAAATACCTTGTTTTGCATTCAGCAGAAGAAATAAATTCATACAGGTTTGGAACAAGTTGAAGGTGAGGAAATTATTACAGAACTATCAGAATTACCAGTGATTAAACTTATTAAAGAATAAACAGTTGTGCTGCTCAATGTTTTTATGTAAATCATGATACATTTTTTAAGGATAAATATACTTTGATAAATAGAAATTTCAAAAGAACAGCATTTATTTAAAACTGAAATATTTTCACATTATGATTTTGATCAATTTAATGTATACATTCAAATAATAACAATAATAATTTATTTTAAAAAAAATCGTACTGACCCCAAACTTTTGGAGGGTAGCATAAATGTTACCATTTTTTCCCCAAAATGATGTAGCCTTCATATCACTACCACAACATCAGTTTCCAAAAACATTGAATCTGTGATTTTGTGATAATATAGCATAAGATATTTAAAAGACTAGTCATTTTTGATTGAGAGGTATAATTATCTATTTATTTTGTCATAAATTTAAAATACACAATCACATATAAAGAGGAATAAAGGAAAGAAAGATCTTTTAAAGATGCAAGGAAAAGAAAATGTACCTTTATCCTCTCAATACTGGCCTCGACTCTCAGTTGCTGTACCATCCTCCTAGCATGTGCCAGGTTGTTTGAGCCCACCATTTTAGAGGACATTTTTGAAACCATATAACTGCAAATACAAAACAAAAAACACATAAAACAGTTATAAACCTACAGACATCATAAAACAATCACATCACAACAACATAGTGACCTGTGCATCACCAGTTTTCTTATTGTTTTCACAATAAAAACATACTGAAATTAACGCACAAGACAAAAGTCTACTCAATAAGAGAGCATCTGACTGGACAGTTATCAGTAAAAAGGGATGTTCACTATTCGGAATACAACCCGAATTCCGGAAATGTTGGGACGTTTTTTAAATTTGAATAAAATGAAAACTAAAAGAATTTCAAATCACATGAGCCAATATTTTATTCACAATAGAACATAGATTACATAAATGTTTAAACTGAGAAATGTTATGCACAAAATGAGCTCATTTCAAATTTGATGCCTGCTACAGGTCCCATTCTTGCATGATATAGGCTTCCTGCTGCTGAAGAGTTCGTGGTCATCTTTGATGTATTTTTCATTTAATAATGCGCCAAATGTTCTCTATAGGTGAAAGATCTGGACTGCAGGCAGGCCAATTCAGCACCCGGACTCTTCTACTACGAAGCATGCTGTTGTAAGAGCTGCAGTATGTCATTTTGCATTGTCCTGCTGAAATTCACGTCGTCTTGAGGGGAGCATATGTTGCTCTAAAACCTTTATATACCTTTCAGCATTCATAGTGCCTTCCAAAACATGCAAGCTGCCCATACCGTATGCACATATGCACCCCCATACCATCAGAGATGCTGGCTTTTGAACTGAACGCTGATAACACACTGGAGGGTCTCCCTCCTCTTTAGCCCCGAGGACATGGCTTCTGTGATTTCCAACAAGAATGTCAAATTTGGACTCATCTGACCACAGAAAACTTTTCCACTTTGAAACAGTCCATTTTAAATGAGCCTTAGCCCACAGGACATGACGGCACTTCTGGACCATGTTCACAAATGGCTTCCTTTTTGCATGATACAAATTTAAAAAAACGTCCCAACATTTCCGGAATTCGGGTTGTACTGGCCTCTACAGTCCCACACCCCTGATATCCTTACTCACACAAACTGGAAGGTTAGTTGCAATAGTTACTGACATACACTCAAATTATTCTTAATTCTCCACAGATAAAATGCCGAAACCTTCTCAGGAACTGAAGTAATGCTGGAATTGAAGTGCTTGTACTGTGGATAACAAGTTGAGTCTTGAGCTTGGCTACTAGCATCCACAATTGGATTCATTATAATATGACAGTCCTGTTTAATATGCATCAGCCATGTCTTGCTTACATTTGATATGTATTTTATGCCACTAATACAAATCTGAAGACCTAAATCTACTTTTAGATTGTTGTTTGGTTTAATAAGCCAGTCTAACTGGATAAGGTAAATGAAAAGCTCTCCGTTCAAAGCAGGGATGGGTCATGATGGTCAAAATGTATTGATTTTTTTTTTTTTTTGTACGTTTCTTCTTTTTTTTTAAATTGTTTAATTTGAAATGCAAGAACATGTCCTATGCCATAAGAAACACATCTCCAATCAGGGTCAGGTGAACCCAAACCAACCTAATTATACATAACAAATTCAAAAGTTCCTGTAATGTATTATCCATTTCCATGTTCCTGCATTCTCTGAACTGCAATACCTCATACCACAATGAGGTAGTAAACACCATCTATTGTGACTCAAAAATACTGTAACAAAAGAGACAAAAAGTTTATTTTACTGACTTATGGGAAAAGGAAGAGGAAATATTGCAGCATTCTTTCCTCTGGTGGTGTTTTATGTTACAAAACCTTTTTTCACATGGGACATGTCCTACTTTACCTGGCTTAAGGAAGTTTGGCAGTGGCGTGGTGTCACACACTTACAAAACCAGGACAGTGTTACAGTGCTCTCTATGGGGAATGATTACATAAACACAAATGCCCTTCCATAATATCCAGACGCCAGTCGACCGACAGTCTGCACTACAAATGTCCAGTGTAAGCTATTCATGTTATAGATATTAAAAAAAAAAAAAGATGTAAGAAAGAAGTGCAATCGCAATTTAACATGCAAATATTATAATGATATTAGAATTGGAAAGCTGAACATTCTATGAATGTACACTACAGTTCAAAAGTTTAGGGTCAGTGAGACGACTTAATATTTTTGAAAGAAGTCTCATGTTCACCAAGGCTGCATTTATTTGATAAAAAATTAAAAATGATCCTTCAGAAATCATGGTGAAACATTTATTATTATTATCAGTGCTGAAAACAAGTGTGCTGCTTAAGATTTTTGTGGAAACCATAATACACTTTTTCAGAATTCTTTGATGAATAGAAAGTTCAAAAGAACAGCATTTATTAGAAACAATTATTTCATAACATATGAATGTATTTACTGTTACTTTTGATTAAAGTTAATTAAAGTAACGTAATCAAAAATGCTCTTCCAGAATATCCAGACCTCAGTTGACAGACAGACCACAGGAGACTGTCTGCACTACAACTGTCCAGTTTAACCTATTACATTCTGTTAGCCTATATATAAGAAACATATTTTAAAAAGCATATTTAATGAGAAATAGAAAGGAGTTTTCCAAACATCATTGGTTTTTCCAGTTACTGTTTATGGCATGAAATACATTTGGGAAAAAAATCCTTGGGCCATTTCCTATTGCTTTCATACTCATGAAGTCATGAAGGAACGTTCCTAAATAATTTATTACACCATCTAAATAAAACACTGGAACATTTAGGCTAAATATAGTAACAGAACATACAAAGTACACTGGATGCCATCATTTACAGTACACACTGCTTGAATTTTATGACCATGTCTGATTTTTTTAAAGATAGGAAGACAGGCTTTAAAGATATGTATGTATGTCTATGCCTCAATCAAAGAAAATGAGATGATCACTTTATGTTCTGCATACGCATGTGTAGATGTGTGTAGGGGAGGTACACAAAACATGTCCCTGTCTCAGTGTTACCCTATTAGCCCTGAGGTCACCAACTGCTGCCCCTAGACATGTTCATTCAGCAGATGTTATCAGTTCCTTCCACTCGCCTAGTCACATGATCTCACAGTGACACCAGCACGCCCTGATCAACCGGCCGTAGTAATGCAACTCATTCTCACTCAGCATGAACTACTGTGACTGCTCAGCACATTTGGACTTGCATCACCTGAAGGCAGCAAAGCAATAGTGTTAAAGTTTTAGGTAAGCTCAGGTTTTAAGCATTAAAGGTGTTGGGGATAAAAGACACATGTCTTCAATATGCAAAAAGTGTAAGAAAGTCAAGAATACTAATTAGATGTTTAGGACAGTGCTTCTCAACCAGGAGGATATATGATGCAATAGTTCACCCAAAAATGAAAATCTTCTGACAATTTATTAACTCTCAGGCCATCTAATAAGTAAATGAGTTTGCTTCTTCATCGGAACAGTTTTGGAGAAATTTAGCATTGCATCATGCACAAATGGATCCTCTGCAGTGAATGGGTGCCGTCAGCATGAGAATTTAAACAACTGATAAAAACATCACAATAATCCACAAGTAACCCACAGGACTCCAGTCCATCAATTAATGTCCTGTGAAGCAAAAAGCTGCTTGCTTGTAAGAAACAAATCCATCATTAAGATGTTTTTAACTTCAAATGAGTCCTCTATCCATAATATTGCTTTCTCCAGTGAAAAGAGCTTTCTCCGATGCTCTTTAAAACATTTTCCTCCCTCCTTTGTCCTCCTCCTCCCCTCCTTCATCAACTCTAACAGCTGACGACTTTGCCACATTCTTCATTAATAAAATTACAAACCTCACTGCGCAATTCTCCACACCACCAACTGTCAAACACATCTTACCAGCAAACATACACTCATTCACATCCTTCTCTCCACTCTCTGAGGCAGAAGTCTCTAAACTCATCCTATCCAGTCATCCTACTACTTGTCTGCTTGATCCTATTCCATCTCATCTTCTTCAAGCCATTTCTCCTGCAGTTGTACCTGCACTCACTCACATCGTTAACACATCCCTTTACACTGGAGTTTTTCCCTCAGCATTTAAACAGGCCCATATAACCCCACTTCTTAAGAAACCCACTCTTAACCCAACTCTTTTAGGGAACTATAGACCGGTTTCCCTTCTATCTTTCATTGCTAAAACACTTGAACGAGTTGTGTTCAACCAAGTCTCTGCCTTTCTCACACAGAACAACCTCCGGGACAGCAACCAATCTGGCTTCAGAAGTGGACATTCGACCGAACCTGCCTTGCTCTCAGTTGTTGAAGCCCTAAGACTTGCAAGAGCGGCTTCCAAGTCTTCATTACTTATCTTGCTGGATCTGTCCGCTGCGTTTGATACGGTCAACCACCAGATCCTCCTGTCAACCCTATTGAGAAAGGGCATCTCAGAAACCGCACTCCAGTGGTTTGAGTCTTACCTCTCAGATAGATCCTTCAAGGTATCTTGGAGAGGTGAGGTATCCAAGTCACAACATCTAGCTACTGGGGTGCCTCAGGGCTCAGTTCTTGAACCACTTCTCTTCTCTGTCTACATGGCATCACTAGGTTCTGTCATTCAGAAACATGGCTTTTCATATCCCTGCTATGCTGATGACACTCAACTCTACCTCTCATTCCATCCTGATGATCTGACGATAGTTGCTCGCATCTCAGCATGTCTAACAGACATTTCTTGCTGGATGAAGGACCATCACCTTCAACTCAACCTAGCGAAGACAGAACTGCTTGTAGTTTCAGCAAACCCATCACTTCATCACAATTTCACCTTCCAGTTAGGCTCATCAACCATAACTTCTTCAAAAACAGCCAGAAACCTTGCAGTTGTGATTGATGATAAGCTGAATTTCTCAGACTACATTGCTAAAACTACCCGGTCCTGCGGATTTGCTTTATACAATATTAGGAAGATCAGGCCCTTTCTTTCAGAACATGCAACACAACTCCTTGTTCAAGCTCTTGTTCTGTCCAGACTTGACTATTGCAATGCTCTCTTGGCAGGTCTTCCAGCCAATTCCATCAAACCTCTACAATTAATCCAAAATGCCACTGCAAGATTAATCTTTAATGAGCCAAAAAGAACGCACGTCACACCTCTGTTCATCAATTTGCACTGGCTACCAATAGCTGCTCGCATAAAATTCAAGGCATTAATGTTTGCCAACAAAACCACCTCTGGCTCTGCACCCCTTTACCTAAATTTATTACTTCAGACCTATGTGCCCTCTAGAAGCTTGCTTTCTGCAAGTGAATGATGCATTATTGTGCCATCCCAAAGAGGCACAAAATCACTTTCACAGACTTTTTCATTAACTGTTCCCACCTGGTGGGATGACCTGCTCAACTCAATCCGAGTAGCTGAATCCTTAGCCATCTTCAAGAAATGGCTAAAAACACATCTCTTCCAGCTTTATTTGACCCTCTAACTCTAGCACTCTCTATTCTAATTCGATTTTATCTATCTGTCTTTTTATAAAAATAAAAAAAACACGCACACACTTGACCCTCTATCAATTGCATATTTATTCTGTAACTGCTGGCTTTTCTTGGTAAAACTAACACTAGCTTTTTTTCTATTCTATCTACTTGTTTCTTAAAAAAAAAAAAAAACACTAGGTTTCTTTTTTTCTATATTCTATCTACTTGTTATCTAAAAAAAAAAAAAAAAAAAACTTTCTACATGTACTGCGTTAGGCTATCCAAGACTGGTCATAGCACTTGCATGTTGTTGCTCTTTTGTTGGTTTTGATTGCTTCTATTGTCCTCATTTGTAAGTCGCTTTGGATAAAAGCGTCTGCTAAATGACTAAATAAATAAAAAGTCATCTTGTCTCACTGAGGAGAGAAATATGCACATATCAAGCACAATTTACAAGCAAAAAAAGTTCAAAACAGTTCTCAACAAATATTTTGGTGGATTTTGATATGAGAGGACAACAAGGGATGGATATTAAAATCACCTTGATGGATTTGTGTCTTACAAACATGCCGCTTTTTGCTTCACAAGACAATTGATGGACTGAAGTGTGTGCACTTGTGGATTATTGTGATGTTTTTATTTGAACTCCCATTCTGATGATCACACTATGTAGCCCCATTTCATGATGAATGACTGACAGGTTCAGAGGCATAAAGATAACTGGTCTAATATCTGATAACCATCTCTCTTTCTCCAGGGTTTTCTCCAGGGTTTTTTAACGACTTTATGGAAATTTTATTAGGTCAGAGGCCATTTCTACAGAAAGTGGTCTGTTAACCCCCAGGGTCCAGTTCTATAGAAACAGCTCTCAAAACCACTTCACATTTGACAGTGCATGCAGCTCTCTGACAAACAGATGTATTGCCCGACAGTTATTCTATGGAAAGCATCAGCCTAGACTTTTATCATGAAAAGGATGTGTCAAGAGCTATCAAAACTACACTACAAAACTACTCCACAAAATGAATGTGCGCTCATATCTAATAAACATGCAGTACAGCAGAATTCAGTATGTCCAGAATGAGACTGTCTTGTGCGGTTAGATAAAACATTGCCTAAACATTGATATTCTACGCAATCCTCCCTTCATATAAGATATGGATACACAGAGTAAAATTCTGGCCAATAATAAGCTGAATTATTTTTAAGTTATGGCCAATAATTGATAAATGACTTATTAAGAATCTGTACTATTTTGTCTAAATACATTACCAAGTTTGGGTCAGTAAGATTTTTTTAAATGTTTTTGAAAGAAGTCATACACTCAGCAAAGCTGTACTTATTTGATATTTTAATATTTTTGAGGAAACCACGAAATAAATTTTTCAGAATTCTTTGATGAATAGAAAGTTCAAAAGAAAAGCATTTTTTTGGAATAGAAATCTTTTGTAACTTTATATGATTTTACATTCAGTTTTGCTCAATTTAATGAGTCCCTTCGGAAAAGAAGTTTTCATTTCTTTAAAAAATAACTTTTGAATTGAATCTGTCATTTCAAATCCTACAAGTGAATTTAGACATCAAAACATCAAAAGCAACAGTCTTTAAAATGGATATTTTTAATGAGACTGGCTAAATATAAAGTATTATATTTAAATATTACATATTTCTTTAAATTAGCAATTAAATATCCCATATTGACTGAAACCAATAAATGAATAAATCAATAATGTTGATATGATACATATGTATTGTGCTTTCCTAGTTTAAAAAAAGCCATTTAAGCCAGTTTTATCAAACTCTTAAACCATTAGAAGCACTGCAGCACAATGAGGCCAGTTTGCTTTAGTATTTAACAACTGTAATCTGATTTGCAACCAACAGTGTAAAGTATAAAGGTGATATCATGCACTTGGCCAAGCATCATGCAGTATTAATGGCCAAGTCAAAAATAGCCACTGTGCAGTGACTCCCAGCAGATGGGAATATGTGAACAAGTCCACAAAAACGAGCCAATCCACACTGAACAACACAGGGCAAGGGCTACAATAATGGGCCATTATCAGTCAACGCCTGGGGCCTAAACAAACACCAGTTCCCGGAGATAATGTCTCATGTACGTCAGCATGCATGCGGCCTGATAACCAAGAGCTTTGTGTCGAGGTTTCACCCCCTGGAAAAGAAATAACTTTGATGTTAGGGGATGAACCAGCGCAAAGGTAGTTCTCAAAGTCAGGCAACCCTGGAAAAATTCTAGGGCTGGGAACAGTCTAAAGCGAAAGAATTGTATTTTTGTTCTTTGTTGTGGTTTAAGGGAGAAGTAGCCTATAGAGGGAAAAAAAGAGTGAGAGAGGATTGCAGCTGTGAATGGGAGGTTGTGCGTATATCTATGGGCAAGATGCCAGATATGCTGGTGCAACAGAGGTGCAATAAAACTCCCATCCATTGTGTTCTCTGCCTGCCACCCTCCTCTTAATGCCCCCATTCATCTCAGCAGCTGAGAAATGCACAACTATTCAACTTCGAACAACAAACTCACCCCAGCAAAGCTCTGCGTTTAGGCTACAACTCTAAAACAAAGCAGTCTTTATGAAGCCCCAGTCACTAGAAGCTCCACTGTGTATGAGTACATCAGATTATATGTCGCTATCCGAGGCCAAAGGTCTGTGCTTGGCTCCTCCTAGTTTATATGCTGGATGGCTCAATAACAGTGAAAACACAGTAATGTCACACAGCAGTGACTGGGTTTGGGCTTTTACAGGGAGGGTCTTTGTGCCGAGGGGCTCGACTATGGGAAAAGCGAGACAAGAAAACAAGCAAATGTAGAATGAGAGAAAGATGTGAGTTTATGGAAAACAAATTATCCTTAAAAAGATCACCCAAAAAAAGATTCACGTACACACCTTCGTGTCTTTCCAAACCTGTATGACTTTCTGTCTTCTGTTGAACACAAAAGATGATATTTTGAATCATGTGTGAGGTGTCTTTTTTTCAGTTTTGTTGGGTTTCACAGGAGAAATAAAGTCATACCGATTTGGAACAACATGAAGGTGAGTAAATAATGCAAGAATTGTCATTTTTGGATTAACTATCTCGATAATGAAAATAACTAAATGACAGTTTAAGAGATGGTTAAAATAACAAGAGGGCATAGATTCATTCATTGAAACAAGCTGCAAATAGATTCTTACATTTTTGGACCACCGTTGGGCAGGCCCTTGTAATTAGTTGCCAGGGTGTTGCTTTGCAGTTACTAAGTTATTTTCAACCTAGGCTCATTGGAAATACGTGTCTCTACATACATTTCTGCAAAACTGAAAAAACTTACCTATATGTACGATTCACTGCAGTTTCCAGTTGAAATGAACACTAGAGGCAGTAAAACTCTGACAACTTTTATTCCTTTTCACACGAAGTATGACTTACAGGAACAGTTTTGATTATTTTCTCACAGTTACTTGCAGAATGGTATGTTATGACTTCAAAACAATTTTAACATCCTGCACGATTTGAAAACTGATACTTTTGAACGTTGTCGTCACATATACATATAGCTTCATATGTATGAGCTTCATATGTAACTCAGTAGTTTAGTTTACTCGGTAGCTCATGCGATACAGCGTTGCACTTAGGTGATGAAAAGTGCTCCGGTACGAATCCCGTCAAACTACAGTTCAACAAAACAGCTCAAACAAATCTGCAAAAGGAAGTTCAACAAAACAGCTCAAATCTGCAAAAGGAAGTTAAAATATGGCATGCATCAGCGATTACGTTTTTATATTACTTTTGCATTTGTTAACACTTTCGGGTAGGTTTAGGTTTGGGTTTGGTGTAGGCAGGACAGGTTTTGTGTATGAAATGTCACATATTTTCATGAAGAACAAGAACAAGAAAACACATGGGAATGAAGAGGAACATCAATGTACTAAAGCAAGATAAAGCAGATTATGAACAAACGAAACAAGCTAAGACTTGAGAGAAACAAACTGAGACCAAAAGAGTCTGCCGTGCAAGATACGATTTGGATTTGCAAGTATTTGCATAAACCATTCATATTCACTGAAGTATACATGAACCTATAGCAATGGGTACAATAACATTCACCTTTGTACAGCAATCTGATGATAATGTATTAGAAATAAAAAATCTGTATGTCTCAAATGACTCTTATACAGCAAACAATGCATGCTTTGGTTTAAAAGAAACCCTGTCAATCCAGCCTCCCTTCACAAACTGGAAAGAAATCCACACATGAACGCCTCCAGAGTTTCTGCATGTCACATGAACCGAAGTGTCATCATGGGATCAAAGATTCTTTCCATGAACTCATCAGCACATGATAACACCCATATGATATATTGGTCAACCGGCTCCACAGCATCAAGGGTTTTCGTGGAATAAAGTCTACAGGAGATTGTGTCAGGTTTGGGCATACAGCCACTCATAATATGGGGAAAACCACTGCATGACAGGATCTCATAAACACTATTGTTCAACACACACACACACACAAAAAAACACATTCATCGCAAAGTACACATATTACAAACTCCACCCCCAGAAATACTAAAGACTAAAACTAGATGTTTACATTTTATGGAAATTTGAGTGGTATTATTTATATGCAAATTTATATGCAAAACTCGCAATACTAAAGTGTTGCTATGCAGTTTCTAAGGTGTTCTAGGTGCTTTTTAGCATGTTGCTATGTGGTTTAAAGGGTGTTCTGAGTGGTTGTTTAGGGACCCAAGCGAGGTATTAAGTTGCAATTTGGAGATATAAATTTGCAATTACTTGAAATAAAGCTGCAATTGCAAAACAAAGTTCAATTACCTGTTTTTTTTTTGTTTGTTTTTTACAGGGAGGTGGAAAAACAATTGCAGAGTTTGTTTAATACATTACCACTAAGTGTGCCACCACATCGGTGAAATTACTGTGAAACTTTGTGGGCAAAAATTTACAGGACCCACTAAACCTGATGTCGAAATCTACGGGGGGACATATTTTGCCCTCAAGCAAAATTCCAGATCTTATGGGATTGTAAATGACCTTTGCCTGTGAAATGCAGAGAATACATTTCACTGCTGGTTATATACTCTCTATATATAATCGTTATGTGACAAATAAAACAATTCTATTCTATTCTATTCTATTCAAGGCACCGTACCCCCAATTGCTCCCCGGGCGCAGCAGCATTGGCTGCCCACTGCTCCGGGTGTGTGTTCATGGTGTGTGTGTGTTCACTGCTGTGTGTGTGTGCACTTTGGATGGGTTAAATGCAGAGCACAAATTCCGAGTATGGGTCACCACTTATAAATCCATATAAAAAGTATAAGCAATACTACACTATAAAAAAAATGGTGCTATATAGCACTAAAAGTGGTTCTTGGCTTGTAATCATAGGGGAACCACTTTTGGTGCTATATAGCAACATATCTTTAAAGGTGCTATACAGCACCTTTGTCAAATGGGGCTATGTAGAAGTGAAGTGACGTGTGGCCAAGTATGGTGACCCATACTCGGAATTTGTGCTCTGCATTTAACCCATCCAAAGTGCACACACACACAGCAGTGAACACACACCCGGAGCAGTGGGCAGCCAATGTTGCGGCGCCCGGGGAGCAATTGGGGGTACGGTGCCTTGAATAGAATAGAATAGAATAGAATTGTTTTATTTGTCACATACACGATTATATATAGAGAGTATATAACCAGCAGTGAAATGTATTCTCTGCATTTAACCCATCCTAAGTGAACACACACCCGGAGCAGTGGGCAGCCATGTTACAGCGCCCGGGGAGCAGTTGGGGGTTCGGTGTCTTGCTCAAGGACACCTCAGTCGTGGTATTGAAGATGGAGAGAGCACTGGTTATTCACTCCCTCACCAACAATCCCTGCCGGACCCGAGATTCGAACCCACAACCTTTGGATTACGAGTCCGACTCTCTAACCATTAGGCCACGACTTCCCCCTTATAAGAACCATAAGAGGTGCCATATTGCATTGTATTTCTTCAAAACAAATGGTGCTAAACAGCACCAACAGTGGTTCTTTGGCTCGTAAAGAACCTTTAAAGGGGCTTAACAGGTTCTAGTAAAGCAGTGATCTTGCAGAAAGAATACGCTGACTGATGCAAATGCATTTTCAAAACAGCACGTTTTTCATTATTTCTAAATATATATAACCACAATCTGTGTATGATATTTGTGCAATGAAAGACAGTGGCTCATAGTCACAAAATCATAAGCATTTCCTGGAAGGTATTTTGAACCACACAGAAGCTCAGAACATCATGACACAAACTGTTCCAGATGCACACTGTTTAGTCCACAATAAACTTGACCTGACCGGCAAAACACAGTACTTGGAAAAGGTAATGTCATGTATCTGTCCTTTGTTTCTTAAAAAATTATTAAAAATAAAATAAATAAATTGCTGTAAATAAATAAATACATTTGACCACAACGTGATTTGAACATGAAACCTTCTGATCTGATGTCATATGCTACTGTTGCATCACAAGGTTACTACAATTTTGTGTCCGATAGAGGGAGAAAGAAAGTGACCCAAAACACACTTTGGTTACAGGTGAGTAGAGTAAGTCAAGGACAAATGCACATAGAGCATGTGACTGGGGGAGGAGAAAAACACAAAGAAAGAGACTTCAGAGAAAGCACCTTTACACACAGTGAAGGGAAAAAGAAAGCCCTGACAAGAATGACAAGCATTACAAAAAAAACACCAATGGCACATAGTAGGCTTTCCTTTGGAAAGCCCAGAGAAAATTCGTTTATATCTGTTATGTTCAATTACCAATAAAAGCTCACTTGGATTTTGCTAGAGGGATAAAGGGCAAAAAGCCCCACAACGCCTTTAAACTACTGAATTAAAGGAGTTCCCCTAAACACTTACTGAACTATGTTTTTATTGTCAGTGTCTCCATCCAAATAAAAGTCTTTCAGTTTGTGTGCAAGTCAGATGTTGATTCAGTAACTGCTCTTTTCTGGAATCAGTCCAGAAGGATTCAGACTGACTACACTGGATGGTTTGTGTCCGATTCACTAAAAAGAACCAAATCTTAAGAGTCACTCATTCATGAATTGGAAACTTATTCACATTGTATGTTTGTTTATGCATACAGCCTGTGAGTACAATTCAAAATAAAGATTTTTCTTGCCATTGTACATGGACATGACACACTTGGTGAAACAGGGCATATTTGATGTTTAATATGCAACTCTGTGGAGGAGTATTGTGCACCAATGAGATCATCAGAGAGGACAGGGCTACCAAATATGGGAGAAAAAAAACTTTGAGACCTTTAGAAGCGATAATCTTCTTCAGACGCTGTGTCTGTCCAATATATATTTTTTTAAATGAATATAAAAAAAAACATGGCACTCCCAGGGGAAAAGAATGCTATTCTTGTGAATAACAGGCTATCTTTTCATCCTTGTTCCTGGTTGATCATTTCTAACATTAAGTCCAGTTGGGGCTATTGGGCTCAAAAAGCTAGAAGAGAAAGTGAGTTGGTTGTCTGAATATAGAGAGCACTTGTATAGCCTCATGCCACCTGCACACTTCATTCTCCTTAAACAAGAAATGCAGGACAAAACACTTTGGGGGCCTACGGCCACCCTGAGAATGAGCTTCTCCCACAAAGAGCCTCTCTCACAAAACTCCCTTCACAAGTCCCCCAAAAGCCAACCTCAGGTCTTTGAGGAAGCTTCCCAAACTTCTCATAATCCCTGCTTTGTTCCCCCTGACAGTGAACTTCCCATTGGACTTTGTTTCCTCATCACACAGTGTCTCAACCACCTGAGACTGCTCACTGCAATGAACTCTTTCTCAGTTTACAGCATGAGACACCTTGCTGGATCAATGACTTCCCATTCATTCAGTTGCCTCATGGGAGCCATTTCCTTGAATCTTGCCCATCTTTTCTCTCAGGTAGAACCCATGTTCTCACTGCCTTCCCAACAGGAAGGTAATTTTGGCAAACTCCTATGCTGAAGCGGAAGTTATGTCCAAATTAGGTAGCTGTGTGTTTGATTCCCTGAGGAAACACATACTGACAAAATATTAACTTTGAATGCATTGTATGTTGTTTTAGAAATAAAAAGCATCTGGCAAATGCATACATTTAAATACTATATATATATATATATATATATATATATATATATATATATATATATATATATATATATATATATATATATATATATATATATATATATACACTATACTATATTTAAAGGTCTATATTTATACTATATTTAAATACTGAAAGATCATGGCAAAAATTGTGTTGATAACCTTAAAACATTTTTTAAACAGTATATAAGATAAACATCTTATCTCTCTTGACTCTTGACTTATGAGCCCCTTGTTTTTAGTGAATCAAAAACATACAGCACAACCAGTGCAGTTTGATTCCAAATCTCTTTGGTGAATAAAAAAATACCGTGCATTCGGTTCAACATTGCCTGATTAGCAACAAATGACTGTTATGTGTTGATCATTGTACCTAACTGGTTGTTCATTTAATATATTTAATATTTGTAAGATACATGTTACACTTGTAAGAAAGATGGTATAAATATAAATGTAAATCTAAATAGCTTTATTTTCCATGAATTGTTCAATGTTGAATTAAGGACAATTTGTTCACACTTTATTTTAAGGTCCAATTCTCACTATAAACCAACCATTAACTATGACTTTTGCTTAAAAAAAAACTCCTACTTTGCTGCTTATTAATAGTTAATAAGGTAGCTGATAAGTGTAGGTATGGGTAGGATTAAGGGATCTAAAATATGGTCATGCAGAATCAGCATTAATATATGCTTTATAAGTGTGTTTATGCAAATACATGTAAAAAGACACCCTTTCACACCTGTCTTAAATTTACTTATTGTAATTGCATTTCTTAAAAAAAAAAAAAAATGACGAATTAATGGAATCATTAAGGAACCAGAATCATAAAGAGGAATCGGAACCGGAATCATTAAGTTCTTTATGATTCCCATCCCTAGAAAGGAAAGACATGCCTCAATGTCAGCACCTTCTTAGAACTCCCACAAACAATTGGGAAATATACAACAGTTGTAATCCGCTGTTAAATTCTTTAAAATGTAATAAATGGAGTGACAACATTTTTAAGCTATTATAAAGATAAATGATGTCACTACCAAATAAAGCAGCACATCAAAAAGGATACGACCAGGTTATAAAGTAACAAAACCATAATCTTGTGTTGATATCTCTGACACATCTGTTTCAAGGTCTCCATTTATGGTAATGTCATATCCTATTGATTTGTGGGGGGGGGAGACTTCTAAGGGGAATTTGGACTAGTTTCGAACAGCAGTAGTTAATGAACAGATAGGATACCTCAGAGTTACTCAGCATTAATCACTCTTAATGTTGGTGTCAGACAGCAAGGAAATGTAAACTTTGTCCAACTGGTCTTGGTCAAGCTAAAAAGGGGACGTATCATTCTGACCATCTGTCAGTGTTAATGGATGTTTATGCTGTGTCTCGACCAAACTTTACTATGCTGTGTCTCTACCAAACTTTACCATGCTGTGTCTCTACCAAACTTTACCATGGAAAACTGTGTCAAAATGCAGCATTTTTTTTTCCAACTATGGCCTCATTGGATTTCATCCACAAAATTATAAGTGCAATAATAATAATAATAATAATTCGTTACATTTATATAGCGCTTTTCTGGGTACTCAAAGCGCTTTACATAGAAGGGGGGAATCTCCTCAACTACCACCAGTGTGCAGCATCCACCTGGATGATGCGACGGCAGCCATATTGCGCCAGACCGCCCACCACACACCAGCTTATTGGTGGAGAGGAGACAGAGTGATGAACCCAATCGGCAGATACGGGGATGATTAGGAGGCCATGATGGTCAGAGGTCAATAGGCAAATTTGGCCAGGATGCCGGGGTTACACCCCTACTCTTTTTCGAAGGACATCCTGGGATTTTTAATGACCACAGAGAGTCAGGACCTCGGTTTAAGTGCAGAATCAAGTGTGAGCCACGTACACCACCTTTTGGAGATAAATGGTAGTGCAGGGATTTAGCAGCCAAAACAACATCTTTGTGGCCACATGCCAGCATTACAACACAAAAATCCCTACCAGATACATATTACCAGTAGATGGCATCCTAACATGTTGAGTTTGAGCCTAGCTATAACTGACACATCTGAAGCTTTCAGTGTTAACAGTACAACTATTCCAATATTCTATATAGAAAAAAACACTGTTAGTAATTACTAATAATTACTGTTAAATATAATTACTTAATCAATAATAATAATTCTTATTATTATTATTAGGTAACACTATTTTAAGTTGTCCTTGTTACACGTTACATGTACTTACTATTGTAATAACAATAAATTATGCATAATTACATGCAACTAACTCTAAACCAAACCCTCATCCTAACCATATAGTAAGTAGGCTACATGCATTTAATTAATATTACTCAGTACTTAAATGTATAATTACTGACTGCACTGTATTTTATGTAAAAAACAATAATAATTCAAACTGTTCTAAATTCATTTTAAATCAATTTTTAAATCATTTTAAACGTTTTTAAATTGCTGGTTTTATTGTTGTGATTACTGTTTATGATTATTTTACTTTTATGTAAAGCACTTTGAATTACAATTGTGTATGAAATGTGCTATATAAATAAACTTGCCTTGCCTTGCCTAATTACAATGTAACAATGACACCTTAAAATAAAGTGTAATGTATTATTATTGTTACTTAATAAAAATATATACCATTACATAAAATATATAAAAACAATTATACAAAATTATATTAATATAATAGAGAATAAATTATTACTATGACTACCATAATACTAATAAAACAACTTACAAAATAACAATAAATAATAATAAATAAAATAGTTTTAGATGAAGTACAGCATGTCACTACAGGTCACAGTTATCATTAATGAGGCATGAAATAAGTCTTGTCAAAATTTGTGGCAAAAGTACAACTGAAACAACTACTACGACTTTAAACTAAACAGATTTTTCATGCACATACTACAGATTTAATTATCAACTCCTTATTCACAGACTGATTTGAACTGTTATGGAAGGTATTTGAGGCTGACACAAACACGCCTAACAGTGGAAGCACATGATTTTGACAAGGGTGATACAATAAATCCATTCATCAGATTGGGATGGAGATGAATGACTGGCAGACATAAGGTAGAGAATATGCACTGTGTATATCATATTTACTGCAGTAGCATGTATTACCAAAATGATTAACGGAGCAGGTCAGGGAAAAACCAAAGAGAAATATGAAATTATTTATGCTTATCAGTTTTCACATCACATTACTGCAAACCAGACTAAAATCACACATAGTAATTCATGTATTACTTTTGATTTTGTGCAAAGTCATGATCTGTTTTAACAGAGGATAAAAGGAGCAGGTCAGGGAAAAACCAAAGAGAAATATGAAGAAATTATTTTAGATGCTTGGATAACAGTTTTCACATTTCACATAAGTGTACACACAACATATTAGCAAACCACTGAAATATCACACTAAGTATTAAAATCACACATGATCTTGTATCCTCTGCCATTCTGCAGATTAGTTTGCAGGTTGGATAACTTTGGACAGCCAAGGTCTCTCCTCCAAAATACAGTCTTTTGATTTTGTGCAGTTTTGAAGTCATGTGGCAGCTCTTTAAATCTGTTTCTATTGACTGTATGGACAGGTGATGGAGTGCCTGGTTTTCTCCACAATACCGCTTAGAATTAAGGCCAAAAAGTTCTACTGTCTCATCAGACCAGAGAATCTTATTTGTCACCATCTGGAGTCCTCCATGCGGGCTTATGTGTCTTGCACAGGAGAGGCTTCCGTCGGGCCACTCTGCCATTAAAGCCCCGACTGGTGGAGGGCTCAGTGATGGTGACTTTCTACAACTTTCTCCCATCTCCCGATCATCTCTGGAGCTCAGCCACAGTGATCTTTGGGTTCTTCTTTACCTCTCTCACCAAGGCTCTTCTCCCCCGATAGCTCAGTTTGGCCGGACGGCCAGCTCTAGGAAGGGTTCTGGTCGTCCCAAACGTCTTCCATTTAAGGATTATGGAGGCCACTGTGCTCTTAGGAACCTTAAGTGCACAGAAATGTTTTTGTAACCTTGGCCAATCTGTGCCTTGCCACAATTCTGTCTCTGAGCTCTTCAGGCAGTTCCTTTGACCCATGATTCTCATTTGCCTGACATGCACTGTGAGCTGTAAGGCTTATATAGACAGGTGTGTGGCTTTCCTAATCAAGTCCAATCAGTATAATCAAACACAGCTGGACTCAAATGAAGGTGTAGAACCATCTCAAGGATGATCAGAAGAAATGGACAGCACTGAGTTAAATATATGAGTGTCACAGCAAGGGTCTGAATACTTAGGACCATGTGATATTTCAGTTTTTCTTTTTTAATAAATCTCAAAAATGTCAAACCTGTGTTTTTTGTCAAATGGGGTGCTGTGTGTACATTAATGAGGAAAAAAAATGAACTTAAATGATTTTAGCAAATGGCTGCAATATAACAAAGAGTGAAAAATTTAAGGGGGTCTGAATACTTTCCGTACCCACTGTATATATATATATATATCTGATCACTGCATTACAGCCATGCAGAGACCATGTGCCAGTGTTAGCATTATTTAGCCTATATATTATTATTTATCAATATTTTGAAATAGTTTTTATTTTTATATTTTTATTTGAATTGTTCATTTTAGTTTTAGTAATTTTAAGTGCTTTGCCAATGTATCTAGCTTTAAGGTAAGAGTGGTGGTGACATATATTGTGGAGCCTGGTGCAATATAACAAATCGTAATGTGGCTTCTGAGGAAACCAAAATGGTGCAACACATAGTTTCACAATCAAATTGAGAAAGGGTATTGAACTATTGCATCAATTATGAAAATTGGCTAAATGATCCAATCTCTTGTGAGGACAGCCATCTTATTTTATTATAGTCTAATACAGTAGTAACAGTGAATACACTGCATCATAACAACAACAAAAAAACGGAAGAAAAAGAAACTAAGCTGAAACTGCACATAGTTTTCAGAGTAAGCAGTACATTGTTGATGATTCATGTGCAATGATACAAAAGGTCTAATTATAACATGTCTCACAAACAGCTGGCATTATTCAAATATTAGATATTTCTTAAGTTGAAGCAGCACTATTGTCAGTAGAGGTTTGGTTTTGGCAGAGCTCTTTTACCAGTCACATTCACATCACAACAGACAGTATATACACATTTAAACAGTTCTATGGTTAATCACTGCAACGATACAAGCCACCACTATCTCAAAAGGAAGCAGCAGATTTATGTGTCTGTATTTTTTATTTTTAGTCTTAAGTATTCACCCCCAAAAAAATAATTCTTTCATTATTTACTCATGTTGCTCTATTATTAAAGCTGACTTGAAATGACGACTTTACTCTTTTCTATACAACAATCATTCATGGTGACCATGTCTATCAAGTTTAAATCAAAAAAGAAATGTTTAATCTAATCATGATGTGAATTTGCTGACCAATTAAGAAGGCTGATTCCCCACAGATTCATTTAGGAATTTTCAATAGATCTGAACAATAGTGGTTTTTGCTTTCAGGTCTGTGCAATTATGAAAGAGAAATCCTGAGAGAATCCATGATGAGAATGCTATTTATTATTAACAGATATTTTAACGTACATAAGATTTGGTATCAATAATGTTTGGTCACCAGAAACATGAGAACCAAAGACGTTTGCTACTTTCAAGTTGGATGTCAATGGCACATTGCATCAGAAAGAGCTATTTTTGATTGGAAAACTACAGTGAAAAATATATTAAACTTTGGTCTGTTCATCACAAACCCATTCTATGGCTTGAAAATAATTGGAATATAGCACTTGAGTCGTGTGGTCTGTATTTATGGTGTTTTCCCTTTTTTGTCCATTTGGAGCTTGATAGACAGACAACAAGGCAGGAAGTAAAAAAATAAATCTGTTTTGGGTAAAATATTCATTTAAACAGATAATTGAATATGATTTAAACTGTGTTATATGTATGTATGGGAGTTCAGGCCAGGGACATTCTCAGGGCCATGTGTCAGCTTTCCAAGGAGACCAGACTATATTCAAGACACTCTCCTACCCATGAAGATAACATGGATGTGGCTACCAAGCTGGTAACATCAGATTGTTTTGTTGCCCATAGAACAAATACTTGGGAGGACGGTCCTTGAACAGAGTTTGATGAAAGAGAAATGAAGGGCTCCTCAATGGGCTCACATGCAAACTAATGAGTGCGGATCATTAACAGTGTAGTCATGCATGCAAACCCCTTCAGAGGGGCAAAACTAGGGGTTTAAAACATATACAAGTCTGGATTCTACGTTCCATAGCCTGTATTTAATGTGCAGTACATCCCCTATAGATAGGTATCACTGACTACAGAAGGAAATTCAATCGTCTTGTCTCTACTTGATCTGAGGCAGTCTCACAGAAACCGAGAAAGACTTAAAATGATTTCTGGTATATGTTAGTGTATTTTCATCTTAAACAACCCTACCAGAGTCGTTTTGGCCTACTAATAACAATGATTTAAATACAGGAATTTCCCTCGCATTCCAAAGGGTGAATAATAGGCAGTCATTTTAACTTTAATTTTGTAGTTCATGAGTTAGATTTATAGCCACCTACTGATTTACAGTTTAATATTTCACACTGACTAACCTGTTGAATCGTGAAAGTTTGTTATCCGCTTCACAACTTGATATAAACTTAAAGGATTACAAGGCGACAACTTTCTCTTTTCGACATACAAATGTACCTAGGCCACAAAAAGAAGCAGTAGAATTTCTATATATTGTGTTATTTGTGAAATACAATTGAATTAAAACCGTTAAAACTGATTCGCCGTCGACAGAATAGTCTTACCTTTAAATCAATCTCTCAAGTGTGATCTGCTGATAAATCAGTGAAGAAACGGAAAATACGCCCCAAAACTGGTTTTACGTGAACTTCAAAAGGTCCGCGTGTAAAATTGCCTGGAAAATGATCTAAATACTATTTTAAAGTTAATTGCATTCTTTATCACTATTGTAATGTATTCTTGTTACTTTGTGAATGACACCGTTTGTAGCACTTCCACCTACGCTGACCAATCACAGTCGGCGCACGACATGACGTCACCGTCGACCTTTCGAAGCCTTCGAACTGTGGAGAGAGACGCCGCTGATTGTTTTCTTCCGAATTCTCCTCAAGTCGCGCGCCCTCTTTCTGTGATTCTGGGAACAATCAATCCCTCGCCTTGACAAAATAGCAAGGAATGTTGGTTTATTGACCATGTTATTTTAGTACTGTCAGGAATTTGTCGTTGTGATGATTGTTGTCTCTTTACACAACGACAGTGACAGTCAAAAGTATTAGATTTGTGTTACATTGATTCTGCAATTGTTACATTGCTATTTTGAAAACTGCAAAATATGACGTGTCCACTTGTCCTTAGATTGTAGATTTCCTCAAATATATTTCTTTTATAAGGTTTTTATTTTTGTCAACATAGTCACAAAATTATTTAGCCAGTGTTTATACCAATGGTCCTCCTTCCATATTGTATCAGTTTAATATTATTATATTTTCTGTTTCAACCATGTTAACTCAGAAACACGCACACAGACAAAAGCCGTAAAGAAATTATCTGGGATTTTAAGATAAGTACCCTAATTTTTAAGTAGGCCTAAGTCTTATTAGTAGATAGCAACACCATACACACAATGAAAAATGGTCACTGCATTTTCTAAATATTAGACACTTTATGACAGCGTCCATATTGTATTGCATTTTGTGAGAAAATAGGTAAAGCTTGAGGTTGCACTAAAAGTGAATACCCATAAACATGGATTTATGGATTAGGTATACTACAAAATAGGCCTAAATCGGATTAGGTATAGTATAAAAATAAACATTTTTCAGTTTTGTATTAATGAACTCCTGGTAACTACAATACTTCCCTGCAGAATTCATAGGTCATGGCCACTTCCGAAGCAGAAAAAAAAATCACTTCTTGTCTTAGTGTAGAATCTTGAATAGCTGACCCAATGGTACCCAACAAATAGCCATTACTGTCTGGTAGATGTGTATATGTTTGCATGTCTCTGTTATTACATCAGTGGAGCACTAGTCTGCACCTGGTCGAAGAATACAGCAGGAGATTGTTGAGGCGGAGATAAACTGAAAGGCTGCTGTGTTGCAGAGATGGGCAGCAAGAAGATGATGGCAGCATACTAAGCAATGAAGTGACGCATTTTAGGGTTTGCTACCCATTTCTGAACTCTAAACCAACTATATATATATATATATATAGAGAGAGAGAGAGACTATTTGTTGGGTACCATTGGGTCAGCTATTCAAGATTGTATACTAGGGCAAGAGGTGATTTTTTTTCTGCTTCATATTACTTATATAAAAGCTGTAAGTATATATATAAAATATAGTTCTGAGACTTATTTTTATACTGCAGCACATCTTTCTGTTCATCAGTATTTATTAAGCAAAGTCCCTTTAACCAAACAAATCTAAAATGTTTTTATTATTTAAATTAGCATAAAAAGCATGAAAAGAACAAAACCCTAAATTTCCGTGTGATACAATCGAAAATCTCAAAGAGATATATATTTCTTTACAACACAGTGATACAATACAGCCACTAATGCTTTCAACAGATGAAAATAAGCACTTTATAAAAAATATATCTCTACATTGTAACATAATGAACAGTGTTTGCCATACACAAGGACATGAATCTATATGTTACTTTACATCCACATCTTGTTCTGGGAGACCTTGATTTGAACTCTGTCATTGACGTTATGGGTTCAATGGGTGTGTTTACTTTTGGTAGGGAGTGTTTAAGGAAGTCATATGAGGAAGGATCAACTGGAGAAAGAAAAAAAAAAACATACGCAACTACAGTATGCTGACAGTTTTTCTTCCTTGTTTTGTAATTACAAAATCAAAGGGGAAAACAATGATCTCGGCTACAGAATACATAAACTACAAACAACTGCTGCATAATTAAAATAAATGACCTTGTTTCCCTTTCCCCCCAATGTATTGGGCCTTGCAAACACCAGTACCTTTGCCTATCCACAGTACGAGATACACTTCGTAATTTCTCCCAGCACCCACAAGATGGTGTGCAACTCCGGTTTTCTACAGCTCGGCATAAGCAGATGTTTTAGACTGAACCTCAGTGGAACAGAAAGCCAATAAGTGAAAAAGGGACTTAATATATGTGAGGCTGTGTTTGAAATGACAGGCACCACACAGGACACGCAAAAGCGCATTGTTTGAACTTTTGAGACTCTTGTTGGACCCTGAATAAAGGTGATGGTTACTCTTGAGCTTCTTTGCCAGTCATTTTGTAGATCTCTGTAGGTCCGTCCACATGTGTGATGGTGGTGGTCAACTGTATGTCTTCACCACTGTTTCCAGCTTGATCAGCTATATGGAAAATGAGAACAGAGGAATATGTATCAGTGACTGATCAATACTTGCACTAACATCATTATAACAGGGTAGGAACAACAGGAAACATACATTTCAAGGTGATAACGTCTTCATAAAGAATTCAGCATAAACAAAAAAATACCCCAGAATTCTTGCAGCACAAGTCTGAACAAACATGGAAAACCATGTGTGATGCACTATAATTTTTCAATACTAAATTAAGACCCACTATGTTTGCAATCAAGTCAAGAACAAATAACCATAGTATATATATATATATATATACACACACATGTAATAACAAACACCATTTGGGAACAGAAAACCATAAAAAAAGTTTTAAGCATGACATCAAGATATTGATGGTTTTCATTAGACCAGCCCAAGTAGGAAGCCTGGCCTAGATTAGAGACACCCACTGCTGCCTGTAGGGCCCATTTCACCACAGGAGAGAAGGGGAAAAAAGCACTAAAAGTAGGAAAGCACTTTGTCACAACCATTTTTAACCTATGCCATTATTACTGGCTATTAAAAAAAGTTTAAAAGTTTGGGATCAGTAAGATTTTTAATGTTTTTTAAAGTCTCTAATGCCCTTCAAGGCCGCATTTATTTGACCAAATATACACTGAAAACAACAATATATATATATAATATAATACATTTTAAAATTATTTTTATTTTAAGATATTTTAAAATGCTGTGCAGCCATTACTCCAGTATTCAGTGTCACACAATCCTTCAGAAAACATTCTAATATGCTGATTTAGAATAACAGAAATCGTTGTGTAAAATTATAAATGTTGATGCAGCAATTTTTGATCAACTGAATGCATCCTTGCTAAATAAAAAAATATTAATATCTATAAATAAAAAGTAAATATTACTGTAAAGTCAAACAGATTTTCGGATCATACATTTACTCAAATTATTATAACAGGAGAATTTAGGAAGGATATGACCACTGACAATTTACTACCAATTTGTCTGTATGTTGTCAACAAAATTTTAGACAGAGCTGAGACTGATACTTGTTACCTCTTTCCATAAAACAAAGCCTGAAACATTGAAGTAATGCTTGAAGATCTCTGGAATGTCTATTCTAACATAACAATAAACACCATACAGGGACAGAAAACCATACATTTTCAAGCATGACATCAAGATATTGATGGTTTTCATTAGACCAGCCCAAGTAGGAAGCCTGGCCTAGATTAGAGACAACGACTCCCGCCAAAGAGGCCCATTTCCCCAAAAGAGAAAAAAAAAAAAAAAAAAGCCCCACCCTTTCCTGGCATCAAGATGTGCTTGTCTTAAAACAAACTAAACACGAGGAGACTGTGTAACATGGTGCTAAGTGAATGTCCTTACAGTACTGCAGGTACTGATTTCCCTTGTGCTGCAGACATGAAACAACACCGTCTGACTCTTGAGACATTTGTTTTTTTGAGACAACGTGTGCATTTCAAATCAGCACAATAAAAAAACATTTGTGTTTTACACATTCATTTCTCATGATTCATGGGAAAAACTGAGCAGTTTTGAGAGTGCCTCAAAATGTAGTCTCAGTTTGTCTGTAAACCAAATAACCCTAATTCTAACAATACAATGCTCTACAGTGGCAACATTTATGCAACATTCTGTACCAAACCTCAAATTTGGCCTTCATTTATATATAAACTATTGATTAGAAGACAGCCGCCAATCAAATAACTGTCTAGTGATTCACTACTTGCATGAGGAACACAACCCTTGATATCCCCATAGTGCACATCAGAATAAAACCAGTTTTAATGGTCATCAACAGGTCCTTGTATGTGAACTCATACATTCTTGCACAGTGTAAATATTTGTACGCATTTACAGCTATCTGGCAGACAAAAAAATAAAGACCTTTAATTTGACTTATTTTTTGGATCATTAGCAGTAACCATTCTAGTATATCAAATGGCCACCTCTGAAAAATAAAAATGATAATATAATATAACATATATCATTCATGTAAAAAATGCAAATGATAATAATGTCTATTACAACAAATCATATTGTAAATAGATGTATTTTATCATTTGGCTCTTTCACAGCAAAATAATATATTTTACACAGTAAATGAATCACTAGCTATTGAAGTCAGGGGGTCACTCTGGCTACAGAGTCTGAACCAAATGTTGATACTACTGTAGATTAGGCAAGTTTAGTGCAAGTCAAAAATTAATTTGACAAAATAAAATAAATGAAGGATTGTGATCAGTGTCCATAATGTCCATTCCATGATGATTGGTGAGGTGCTTGTAGCTGGACCATCCTTGATGTTGGTTGATAAAGGCTTATAATGCATAATGACCTATTATATGCAGCATGTCTGCATAGAAGCTTTGCCATTAGAGTTGCAAGTGTCATACAAATTATTTACAATTTTACTGTCCAAGTGTCTCACCGCTTGATTGCTCGTCCCCATAACGCTTGTGAGACGGTGCATAGAGAAACATGAGGGCAAATACATAGAGGTTCCACATGCCATAGATTCCGGTGAAGAAGGCACTGTTCACCTGAACCGTGTAGCCACCCCAGTGCCAGTGACCCTCATTCACCTGTTAACACACAACGAAAACCATACGAATGAACATATCAATCTACGATGACATATCATGTAGAAACTGATTTAGCTGACAACTAATCCATACCTGGCTAATGATGAAGAAGATGATAGTCATTGCAGCACATGCTAATGTGACCAACATCAGGAACTTGAAGCGGAAGATGAGGCCCTACATGAGAGAAAAAAAATATTCAAGAAACACTCAAGTGTTTCATGGTTTCCACAAAAAGATTATGCAGCACAACTCTTTTCAACACTGATAATACCAAACGTTTCTTGAGCACTGTAAGGCTATAAGAATCTCAGGTACTTTGATCTCCTGAGATAGACAATTCAAACACAATTTGAGGAAAATATAAAAGTAAACAGTTAAATAGAATAATCAAGTGTCAGAATACTAATAAATAAAAATAGACAAACAACCAATTTGCATTTCAACCTAAATTCGAGGTTATAGTAAAATGGAGTCCAAATAGTTTAATTGAAACTAAACTACTTGGCACACAGATAAGACTGAACACGCAAGAACCACAAACCAACAAATCTTACCAACCATGGAAGTGTATTTAAATATACCTAGCAGCAACATTTAGGACGTTATAATTAGTAATAAATCAGCAGTCTGTATACGATCATAAACTACCTTTTTAGCAAATTTCTAAACTTGTTTGTACAAACTTCTTTTGGGTTTTCCGAAAGATCATTAGTCATACAAATGCTAACATTATCTAGGTTACACATTACCTCATAGTGCAGTCGACGAGCCTTTGTCATAGCAGGTAAGGACGACCTTTTCCCACTGATGTTTCTGAACACTTGGAACACCATGAAGCACAGAAACAGGAAGTAGAGACATGCGCAGATTCCTGCTACAATGATGAAGGCCATCTGCACCAATCTCAGTTAAAGTGATAACTTAACACAAAGCATATGACTACACTATTCCACAGAAGTATAGAAATCAGCAACAATATGGTTGAGATATTTTTGTGGGGATCATTATTTTCTCTTAAAGCCTTTAGTACATGTTTGGTCCGAACATGTGGCACATAAGGAAGATGCATGATTATAATACTTGAATGAACAGAGCAGGGATTTGTCTATCAGCTGCCATTCTGAAGGCCTTTAATTAACATCTGTACCAACATCCCACAGTCAAAAGGATACAGCAAGCTCTGTCCCAACATCTGATGCCCAGATACTGTAGAAGGGGTTCTTCAGCTGTACTCCTCTATGAAGAAAACAAGTACAATGCATTTTTGTTAAAGAAGAACCCAGCAGTACTAAGGTCTAAAGAACTTGAGTTAGATGGAAACTAAAGTGAGTTACTTCATGCCAAGAATGAGGGTAGTTCAGCATTGGCTCACCTTTCACACATATCAAAAATGAACAGACAGAAGGAGCCAAAGACAATGGGTCCAACCTGCTTCCAGTAAACAGAAAAACGGTTTCTCTCAGTCTGGTCCTTAAGGGAAAAAAACAACAAAAAACACACAACAAAAATGCATTATAGTAATATACCATATTACATTTTGAGTATGGCAATCAATTCAGTAGCTCGTTTTACTATAAGTTAGTTTAGTCTAACAAAAAACTGCAAAGTGGTTCTGCACCAAATCCAAACACTCCCTTAGTATTCCATTGTTTGGACAAACAGGAAAGTGGCTCTTACCATGAGATGTTCTCCACAGAAGACGATCCAGAAAGAAAGCAGCATTGCGTAGAAGATGCCCTGACGGATGTCACCAAACAGCAGCATCCAGGTCCAGTCGAAACCCACTGAGAACCATTCAACTGGGATATTGATGAATGTCATGGAGATTCCCAGAGCAAAGATAATCCTAAAAGAACACAAAGCGTACAGAGATGTGGTCATTATCATTATACCAGTAAAGATCACTTTTTTTAACCAACGTATGATAGAACCAAGACAAAGTCAAACAAATTTGGCTCCATGTCAGCTTTAATTTTTTCTAGTGTTCAAACGCAAGCATGCTGGGACAAGCTAATTTGGTGAGACTGAGATGGGGTGAGACTTCAAACACATGAATCACATTCCAGCCTGCCCAATCAGGACAGAAAGAGACCATATTGTGTTGGAATGCTGGGAATTTTCCATGAGTTCAACTCTGGTGAGGGTACGAAGGTGCATTTGTTTACTGGCAATGAGAACAAAGCAGCTTTTCAGCTACCAAAAAGTAAAATTGCAATATGAAAATGGCAAGACAGTCCACAATAAAGAAAAGAAAAAAATATTTTAAAACATTAGTTTAGATTAGAATACATGTACCAAGTTCTTAGAAATGTACTCATTGTATTCATATTGGCTTCACGTGGTTTTATAGCATTTTCAAAAAAAGATTAAAGTAATAATAGATGTTCATATTTTTAAGTTTTTAGATGCATTTTTCAGGTACTTTTTAATGTTTTAATGTTCAATGAGATTCTTTTTTTTTTTTTTTTTTTTTTAAGAAATTAATACTCCTTTCAGCAAGGATACATTAAATCGATCTTGTTATTTAAAGAATCCTGATACAAAGTATCAAGGTTTTCACAAAAATATTAAGCAGCACATAAGAAATGTTTCTTGAGCACCAAATCAGCATATTAGAATGATTTCTGAAGGATCACCATTATAATTTGAATTACTACATGCAATGTATTTAAGTCATTGTATGTATGAAGTGCATTTATGTATTTTTGAAAGAGCTCTTAAACACAAGGGCACAAAAAGTTAGCTGTGAATAGCAAGAATGCAAGATAGCGCACATCCATGACGTCAAATAAAATAAGCTGCTCCCTGGAGACATGTGTATCTCACACACTCACAGCATCTCTGCCGGTTTCACTGGCATGAAGCAGCATTCTGGCATCATTCCAATAAGAAAGCCAGTGGGAGCCCATGTCACACATTTCTTAGCTCCCTTGGAAATGTAAAAAAGGATTCCAGTTCCCATCTTGACACTCTAAAAAAAACATGCTATGGAAAAGCTTTTACAACATGAAAAAATAATTATCCTTCCTGCAAGATGCGCAAAGTACAACTGCTTGAGAGCTTCCTGTCTGCTGGGACGTCTAGCGCAAAGGCAGTGTGTGTGAGAGATGGATGGTTGGTGCATGTGTTTAGTTTGCAAGGAAGAAACTAAATGAAAATTTTAATGAAACTAAATTAAATTATGAAAGAGAATTCCTCAGGAAATATTAACAGAAAGTGATATTTCCTGAAGAAATCTTTTTCATCAGGAAATATAAATTTCATGAATATCAGATCTTAGCCATCTGACTGAAATAGTGTCATATCAAACACTGTTCACAATGCAATATATTTTGTATAGAGAAACTGATTGTTAGATACATTCCTGTAGCTCAAACCGCTAAGCATGGCGCTAGCAACAACAAGATCATGGGTTCGATTCTTAGGGAATACGTGAACAAATGAACTGATAAAATGCATAGCTTAAATGCTATTAAAGGGATAGTTCACCCAAAAATGAAAATGATGTCATCATTTACTCACTCTCGAGTAGTTCCAAACCTGTATGAATTTCTTTGTTCTGCCGAACACAAAGGAAGATATTTTGAGGACAATTTGTAACCAGGCTGTTTTGGGGCACCATTGACTTCCATAGTAGGAAAAAAAATACTATTGAAGTCAATGGTGCCCCAGACCTGCTCTGTTTCCCACATTCTTCAGAATATCTTCCTTTGTGTTCAGCAGAACAAAGACATTCATACAGGTTTGGAACTACTTGAGAGTGAGTAAATGATGACAGAATTTTCATTTTTGGGTGATCTATCCCTTTAAGGCTGCTTTGCATACAAAAGTCTATGATATGCTTGAATGTAAAAAAATTAAGATAATAAAAACATTTCACCATTTTGATTCCTTCATTAAATTTAAAGTGTTTTCAAAGTCGATTTTAGTGTTTTTCAAAGGCAAACATCACTATTACTGTTACTCATTTCTCAGAATTGAACTTGAGTCATTTTTTTCCTGCAACTTTTCTGCATGCTGTAGACATAATTGATATCTAAAACGGTTCAGACGTACACTGTCCCATAGACAATCTCATAGATATAAACTGAAGGAGGGTCCTGACTCTGAGCAATATTTCTAGACCAGAATATTGCAGAGACTTGGGGGAGGACTTATTTGACTTGGACCAGTAAGCAAGCACCTAGAACCTAGCTATCAACCCAGAACACCCAAGCAACCACACAGAAAACTGCAAACACAACTCATAAATATTCTCTCTTATAAGCTTTTTCTTTCAACCAAATGGCAACACCCTGGCAACCCCCTTACGAAAAAAATTCACTAAAATAATGTTTCCTATGGTCAAAACAGTGCAAGGATCTAAATTATCCTGCCTTTCTTCATTCTATTGACCAGTAAACCAATAAAACCAGAAACAACTGACTAGGTTACGTTTTGGGCGACATTCACACTGTCAGTTGGAATTTCAACTGCATTTACATACAGGTGTGATTCTCAAAATGCCCTATTCATACGATAGAGGCTCATATACTCTCTGTATAAAACGTGCAACTGAAGTCAAGCCCGTATTCTATTTGTGACTACTATCTGTAATCATAGCAACAGCAACTAAAGTAAATATCAAATATGGTGACATCCAAAACTGCAAAGTCTTATCACATTTGACAACAAAAGTTCAATTGAGGCTAAATTTATTCGGTGAGAAGATTTGGTGAGAATCTTAAGGCAGATTTATACCTCAGTAAAGAGTGGAGCATTTGTGATGCATACATAACACAAAACTGATAGGACAGGATCTAAAATTTCAGATGACACACTGCTCATATCTGCTTTTCTGTAAGTTACAGAAACCATAAACCAAAAAATGAAAACCCATGCTAGAAGTGACAAGTAGTTGTCCAGCATTGTTCCATTCACACAGCAGGGCTTTGTATAAAATACAGATCTGAGTCCTGAAAGTTCACTGATGCGAGTTCAGTTATAGAATAGGGTTGTCAATCCCATAAGTAACCAAACAGTCTGAACATAACCGTGTTAATGACTCAAATACAGTAAAATTCTGCTGTTGTGTGACTGTGGCCTTGATCTAGCAGACCAGTTGAAAGAAGTGACAGAAGCATAACAATCTTACTTTTCCAGGAGAACAGGTGGCCTGGTCATCTGGGTGATTCTCCTCCAGTACCAGATCATGATAATGAGGACGCTAGGAGTGAGGAACGTCTTCATGGCAAACCAAACCTTGGTGAAGCCACCATTTTGATGAATGCTCTGGAAAGTTACATTGAGAGGGAAATTACAGTGACATCACAAGAACCACATTAAGAGCACTTAATTGATGGGTATGGTTGTTTGCTGAGAGCCAAATAAGAGGAGTAAGCCAAACAGAAGGGAAGATTAAGAGGATGCAATCCAGATATGTTCAGTCCACTGACATTTGTATAACCATTGCCCTGTCCAGAAGTGCGTGCCAATTATAACAAGCCGAGACTGGGCCAAAATCCTCCCATGCAAACAAAGCTCAAACAAAACTGCTTGCATTACTCCGAGTAAACAAGCATCCTATGATTGTATTTAATCAGTCACAGCACACATTCTGTATTGTCTGAAGACTCACCACCAGACGGATGTCTTTGATTTCTCCAATCCCGATGTTGACTTTTTTGCGTTCATTAACAGGTATTCGGATGTTGAGAAGATAGTACTTATGGGCCACACTGCCAACCTCCATAAAGGGCAACAGGTCACAATCATAGTAGCGCCCCTCGTTCTCATAAGTCTGACAATAAAAAGAGATTCTGGTGAGGTTTTGAACATTTTAAAAGAAAACAAAGCTGAATACGGAGCTATTCAAGGTACAATGCACTTGTTCCCTATATAGCGTTTACAGAGATTGAAGTCTCTGCCCTACCTTGAAAAAGGGCCTTAACACTATCAGTAAAGGGTGTTTTTGGATTTGTTACGGGTCAGAAATAACTTGCGTGCTTACCTTTGTTGCAGTGAAATTGCAGCTCAGTTTGCGATGCTCTATAGAATGGGCCATCTCAGTCCACTCACTCAGAGTGCTGTCTCTGTAGGCCAGACCAACATCCAAGGTGACCAAAGCTCCATTGTCTACACACCAACAAAGAACACACATAATTCAGTCTGACATATCAGAAAGAGAACGCACTAAAACCAGTAACAGTTGCTGCATTATAATAACTGCCATTTTCTTCTTAACTGCTTATTTTCTTTAAAACCTTCGTAAATAACCTTATTTGTCGACTGACTGTCGATTCTGATCTTCAGTCTTTTTTTAAACAACCAATTGGGTCGATTCCGATTGCCTTTTTTTCTTTAAGCATGAGACAAGAATGAATGAAAAAGTACATAAACAAAATGTACTGTCTGAACTGGCCTTAAAAAAATAGCTGTAGCCATTTGGAATCGATCACGATCCAAACAAAGATGCCAGCTACATGTACCATGAGAAGCTATTTTTTTTATAGAGCTCACAAGTTCCTTCCTGTTTACAGACTTTGTTATATTACACAAATTACATTTTGGGAAATGACTGCAATGCATTTTGTTTGTGAATGTAGTAAACAGTTGGGAAGAAACTGCATGTGTATCAGAATATTAGATCTGTGAAACTGCGCATCTGGCTATAGAGGTCTTAGAATACAATGCACAAGTCCTACTGACCACTTTTTATTGTTTTACTTTTTAACCACCATTACGTTTTTCTGGCATTTGGATTTTGACAACACAAAAAAAAAAAAAAAAAAATTTCACCTTTTGTGTTTCACAGAGGGGAAAAAAGTCGCATAACACGCAACAAGGGGGTGAGTAAATGATCATTGCAGGTCATTTTTGAGTGAACTCTTATCTCTTCAAAACCTTGACATTGGGAAATTAAATGAGCCCCTGCTGACTGAAGAACAATATTGGACTTTTATGGACAAGGCCAAAGGCAGACATGTGAAATGACAGATTTATGACATCCCATAGCATTCTCATGAATAACTCTTGTCATCACAGTGTGGCTAAAAGTAGCTCAAGGTAACCTAGGAGTCATTTTATCTATGGACACCCTATTCGAGTCAATCATAACCTCACACACACCTGTTTCAACACATCAGCATGTATATGTATATATATGATCAAATTCACATAGACTCACAAAAAACAGGTTCAACTTTGCATGAGGGATTGTCAAAGTATTACAGAGTCATGTGGTGTGAAACTCCTGAGCTTTGGGAAAGCAGGAGGTATCTGGGAAAGGGGCCGGTGGTTTAGATCGCTTTGCACAGCCTTGTGAGTTCCACTTCACTTCTCTAAAGAGATCCTCGTTGTGTTATGAAACAAGCTGGAGAGCACTAAAGAGAATTCCTGCACATGGAAGGCTGAGCTTTATGGGGGAGGGGCAGGAGGAACAGAGAGGGAGAGAGCGGCAGACATTATTAGCCCAATCCTCTCTCCTCCAGTGTGTCTGCAGTGGCCCCCACCAGCGGCTGTGCCAAAGAGCTTTGAATGTCAGCTTAGCACACACAAACATTCCGCCCGGGCGCAGCGCGCATCACCCCGGCGACTAAGCCATTTCAACAGCTGTGTTATTGCTGGAGACCAGCCAAACTGTGCTGCTTGGGCCAGAGAGACGAGAAAGAGAGAACCAACGGCACTCCACTGAATATGAGGCAGAGGGACAGGTGATCCTGGTGATGGTCATGTGATCTATTAGAGTAGCCTGAACTATCAGGAAAGTAAAAATGTAGGTATACAGGGATTCTGTAAATGCCTTGTGAGCAGAATTACAACGTTTTACATTTTCATAAAGGTGAACTGAAATTCAAATTTGCATATTTCTGTTTAGCCAGCATAAGGATTTTCTAGCCTCAGATATTTAGATGACAATTTGTTTTAGAAAATATTACAAACAACAAAACTTGGCACTGACACACACAATTCTGATGATGTCACCCAACAGTGCCGGCACCAAGTTGGTTGGCCAAAGTCTGCAGAATCTGTGCTGTGGTGAGAGGAGCAATGTAGTATAAAGTACTGACTGATTTGGATATTTATTTAATGTATTAAAACTAATGTGGTTGGTTGCCTTAACCAGAACAAGCAAGGTAAAAATGTTTTACTTCTATATACTACTAGTGAGGAAAAATGGAGTAATCTAAAGAATTTAGAAAAGGGTTATGATGGGTTTATGTCACAATATACATTACTGTTGAAAAGTTTTAATTAAGTCTCTTATGCTAACCAAGGCTGCATTTATTCGACCAGAAAACTGTAAAAATAGTAATATTGCAAATTGTTACAATTTAAAATAACCGTATTCTAATGTAATTTAATATATTTAAATATTTTTTTTAAAAATTTAACTTATTGCTGGGATGGCAAAGAGGAATTTTTACTTCAGTATTTAGTGTCACATAATTCTTCAGAAATTATTCTAATATGCTGATTTGATGCGCAAGAAACATTTATTATTATTATCCATGTTGAAAACTGCTGTGCTGATTGATATTTTTGTGGAAACTGTGACACTTTTTCAAAAATCTTTTTGCAACATTTTATGTATGTACTGTCACTTTTGATCAATTTAATGCATGCATGCTGAATAAAAGTATTATTTTTCAAAAACATCTTACTGACTCCAAACCTTTGAATGGTAGTGTGTCATATCTTAAACTCTAGTTTAATACAAGTTTTGTTGGAAACAGTACTAACTTTCATTGAAAGGATGCACCATGCAGCACAAATTATTAAGTTAATTTTCATCAAAATTTTTGTAATAATTCCAAATGTATCACTGTAAACAAATGTAAACATTTATCTTTTAAATCAGAGACTGTAAATATGCATTTGTTTATAGCGCTCTTAGTTACAATGCACCTATTAAAAATCTGTTTAAATACCTTTTTAAGCAAGGTGTTAAAATTACTATTTTACATTTTGAGTGGTAAAAGAACCAGAAATGAGAGATTTGGTAACATAAAATTTGTTTATAAATTTGCTTTGCATTCACCAATGTGCAGTGTTGGGGCAAGTTACTTTTAAAAGTAATGCATTACAATATTGCATGACTCCCTAAAAAGTCATTAATTGTTTATTTTTATGCAAAGTAATCCATTACTTTACATTTGGGGTTACTTTTTTCATCTGTGCTGGGCTTGCTTTTTCTTGTTTTGTTTTTTACATAAAAAGTTCTATTTTGGGCAAATGTAAAAGCACTTTCACACCAAAAGTGAAATGAATAAGCCTCAGGCTGAAGGAAATGTAAATTCACATCTGAGTAGAGGGTGCAGCTCAAACAAACCTTTCAGCTGTAATGCCATTCTGGATTGCATGAATAAAAATATGCAGGAGAAGAAAGTTCAACACTCTTTAGCAATTAAAAAAAAAGGAAACACAAATGTTATGTTTATCTAAAGTAATTTTTGCTTAGTATGGTTGAATTGGATCATCTAAGGTCAGCAGCAAAGACACTATATTAGTGTTATTTAACATGGAATTATTTCAGGTTTGTATCATATTCTGAGTTTGCATTTCACTGTATTTATTTATTTTGAGAAATACTGAATCTGTTTTTTGAGATGAGCAAATGCATGTTCACATTTAGTCTAGAACTACAGTAAGCATCATGTTTACACACACACACAACACCTCTGCACTTACTCCCGATTTCTCTCAACATGGGGACAGGAGAGCTGTCAGTCAATAAATGGGAAAAGAAATTGACTGGTGCTGCTTGAAAAAAAATCAATCAAATATTTAATATTAATGCGTTACTTAGTTACTTGAAAAAAGTAATCTGATATAACTCATGTTACTTGTAATGCATTACCCCCAACACTGCCACTGTGCCAACTGTAATTAAGAAGTAACATGAACACACCTCTCTCTTACTGTGCAATATGTTACTTTTTCATTGTGAAATGCTGAGTGCCAAATTAATTCCTGATAGGACCTTATTAGTAAGTCTGCTGAAACTCTGTGAGGTCTTGCTCGGAGAACAGGATACACAGAAAAACAGCTGGCAGAAGATCACACAAGACTTACGGTAAACACATAACATCTGGCTGAGGATGATCTAGGTGAGCATGTTCCTAGATTGTGCTACAAAACCCTGAACTGTACAAAAATGGTTTATTCAAGTCTTGAATGCATAATTAATAATGCAAAGATCTGCAGTAAAGGCACTTGAAAATGCTGTGCCAAACAGGTAAAAAAAAAAAAAAAGTTCTTTTTTTTCCTAATTATGCACAAGCACATGCTTCAGGATGGGGTATATAACAACAAGACCATGGTAGCTTCCACACTAGCACTAGTTAATGTGTTAAGGAACCAAAAAACTCCTACATTTCTCAAGACTTGAATAGCCAGCAAAGGTGCTCCTGCTGCTAGGAGCAGACGTTCCGATCACTTTCCCAGACTGCTCTAGCTCGACAATGGCTCTTCATTAGTGGCCAGTGTTATCCGCTTAATCCTGTCTTTGAAAGGGCAGACTTGGAGCCATTCCAGATCCCCACCCTCCCACAGCCAGATGATTTTAAATGGCAACAGTACTATGCAGGTCCACACGGCCGGAACCCATCAGGTTCGAACAAAGACACATTAACTTGACAAATCAAGAAAAACGGAAAAGGAACCCGATTTAAATACAAAATGGTGATGGAATGTAACAGTCTAATGAGATAAAGCTATACTGGAGATATTTCTTTAACCTTTAAAAATTTGATTTGCGTCTCTTAATTCTCAAATGGCAATCAAACCGGATGGGAGGACTACATTCCTATTTATTATCCTCCAATTGTCTGTGTTAAAGCCTTGAGCAGTTCCCCCCCTACCTGCGTGCTGACTTAATCCTCATTGAGGTCCTTCAGGCTCCAACCACAACAGTGAGAAAACAGGCCATCCATCATTGTTAGTCCTCTCACAGCATGTGAGAAATCCAATCTACTTTTGAGTGAATAGAATGGGAAATTCCTCTGGGTGTTCATGTGTCCCCTCCTACACTTTCGACACAATAGCGATGTTCGTATAAGCTTATAAACCATATAGTGATGTCATGTTTATGTGTTTGTTTGTTTTTTTTGGGGGGGGGGCACAGGAGGTGCACATTACAACCTCAAACACACTAAAACAAACGCATACAATAACACTTTTTTTTTTTTACTCACCAATCTGGTTTTGCATTTTGAAGGCAATGTCAAACTGGAGGATAACCAACATAAACTGGAACCAGGCACTCATCTCTCTGTTGGGCAGTGGAATGTGGACTGCAAACACAATGTTGTTGGCCTCGATTCTCTTGGCCATGGCCTCATCAAAGTCTCTGATCTTGCTGCACTGGTCGGGGCCCCATGGCATGAACCACTTGGAGCCCTTATGATGGGTCTTCACAGTGTCCACACACTTGGTGGCCAGGTAATGGACGGCAGTGGTGGGGCTCGGAGCTACAGAAATATATTTGAATATCGGTTTAAGAATAGCTTTGGAATAAAGAATAATGTATTGATTCACATATTTTGCACATAACCACATAGACAGGACATAAGCAAAATCTCTCATTTATTTTATAGGAATACAAAAAAATTTTTTTTTTTAAATCACAGAGCATAGAATTTTACTTAAAAAATAAATGTATTTTTATACATATTTTATATTTTTTATAAAGCTATATAAATTCTTACATAAATTGCAAACAGCTGGTTTTAAAAATTGAAATTAAAAGTAAAACTTAAAACTTAAATTAAAATTAAAATCTAAAAATGCAGTGAAAACAGCAGTAAAATATACTTTCCAGCAAGAATGCATTAAATTGATTAAAAAGGGACAGTAAAGACTTTTAGATAATAATAAGCATATTGGAATGTTTTCTGACGGATCATGTAACACTGAAGACTGGAATAATGGCTGGTGAAAATTCAGCGTTGCCATCACCAAAAGAAATTACATTTTAACATACTTTAAAAACAACAACAAAAAGTTATTTTGAATTTTAATAGTTCACAATATTACTGTATTTTGATTAAATGAATGCAGCCTTGAGCATAAGAGACTTCTTAAAAAAAAATTAAAAAAAGAGAGGAAAAAAACACCTTACTGATCCCAAACATTTGAATGGCATATAGGCTAGAAACGGGAAAAAAAAATGTCTAGACAATGACTACAAGACTCGCAAAGTGACTCTCTGACATACCCTTACTAAGAGGGGGTCATTAGCATGAGAAAGTATGAACAGGCTTCCTCCACCATTCAGAAGGCTGGTCCTGGTAGTTTGTTAAGTATGAGTCAATAGAACCCTTCCTGGGTCATCAAGGACATCTAAAGCGTGCAAATGACCAGGAAGCGCGAGATAATGTGAACCAGCCTATAGCTTGAGGACACTATTCAGGTTTGTTCTATATTCCAAGAGTGTTTATCGGATTTCATTCAATATAATTGAGTAACAGCACCATTAAAATTTTTAATAATATCTAAAAAGCTAATGGGTGGGCCTTTTAATTGCTCTGCTCACATTTGCTTGGTACAAACCTGTTCCTTTGAAATATACCAAGTAAACAAAATTAGCTGTACTAAACCTCTCTGAGTTCAATTATTCATTGACCCACAATCCTAGGAACAAACTCTCCTCCAAATACCACCACAAAATAATAGTCGCCTTTCGGCCCAGTGACCTCATGCCGTGTTTAAGATGTCCAATAACAGGGGAAGCAGCGCGCCTTTCTACTCAATTACCCTGGCTGCCACCAGCCACCGAACAAACACAAAGGAATCCTGCTTCATTAAATCAATCACAGGCAAGAATAGCCAAAGCAAGCTAATTTATCACCATTCATCCCACATTCTGCAGGAGACCAAGAAATGATTCCCTTCCTATCGAAATCAGAAGGAAGTCTGAGGTTGCAAAGAGGAAAAGTGGACGAGGACAAAACAGTCTTTCCAGGTGGTGTCAAATGAAACAAGCTACTTGGAAATAAATACTCAAGCCTTAAGATAGAAGGGAATATTTCATCGCCTCTGTAAAAAAAAACAACACTGGTGAGGTCGATGCAAACTGAGGAACGCCTGTGGGCACAGAGGAGGAGATGTGAGATCAAAGAAAAGTTCTAGAGATACACCTCGTTTAACCCTTTATTGGCTGATGAGAAGTAGAAAGACTGAATTTAACAACAGAATACAAGACTGGTACAAGTTAATTGGCTAAAATTAGCAAATAAAGTTTGTAATATACAACATACTTCATTGCTAACTTCTTTTGTTTGTCTATAACATTTCTTAATGTAGGCTACTAAGGTTTTCCGTTAATTTTATTAGTGTGTCTACTCTGCAATGGAAACATTAAGAACTATCTTTGAAGATTAATTCAAAGTTGTTTAAAATAAAGTAAATATGGAAGACACTTCACAATATTATAATACAAGCTCAAGTTGGTTTCTCCGTTAGTTTTTCATACCATTTTTCAGGGACCGGGGACAAACAAGAGACATCAAGGCGCAGAAGTAGCGAGTAAAAATCAATGTCGCGTCTGTGTGATCTGCTCTCTTACAGGCGGAACGCTGAAAGCAGCAGCACAAAGACTGCACCAGTCGACGGGGTGAAATAAGCGCCCATCTTTGACACTACTGTAACAAAGCCATTCCGCAACTTTTCACTCCGTCCTAGAACGCAAAGAAGACTCTCTTTTCCCCCCCTAAAAACCATCTAATGTTGCACACCAGAACGAATGGCAACATACTGTGTAGTAAAAGCTAACAAAGCCTAAACTATCAAATCTAGGCGGATTTGTAAAAGTAGCTACTCACCAATCAGTCCTCCGACCATAAAGGAGAACGCTTGGAATAAAAGGAGAATTACTCCCACAATCACCAACTTTTTGGTGCTCATATTCTCAATAATTGCTCCAGCCATTTTCAAAGTGTCTCTTTTGTTAGGATTGAATGCAAAGAAACGAAAGTCACGGCATCCAGGTGGACCAGTGCGCTGTCCGAGATTGAGAGCGCGACACAGGTTGTGTCTCAAACCCTGGTGAACTGCCTGTGTTGCGCTCTTCCTAGGGAACTATAGGGGAAAAGGAATGACCACGTGACCCACCCTGCATCAGGAACTCGGGCAAGAAGAATGCACGTGACGTCACACCAGACTCTTACCAGATGCACAAAACTTCAAGCTTTTTATTGGCCTTTTAATACAAAACATACTTGTCATTTTTTTCTCATCTGTGATATTCTCAACAAATCATGAAATAATAATAATACATTACTAATACCAATACATTATCATTATTATTATATTTTTAAGAACGATTTTTTCACGTTTAAAAACTGCAAAACTGCAACAGAAAATTTCCTTTTTTCCATACTTTTTCCATTCACTGGCAAGCTTTCAGCTATGTGGCTAAAATTATGCTATTCTATAAATTTTTCAGATTGTGCTGAAGGCAACAGTCTAGAGTCTCCCCAGCTGGCATGCAAAATGTGACAATAGGACAAATCTGCTTCATTTTAGCCTTGTGTTGCTGTTCCAACTGTAGGTATGGTTATATGGATATGTTTTTTTTACAACAAACTGTAACAGTTTCAAGCCACTCTTTTTAAATTGTTACTGTTTCAGTTTTTCAGAGTGCTTCCTTATGTATCACCATGTGTAAAATTTTGAAATCGGACGACATCCAAAAACCTTCTCCGATCTGAACATGAAGGTTGATCAGTTTTCCAGAATATTACTGAAGACAAAGCATTGCTTTCTTTATCTAGCCCTGTCCATTACCAGTTCTGAGTTTTTGGTCGGCAGCTATGTTGAGTTAAGAAATGTATCATTTCCCCTGGTAGGAGCAGGCTGCTGCACGAACACATTTTCACATCTGAAAAAAAAGAGCTGTAGATCTCAAGAGAATGACACATGATGGCCTCAGGAGAGTCATCATGCACATACTCTCAGCTGATTCTTTGAAAGAAAAAAGCTGCTGTAGAAATTCATTTAAAACCTGAATGTGCATCATATTATTACGGTGATGTCAAAGACAAGCTTGGTTTGTGGTAAATGTGGCATTCTAGAGATACCAGGTTGTCTAGAGAAAGCTTTATAGCAAAAGAGAACAGTGGTGTTGTGTGATCTAGTTTTGTTAGACTTGAACAACACCCATGATTCTATCCCAGTGATCCTGTTTAAAGTCTAACTGAGGAGGAGTACAACAGATAAGATAGTCTTCACTGTCACATTATCTCTCAGAAATCATTTTAATATGTTGATTTGGTGGATGAGAAACATTTCTTATTATTATAAATGTGTGTGTTTTATTAACATTGTGCTGCTTAATATTTTTGTGGAAACGCGATATTTTTTCATGGTTCTTTGATGAAGTGCTTAAAATAAAAAAAATGCTTAAAAGAAAGACATTAATTTTAACAAGAAATCCTTTGTAACATCAGTCTTTACTCTCACTTTTGATTGAATTTAATGTGTTCTTCCTGAATGAAATCAGTAATTTCATCTTAAAAAAAAAGTACTGACCATTAACTTTTGAACAGTTGTTCTGTTATTATTATAAAAATGTAGAAATGGTGTGTTCACTACTAAAAAAATAAAATAAATAGTAGGCTAAGTACAGTAAATATACATATCTAATTTCACTTTCTCAAAATCTCAATTTATTAAAGTCCAACATAACATCATAGTACAAGCTGAACATATATCAATGGCTTGTGTGTAAAAACACAAGTCAAGAAGTTTGCCACATATTTTAAAATGTTAACATGTTTGGAAGCCATAAAGGCAGAAATGAAAAGCCAAAAGACTTGAAAAAAAACAAGGGTAACAGGGTAACAATACCTTATGCCTCACACCATTATTATGAGTGCTAATAATTTCGGTATATTTCTTCTATTATGACAGCTGGTTCTGGTTGAACACAGCTAAACACTCCCAAAATCCATTTTACTGGACAAGGTTCAATACAACTATGGATCTGTAATGAGAAATCTGTCAGTTTTAACGATGATAATTTTCCTCCTTAAAACAGTACTTTTGGTTATGGTTAAAATGATCATGAGATAAAAAAAACACATGAATACATGATTTTACATGGAGTGGGGTTGAGTCATGAGGGCAGACATGTTAAGATCACATGACCAGCCAAATTGACTTTATTTCAGTAGCACCTATTATTTGACTCTTTTGCTTACTGAATAAATTAATTATTTCTACGATGGCATCTGTAACTAAAACTAGTTACAGTCCAAGACCAATCGCATAATGACCAACATTATGTTAACCAAAAATTAAAAATTAAAAATAACAGAGTGGACTTTTAAGCGAGATGGGCATTTCACCAATCTTTAGATTGTGTAAAACCCTGGAAAGTTGCAATTTATTGCACAGGAACAAGAAGTGCTTATATAAAGAAAAGAAGAGGGAACAATTTTGGGTTTAAAAGCGAGCTCGGATTGTCTCCAGAGGGTCAGTGTCCCACATATGTGGGTCCCAAGCCTGGAACCAGCCTGTGAAGGTCGGGGGCTCAGCCCCCTGCTTTATGGTTGTGATGGGCAGTCCACGACGTCCAGAAGGATCAGAGTCCACATAGTCTTTAGCTACAGACAAAGAACACACTCAGTTAAAGAGTATACAGAATATAGAGTGCTATAGGAATTACATATTTTTGTTGGTCAACCTTCAAGTTCGCATCATCCTGTTTCCCTCACACAAAAAAAAATTGCATTGGCTTTTGGATTATTGCAGAAAATAAGCTCTGTGATTAACAAAAGCTCTGTGATTCTTATACATTTTCCTCATCAACAAATTTTATGAATTTTGAAGCCTAAATACAATCGTCAGGAGTAAAAAAGCTAAAGTTAGGCAATAAACAAACTACTAAGCTTCTGACAACTCTTTTGATCTTAACTTCAAATCTATAACTTAGAAAGTCTGAGTTAGAATAGTTTGCAAGAGTATGAAAACGAGGCTATAAAAGCAGACTACTGAGAAGAGAAGTTTATTTGTTGAGCGTGATGAAGTTTAAGGTCCCTTACAACCTCTCTTTTCTCATTTAGCCATGTATTAGCAACCGCCTTTTTCATGACAATAAAAGCTTTAAAAATCAGTAGGAGTGGGGTATTACTGCTGTAGAATAAAATGGAAAAATATCTTAAGCTTGTGTTAACCAAAATCCTGTTAAAAAAATTAAATGGCTTCAGGACGACTGAACTGGAAGTTCAAAATGCCAACTTGTTTCCAAGTTTTAGGACTCATTCCTGTAGCACTTAAATAACAGAACATGTTACTATATTGAGTATGGTACATGTCTGGAATTCTGTATTGACCAATCAGCATCCAGGACTGGAAAATGTATTGGATGGAGGATAATGGAGAATAATGTGAGTGATTCAACTTAAAATTCAATATTTTATCATGAAAAAATGATTTAGTAAACATATCACTCACCTATTTTTGGTGACTCAGTTTTTTCAACCTCATTGGCTTCTTTACCAATCCAAAGGAAGATCTAGAAATATAGCATTACAGCCCATTAACTATATACATGTACTAGCTGATACAATCTCTGTCCCAATTCAGAGGCTGCATCCATCGAAGGCTGCTTTCCAAGACCGAATGCATCACTGTGGCACAACAAAAGCTGTCCCATTTCAAGGCTTGAAATGCGCCCTTAGTTTCCCAGGACACAAATGATACAATAAATGGATCCTTCGTTGCCCAGGCTATCCCAAGATTCATTGTGCGCCAGTGATGACTGGATTTTTTTTGAGAGAAAATGCCAGGTTACCCTGTTTTATTTCTCAGACAGTTGAATAAAACTCCAGTACAAACATTACTGCCGCTCATCAGCTGCTGCTGTCACAGCAGTCCTCCGTAGGCTAGACTGTCCCATTTAACAATGTACGGTTTGACCTTCACAGACTTTAAAGGTGTGGCCTTCGAAGTCTGCATCCTTCTAAGAATGCAACCCCTGAATTGGGACACAGCTACAGTCTAAACCAGTGGTTCTTAAGCTTTTTGACTCCAACGCCCCTCATCATCTAAGACAAGATATTTTTGGTACTTCTGCTGTAATGACAAAGCTGCTTGTTTTCAAACATTTTAACATAAACTTTATTAATATAGTAAAACAATTAAATAAAATAATTACAATAATAATATTAAAATGATAGTAGTATTAATTTCCACTTTTCCACATTTGTGTTTTCGGGATAAGGCTTTAAACAAATATTTTTAACTTACAAATATGACAATTTCTACTTACAAAATGAAACTAGACAAAAATGTGTATTTATTAAAAGATATTTCCATTACTTTTCAAGATTTTATAATTTTCTATGACTTTCCCAGATCTAAAAATTCATATATTTATTATATTATTTATAAATAATAAATAAATAAAAGCGAGGGAACATGTTAGATCTGGGAAACAAATTAGTCATCATGAGGCCCCATAGAAGTTTTCTGAGACCCCCCGGTTGAAAACCACTGGTCAGAACTATATTCATGTGGACTACATACTGTGCATCAACTCACCTGATCCCAGGTGTCAAGCAACATGACATCATCGGTAGCCAAGTCTGACTGAGTGAAGTCTCCAGGAACTTCCTCAACCTGAGAAGAAGAACAAGACATATGATCCATGACATCACCATATTTACAAACCGCAGCTGTCCTCCAGCCTGCCTGTGTGTTTCTGTGACTCTCACTTACCATTAGCCGGCCAGTCTTATTGGAGCAGCCGAACAGACGTGGTGGTTTGACCATATTTCGCAGAGTTGAAGATGTCTGGTACTCCTTCTTTCCACCCAGAGCCGACCAGAATCCAGCTGAGGAGAGAGCTATGTAAGAAAGCAGTTCTTATAATACATCATAAAAAAACATGGCAGACACTCACCTGGTTCTTTACCCTCGGCCACATCAGTGGATTGTCCTCCCAGCACACTTACAACATACTTCGCAGCGACCATTTCTTCATCGCTGGCACCTGCACCTTTCCACACAAACACACAATCTGACGACTTCAGCACAAATACGTCATTGGTGTTTAAGTTGGATGCAGATGGCTCAACCTACAATGGAAGTTATAGGTGATTCATGAGAAACATTACACTATACTGTATGTAAGACAGTATTCCGACTGTGACTGACCTCGACAGCGCGTGTGGCTCTAGAGGAGCTCTGTCGGATGTGGAAGAGGCGCGTGCTGCCGGTCTTGGTCTGGCCGTCCTTGCGGGACGTGCCTCCACTATGGATGATCATAGGTTTGCCCTTAAACAGACTCATCAGATGGGGAGGTTCTTGACCCTGTGTCACTCGCACCTGAGCAATTTATTGAGGTGGATAAAATCATTTTAATGATAGTACATGTGAATACAATTGATAAAAGTCACAACAGACAAACTAGGTTAATTTAATGGCTCTTCTGATCAAGATCACACCCTGGTGGTTACCATCAGAAATACAGCACATTTTTGGCTGTCTTGGACTTCTTGGATTTTATAGGCTTGCCCAAACCAAGTGGCATGTAAACATGTAATAATTCATACAAGATTGGGAAATCATAAAGAATTGAACACTTAAAGTAAAAACATACAACCCAAACCTGTACCCTATAAGTTTGTCAGAAACAGCATACTAACCCTGTTAGCTAAAAATATTATTGTATGCTGTTTTCAAAAAGCATTTTTCAAAACTGATTAGTCTCACCTGAACTGGAGCTCCTCCCATGGAGTCATCCAGCTGGACCGTAAGGAAGGCAGAAGCTGCCAGCTCATCCTGAGTGCTCTTCAGGCCCTGCCTGTAACACATCACATGCATGCAATATAATGACACTTTGTTCATATGAAACAAGCAACATAGATAATATACTATAAACCACTATAAACAGATTTGGACTGACCAGGTGTAGATGATATGCTGCTCCCTACTTCCCTGTTTATAACTGTAGAGGATCAGGTAACAGTCTCCCCCAAAAAAACGCCCGTAAGTAGAGGGATCCACTGGGACACGATCCCCTCCCTCCACACGCCAGATCTGATTTAGACAAACATGAGTGTTAATGACATTTCCTTACTTGATCTCCTCTTTATACGTATAAGCGCTGAATGCAAGTAAGCAGCTGCAACATAATGTATAAAGTGGCCACCCAGTGTGTGTGTGTGTGTGTGTGTGTGTGTGTGTGTGTGTGTGTGTGTGTGTGTGTGTGTGTGTGTCTGTATAAAGGCTGGATAGCCACTTTATTTGCTAGAATTTTGCTAGAATTACTACATATTTTGAATTATAGTAGACCTAACTCATGTTTATCAACTCTATATACACTACCATTCAAAAGTCTGGGGCCCGCAAGATATTTTAAGATCAAAAGAACAGTAAAATATATATATATATATATACATATACATATATATATACTTGATCAAAACTACAAGTTACATTTTTTCAGGATTCAGAATTCTCTGATGAACAGAAAGCTCAAAATAATTTATTTGATATAGAAACCTTTAAGATTAAAAAAAAAGTAAAACTTTCTATCCCCAATGTCTCAGTGAAAGCGTTTATTTTGATGACCAAAATGAAATTTACCTGGACTTTTCCAGAACCATCATCAACCATGTTGTGCTGGGCTGCCATGGCCTTGTTGTTATGGAGGCTGGAGGCATCGAAAGGAATCTGCTCCACATGGGCTATTTTGCCAATGGTGTAGGCCTTGGTAGGACCAGTGGTTTGGTCCTTGTCCTTCCAGTTAGAGAAGAACTGCTTGAACAGGGTGGTCTCGCCCCCTGCAGGCAGCACCTGGATCTACAGCATCAAGTATTGAAGGTACGGTATCAGTAAATGTGCCATTAGGTGTTCATTTATACAAACAATGAAGAATGCAGAAAACATATCTTCAGTCATATTTTACGTAACATATTATATGAAACCAGTAAGCGCATAAATATATAAACCTTTTTTGTAATCGTTTACATTGCTTCTAAATGTAGATTTCTACAAACCAGAATATTTAAATAGCAAAAACTCAATTACAAGAATAAACTGATAAGCAATGGATCCATTTCTTTGATTGTCAATATTATGTGTGTTTAAAATCTTAATTAATTAGGGGTGTAACGGTACACGTATTCGTACCGAACCGTTTCGGTACGGTATGCATGTGTACCGAACGAATACAGTTTTTTTTTTTTTTTTCAGGAAATTCAAATAAATAAATGCCGTTTTGACAATCTTTGATGAGGCATGAGAGATCGCTGTATAAACGCCTTGAAGAGCCGCTTCTGGGACGCTTCAGAAAAGTGCCGGTATAAACCCAATTGACTCGAGCGGCCGCGATCAGCTCCGGTGTTGTGGCCATTTTCGACCCCCTGCCAAATTATTACCTCTCTCGTTGAAATCACTATATGATTGCCTAATCCTAACCCCTCACCCCACACCTAACCCTAAACCTACCAATACTAGGGGGGTAATAATCTGGCAGGGGTCAGAATTGGGCACAACACCAGTTCCCGTGTCTGAGCCGTGATGCGCCACAGACTTGTGCAGAGCGGAGAGCGAATGAACGCGATCATTCCTTCCTCTGTACTTCTAGTTTTTAACGCGAATAAACATGACTGAACATCTCATGCCTCATGTAATAACTCAATCAGTGTTTCAACCGCGGAAAGACATCAACAAAACACTGTGGAAATAAAATGTCACGTAACATTTCATTTACCTCAGCAAGTCATCAGTGTCCACAGCTCATTAGTTCACTAGAGACATGAAATCTAGAGAGGAGCATTTCACGAAATATTACACCATATACTCATTATATTTTACTAAACCTGTTAGTCTTAATTATTTAATGTATGTTTAAATTAATCTGTTATGAAACATGCTATGACAGCCAGTGTGTAACTGAATATATTTTAACAAATAACCTAGAAATTTTATTATTTATAAATTAATTTAAAAACTGCATTATGTGCAATTTACATGTTTGCATACTATTTGCATACTAAGTTGAGTGTTAATCATCCATTTAAAAATAAATAGTAATTAAATTTAAGTTTGGGTTAAGTTGTTAGGCCTAATTGTAACCTTATAATGTAAAAGGGCTCCTATAGTTTTAAGCATAAGCTGAGGTAGATTTGTATCACTAAGAAAATTTAAACTATAACTGAAAGTATTTAAAGAAACAGCAACTTGTTCAGTAAACCATTGTTTATTAAAAAAAAAAAAAAAAAAGGTTTAGTTTTCCCCCCTGCTGTACAGAAATCATACCGAACCGTGACGTTAAAACTGAGGAACCGTCATATTTGTGTACCGTTACACCCCTATTATGTATGTACCTGTGTTTTACTAGAGTAGTTCTTCTCTTTGATGAACTGCTCTGCTGATTTCATAGCCGCTTTGCGTTCAGATGTGTTTGCATTTGGTCCTGTTGGCAAAGGGAAGACAGAGGCATATGCTAAATGAAGCTCTTTCATTTTTATGAAAAATATGTGGTGCATTTAAACAAAGGGCCCCTAGTCATGTTGTGTTGTATGTTAGCGCTATGAAAAAACACAAAGATGGTATCAGTCTGACATCTCTAAAATTAGATATAAGAGATACAAGAGCAGATATAGGGCAGATTCAATTTCTAAACAGATTCATACAATTGGCTGTTGAATGATATTAATTTAAGGAAATAGGCCACCCAAAAATGAAAATAGTGTCATTACTATCTGTTTCTGTGGAACAGAAAAGAAGATATTTTAGTACCCAAACAGTTTTGGGACCCATCGACTTTTTAGTATTTTATGTCCATGTTTATGTCCAATGCGGGACAAGAAACATTCTTTGGTTTGGTTACCAAAATTCTTTAAAACTTTTTTTGTATTCCACAAAAGAAAGTAAGTCATGCAGGTTTGGAACGACATGAGAGTGAGTAAATGATGACGCTATTTTAATTTTTGACTAGACTGTCCCTTTAATAGCCTGCATGGTCTAAAATTTAGACTCTAAATGATATCAGCCGAAAAGTAAAGTTGAGTTCTTTGGAATAATGTGCACCAATGAACTATGCACAATAAGAGCAGGAATGTGTGTTAGGAAAGAAAATAGGATGCACTTTTATAATGTTGATTTTAAAGTTAACAACTCATGCACATTGAGACACACCTTTCCAAACAAACACATTCTTATCAACTCCATTGTCCAGGATATAGCACTCATCTAGGGAGAGCATCTCCTGCTTGAACGGGCTAGTCTGGGCCACAACAGATGTTTTCATGGAGCCAGAGGCATCTGAAATCTACAATAACAATGATAAACCACAGGACAGCAATCAGACATGAATTAAAGATAGATAAATAAAGGTGTCGAAAGCTTAAGAAATAAAGATAATAAGAAACACAATGTTTTGTCCTTGTGTGAATTATGTAGACAGTATTTTAAGCTTTACAGCTGTCAGCTGTAAATGTACAACAGTCCACATAAATAATTAAGATGGTAAATATTCAGAACTGAGCTAAAATATAGTAGAGATAATAGTCTTTATTACCATGTACAATGCTGCCTTCTTCTTGTTGGAGGTTTCCACTTCCTCATCGTCAGGAGTTGCTGGGGCGATGCTGGATTTGGGCCCAAGAACCTGCGAGAGGAAATACAGGATTAAAGCCCATATGGGAACAGCAGGGCTTTATTTCAAACACTTATCTGATGCCAAGTGGACCAAACATCGAACCCTGTGCTGAATGACCTGATAGTGGATGGAATATTTGGCACGCAAAACTCATCCCCTCTCATTAAACGCATGATGGATGCTTTCTCATAAACACAACACACAAGCCAGAGCCAGAACACAAACAAGCAAGCCATTGTGCCAAATTTTACATCAGGTCTGCTTGATGGTGTCCATACCCTAATGTGTGGTTATTCAGCATCTATGAAAATGTAACGCTGTATGTCATTTTATAAAAACAGGCACTTAGTGTCAGTTTAACATTTTGCACTTAACCAGCAAACATAAATAAATAAATTGTAAGTGATTTTGATGTCTACCCACATTGTTGAGTAATTCAGATATTGGTTGAGCGGGAATTGTTACAGGAAAAGTCGAGCTTAAATCTTTCACTCACTTTAGTCAGAGCGTCTGGTTCAGCCCCATCCTCCACCATGATCAGCTTGGCCCTGCCGTTCCTCTCATTGTCCCGGATATCAATGGCCAACTGGGAGGCCTTCAGACGCTCAAAACGATTGCAGTCACTTCCACACCACTGATAAATGTCCTGACGGAAAATGGGAAAAGTGTCTTTAAAATGACTCAAATGTACACTACCATTCAAAAGTCTGGGGTCAGTAATATTTTATTTTGAAGAAAAAAAAGAGTGAAATCAAGAAAGTAGTACTTTTATTCAGTAAGGATGCATTACATTGAATTAAACTGGTAAAAACAGATGTTAAATATGCTTATAATGTTCCAAATAATGAATACTACTTCTTTTGAACTTTCTTTCCATTATAGAAATCTTTAAAAAATCACTTATTTTTCACAAAAATATTAAGCAGCACAACTGTTTTCAACATTGATAATAATAAGAAATGTTTCTTAAGAAGCAGATCAGAATATTAGAATGATTTCTGAAAGATCATGTGACTGGAGTAATGGATACTGAAAATTCAGCTTGCCATCACAGAAATAAATTACATTTCAAAATATATTGAAATAGAAAAAGAAATCTATTTTAAAATGTAATAATAGTGAAATATTTACAGTGAGCAAAAGAGTTCTTTCAAAAACATCAAATCATACTGACTCCCAATTTTTGAACTGTAGTGTATATTTAAAATATAATAGTAAAATATTTTAGTACATTTTAAGATATTCAAATGTGTCCTATTGGCAGCTTCAGTTATCTATACCTTCCCCAAATCTACGATAAAGCAGTCTCCTTTGTTGAAGCTTCTCCAGGACAGCTCCACCTCAGTGGCTCTGATGGCCCTCCTGCCCTTGATGTGCAGGAGACGCTTCACATCCACGTCATTGGTCAACACGTGATGGAAGCCAGACGCAACCCCGCCTTGCTGAGGAGTCAGGAAAGACAGTTGACTCATTCTATTGCATAAAATGATACTGGGATAGTGGCCAAAATTAAAAGTAAAAAACTAAATGCAAACCACTCAGCAGAGCCATGCAAACTTACTGAGCTAAGCAAATTGCTGAATTTAATGGAAAGAATGTGGCATGACTAAACATTAATGGATGTTTTAAAGCCATAATTGATTCTACTCTGATGCTTCTACAAAGTAAACCCAGCAGGAAGACTTATTTTGCATTCTCACTGCTTCACAAGTTACTTGCATCACAAGTTAATGATAAACTCTGCTTCTAAGAAGGGTCATTTTCATTAAAAAAGCAAAGGTGAGTTTACCTTATACTTGATGCCAGACTTGAAGTAGCCCAGGAAGGTGAGCGACTCATTGTTTTGGACCTCACGGAACTGAACCGGACCACCCCCAAGAAAGTCATCCAGCTGTGTGGAGAAGATAGCTGCAGCTCCACTTTCATCTTGAGAACACTCATTCCCTGGAGGAGTGGAAATGATCACAGGAAAAGAGTTGCTTGTTTGTGCTTTTTAATAGATTTTTTTTTATGAATATATGATGAATAAAAAAACTAATTAAAAGGATGAAATACTTAAAAAGAAAACCTCAAGTAGCTTGTAATATAATACTTAATACTAATAAAATAATAATAATAATAAAATAATAAAAATACAATATTTCAACAGAACTGATTCACTGCTTATTAAATATTTAAAACACTTTTGTCTCCCAGTATCTAATATTATAGAGAGGACCCCTGAATACCCTCATGTGTCAAAGTGCTATTTTAGTATTATTTATATACTATTTGTATTTATATTTTAAATTAGATCATTTTTATTTTCATTAAACTTTAGCTTTAGTAATTTTTTTGTGCTTTTGTAATTTAATTTTTTTTAAGTTTTTTTCTATTTAGCTTTAATTTAAATAAATTCACTGAATTTAAAATAAATAAATTAGATTCCTTTTAAGTTTTTTTTATATAATATTTATATTCTATTCTATTTTATTTCATTTTTATTTTAGTTAAATCATGTTTTGAATAGTTATAGTTACCAAAAACTGTCAGTAAGGTCAATAAGTCTCTTGCAATATTAAATAATTTGGCTCCCTTTTGACAAGTTAGTGTTGGTTTAGGTTGTAAAATATGACATGATGCAGCTCTCCTAGAAATATATTTATATTTTTGAAAATAATGATGTGTAGACTCTCATGTATTCAATGAGTAATGAAAATTATATATATACTGTATATATATATATATTTTTTTTTTTTTTTTTTTTTTTACTTTTACTGAGTCATTAAATTGCTACATTTCTCAAAAATGTATTGCGTCTTTATTATGGACAAATCCAACTTTTACACAAAAGCAGCATACAAAAGACAGTGAAAACATGTTTCAGAGTAGATGCTTCTGTTAGTGAAAAAACAATGTCCTACAACTTACAGGAACACTCAAACTGACCTACAGCACTAGCAGTGGATCTGTCTTTAGCAAAAAAGAACCAAATAAAAACCCCAAAGAGGCCACATGGAGCACATTATGAGATTTTCCACTATGTGTCCTCAAATAAACCTTTTCTTCTCACACTACAGCTCCATTCAAATGTCTTACAACTACTATGGTTTGGAGCATGTCTGCGAGCAAAGCAAGTAAGTTTAAACCACTGGGTGGAACAAAAGCAACATCTCACTGATCAGTCTCTAGAATTAAACAGGAGACCACATAAACCTAAGTGTGCTGAGAGCCAACGGTTGATGCACTGCCCACACACAAACACACAAACATGTGAAGGCACGCTGTAGTCTTTGGTGCTGACTAAATACCCTTTAAGTGACTACCCTTCTGCGGTATGCCATCTGTACTAGATCAAATTAACTTTTCTTTAGGGATAGGAGGGACTGTCATAAGTAATTAGCACAAAATATGTACACTTTCAGAATTCTTTATATTTCTGTGAGCTAATGGTGGTGAGAAATGTCATGAGAAGTATATACAGTATTTACAGTAACTAATTTCTCAAGAGCTAAACAAAGCAACTCAGCACTCTCTTATGGGAAGAGCAGTATTAAAAATGAAATGACATTAAACTGAAAGAACAGACAGGCCACATCCTTCCTCATCTAAATAAAGCAAATGTAAAACATATGTGGTTCACCATGCGTGAAAAGATATAGGATATTATTGTGCAGCCATAGGTAAAATGCTTCTATTCTATTCAGACCACTAGGTGTGTCACTTACCCATCCACATGTGTATATAGTACGAGGGTGCGCTGGTGGTGTACAGCAGAATGTAAGCGTCACCCGTATAGAAGTTGCCATAGAGATTCTTAGGCACTGGCTTCAGGTCCATGTTCTCAATGCGCCATATCTGCAGACCAGGAGCTTTCCCTGCAGTCTCAAACTCCTTATGGGACACCATAGTGACTGAGGGGGATGCAGAAGATAAAAGGTTTGGATGTCTTTTCAGGGCATTACATCATACTGGGAAAATGTCTAGTGTGCAAGCAATAGAGAAGAGAAATACGCTTTAGAGAAATAAGAAGTATCTGTTCCTCCGAGAATGCTCTTGATTATTGCTTGAGAACCATATTAGGTCTGAATATTCTGACATCTGTTATTCTGAATCACTGGCTCCCATAAACACACAGTCTGGCACAGCATGGGGACTATCTGCACCATTTACTCACATGCAAAAACTCAGATGCAAATGCAATGCACCAAACATCACACCTCTCTGCCTCTGTGACGGAATTGATAAGACTTTAAAAAGAGGATCTTAGTAATCATCATGGTGTTGACTACAACACACAGCTGATAAGAAAGGGAAACACATGATCAAGGTGATAAACTTGGCTTACGTGCTACCTCAACTACAAACTAATCTAAACATTTAACATGGTCTTATGCTTTTTATATAGTAATCAGTAAAGGATACATTCGGCATTCATCAGTCATGTTAATGTTAAGCAGTTTTTATGCTAGTATAAAAAAAAGCCTCCATGCCATTGCAGCCGATACTTATGGGTTTTCATTTGTTGTCATTCTCCATTTGAAATATTATACATATAGGACATGGCTTTAAAGCACAAAACCCACAATCCATGCAAATGTATATATTTACAATATTTCCTGCAGCAGATGTAAATGGCTCTCTGAATAACTTTAATAGACCATGTCATTATATTATTAGTTCAACCTGTTTCAGTTATCAAATTAACAGGCAAAGAGGCTCTGCTGCTGTGATGTAATACACTGGTTATATATACAATTTCTTGATTGTTTTTTGAAAGAAGTCTCTTATGCTCATCAAGGGTGCATTTATTTGATCAAAATACAGTAAAAACAGTAATATTGCTAAATATTATAATATTGTGTAATTTATTGATGTGATGGCAAAGCTGCATTTTCAGCAGTCATTATTCTAGTCTTCAGTGTCACATGAGAAATTATTCTAATATGCTGATTTGGTGCTCAAGAAACTTTAAATTTACACATTAAAAAAAACATTATAAATAACATTATAGCATTATATCTATATAATGTATAGCGTATAAAAGTCTACATAGAAGTATACACAGTAGACAACATTGTTCCTAAACTAAAACTAAAAACGATCAAATGCAACTGCACAGCTGCATATGCATAAAAGTAGCAATGACATGCATTTCAGATTTTACATAACTACAATTTTTTTTTGTATGTACTTCCTTCACTGCTGTACTGTATTCAAAGCCTGTCACTTTTCTGAGCATAAATGAATCACTGTGCTATAACTTTAGAACGGAAAGCAAAGTTGGACTTTGTCTTTGGAAACGTGGCGTGCATTAAACCACTTTCCCATCTGGACAACAAATATTTAGCAAACTCTGCGTTACCATGTGAGCAGAGTAACATTTATATGCTACTATTTATTGTTCCTTGAGGACAGTAAGGAACACTTCATTCGTTTAGTTTTCATTATGCAGCCAGTGAATTTCAAAAGCGATATGAAAATAAAAATATCAAAAACAACTTACGAGATTGTGGCAGATGCAGAAAGCTGTCAGTGCACGAGAAAAAGCGATGTGTTGTAGTCTTTCTTTACCAAATCCGCGATTTAACTGAGGGAGTGTCTGTAGAACAGGGGCGTGTGTGTGTGTGTGTGTGTGTGTGTGTGTGTGTGTGTGTGTGAACACACGGTGATCTTTCAATAGTTGTGTCTCAAAGCCTCATCTCAGCAGACACCTATACAACATTTTTGGGCTTTAGACGCGTATATGATGTCAAAGAATAAATCAATAAATACAAATAAAACAAAATTACAAACAATCAACTCACTCGGTTTTGACACAGCCTTTGCATCTTTGGCTTAATGTGTGATTCTAAAAGCTAGTGTTCTGTAGATTCAAATGACAAAGTGACAAACTGTAATTTTATTGTAGCATTTTATTCATCACCGCCATTTACTGAAACAGCTTTCCAGGGCTTTTTCCCCATTTGCAACAAACCTAAATTATATACAATATAAACAGTTTTATGTCAGCCAAAAGTTTCTCCATATGTTCAACATCAGGTAACAACATTCCTATTTGTCATGAATTGCTGTTATATATAAAAACAATTCTTCAAATACATAAAAAAAAGAAAAACAACTCCCTAAGGCTTTCACTGGCTAATTCCATTAAACTCAAGCTCTACAAACAGAACAAGGGTGTTACAATATATGTTTGCCTAATGTAGCAACAGGAAAGCGATGACCACACAGTACAAGAGCAACTGTAATGACAAATATTGTCGGTTTACTCAAACATTGTTGGCAAACTTGAACACATTTACAGCTTCTGATACAGGAAGCACTGAATAAGAAAACATCTCCTAGACAAGGCCCTTGCAAAATGGCAGACAAAAATCATATAATGTAAAATAAGAATCAGATGCTGCTTTTGTGGGTTGCCTATACCACTGAAATGGCGGAGAGGCTTGAAACATCTCCCCCACTAACATGTGCTTGCAATTAACCCACAGACATGAAAGGCCATTTAAAATGGGATTGGATATAAACTCTCAGAGAAGAGCTGAAAATTACATTACATGTGGACATTATTGTATTTTATACATTAAAAGTGTTTTGTGATATTTTTCATTGATTTCAACTCAAAGACATTTACAGTCTCATATTTCTTACTTCCTGAAGTAAAACATGCATCTAAAACACTCGACAGAACGATTTTTAATGGCACTTGAACATTTTCATTTTGCAGACAAAACGTTGATCAAAAATGGGAACTTGAAACCAGACGGTTGGCGGTTGAGATATAATGTGAAAGCTTCACTGTTAACCACATGAAATGAGAACTTTGTTTCTGCTTAGAACTTATTAACATCATTCAGTAATTTTTACCAGATTATTATCAGATAATCATGATTACAAACTGTCTGCAAGCAGAGCTGATGGAGAGCTTATGTTAAAGCTGAACTGTCAAGTTAAATAATCAACGGACAGATGGTGAGCCAAAAAGCTCTCCAAAGGCAGTGGATTTCCGGGATTAAACTCCTCTGCAGTGCTGGAATAACTGTGACTCCTCAGCCAATGAAAACAGCAGCTGTGGACATCTGCCCAAAAAGGTGGGTGACAAAAGTATGCATTTAAGATAAAGGGGCTGTGGCAATGTCAATTGTCAAACAAAGAGAGGGAATCACCAGAGCCCTTTACTGTCTCGTGGAAACTGTTGCCATAGCTGCCATTGGGGACCTCTCCACTGTAAAGGTCAAGTTAACAAAGAGCAAAAGGCTGCAGAGAAGAGATTTCCAAGTCACTGATGACAAGAAAAGACACTGGTATGGAACTGAAACACTTGTATATATTTATCTGCCCTTCTTACAAACCCATCAGACGGTCAGGCTGTGGCCTAGTAGTTATTGCAAATGTTCCAGCAAGAAGATCCTGCGCTCACGTGGGAGATGTGGGTTTGAGGCCATAAACATTCTGTTGTAATTGTTATAAAGATAACAATTAAAGATAAGAGGAAGTGTACAAGATGATAAAGCATGTGGAGCACAAAGTAAACTTTTCTACATCCGTTTTCTGATATACTGTAAAAACATCAGATCACATCCCCTAACATACTCTTTTAAATAAGCACTTCAACATACTTTTAAAAAGAGTATTTATTACAGAAATAATATACTTAAGTGCAAACTGAATGTAATGTATTGAAACACTTAATTGCATGTAATTGCAAATAAATAAAAATGTATTAAAGCTTAAATTTATAATAAATGCAATTAGCTGAACTTTAGAGAGCTTTTCTGGCCCACTGAAGAAATAAATAATAAGGTCTTATAAAAGAAATACGGTTAAAGTGTACTGCTTAAAGTACTGACAAGCATTTATGGAAAACTAAAATATACTTTAATGCCATTTCTATTCAGACTTGTATGTGATGCATTTAAATATAGCTGTAATTACACATTTGTAAAGTTAAAGTTGCCGTTTAGAACATTTAAATATATTAACTTTAAACATAATATTGAATAACACTCCACAGTTAAATTATAATCAAGTACTTTACATATGCTTTGGTATGTACCCTTCCAACATTATCATTAACAGAGAGATGGTTGAAAGGGTGGAGCATTTCAGATACCTTGGCTTTAAACTGGACAATCATTTAAACGTCAATCAGCATACTCTAGGCATCTACAAGTGTTTTCAGAGACAGTTATCTGTAAATTCCTGCATTTATTGTGTGATCCTTTTTTTCTTTATTGTCTTGTAACACGTCTTGTGATTGTTCTGATTGTATTGTGACAAGCTGATATGTCTTGTGCTGTTTGTGCTATATTCACACACAATATGGAAACAAATTAACTTCTTGAGGACAAATAAATTATCTATCTGATCATCTACCTGATGTTAGTCAGCACATCGAAATAAGTGTAAGTGCAAGTCTTGAAAGTGTACACTTAGGTGGCCTTTTATTTCTTTAAAATAAATTATCCGCAGGTACGGTTTTGAAGTATACTACAAGTAGACAATCGATACAATTACATGCTGTTCTTTTTCACGAGAGTCGTGTGCCAGAAAACCAGATGTTCCTGCTTTGAAAAAACTGAAACGGTATGGTTTCTACCCTGAACACCACAGAACTCTCAAAGCCACACGCAACGAGATCAGCATTTAATGCAGACAGAAGCACCAACTCTGTCCTTCATGTCTTTTAGATCCAAATCATACAGGCATTTTAAACAATGTTTTAATCTTCTTACTAGCTATGCTTAGTCAATATATTTAAAGAAATGAACTAAGGTATGAGGGGTTTCCAGAAGAGAGAGCTCTCTGTACATGCACATAGCGTGAGAGTGCTGCTATAAATCACCAATCGTTCACCACATCCTCTTAACTGCAAACCAAAGCCTCTTGTATGCATGCAAATAATCTTCTTCAGCATAATGAGAGAAAACAGAAGAAGCGATGCTTTGCTAGTGTTCTCTTTTATACTTTTTACCATGCTTTTGCATATAGTACTTAAAATTTGGAACATCTTCTGAGGAGATCTGGTTTCGTTATTGCAAGTTCTTCGCTTAATCTTTATTTTATCTAGTTGTATCCACACAATGGCAATAAAGCTCTTGCCTTCGTCCTAAAATGATGTTAAATAACACACCTGGGCCCGTATTCATAAAGATTCTAAGAATCCTCTCAGAGAGCTCCTAATTTAGCTTAAAAATTTCTAGCTAGGAGTCTTAGCTTAAAAGTGATTCAGGACCAAACTGAGAGCAACTCTGAGCGAGGAAAAGACAAAAACTGTTATCTTAGTGAGGAGGCGGGGCTGACCCGGTTGCTGCTAGCTATGACAGTCTTTTGAAGACTTTTGCATGCTTTTTTAATAAGAACATAACTGAGCTCTTCTGTGAGAGATCTGGCCGTTATTGAAGTGCTTATCTTAATTCTTCCATTTTAACGGCTCTCACAAGCAATAAAGCATGCGTCCTAAAATATTTTGTTTAAATTACTCATGAATACGGGCCCTGGACTCTCTGAGTGCTCGCTGGTTACAAAAACAGACACAATAGACCTGTCAGCCCGTCTCTGAGCAGCAAAAACATCTCCAACCCCAGCAAATATGACACACACTGGTTGTTGTGTCATTAAACAATGGGCCTGTGTAAACGCATGCATGAGTGCAAACATACGCAAATACAGTTATTATTAAAAGGCTGTGTGTTGTGATACATATTAACTTAGTTAATTTAAACTATGGCAAACTTCCTGTTAACATGCTATATAGAGGACTTTGGTGTAAGACTGAAACAAGATTATTCAGAAAAAAAAGTTTAGCATGACAGTTTGGCATGAAAGCAAAGAGATGTTTCTGAATATCTAAAGATTTATTAAGAATCAAACAATCATTCACATTAGAAATTGTATAAATTAGTATCATAAAATGTAAAACTAAAATATATACCTAAATACAAAAACACCACTGAAAAGGACATTTCAAAATTCAGTTGGGACAGGTTTGATCATGCTTCTGGACAAGCTCAAGCAGCTCTACCAAACTGATTCACAACTGAACTGAGGTTAAATGTAACAGGCTTCATACAAAAATCATCTAGTAGCTCAGGGCAAAATGAATGAATCAGCAGGTTTTGGACCTCTGTGCATTTATTCTGTAAAGACTTCAGGAATATTAATAGTTGATGGGTTCTCCTGTAAGGACAGACACAGTACAGCTGCCACCTCATTATGTTCCTGCAGGAAAAGTAAAAGATTTAGATTTTCAGAAAAACTGTTTTGAGTGTTTTTAGTTTGTTTCTATGCAGTTGCTAGGGTGGCGGCTTGCAGGCCCAAATCAAAAGAGCAAAATTAATGAAAAGTTCACTAAAAATGTACTCATGCTCATGTTGTTTTAAACACGTATGACTTTCTTTTGAGAAAAACAAGATACGCAACCATTCAAAAGTTTAGCGTTGGTGTTGATGTTTTTGAAAGAAGCCGCTTATGCTCATTACGGCTGCAATTATTCTATAAAACCAACACAACTCTAATATTGTGAAATTACAACTTAAAATAAGTTTTTTTTTTTTCATTATTTTAATATTTTAATAAAATTAATATAACTGTTTAATAGAACTATAGCGGCCATTACTCCAGTCTTCATTGTCACATAATCCTTCAGAAATCATTCTAATATTCTGATTTGGTGCTCAAGAAACATTTCTTACTATTATCAATGTTGAAAACAGTTGTGTGCTTAATATTTTTGTCAAAACCATGAACAGTAAAAATACGTTTAGAAAATCTTTGATGAATAAAAGTTCAAAATGGTAGCATTTATTTGAAATGGAAAACTTTTGTACCATTATAAATGTCTTTTCTATCATTTTTGATTAACTTAATGCATCTTTGCTGCATTAAAGTATTAAAAAAGATCACTGTCCCTATACCTTCGAACAGTAGTGTATTTTAAGGAATGTTTGAACTATTTTGTCTATATAATGAAAGTCACTGGGGTCCAAAACAACATTGACTTACATTCTATGGACAGAAATCTTAAAAAAATTTAATTAACTATCCTTTTAAATATAAGCGATATTAAGTTAATAAACATTTAAAAATCCACTCCATTGTGTACACTAGATATTATAAAAGTGCTTATATGCAGTTATGTTACTTGCCTGTTTTGTGGGTGCTGGTGTCACAGAGGGATTGTTGCTCTTGGAGGGCCAGAGTCTGGTTAACAAACCTCAGCATACCTGATAGAGAGTCTAGATCTGGTTCTTCTGGTTGCTCTTGGTCCAGCATGTATGTGAGTGGATTAAAGGACATGTCTGTAGTGGAGGTGGCCTCATGGGTGCTCAGACCCTGCCAGGTCTGGTCTGGGGAGGGGGGCAGCAGCATTGCAGCCTGTACACTGGCTTTCAAACTGTCTGAAAGCTCCACAGATGTGTCAGAGAAGGTGCTCTGCCAGGAGGAGATGCTGGAACGTGCTGAAGTGTTTTTGTGAGAGGGGGGTGGGGAGCCGTGAAGAATAGAGTCTTTGAGAGGAGGAGAGAGAGGGGGAGGAGTGCTGGGTTTGTGACGAAGTGTGATGTTGTGTAGTTCTGTGGCTCTTTCGAAGCTGGAGAGCTTGGCTTGAAGACGGGTGATCTCTGACTCCTAAGAAAACACAGTATAAGAAGTGAGGGAAAAAACTCACGATTATTAAAAATTATACATTAGCTTTGTTCCACAACCTAGTGAGATGTCTACCTAGACAGTTTATTGACTTTTTTTTTTTTTTAAAGGCTAAGTCAGCTTTTAAGGCAAATGTAGGTTTACAGATTCAAAGACACTGATTATTGTTTACTTTACAGTATTCAGTCCATTTCTCCCAATATTTTAAAATAGATCCTTTTAAGTCTCAAAATGAGAGTAAATTCTTCCATACTATATATTTCCTTAATTTCTACCCATTCGTTGTTCACACTTCAAGACATAATGTTCAATTTCAATTTATTACTTATATCCAATTATTTTGTTCAAATGATTTTTTAAATGTGGCCAATATCAGATTCAAGTGTGAACTGGACTCAGTCCTTAAATGATAATATTTTAATAATAATAATAATAAAATATGTAGTAGTAGTAATAGTAGTATTTGCATTAATGATTATTATATATATTTTAAAGTTACATTTATGGGCTTTTATTTCTTTTTTTGATAGGACAGCAGAGGGCAGGCAGGAAAGCATTGGGTGAAGAGAGGGGTGGGATCGGCAAAGGAGCTCAAGACGGGAATCGAACTCGAGTCGCTACGAGCACAGTTCGCTATATATTGGCGCACTAAACACAAGGCTATCGCCGCGGACAATGATTATTATATTTTTATAAAATTATTATTAAAAGATTTTAAATTATTTTCATAAATACTGTTGTTTATTTTAACAAATATTATAATATTAAATTATTATTTTGTTATCTTCTTATTTAATAAGAACAATAAAACAACAACAATAATAACAATACATATTAATAAATTATATATTATATTATCATCAATCACATTTATAATTATATCAATTAGAGATCGACCGATATATCGATATTTTTCCCGATATTTAAGCATTTTACCATAATCGGATATCGGTTTTGTAATATCGGATTTTCCGATAAACGCCGCCATCTTGTGGGTGTTTTAAGAATTGCACGCATGATCGCCATTACAGCGCATCTGAGGGGAGACGAGACAACGGCGTGCACAGGTAAAGTATTACTTGCTTTGCTGTAATTAGTACATTTTATTTAACATAACAGCCATTAATGCACAAATTAGATGTGATACATATGCTTGATATGTAGTTTATGCAGCTTGGCTCTAAGAAATAGACGAGTCACGTAAGATAATCCGTCAAGTCCTGTCCCAATAAAGACTAATTTTGCATGAATTAAATAATACAGCCATGAATGAGCGCAAGTTGGAAGTAAAAGCGTTAAAAGAATTAAATTCTCTCTCTGTTGTATATTTGCTCATCATTAGTCTCGTGAAGCCGCTTCATATTGCTGTTCACTCAGTGGGTTGATGCTCAGGAAATGCTACAGCACGGCCACCGCATGTAACTTTTAAAAATATTCACGATTAAAACACCGTAATTATATAAACATTTACTATATAACCATCAATTCCCTAATAAACATCCTAGTAAACACAACTCCAGTGTTTCCCACACATAGACTTTACCTGGGCGGGCCGCCCAGGTATATTAACGGCCGCCCAAGTATATTTGGTGACACAGATCCGCCCGAGATAATGAAACCATCCGCGATCGATTAACTAGTTGAAAATCTCCCCGCGCCTGACGCGTTTCGCACTGCTCGTTCTGTGTGCTCAAGAACTGTAGACACTCCCACAGACAAGACTTGTGGCGGGCCGCAACAATATCCACCGCCCGCTGCCATCAGCTCCCGCATCTCAAGAGTGCGCAGTATTTAGCAACTTTCAGAGCTTTTTTCCCACAACAGGTACATACTGACAAACCTAGCGGAAAAAAACCTTAGCTATCAATTGGAATTTGTCTCCGTAACGTTACTGCCCCGCGAGTGCGAGATCTGACTCTCCCGGCGCACACTCTCTCTGCGTCTATTCTGTGCTATGAAGCAGCGCATTAATTTGGCCGTAACGCAGCAAAATCGTCAGTAAATCATTTACAAAACAGCGTTTCCAAGCACCTGTCGCTTACTGACTGTTTGGACTTTTAAATATGAACATAATTCGTCTGAATATGCGCATAGTTTGTTACTCAGACGCAGACATGAATGAGACAAAACAGTAATACAGCCAAAACCACCGCATATAGTCGCTTTTTAGTGTAAGTTAGATGTATATTGATTTTATCAGACGATGTTGCGTTTATAAATCAGGATTTAAGGAGTATATGAGAGTGATTCCTGGTTAACATGTAAAATTAATGGTTCCTGTTTACTATTTATACTTGTTTTATGTATGACAACAGAAAGTATAATGTGCACAGCTTTATTGGCATTGTTGTATTATTACAGTATGTGACATTTATCTTAAGTGCCAAAACTCGTCTGAATGAAAACTTGACACAATGACGTCATGAATATGCTAATTAACGTGACGTCACCTGCCGCCACAAGTTTTATTTATTTTTTAATTGGTGAGAATTACTTTTATGTGCTTTATTTATTTTATTTACCTCATCGAAGATTTTATTTTTAAACAAAAACTGTTTAGTAACAGTGCACTTTTTAACTCTCAGACTATTTATTGGTGTATAAATAAGATTTGTTTTGTTTTCTATGCAAGGAGGGAGTGATTGTTATAAATAAAATGGTTTGTTCAGTTCAGTGGTGTTGTAATCATTGTGTCAAAAACACAAGTATAACAGTAAATAAATATCGGTTCTGCATATCGGTTATCGGGCACATAAACAAACAAATGATCGGTATCGGTTCTAAAAAATCAATATCGGTCGATCACTAATATCAATTTATTATTATTATTATTATAAAAATGTATTACAAAATTGTTCTCAAATACTATTATACTAATTTTATTTTACAGAGAAACATTACAATAGTAATATTGCATATTTTAAAACATTTGTATATTATTATTATTATTATTAGTCATATTATAAATTACAAAACTTTTGCCCATTGTGTGCAGCCGTACAAACAAGCACAGTGTAAAAAAAAAATAGATTAGATTGTATCCAAATTGTACAGCCACACTGTTGCTTGTACATGCACTTTCCTCACAGTATAACTCTAGAAATGAACTATGAAAGTATTTTAAATAAAAATGAATGTTTTTATATGTAAAATCTTTAAAAAAAAGCCCTGAGGTGGACTGGCCAGTTTGTTTCCTTGTCATCAGTCTAAAATGGTGGGATAGGCTCCAGCATCTATTGGGCAAGCAGTTTTGGAGAATGTATGGATATTTAATATAAACATAATATGGAACTGTTGTATGTAGTGGTTTTGTAAGACACCATCCAGTGAGTCATGCACCTTGATAAGCAGGGTCTCATTAGCATTCCGTAGGAGCTGTTCTTTGCTGTGAAGCTCAGCGTGTAGGCGAGCAGAGGTAGATCTAGCCTCTTCAAGCTGGTCTCGGGCCTGTTGCAGCCGCTGGCTCAGCTGCTCCTGAGAGTTACGCAAGCTGCTGGAGATCTGATCCGACACCTTCAGCAGCTGCCCACGCGTCTGCTGGAGAGCTGAAAGCTGGGAGGCAGAGAGTGAGGGTCAGACCCAGCAAACCAGCTCAACTGTCCCATGACAAATTTTCTGTTTCTCCAAACCTCTTTGTGGTGCTCCTCTCTCTGCTGCTCAAGCTCCTGCTGCAGGGTAGCAATGGTGGCCTGGAGTCTGACCTCAGCCTGTGTAGAGCGCTTCTCCATCACAGACATCTCTTCTCGCAGCTGATGAACTTCTTTCTCCTACAGAAAAACAACAAACATGTTAAGGACCATCAGGCCCTGAGAAAACTCAAGAATCTGAGAGATAGCTCATTAAAAGGTAACTTTCACTGATCTGCTCTTAAACAATGTTCTGACGTGCCACTAAGCCAAAGATTGATGTTACACCATACATGTACTCAAAGTGTAAATTGAAAAAGGGTATTCATAATTGTCAGTGGAAAACTTGTAAGGACTCATTCAACCTCATTTAGCAACCCACTAAAATGTGAGTAAATCACTCATCTTGAGCTTTATGAGTGCTTGTGCATTATTCCATTCTTTATTCCAATTCATTTCAATCGGTTTGCAGTGCATTTGACGCACCACTGACAACATAATCAATGTTCATTAACCCAGCAACTCATCAGAACTTAGCACGTTTTATATTGTTTAGTATTCTTATCAGTATTATTGTTTTTTTATGTCTCCTCTCATGTTTGAAGTTTGTACGACTACACCATTTCTCCTTTAGCTGCACGAGATAATACATTTTTAGAATGTATTTTAGAATACAAAGAGTACAATATATTTCCTCCTCTAAAGAAAATTGTTTTAATGAGTTTACATGACCACACATTGGTTTAAGCATAATTGTTTTAAGAATGTGCATGTAAACGCTCACTGAGACCCTAAAGCATTTCACCTTCTTATGTGCTTGCTGGGTGACTTCATCTATCTGTCTATTCAGAGATTCACAGCATGTATGTGCTTCCTGTAGCTCCTGTACCGTCTTCTGGAGTTGCTCACGATACACACGCAGCTGCTGGCCATGTTCAAGAGCATCCTGACACACACACACACAATATAAGTTGAGACTAAACAATGCAATTGAAAGGCTTTTAGCAATTTTTTGATCAAACAGCAAGAATGCATACTAGCACAAGATTATGTTGAGAAAAAAATTTATTAGCTCTAAGATTGATAAAACTATTGTTTGTCAGAATGACATGGCACCCATGACAAAACAAGAAAAATAAATAACTCTAACAATGTCCTTTGAAGATAAGTGTTGCACAATCTGTTGGTGTGGTTTAATTTCTGTATAGCAAGAGTTTAATGTTGTAACACTGTTACTTCTGCTTGTCATATAATGTATTATTCAAATATTCAGAGGGCTGCTGGCTCAAATCTCCTTCTTAAACTTTAAGTAAAAGTAAAATGAAATGTTCCCGAGTTTTATTTTGTTTTGGGGTGAAAAAAGACCTGGGCATGTTTTGACAGGATTTGTGAGATTACACACTTTACCTCATTAAATACAGGGTAAAAAAATTCTCCTCACTATAGTTCAAACATGTGCCGTACCCTCTCCAGGTCCTCCTTAACCTGAATCTGTGACTTCAGCATCTCCAGCCTCTCCATCAAGAACTGCATCTGCACAGAGAGCAATGAGACCTCATCAGTTCATTTGTCCATTAACAAACTCATCTGTGGTCACTCTCAACAACTCACCTGCTGGTCCTTCTCTCTAAGCTCTTTCTGGCTTTTCTCCAGAGCTTCCTGTAAATACTCCACATTCTTCTCCATCTCCAGCTTATGCTCTTTAATGGCCACATCCAGCTGCCCCAACTCAAGAGAGAACACAATGCTTTAGTAGAGTGGAGACATGGAGATAATGGAGATCTTGTTCATGTTTATGTGTGGTACCAGCTGCGCTCTCTGCTGTAGCTCCCCCTGTCTTTCTTTCAGAGCACTGTCCAGATCCAGCACCTCATGGTTCCTCTCCTCCAGCTCCCTCTGACTCTCTCTGTAAACACATCCAATGATAAAGAAACTGATTTTTTATTCATTCATTGATTTTTTGTTTGCATTAGATTTAGAATAGATTAGAACAAAGCTGAAGATGTGCGCAATTTTTCTAGGTTTAAATGCTTCTTTCCCATCCTATATGATATGCAAAGACATCTACCAATATATAAGAATTTGTTTAAGCATCCTGTCTGGCTTGAAGGGACTTTATTTAACTGTATTTATTTGATACAGTCAAATAGGCTGATGGGGAGACTGGTCATTATTTTGTCAATTGCATTTGAATCAGAAATTACACACTTCATTTTTAACTGGTGACCAACTACGTCACAATACTAAAAGTGCAGATCTACATGTGAATGAGGTTTTAAATTTGATCAATGAGGTACAAAAAAAATATTTTGCAACTCTGTTACAAACCAATATTAACAGATGCCACAATCCACTGCTAATGTTATTTAAATGTGACCGAGTATGCTTAGCTCTGTTTTGAGTACAGTGTGCAACATGGGGAACATAGCATACTACTGTTCACAAACACATGATAAAAAAGTACATGAATGTAGAGAATCATATATGGTGCGAGTTGTGTGGATTTGTTCTGTGATTAAAACTTTCGTAAAAAGTTATATTTATGAAGAAATCATTTGATTGTTGTAGTTGCAATGATTTTTGTTGTAGTTGTGTAATGACTCCACCCAGAAATGGGTGAAGGTTGGGTAAATGTGGCGCATTTCAACAAAACTAATATTCATGATGACAAATTCTGTTATGAAGCACTACTGTGGCTTGACTGAATATTTTTGAGGTGGGGTGAAGTTGTGAATGTGTGTTTGTTTTGACCATGATTAGATCAATCTGACAACATTCTGAAGAAGGGAACTAGTGTTTGAGTTGTAGCCGACACTGAATTTTGGGGTCAGAATTTTTTTTAATGTTTTTGAAGGTCTTTTATGGTATTAAGTCTTTTCTTATGAGGTCTCTAAGGCTTTTGATTGAAAATGTGGAATATTGATACACTTTAGAATAACTCTATAGTGTCATTTATTCCTGTGATACCAAAGCTGAAATTTTAGAAGCCATTACTCCAGTCTTCAGGTGTCACGTGACCCTTCAGAAGTCATGCTGCTGAATATTTTTGTGAAAACACTGAACATGTTTATCATAATATTTTGACAGAAAGTTCAAAAGAACAACATTTATTTGAAATAGAAATATTGTGTAACATTTTAAACATTTTTACTGCCACTTTTCAATTGAATGCAACGCTGAAGTATTCAATTATTAATACCGAATAAAAGTATTAATAAAAAAAAAAAATCTCACTGACCCTAAACTTTTAAATGCAAGTATATATAATAATTTGTTTAAATCTACAAATCCAGTAGACTACTGGGATACAGACTGATCAATATATGGACACTCATTGTACAAAGACTCAAGTTATTAAAAAAAAAAACATTTGTGAATTTAGTTTTAAATTATATTATCACATTATAATACATAACACATTACTAAAAGAAAAAACAATAAATATAAGTTATAAAGGCTCATATTTATAATTAAAATAATGGATTTAGACAATTATTATATTAGAGCAGCATAATTTGGTTTGTATTTTCAAAGTGCATATAAATATTATTTATACATAAAAAAAACATGAATGAAATGTTGGAAATTGGGTTTATGAAATAAAAAGATAATGGAATGACTTCACAGGTCTCTGCTGAGACATATCCACCATTAATGTCCATCAAGAAGAATAATGAAAGAAAACCCAGGATGCAACCATCAGTGGGTATTTAAAAGGAAATATTTATCATTTTGTGCATCGCATATAAAAATATGGTATGAAGGTTATCTAAAAACACAAAATGTGTTTTGAGACCTTTACAGATCCATCATAATCTCTTTCAGAGGCAAATAAACAACAACACAAAGTGCTCAATTTAGGTTGTCCTCAGCCAAACATGAGTAAGGATGTTAGAAACCTCAGAAATTCTGTATATCCAGTGATGGATGGACTGCTGTGGCTTCCCAGCAGTCAGAGCAAGGTGGTGGAGCAGCTCACCTGAGCTCAGCAGCTAATTTATCGATGGCTGCTTGCTGTTGGTCTGACGTCAGCTGTGTCTGCTGCAGCAAGTCTCTGAGCTCCTGCAGGTGGTCCAGGGTATCTGCAAGCTCTCCACGCACCTCCTGCAACTGTCCCTCCATCAACTGCGCCTGCTGCAATGAGTTCCTCCTGTCCATCTCACTGCGGTGGAGCTTCTCTTCAAGGTCAATAACTGAGACACATAGACAAGAAAACAAGAATATTATTAAAAAATTATTCATCTCATCTTCCTCAGAGTTGTAGACTAGACCATGGGCGTCTCCTTGTGAGGTTCAAACCACCTTCGGGTAAGATTTCTTAAAGTGAGGTTTGCAAAACCCAATGAGTGTCTGTTGACAATTCTTAAATTCTCACTTTTTTTAGAGGCTTAGGTTTCACATGCAACTCAGAAGTTTATGCCCATTATAATTTTGTTGGTGGTCACTGGAGCTGCATACCAATTTCACTCTTCTTATCCAGCAGGCCTTTGGTCTCCTTGAGTGTCTCCTCCATCTGATTAAGCTGAGAGGCTTTCGTGTTGCTGTCTCTCCTCAAACGCAACAGCTCCAGATCCATGTCTGACAGCTCCACTCGACACTTACTCATCTCTGAACTCAGCTGCCTGAAAAACACACACAGCTTAACATTACTATCTTTTCCTCAGTGCTTTTATTATTGTCCAGTTGCTGTATGTACGTGACTATAGATAAAAGATAACTGACCTTAAAAGAAATGACAGAAAATCAAGATATGAAAATCCTAGTTGTCTAGATCTGGCTTTTATGTGAACAGCCACTATGTGAAGCACTTTCTTCCTCAGCTAAAATAATTTGCTGTTGCAGTATATATAGAGAAAAAGTTTAGCGGGAGTGGCTAGGGACACAAAGGCTTTGAAGACATTAAACAGTCATAAGATCATCTCAAGGGACACCCTCAGGACAAGTCTCATTAAAAAAAGTTCAGTGTTACAACTGAGGCAAACTGAAGCCAACAAACATTTTCTAGTCATATGCTTTCACACTTTCATAAAAAAAAAAAAACACTGCTTGTATTATACATTTATATTCTGTTTAATATTTTTGAAAATAGAATAGGGGCAATAGTCTGGAATTACAAACATATTTCCATACTCGGTTTTCCTTTTTCCAAACTTATCCAGACCTGGACAACACGAAAATCAAATTTCATACTTTTCCATGCTGCGTAGGAAGGAACCCATAAACATGTTTTGAGCATTCTATTTGCAGTGCTACACAAAAAATGAATGCTGAAGAAATATTCCCACAATATAAAAGGTAAATCAAGGAACTGAAATGCCAGGTGGTCTCACGTTATGGAGCCGGAGAGCTCTGCAGCCTGTCTCTCCTTCTTCTGCACCTCCTGAGTGGCCTCCTCCACCTCTCTCTCCCTTCTCCTCAGAGCCTGAGATAAGGCAGTGTGCTCCTTCTCCAAATCTTGTTCCAACTGGGACACCTGTGGGCAATCAGTAGATGTTATCCCACTATTGACAAAGATGAGTTTTTTTTTTCATGCAGTAAGGTCATGAGATTATTGTGTAACCCGTTTTTGCTTTTTTTTACTTTATTTAAATTAAAGTGAGCCATGGCCTGTCCATTATCAACAGGGTGAATAATAGGAGAATAAGTTGACATGCACTTGCTATTTAGTAACTATTAAGTTAATAACTATTAAGTTATTAACAGTTAGTAGATTGTCTGAAAAATAAAGTGTAATATTCTAATGAGTGATAGTTGATATGTAGTTACAGCAAAAGTTACTTTTATAGAATGTAGAATGTGTAAAGTGGACAATCAAAATTACATGACTAAATATTAAATAGTGAAAAAAGTAATTTATATAAATTATACAAACTCTTGATTATTTGGAGTAACCAATAAATAGTTTAAAATGAGAGCAGAAACACGCATTAATAAAATAAAAACAGGGTCAACTCCTTTTGGAGGTTCAGTACAACGGGTTTTTTTACTGGAAAAGAAGCTTGTTTTGTGTTGGAGCAGAACAACCCTTAGGCACAACTATACATATCTTCAAACACATGAATGACTCTATTATTTATTGATCAAGTATTAACAAAGATGACATTTAAAAAAAAAAAATTAAATAACACTAATCAGGAGAATGAATACTGAATATGCAAAAATGATCAGACCGAAATGATATATGATATAGTGTTTGATCAGTTACTCATATGAGAAGTTATAAAATGAATTCTATAGTCTTATGTTTCTTATAATAAACAGTGTCTGCTAGTCAGAATATACTCCACGTATGAACTTTTTTTTTAATGTGAAGCCTTACAATGTGACCTAAATGTGAAGGTTTGTTGAGTATGTATTATCATATAGCTCACTCTCTTTTTATTTACTATGCAATAAGCATACCCAGACATGTGGATAGCATGTGGATAGTCACAAGTACAGCTAAAAGGAAAACAAAAAATTCAATAATAATAGTAATTGTAATAATAATAAATTATATAAACTATATGGACAAAAGTATTGGGACACACCTCAATCAGACCCATTTTCACAGATATATAAAGTCAAGCATGCAGTCTACATTCACAAACAAATTGTTTAAAAAAAAGATTACATATATACACACACAAATTTATCATATTATGTATATGCTAAATTGGAAAGCAATTGAATTCTATGGCAAATCTTCATCAAGATAAGTTTAAGTGTGTATGTGTAAGCATTCCCACCCAGTGAGTTTCAATTATTTTTTACAGTTGTTTGTAATTACTGGATAGCCATTTTTAAAAATCATTTACTGATTTTTATCAGTTCATTAAGAAGAAGCAACTGAAGACATCTGACTAAAAAGAACAAACTGCACACAAATCAGACTCAGCACAAGAGCAATATGTAGATCAGGAATAATAAATAAAGTACAATCATTACTGAGATTCCTGACTTAAGATTTTAAAGTTCTCATAAAATAAATATTTAAAGTTTTGTTGCTTTTAGTATGAATATCTTAGCCTTAAGTAGGCCTGTCACGATAACAACATTTTGTTGTGCGATATATTGCCCCAGAAATAATTGCGATAAGCGATATTATTGTCATTTTAAAGACCATTTTATGCTACTGAATATATAATCATAATGTTATACAGCATAATAATGCAAGAAGGCTACACACTTCCAAATGACAACAAACTTTTAATTTTTAAGAATATTTAGATCATGGAAATTAAGTATCAAAATATTAGATACCTTAAAAAAAATTAATAAATAGTAAAAAAAAAAAATCTAACAAAAAATGCAAAGTAACAAGTAGAAAAAAAGAAAAAGGCACAAACAACTTGTATGGAGATTTTTCCATCTACAGATTTTCCCCTGACTTTCTTTTCTCTGTAAATTAAGGGTGCACACTATTGCTGAAAAACACAATCACTACTTAGCCGTCAGATGTCCGTATATGTTGAAGCATTTTTTAAATTTGAATCAGAAACTCATGACTACACCACATTATGTACGAGAAGCTGCGAAAGACACAGGCGCAAGTGGAATGTACAAAACATGGTGACATTAATTTTTAAGTAAATATAATGGGCGATATATTGCATCACCAAAAATTATTGAGGTCATGTACATATATTGCGCGATAAGTCGATATATTGATTATTGCGACAGGCCTAGCCTTAAGGATATCTCTAAGCTAGTGTTACAGTGTAAATATGCTTTACTCTGGGGTGAATGAAGTCTGGTTTCACGTCAGAGTCACACAAACATCCACAGTGTACACAGTGTTCTTAAATCCAGAGACAGGACCGCACAGAGCGGATCACATACACGAGGTGGCACAGACCACAACATGTATCTGACCCATTTAAATTCTACACAGAATGCTGAATTTTAAAACTCTACGGAGGAGAGCAAATATCATAAACTGTTAGACAGCCTCAGCATTATAAACAACACTGATGAATAGACAAGTTCATGCCGGGGCCATGCATAATAACCATTACTAAAAATCACCACTGTTTTTTTCTGCAGTAGCAATTTCACAATAAATCTAAAGGGAGAATCATTTTTAGACTTAATAAAACTGTGGCTGTCAAGAGCTGTCAAATGCATCTTTGTTTGGCTATAATGTAAACTAAACGTTGTTGACTATTTTAAAAAAGGATGAGCTCTTTGATACAGTGCCCTCCACTAATATTGGCACCCTTGATAAATATGAGCAAAGGCGGCTGTGAAAATAAATCTGCATTGTTTATCCTTTTTATGTTTCATTCCAAAAATTCCAACCTATCACTGAAGTAAAACAATTGAAAATGGGGGGAAATCTCATTGTGTAAGAAATACTTTCTCTAGTTCATGTTGGCCACAATTATTGGCACCCAATTATTGCAATGTCCTTTTCCCAGGGTAACAGCTCTGAGTTTTCTCCTATAATGCCTGAAGAGTTTGGAGAACACCTGATAAGAGATCAGAGACTATGCCTTCATACAGAATCTCTCCAGATCCTTCAGATTCACAGCTCCATGTTGGTGCTTCTCCTCTTCAGTTCACCTCACTCATTTTCTATAGGGTTCAGGTCAGAGGACGGGAATGGCCATAGCAGAAGCTTGGTTTTGTGCTCAGTGACCCATTTTTGTGTTGTTTTTGAGGTTTGTGTTTGGATTATTGTCCGGTTGGAAGATCCAAACATGGCCCATTATAAGATTTCTAACAGGGTCAGTCACTTATTGTTTTTTTATATGTTGGTATTTAATAGAATCCATGATGCCATGTGTCTAAACAAGATGTTCAGGACCTCCAGTAGAAAAATAGGTCCACAGCATAAAAAATACAGCAGTATATTTCATTGTACACATGGGGTACTTTTTTATCCCTGTGTGCACCAAACCCATCTTGAGTGTTTGCTGCTAAAAAGCTCGTTTTTTAGTTTCATCTGATCATAGAAGCCAGTCCCATTTGAAGTTACAGTCATGTCTGATAACTGAATATGCTGGAGTTTGTTTTTGGATGAGCTAGGAGAATTTTTCTTGAAACCCTCCCAAACAACATGTGGTGATGTAGGGACTGTTTGACAATTTTTTTCTAATGTTTTCTGACCCCGAGACTCAACTATATTCTGCAATTCTACAGCTGTGATCCTTGGAGAGTCTTTAGCCACTCAAACTCTCCTCCTCACCATGCATTAGGACGATATAGACACACGTCCTCTTCCAGGCAGTTTCGTAACATTTTCTGTTGATTGGAAATTCTTAATTATTGCCCTGATGGTGGAAATGGGTTTTTTCACTGCTCTAGCTCTTTTCTTAAAGCCACTTCACTAATTTGTGAAGCTCAATTATCTTTTGCTGCACATCAGAAATATATTCTTTGGTTTTTCTCATTGTGATGGATGATTAAGGGAATTTGGTCTTTGTGTTCCTCATATTTATAATCCTGTGGAACAGGAAGTCATGGCTGGACAATTTCATGCTCCTAGTCACCCTGGTGTGCTAAAAAATTTAAATATGAATGGAATATACTTCAGAGATATTTTACTCACAAGAATTTCTAGGGGTGCCAATAATTGTGGCCAACATCCATTGGAGAAAAACATTTATTTCATCATGAGATTTTCTCCCCACTTTCAATTGTTTTACTTCAATGATAGGTTAGAATTTTGTAAATTTTTTGAGGGAAAGATCAAAAGGATAAACAATGCTGATTTATTTTCACAGCTGCCTTTGCTCATATTTATCAAGGGTGCCAATATTAGTGGAGGGCACTGTATGTCCAGACATCTTGTTTTATATAGAAATGATGCCAACCCCTCAGAGGACCTCAGATGATGCTAACCCTGAAACAACACATAGAACTACCAAATTTTGCTATAAGTTTGATTGCAACATATAATTATTGCTGTTAATAGTGTTCATCGTCTGTTTGATTACGTCATAAACTGATTTTTACCGTACATTTTTGCCATATATACATCAATTTGACAGTCACCACTGTTAAGCTATTACTAAATTGTATATTATAAAACTGTATAAATTGTATTATAAGTTGTATTATAAATTACTATAAATTACTAAATTGTATATTGTAGAAGCTTAATTTCCTGTAAAGCTGCTTTGCAACAATTTGTATCGTGAAAAGCGCTATACAAATAAACTTGAATTTAATTGAATTGAAATGCATCAAAGCATCAAGGAAACCTGCACTCAACAAGCCACTTCATGGGGACTTTAAAAGGGTCATGAACTGAGAAATCAAAATTCCCTTGATCTTTTGACATATAAGAGGTCATTGTGCTATAAAAACATCCTGCAAGTTTCATAACTGTCTCGTTAGTCTAAAAACAGCTTATACTGAAGCCAGTCTGTCAAAACATTTGTGGAATGTGCCACTCTATGATGTAATAGTGTGGCTAAACACCGCCTCTGCAGAAGATCAATGCCTGCTTCTACATCACTGCCTGTGTAGCCCTGCCCCCCAATTTGCGCATGTAGTGTAAACGGGAGTGACAAACACAGGTCTACACAGAAATCAAGTGATAAAGATGCTCCGCAGACAACCAGATGCTGTGCAGTGCCAAGTTGTGTAAAAACACAGTCTTTCCATTGCCTTCCTTCTGATCCCAACATTAGGAAAGCGTGGATGAACTTTATTTTTAATGACATTCCAGAATGCGTCAGTAAGAACTTAGGGTTACACTTTAGAATAGGGACCACTTATTCACTATTAACTATGACTTTTCTTTCAATAAATTCTTAATTTACAGCTTATTAATAGTTAGTAAGGTAGTTGTTAAGATTAGGTATTGGGTAGGATTAGGCATGTAGAATAAGGCATTAATATGTGCTTAATTAGTACTAATAAATGGCTAATATTCTAGTAATATGCATGCTAATAAGCAACTAGTTAAGAGACCCTAAAATAAAGTGTTACAGAACTTAGTTCTTTGTTCACTTCATGTTACCGTGGACTCTGATGAGGGGGGTTAAAACATGATAGAAAATAACCTATTACTTCTAAATTATGTTTTTTTCTGATGTAAAAATATTGATAACATTATAAAGGGACCTCAGAGTACAAAATAATAAAAAAGGCAGTTCATGACCCCATTAATAATTTTCCAAAACTTTTTTAGGCCTAAAAACAATTTTTTTTTAAATTCACTGATATTTCCTTGTTTTTCAGAGCCATAGGAACCCTGGTGCGAATACCTGGGTCTGCAGCTGACTCTGGCTCTCCTCCAGCTGTGCGATGCGTAACGTGCTCTCCTGCAACATGGTGTGCTGGTTCTGGATAGAGTGCTGCAGCTGCAGGTTCTCCTCACTGGAGCTCTGATAAGCCACACATTTCCTCTTCATCTCTTCCTGCAGCTGTGACAGCTAATAAACATGCTACACTGAGTGATTAGTGACATTAGCCAACAGGAGCTACTAACTGTCATTCAAATAATGTTTGTTCCCCAGGAAGAGGAAGTGCCTAGCCCTAGTGACTGACCTCACTGTTCTTCAGCTCCAGTTGTCTATCATGATGTTTCTTTACATCCTCCATCTGGTGGAGATAATGACTCAGCTCCTCTTTACAGGAGGACAGTTTGGTCTGCAGGTTCCTAACCTAGAAAGAAACAAAACAGAATTTATAACCGTGTCCTAACCAGTGTTGGGCAGTAACTAGTTACTGTAACTTAGTAACTGTAATAATATTACTTTTTTGCAGTAACTAGTAGTGTAACTAATTACTAATAAGATTTCAGTAATAATATTACAGTTACCATCCATAAAACAGCTTAGTTACTTTTGATGCCTCAACCCCGCTGATTTAAAATCCAACAATCAAATAATTCCTTGATTTATTTATCATCATTTTCATGACTCGCACATGCATGTGATGTCTCCAGGGCAGCAGGCAAGCTTGGAATATGGAAAAGCTTACATTCTGCAGATAGAAATATTACATTATATTGATTTTGTCAAGAAAAAAGATGATCTGAACACTGTTGTGTAAGTTATGGCTTTACTTTACTCTGGCGTTACATCCCACCCACATCCCTCTGATCAGCATGTGGTACATTATATTACTATAATTAAAAATCTTTTTGGAAAATTAAACAGTTTCTTACAAACTTATGTGATTTGATAAAATACATAATGAAATATAATCGTATATGGGTAACGGAGATATTGCAATTAGCTTCAAGCTACACATGACAATTAATGAGATTAATACAACACTTCTACTTGAATGTCACTATTAATTATTGAGTGTTTGTAATAACTTCTGACTGTGATCCAAAGTGGATTTTGGTCAAATGATGAGGCAGAAATACGTTGTTAGTAACATTCTAGAAGAATTTTATGTGGAAGATACACAGTTACAACTTCTGTGGGGTGTGAAGAAAAAGTAATGTAACTAGTAGTGTAACTAATTACTGTTGCCAGAAAGTAATAAGTAAAGTAACAATATTACTTTTGAAAGGAGTAACTAGTAATGAGTAATATATTACATTCTTTGAGTAACTAGCCCAACACTGGTCCTAACCAAGTCTGGTGCAATAAAGCAAGAAATCTCATGAGTTTTTGTCCTATATCTCAACAGCTGCATAATAATTAGAGTATGCACTTATTGGCTACACTACTTTCTGCTTTGAGGACTGAATGATTACTTGACACTAGAAACAGGATTGGGCAACCCTACTCCACAATAAGGTCCCATTAGTTAACATTCCTTAATGAATAAGTTAACAATGAGCAATACATTTGCTACAGTATTTATTTAAAATGAGTTAATTAATAAAAATTAATTGTTAGTTCATGTTTATTTGGTACCATTAAATAATATTAACAGATACAGCTTTTAATATGTGTTAGCAAATGTTGAAATATATCCACATTTTTCCTGAACACGGAAGTCTTACCTGACTGGAACTGCTTGGCAGCACTCATCGGTTACTCAGGAAAAAGGTGGATATAATCAAGATGTAAACTGAGACTTTTTTTTTTTACCTCAATAACTATGAATCATGGTTGGGTAATTTTAAATATAAACACTGCCAGGTTCTGTTTATAAAAATGTAGCTTTGTAATAATTACAAGCAGAAATAATGAAATATCATTGAATATCGTGTTGGATAATGGGGGTGTTTGAGTCAAAAACGGTGATAACCACTGCTTTAGACAAAGCAATGTAATGCCATACTCTCCTGTTTTGTTCACAGTGCTGAGCAGACAAACAAAGTAAAAAAACAGTTAGTCAGTCTCACCACTGAAGCAGAGTCAGCAGCTTGTTCTTCAACATTTCTAAGTGCCTCTTCACTGCATTTAGATTTTGCCTCAAAATCCTGTCCAAGGAACGAAGACATACTCAGTGAGATTTACACAAACTCACATCATTCAAAGTTAACGTGTTTCAGTGCAGTCCAAAAGTCTGAGTTAAGTAAAAAAAAAAAAAAAAATTAATTAAAAAAATCATTAGAAATGAATGTAAAGTGTAAACCCTGCAAATAGCATATTGTGCTTCAATGGAAGCAAGAACATCTGAATGTCTACAGACAATCACATGATCAATATCACAAATTTCATTTGATTACTGACCAAGCAATAGTCTCAAATTTGGAAGCCCTACCTGTATTCATGGAATAGTATGCTTTAAAAGTAGGGATCTGACCCAGTGGTTTTCAAACGGCCTAGAAGAGGGTTGAGACTGCCCTTGGGTGGATCAGTCACATTTTGTTCGACGTTCCTAAAAACATGGTCTGTCTGAGCCAGGACAATGATTTAAGCTGAAATACACACAAAAGTTTTGAAACTTTTTTTTTTTTTTTTTTTTACAAGGGCAATAAAATTATTAAATTCACAAATGCATACATACCACCTCTATTCTATCCTCCAGTTCTTTGCATTTGTGTGACTGTGTCGTCTTGACTTTCTCTATAGTCTGCTGATACTCCCTCTGTTTCTTGTTCAAGACTGACTGGTAATGCTGAATACTGCTAGCTTTTTCCTAATTTAACACAGAAACACAGAGTATAGATTTGCAGTTTTATCTTGAAATCAGTACTTGCTTTGTGTGTATATGTTACCAGAAGGTCTTGTTCAAGCTGGCTGGTCTTCATTACAGCATGTGAATAAGCAGCACTCTTCTCCTGCAGCTGTTTCTCCAGGACAGTCACACGCAAACTCTTCTTTTTTAGCTAATGAACAGAATATTGCTCAGTTAGATTACTACACTTCTAGAAAATTCAAAACAATAGGTAATTGGAGGGGAATGCTTGAAAGGTAAACTATTGTTTACATTTTGGGGTTAGTAAGATTTTTTAAACGTCTCTTATGTTCACAAAGTCCGTTTATTTGATCAAAGTTACAGTAAAAGCAGTAATACAGTGAACTATTATTACAATAAAAAAATACAAATAAAAGTTAAAAATAGAAATAAAGTTTTTCTTATATCCTTTTTAGTGTATCCCTGTTTTTATTCCAAAGTCCCTTTTCTCCACATTTGATAATTCTAATTCTCAATTAGTATGGAATGGTAAGACTTCAGACTCCATGGAATGGTAAGACTTCTTGGCCCTCCCTAATTTTCTATTGTATTACTGGGCTGTGAATAAATGCTCTACACTACATCTGGATTCATTAGAACAATTCATTAGACAATTATGGCTTCCAAATTATCCCTGTCTTCCGCCATAGATGTTAATCCTTCGTTCCACTCCTCTATTCTGGATGGTGCATATGCCTATTGGAGGGATCAGGGTCTCCTTTCTAACATTTTTTTCGCTAAAGGATTAATTTCTGAATATGGGAGTTTTGGACAAGGGCCTCTCCTCATCTATTTGCACAGATCACAGGTCTTATACAATGTAAGAGTTCACTGGTTCAAATACAGACTTCCTTGGATTGATCCAACTAGTGACCCACTTAGAGTGATAGGTGTCACTTTGGACAACCAAACTAACTCTACAAACCTTTTGGATATATATACAGTTGTGATCAAAATTTTACACTTACTTTGCAGTATATGCAAAATTTTAATTATTTTACCAAAACAAGAGGGATCATACAAAATGCATGTTATTTTTTATTTAGTACTCAGTGAATAAGCTAAGATATCTACATAAACGGCCTGTTTACATAGTCCACAAAGAAAATTATAGTTAAATTCATACAAATGACTCCGCAAAAGTTTCTCATTTGATTCTTAATATTGTGTGACTGGATTATCCACAGCTGCTTCTCTGTGTGAAGTTGTTCATCAGTCACATTTTGTTCAACAATTAAAAAAAATTAGTTCCAGGAAGGATAAGGAGAGAGCAAGTTCAGTCTGTTTCTGAGCCACCACCTGCAAAAGATTTCTTTTTAAAGGCTTGTCCTGCAGCTGTTAAAAATTGCTGTTAATACGGCAGAATTTCACAGTATAACTGTTATGTTCAAAACAGTACATTAACTGTTTTTTTCGATTTTGCAAAATGACGTAGACACAATTAACGGCATTTTTTTTTTTACAAGGGAAATAAAAATAATCCAATTTTTTATGCAGTGAGCACGCGGGGACTTTCATTTCACAAATGCATACATACCATTTGCCTACAACTAATATGTATAGTGGATATCAGAAGTGACACTATCTTTTATTTGCTCTTTTCAGTGATAAACGCGCCAAATACGACATCTTCGAGTGCATTTGTGTGACTGTGTCGATTATATTATTCAATTACAGGGTGACTTTCTCTATAGATAATTCTTATGCAAAGTTGATTTTTCAAACACTGTTGCATTGAAATCCCTCTGACACGTGAAATTCGTGTTGTTCAAGACTGACATGGTGTTGTTTGTAATGCTGAATACTGCTAATAGCTTCAGTTTCAGAATTTGCTACCTCCACCGTTTGAAAAAAAAAAACACAGAAACACATTTCGAGTATGGGAGCAAATTGGGTGCAGTTTTATCTTGAATGTTTATCAGGGGGATTTTTACTGTTTGCTTGTTTTTTGTTTTTATGTGTATATGTTTTTGCATACCAGAAGTTGGTTTGTTGTTAAGTGTAGAATCAAGCTGGATTTTTGAATGGAAATCATATCTTGGAGCACTTAAAAATTAAACACAAAAGCCAAGTGTGAACCAATGTTTTCATGTGTAAGCAGCACTGTTTGAAATTGAGTTTTTATTCTCCAGTTGTGTGACTTTCAGTGGATGGGCTTTCTTTGTTGCTGAATATAAATTAAAATTCTAAGAGTTTGGAACCATGAGAGTGAGTAATTGATGAGAAGGTTTTATTTTGGGGGTGAAATAAATTATACAATGCATAATTTACAGTCACACGCTTAAAGGTCTGTCCAACTCATGTTGAAATCTTTTTTAGCTAAGAAGTGCAGAACTCTATTGACTCAGTTAAAAGATTTTAGTTTTCCTTACACTTCATTTAGAATCTGGCAATTCATTAATGTTATGTCAATGCTGACATGGTTTTTCTTTTTAATTCAGGGAAACACCAGGAAGAAGAATGCTGGATGAAGCCTTGAGGAGCACTATTGTGAGGGCATCCAGCCGGCTTTTTGTCTGGGCTTGCAGTAAGATTTTTTTCTACTTACAACAATGTTCAATCTTCAATACCAAGGCTGAAGACGCATGCATGTTGGAATTTGATTCAAAGGTTAGATACTTGGATGCATACATTCAATTCACTTCAGCATTTTGTTTGTATATCACTTTTTACAATACATATATTTTTAAAGCAGCTTTACAGAAAATGTATGTTTCATTGAAACATTTGGCCCTAATAAACATGGAATCTAGCATCAAATACAGAAATTTCCTATCAAATATTTGAGCCCTAGTGAGCAGTAGGTAAATATGTCAAGGAAATAAAATGTCCATCGGTGGTGAGGTGTTGGTGAAAACCTTGAAAGGAAGCAGATTCATCTAGGACTCATCCTTCTTTAGCATTAAAATGATGCTCATGTGCATATGTTACAGTTCTATCAGACATGGCTGAAATAGTAGGGTATAAGATGTGTTATGTCAATGCTTGAACAAAGAGATATCTTTAATCTAGACTGAAACTCATCATTCAGCCCAAAAGATCTGAGTGTTTGAGCTTATTAAGAAAGCTTTCCTTTCCTGACAAAGTAAATGAAGTGTTCTTGATACAAGAATATACTTTTATATACTTTTAATATTTATATGTTATCTCTGAGAATCTTTTTGGTAAGACTTTAGAATAGGGAACACTTATTCACTGGAATGGTAACTATGACGTCTTCCCTCAATAAATTCCTAATTTGCTGCTTATTAATAGTTAGTAAGCTAGTTGTTAAGTTTAGGTATTGGGTAGGATTAGGGATGTGAATAAGGTCATGCTAGAATACACTGGCATTAGATATGTGCAATTAATTAGACTAATAAATGGCTTAATATGCTAGTAATATGCATGTCTAATAAACAACTAGTTAAGAGACCCTAAAATAAGAGTGTTAATCTTTTTTCCACTCCACACTAATTCTAAACACACACATTTGTTTTTCAGGATGGTTCATCGAGATAAATCCGGAAAAGGGGACCAAGGCCTGGAGGAGTCATATCAAAGCGGACGGGGGGTCTCCTTTCAGAAAAAGAAAACCGCGAACCCTCGTGTCTCCAGTCGCTTAAAAAATTGATGGATTTCTGAGTGGGACTTTTACAAGGTATTACAGACCACACACACACTCACATCTATTTGCACACATCACACTTACATTTTACATTTACATTACATTTATGCATTTAGAAGAAGCTTTTATCCAAAGCGACTTACATTGTTCAAGTTACAGTTTTACTTCCTTGGATTGATCCAGGAAACTAGTGACCCACTTAGAGTGATAGGTGTCACTTTCACAACCAAACTAAGGTGTTCTCTCTACAAACCATTTTTTTGGACCTATTATATATAAACAGTTGTGATCAAATCATTTTACACTTACTTTGCAGTATATGTAATAAGCTTTGGGCTTTATTTTACAATTTGTTTTCATTTTGTACCAATGTTCTGTAAGTCAGAATCTGATTTGGGGAATATTTTGAGTTTATTTCTGTTATGACCACTTCTTCCCCTTAAATTCCAATTATTTTCTTTAATGTTATTTAGGTTTTTACTGTAACAGTTTTTTTTTTTTTTTTTTAATAAAGCAAGATATGTTTTGAAACAACACTTTAAAGCTGCTTTACTTGTGTTACATATTCAAGTCACTATTTCAAAGGGAAAATTATAGTTAAATTCAACCAAGAGGAAAATTATGTCCTTTTTACTAGCAGGCCATTCACTCAAAGCGTACAGTATATTTGTATTGTAGTTTACACATTGTTAGTTTAGTTGTGAAGAAAAGCAAAAAAAGCGTTATGCTGTATTTGCAAAAACAGTAGCCAACTGTAAATTTCACCAACAGTAAGACACAGTTAATTTAACAGTAACTTGCTGGCAACCAAGCTGCCAGTTCTTTACTGTTTTTTAATAAACAGTAGCCAACTGTAAATTCCACCAACAGTAAGACACAGTTAATTTTACAGTAACTTGCTGGCAACCAAGCTGCCAGTTCTTTACTGTTTTTTAACAGGAACATTTTTAACAGTGTGCTGTTGCCTCTCTAACACTCTTGTTGTCACTTTCATTTCCACCAAAGCAGGAGAAACTGATTCACACTCACTTATGCTTCCTAACTGGACAGATTGATATCCCTGAAGCTCACTGCTGCCCTGATCCAGGTCTGGCAGGAGACCCCCCAGGACACAATATGCCATCTCATCAGGAGCATATCTATCTGTCTGTCTGTCTGTCTATATATATATATATGTGTGTATGTGTGTGTGTGTGTGTGTGTGTGTGTGTGTAATGAGATGCCGACCGCGGTGTTAAGGTCATCACCGTACTTTTTTTGCAAGGTATTTGCAGGAGGAAGCTGTCTGCATTCCGCGGGACCCGACCAGATTTCTTGCGAATAAAACACGGTAGCAGTAGGTAACTCTGGTGTAATTTGAACGGGAGTGGGCGGTCTAACAATATCCTGTTCCCGACGTCCTTTCAGAACAGCATATTTGTGCTTTACTCAATCTTATCGCTCACGCGCTGCACGCACGGACCAGTGCTTTCTGTGTCATGTATTTTATTGCGGGGTCTGTGCGCACAGCATGTGGATAACGGCCCTCAGACAGAACAGACAGGTTGTGATGAGTGACAGAGCAGAATAAGGATGGCAAAGCAAAGTGTGGATGCGCTGTCCTTGAAGGACGTTCATCTTTGACTGGAAGATGGTGTTTACTGCTAAGAAACCCAAGTCTGACTCGGGAGCATGTTAAATTGTTCAGTTATTTCATTTCGCAATGTCTACAAGCCAACGGTTTTGTTCATATTTTGCTTATAAATTTAAATGACAGATGTCGTTTTTTTTTTCTCTGCTACACTTTTCCTACTGTGTTGACAGCAAAATGTTAAACGAATTTTGTATTTTGACAAGACGAATAAAAATAACAAATAGGTTACATTATTTATTTATTTTCTCTGCGACACTTTTTCCTATTGTGTTGACAGCAAGATGTAAAACTAATTTGATTCTGGACAAGACGAATAAAATAAATAGCCTACAATAAAATAATTTTAGTGCAGACATTTTTATTTGTTATCTCTCTCTTCTTTCAGTAGCAATTAATGTTTTTTTTCTTGCCGAGCAAAACCTCTATTGGGCGAACGGGTTAGGAAGTAAATATTCCAAAAACATTCACTTTATACCAGCGACATGTACAGCTCGCACGCAAAAAAAAACTTTTAACTTTAATGTTATTATTTATATTTGATTTGACCCTTGATGTAACTAAATGATGTACTTTTTTATGTTACCTGAAAAACCCATTCAGAAATCAGTAAAGTTTTTTTTGTCTTATGATCAATGTAGCCTAATTTGATTGTGAAATATTATTGCAATTTAAAATAAATGTTTTCTATTTTAATATACTTTAAAATATAATTAATTTGTGAAGCAAATAAATTTTCAGCATCAACTCACCAGTCTTCAGTGTCACATGATCCTTCAGTCATTCTAATATGAATTTATCAAATCAATTTGGTCAAACAGTTGTACTGCTTAATATTCCTACTTTCGCTTTTAAACTCAAAAAAAAAAAAAAAGTTAGAAAGAACTGTTTATTCAAAATGATTTTGTGTTACAATATACACTATTCAAAAGTTTGGGATGAGATACTTTTTAAAAAAATTAAAGAAAGTTAAAGAAACTTTATTCAGCAAGGTTGTGACATGGAAATTGATCGAAGTAAAGCTTATATTCAAAGATTTCTATTTTGAATAAAATTCTTTTTAACTTTTTATTTCAAGGAATCAACTCCATATTAAGCAGCTGTTTGAGTTTCACTGTAAATCAGCATATTAGATCAGCAACACTGATAAATAATTCAGCATATTATCAGCAACACTGATAATAATTCAGCATATTAGAAGCAAGATAATAATTCAGCATATTAGATCAGCAACGCTGATAATAATTCAGCATATTAATAGCAAATAATAATTCACATATTTCAGCAAAACGCTGATAATAATTCAGCATATTAGATCAGCAACGCTGACAATAATTCAGCATATTAGATCAGCAACGCTGACAATAATTCAGCATTTCAGAATGATTTCTTTAGGACATGTGACACACTTAATGATGCTGAAAATTCAGCTTTGCTTCACAGGAATAAATTATATTTTAAAATAGGTATTAAAATAAAACCAATATTAGAAATTGCAATAACTGTTTTTTTCAGTATCACTTAAATAAATACAGATGAGCAAGAGACTGTTATTATTTATTAGGTTTATAATATAAACATAATATAATATATAACTATTTAAACTGATAGAATAGAATTGAATAGAATAGAAAACAAACTGAAGCCAAACTTAAGCTGAGATCTGTAAGTTAAATATATATATAAAAAACGTGAACATATGAATTATTCTATAGCTGTCTAAAACATCCCTATGAAGTAGTTTGCACAATACACCTGTGTGTGACTGTAAATGTCTCTGATGTTACCGTTCTGTGCTCACCGCTATTTCCAGCATAATCAAGCCACTCTTCTTTAATACATGAGGAGTTTATTTCACATATCATGTCATTGCTTTGGTTCTCATGTTGAGCACACCGCAAACATTGAAGTATTGTTTCTACAGCGACTCGTTTGGCGCACATCATTCTCTTTCTATGAAACCTGTAAACCGCATTCATTCTAACTCTATATCAACTCTATAGCGGTTTGCCTGAGTATTGCGATTCTTTCGCTTTTACTCAAGTAGTCAATAATTTAATTTTTGCGTACATTATTTCTTCTGCGCCCGCGGTTGTAGAAGTGTGTTCGCATTTTGCGTTGTATTTAAGGTAGCCCGTCACATTTTTTGGAAAATGACAATACGTCGGGCTAATTTAGCTACTTACAGTCAAACAGTATAAAAACAGATTACAGATTACATTACATCATTTTTGATTATAAATTAATTACATAACTTAACTACAGGTGCATCTCAATAAATTAGAATGTCGTGAAAAAGTTCATTTTTTCTTGTAACTTATTTCAAAAAGTGAAACTTTCATATATTTTAGATTCATTACATGTAAAGTAAAACATTTCAAAAGTTTATTTTTTTGTTTTAATTTGGATGATTAGAGCTTACAGCTCATGAAAGTCAAAAATCAGTATCTCAAAATATTAGAATATTCGGAGAACACCGCACCCGCGAGTACATTTGATGCGTGTGTTTTGTTTCAGTTTGTAAAATTAGGATGAGAAAAGTGTGAGCGGGAAAAATGGAAGAAGACCATCAGCCGCCAGAAACAGAGCGCGGGCGGAGTTAATATTAGTATGCAAACAGTATAAATTCTGGAAAAAAAGTGAAACAAAATGAAGAGACGCACCTGTTATTGAACACGCACGCAGTAGAGTTGAACTTCTAATTCTTCGTTTTTTTAAAAAAAAAATGTATTACCAGTCTTTAATACAACCAACCAAAAGAAAAAAAAAATGCGGGATTAGTCACTCCGTCTCCTGACAGCAAGACTTTTGGCTGGAATAATGAGTGGATAAGAGGCTGTTTCAGACGGCAAGAGAGAGGAACAGCCCAGAATTGACAAGGAGGATTGTAACATTCAGGGAGAGGGACAGTAGAGGAAAAAAGTTTTTTTTTCCCATGTTTATTCTTAATAGCATTTGCTGTGCAAAGAGGGTAAGTCACAGAATAATGGTCGGGTCCGCGTCGGGTCCTGGTCATTTCTCGGGTTACGGGTTGTCCCACTTTCAAATAAAAAGGTGTGGCTCGGGATCGGGTACGAATTTTTGGACCCGTGAAGACCTCTACTGTATCAAAGCATATTAAATGCAAAGTTGACTGGAAGGAAGAATTTGGGTAGGAAAAGGTGCACAAGCAACAGGGATGACCACAAGCTTGAGAATACAGGCAAGCAAAGCTGATTCAAACACTTGGGAGAGCTTCACAAGGAGTGGACTGAAGCTGGAGTCAGTGCATCAAGAGTCACCACGCTCAGACGTCTTCAGGAAAAGGGCTACCAAGCCACTTCTGAACCAGAGACAACGTCAGAAGCATCTTACCTGGGCTGTGGAGAAAAAGAACTGGACTGTTGCTCAGTGGTCCAAAGTCCTCTTTTCAGATGAAAGTAAATTTTGCATTTCATTTGGAAATCAAGGTCCCAGAGTCTGGAGGAAGAGTGGAGAGGCACAGAATCCATGTTGCTTAAAGTCCAGTGTGAAGTTTCCACAGTCAGTGATGATTTGGGCTGCCATGTCATCTGCTCGTGTTGGTCCACTTTGTTTTCTGAAGTCCACAGTCAACGCAGCCATCTACCAGGAAATTTTAGAGCACTTCATGCTTCCTTCTGCTGACAAGCTTTATGGAGATGCTGATTTCATTTTCCAGCAGGACTTGGCACCTGCCCACACTGCCAAAGGTACCAAAAGCTGGTTCAATGACCATGGTGTTACTGTGCTTGATTGGCCAGCAAACTCGCCTGACCTGAACCCCATAGAGAATCTATGGGGTATTGTCAAGAGGAAGATGAGAGACACCAGACCCAACAATGCAGATGACCTGAAGGCCACTGTCAAAGAAACCTGGGCTTCCATACCACCTCAGCAGTTCCACAAACTGATCACCTCCATGCCACGCCGAATTGAGGCAGTAATTAAAGCAAAAGGAGCCCCTACCAAGTATTGAGTACATATACAGTAAATGAACATACTTTCCAGAAGGCCAACAATTCACTAAAAAATTTTGAATTCACATTGAATTTATTTAATACACGAGTTTCACAATTTGAGTTGAATTATTGAAATAAATGAACTTTTACACGACATTCTAATTTATTGAGATGCACCTGTATATTATCAAGCAAGAATCATGTCACATGTGAAATGTTTCCAAAAGCAGTGCATAAACATACAAACAAACTTCAAGCATTTGTGATTATTTTTTCACTGCTTCAAGTTCACAGTTTTTACATGCAGCCAGCAAAGACAATTCAATACAAACATTTTCATGGTACCCAACAAAACTACTGTGACACTGTTCTGGTACAGGAAACACTGATTTGAAGGGTCACTAACCTCTTTCTCTAAGGAGGTGGCCTGTGTAGCCTTGTCCAGTAGCTGGTTGTGGAGCTGCTGGTAGTGAGAGGATCTCTCTGTGATAGAGGTCTGCAGCAAGGAGATCTCCTCCTGGGCTCTAGTCAGTCTCTCTTGTAGGCCCTGTGCGGCACTGGCATGCCGGGTCTTCTCCCTCTCAACCATCTGAAGCACCGTCAACAGTTTCTGATAACGTTCACCTATATGAACAGGGGGAGAGATTAAAGTAACAGTTTGTCCAGTAAAATAATACAAAATACAAAAAAACTGCATGAATAAATGAAAGTGGACAGTCTCACGAAGGCAGCAGTATCCTGTGCTGAGAGTTATATGCTCACCAGGTTTGTGTTTGAGAGATTCAGTGGTGCTTGTGTAAGACAAGTCGGGCAGCAAACAAGGGTTGACACACAGTGCACCCTCCCGATTCTGAAACACAAGTCATTCCACAGTCATGAAGAGAACAGTTTTTGCCCATAAAACTAAAATCAGTGAAATCAAATTATGTTTTAGACCCCATAACTTTCAATGATTGAAAAACATTTTTTTTCCAATATCTTCTTTTTTGATTCACAGAATAAAACATAGTCATGCAGGTTTGGAACTACATGAGGGTAAGTAAAGGCCCGTTCACACCAAGAATGATAACTATAACAATACAGTTTGACAAAAAAAGAGCAGAAGAGAGTCCACACCACAACTACAACCATAAAAACACAGAGGACTGTTGGTGGAATCACTTTCAGAAAGATTATTTTTTTCAGCCGATGAATGATAAAAATATTGACAGCCATTCAGAATCCATTCTGCTTTAAAGTGCTCAAGCATAGTGGCATAGAACACTATCATCCGTTAGTGTAGACACTAATATAGCTATCGTTACAGTTATCGTTCTTGGTGTAAACAGGCCTGAAGACAGAATGAAGACAGAACTTTTATTTTTAGGTGAATAATCCCTTTAAATGTGCACAAAGCAATACACATTTTAAAATGTAATTACTTTTATGTAGGATGTGTGTGTGTGTTTAATGAGCACCTCTCTCAGATGTAGTAAGTCCAATATGCTCTCTAGGCTGGTCAGCTCGGCTCTGTCCTGTTCTTTCTCTCTGTGGACATGAGCCACCCTCTGCTCCTGACATGCAGTGAGGAGCCGCAGGTCCTCGTTCTCTTTCCTCAACCCTGCCATCTCCTGCAGCTGAGACTCCTTCTCAGCTAGCTCCCTCTGCAGCTGTTTCAGCTGATCTGAGAGCTGCTGAACCTGAGACTGCAGCTGCACATGCTCAGTGGAGAGAGACTCAGAGCGGCTCTGAACCTCCTTCAGCTCACTAACCAGAGAACAGAAACTAGCATGAGCAGTTTACCTTTTCCAAACAGTCTAGAAGCTAATAAACTGGTCAAATGATCGGTTCATTTACCGATTAACATATTAGATGATATGCATTAAAAAATAATTGATAAATACATTCAAATTTTGGGGGGAAATTGTCAATAGGGTAAAAAACAATAAAAAAAACTTCAGTAAAAAAAAAAATCTTAATATTTTATAAAATTTTGTTTATTTTTCAAATGCATACATATATATAGCTTTAATTTTTGGAATCAGCACCCCAAAGTTAATACAAAACCAGTATTGGATTTCATTCAGCCAATATGATGCAGAGTGGTATTACGATTATGATTTGTTTGCAGTGTATTCACTTTCCCTTATAAATCTAAATCTGTATAATTGTGATTTAAAATGCTGATTTAATTATCATTAAAATACTTAAATAATGATCTAAAAAGTTTGTGTCAGTGTTGTCAATTAACTTAACATATAATAAATATTACCGTTCAAAAGTTTAGGGTCAGTAAGATTGTTTTTTAAAGAAATTAATACTTTTGTTCAGCAAGGATGCATTAAATTGATAAAAAGTGACAGTAAAGACATTTCTAATGTCAAAAAAGATTTCTATTTCTGATAAACGTTGTTCCTTTAAACTTTCTATTCATTAAATAATAAATTAAAAAAATCAGCTTTGCCATCAAAGGAATAAGTTACAAAATAAAATATTCAAGTAATTTTGAATATTCAAGTAAAATATTCAAATTTTGAAAAATGTTACAATTTACTTTATTTTTGATCAAATAAATCTTTGATGAGCATAAGAGACATTTAAAAAAATAAAATAAAAAAATAAAATGTAAAACACACACACACACAAAAAAAAAACATCATTGAGGAATGATATTCATATCTCCACAACCCAAATCAGTAGGGCTGGGAAAATACATCGATGCATCGCGAATCGAGAAATGATTCAGCATCGATTCTGAGATTTTCCGAATGCATCGCGATTCCTCTGGAATCGATTCTGAGCTTAGTTTTGAACAGCAGATGGCACTGCATGCTTTAGAAACAGCCGTACTCTGCTTGTTTCCAAATCCTTACAAACACTTGAACCTAAAATAATCATTCATAAAATTAGAAACGGTTGAAGTGAATTACAAGGGTGTTCACAGTGGCCTGTGTTTACATTAATTTCGCGTCATAAAAGCATTCTGAGCCGAGGTGAAATTACAGGCTCAGCTGAACGCACAAGCGCTCCTCAGCTCTCTTCTTCATGAGCATTTGAGTGTGTCGATAAAAACTAGATTAGAGCGCCATCTGCTGTTAAAATCTAGGCTCAGAATCGATTCCAGAGGAATCACGATGCATTCGGAAAATCGCAGAATTGATGCAGAATCGATCCAGAATTCAGCCCTACAAATCAGTATATAGTTTATATCAGTATACAGCATGGTCTCTTACCAGATGTTGTGACGTAGACCATCCTTCTCTCTCTCCAGCTCAGCACACTTCCTCTCCAGCTCCTCTCTCTCCCTGTCACACTCCATCAGGCTGACTTTCAGCTGGCCCTCACTCTCCAACACCTTCAACAAATACAGGACATGCATGATACATACAGCAGGAAAAGAAGTAATTACTGAATGATTCCTATGTCAGTTTAAGATTCCTATGTCGAATTACCTTCCTGAGTTTTTCAGAAACGTCCTCTTTGTATTCTTTAAAGGTCACCGTGAGCTTCTCTGCATTTCGAAGTGCTTGGTTTCTCTGCTGCTCCGCACTTAGAAAGAAACATTTTCCCAGAATTTAAGTTGTGGGCTTTCATGAATTACAAAAAGACTTATTGTAAATTTGAGATAATTGATTACTGTTTCCAGGATGAATTAGTCTAAAGTTTTCATCAGCGTAACTAATCTCGTACCGTTTTCCCAGACGTGTTCTTTCAGCTAACTCGGCTTTAACCACTCTCAGCTCATCTCTGAGCTTCTCAACCAGCCAGTTACTCTGCATCACTGTCTGTTCATTTTCTTCCAACTTCTGCTCTGCAGCCCTGAAGAGACAAGAACATGCTGCTCCAGATATCTGTCAGAAAAGAATCAGAAATTTTTCAAGGAGGATTTAAGTGGTAGAGAAGATGAACCTACTCTAAAGCATTGGTTTGGGTTTCCAGTTCTGCCTCAAGACCCAGTATCTGCTCCTTCATGTGAGACACACTGGAGGTCCTGGCTCCCAAAGTGGATCCCAACAGATGGACCTATACAAACAAACATCAGTTAACAATATAACCAGAGATGGAGTTTGTTGTGTCACCAGAGGATTTTTTTTTACATAAAGAGGACAATAACATGCATTTTCAATTTTCATTTATTGGCAACTTTAAGGTGTCAAAGTGTTTTTAAAACATGTTGCTAAGCTGTTTGTATGGTGTTCAAAATAAAAAAAATTAGTTAAAAACTAACTAGTTCTTAAGACACAGTCTTCACATAGTGGCTGTGTTTATGCAACTGGCCCCAGGTGAGTAATCATCGACAAATCATTCAGACCCATTTTATGAAATAGATCAATGATTTGTTAAAAAGATCATCAACACAAAAGAAAGATTTGTTCATGAATCAGACTTCACTACTTTTCTCATGAACATGCCAAGGACTGCTTGGATGCATGTTTAGATTTTTTAGTAAACAACGATTTAAACTTAGGCCTGTTTCCAACACAGAATTACCAAATGGCTTCAGAAAACTTGGAATATAGAGAACAAATTGTATGTATTACTTCTATAATAATTTTATTTTGCAGCTTCACAGAACCAGTCCTCATTCACTTTCATTATAAGGAACATTGGCCTTTTGTGTCGTTCAAATCGTTCAAAAGTTTGGGGTCATTAAGAAATGCAGTAAGAATTTGGGGTCAGTAAGAAAATACTTTTATTCAGCAATGATAGATTACATTTTTTAAAAGTGATAGTCCACACATTTATAATGTTACAAAAGATTTTTATTTTAAATAAATCCTGTATAAAAATTATAAGTGTTATATTATATACATACTATATAGAATATAATAATAATTTTAAAAATAAGCAGTGCAATTTTTTTCAATATTGATAAGAAGAAATGTTTTTTGAGCATCAAATCAGCCTACTAGAATGATTTCTGAAGGATCATGACACTGGAGTAATAAATTACGCTTATTTTAAAATATATTTAAAAAATTAATTTGAATTGTAATATTTCACAATATTAAAAAAAACCTAACCTTCCTCAAATTTTGAACAGAAGTGTACCTCTTAAATAACTCAGCTGAAACCCAACACACAGTATAATAAACTGACACCATAACCAGTCGCTATGTGAGGAGCATTACCTTGGACTTTGAGCTGACTAACTCAAGCTGAGCAGCTTCTATGTCACTGATGAGCTGCCTGTTCTCCATGGCCAGAGAAGTGTTCTCCTGCCTGATGGTGTTAAGCTTCCTCCTGAGTACAGACATCTCTGTCTCCATGTCTCTGTCTGACTACAGATAAACACAAAAAACACAGCTCAAATAAGGCAAAAACCTTTAAAATCGGTGGGATTTGCAGGTCTATTTTATAAACAACAAGCATTTAAAAGGCAACAACACTTTAGTTAATTTTTCTGTTATATCTTCACAGCATCTTACCCTGCAGTCACATGCACACACCCTCTGCTCAGAGTGTGAATATGCTTCTCTTGATTGTCCAGGATCAGGATTCTGAAGGTCCTCTAAGGTAAGACGACCTGGGAATCCGTCCACAGCACTTCTGTTATTATCCTCACCAGTGATGTCATTTCCTGATCGACTGAAATGAGTGCCAGAACAACTTTTTTTAATTATGAAATGCTAACAATACAAGAAATGTAATAATACTTAGAAGTAGTACTGTATAATATCACAGTAATTATTTACAAAAATGATCAAAACAAGCAACTGCATTTAAAATGACGTGGGCCAAAGTGACATTTCTAAGAAAATCTCAGAAGGGGAACAAGAGACACAAAACTGCATCTTGAATCATATCTGAAAGAGCTATCATCAAGTAAAACCCACAATGCATTTCAGCAATCCTCAACAGACTAAATGCCTCACCTCAATTGTTCCCCCAGTGACTGCAGGTTTTTCTCGGTTAATCGCAGCTGATTTCTCAAGGAAGCAACATCCTCTACCAACCCCCTGTTGTCTTTGAACATTGGTGACTGTTATGAAGAGACCTGTAAATAAAGGTTATCTTTGTTAAATGGAGTTGACTAAAAACTAACAATAGTCTCGCACTGTAAGTTCTTGCTTTAAACACTTGCTTATTTTAATTTACAGCGTTGTCTATTTATGGTAATGATTAATGAGTTATCATACCTACCTTACACTCAAGTGATTTGGCTTCATTTCATGTATTCAACAGGTTGTCAAGGAACAAACGGCAACTCTATCACCATTTTTCAGCTCCGCTACTTCTCGGCGGGTTAATTGACAAGATATTTCTATACTAGTGAATACCTGCTCATCAGCAGGTTCAAAACAGCAGTTTTGTGCAGAAAACGCCTTATTTCCAGTAGATTTAGCCTAGCATTCCCTGCATTGAGATCTAAACAAAACACGCTGCCGTCGTCGCTTCAGTTGATTGGCTGAGACGAAAAACCGTCCTCAACAGTCGCGACGTCATACTGACGTGCCAGGCCCGCGAATGACAGCGCGAATAGAGCTAAAGTTTCACTGTTGCTGTTTTCTATGGGATCAGATTCCCGCCAAAAGTATTGCAGTCACGGATAAAAAAATAACAAGTGTGAAAACAAAATTTAAAAACGCAAGTAAAAATATATTGCACAAGATTTAAAAATGAAAGCAAAGTTTTCAGAATAGCAAGCAATGGTCACGGATCGAAAAATAATAAGCGTAAATAAAAAAAATAATAACGCATTTTTAAAACTAATAAGCATGAATCAAAACTTTAAACACATTTAAAATCATATTGCACAAAATTGAATTATTAATGCAAAATTATCTGACTTTCGCACAAAATCATGTTTTCCTTGGTTATATTTCTCTGTTTTTTCTGCTCTCATGAATTTTCTGCTCATATTTTTATTTTTTGTATGCTTATGCTGTTTTTCCCTTCGCACTTGTTTCCATGTTCTGCGCTTGCTTTCCCAAATGTTGTGGTTAGAGTCTTATGTAAATCAGCGCGGGCTCAAGCGTCTTCATTGGTCCACTAGTTCTAGATTGACAGCTCCTCCTCAGCCAATCAGTCGAAGAGGGGCGGTGACGTCACTCCAGTGCGCCTCATTAGCTGCCGATGCTCAGTGTTCTGTTCACTTGTACAGGTGAAAATGGATTACTGTCAGCTGGGAAACATATTTCCATACAGGACACTGTTATATGTGTCTGTCTGTCACTGCTGTACGCCTGCCTGGCGATCCGTTAACGTTAAATGAGTAAATTGGTAAATTAATTATGAATGAATGAATGTAATGTTTTTGCATTGACTAGGCTAGATTTGACTACTGATCAATGAAAGCGATAGTGTTACAGAGGAGACAGTTAGAGGCCAGTTGGATTTGATATACACAATGATTCATTTGCATAAGATTCATTTGTATATTGTGTTTATTTACATAAACACAATATGCAACAAGCTACATATATAATTGCATAACACTATCATATTAATGTTTTAAATATATAAAGTTACAATACAGCAGCAATATGAAAGTAAAACAGCCAGCAGGTGGCGGCAAGGATCTTTAGAGTAAGACATTAAATCATTCATTCAAACGACAGATTCATTCAGTGAGGAATAAAGTGAATCATTCAATATGAAAGCTGCTGTGTGTTGCTTGTAGGTGCTGTTCTGCTGTGGCTTTGTCAAAATAGAGCAAAATGAGAAAATAGTTACAATATTAAACTCACTCAAATTTTCCTTCTTGTTATATTGATTATACTACAGTTCAATAAAGATTTTCAATGGAGCTGATATTCGGGGAACACACTCTTCCTGATGTGATATTGCTTAATTGTATGTCATTTTCTAATCTCAGTGTAACACAAAATGTGATAAATCTTACAAAACCATCAACCTTATCAATTACATACTGTGCATGAAAGAAAACGCTGCAAATAGCTGTTTACAAAAAACAATACATGACAAAAAAAAAAAAGCTAAATATTGCCCACATGAGCAATATACAGCAAACTAAACAATTGTGACTGGGATGTATTACTCTTACTCATATTATCCTCTCCTAATAGTAATAACCATAAGACTTATTATTATTAGTCAGGTATGGGCGAGCAAGACACCTATAACCGTGACTTCACGAGGCCGGTGCATATTGTGGCTGCTCCCTTTCGAACACTGAGCATCGGCAGCTAATGAGGCGCACTGGAGTGACGTCACCGCCCCTCTTCGACTGATTGGCTGAGGAGGAGCTGTCAATCTAGAACTAGTGGACCAATGAAGACGCTTGAGCCCGCGCTGATTTACATGAAACTCTAACCGCAACATTTGGGAAAGCAAGCGCAGAACATGGAAACAAGCACGAAGGGAAAAACAGCATAAGCATACAAAAAATAAAAATATGAGCAGAAAATTTATGAGAGCAGAAAAAACTGAGAAATATAACCAAGGAAAACATGATTTTGTGTGAAAGTCAGATAATTTTGCATTAATATTTCAATTTTGTGCAATATGATTTTAAATGTGTTTAAAGTTTTGATTCATGCTTATTAGTTTTAAAAATGCGATATTATTATTTTTATTTACACTTATTATTTTTCGATCCGTGACCATTGCTTGCTATTCTGAAAACTTTGCTTTCATTTTTAAATCTTGTGCAATATATTTTTACTTGCGTTTTTACATTTTGTTTTCAGGCTTGTTATTTTTTTTATCCGTGACTGCAATACTTTTGGCGGGAATATGATCCCATAGTTTTCATCAAAGATATGTGGTTTTCATAATATTTTTATTTACATTGTGACAGCGCGAATATAACAAATGTTCACTGTTGCTGTTTTCATAATATTTTTATTTACATTGTACTGTATAATGTTAACAACAGCTGTTATTGCTTCGTTTATTTGTTAGGTTAAAGTTTGTCAATAGATTTGAAGGGAAAAATCTTTGACTGTTAAAAACAATCTCTGTTCGCTTGATACATTCAAATGTAGCAAATAAATTAGCAGGGCCATAAAATGTTAATTGCGTGTCATGAATTATTTTTATTTTTTTCTCTTGGTAATGTATTAATATGCACAGCACAGTGTTGGGGAGTAACTAGTCACATGTAACAGCATTACATAATTTCATTACAAAATAACGGTAACTGTTAATAAATAAATCTGTTAGTTACTGAGAAAAGGTGTGTAATTAAATTAAAGTTACTTATCAAAATGTGAACGATTACAAAGGGGCTTACATCTTAATATTCACACACACACTTAATTGATTTCTTCATGAAATTGCATTGACTGCTCTAAAATGAGACACCTATGCTTCAGTTCACATAATAGGACACATGCTTATTCGATAACCATTTTATTTCCTTATTAGTGTTTATGTGCATTATTTTTTTAAGATTAACTATTTTCTAACTATTTAACTAATTTTGTTTTTAAATGTGCTTTATAAATAATTAAATTAAATGAAATCTGTAACCTATTCCATTTCCAAAGTAACCTTCCCAACACTGAATATGCATAAAGTAAATAAATATGCAAACACATTAGCAGGGCCATAGACATTTCTTAAATTATTTCTGTAATGTTTGGCCAAATAGTATTTTTTTAAAGTATTAAAAAATGGCTAGTTTCACTGATAAGGTTTTAGATCTTTATTCTTTGGCTAAAGGAGCCTGCTCAAAGCCAGGAAAATACAAAGCAAGCTTTACTAACACTGGTACACCAACTGAATAATGCTTCATACACATAACATAACTTTTTTTGTATCAAAATCAGGAGGTATTAATGTTGAAGTCCAAAACTTGCCTGATACCAATACTACTTCCACCCTCTGCAAGTGGTTAGATAATATTATTGAGAACAGGGCATTCTCAGGTCAAAAAAAAATAAATTCCACCTAAAATTTTTATACAACTTTAGAATTTTAGAAATGTATGAAAATACAAAGCTAAGAACTGAAAATCTCATTTAGATGTCCTATCAAATCTTACAATGAAGTTGTAAATTAACCTGAGTGCTTATGTGAATTGACAATTTGTTAGTGTACACTGTTTGAAAGCAATAAATAGCACCACAAAAAGCCTGAGTCAATTGTAACAAAAATATTGCTGCTGTTTTCTGATTGTAACGTGAAGCTGAAGCTGCAAAAAAAAAAAAGAAACCGAAATACACAGGTCTGTTGAATTAGTTGCATAGTATAACAGAAAGTATACAAATAAGACTATCCCTCAGTCACAAAAATAAAAATTAGACATCCGATTTAGAATTAAAAAAACAAAACAAAACAGCGCTTCGCCTAAAAATAACCTTTAAAACTTAAATTCCCATGGCAGATATTAACATTTTTTTAAGGGGAGGATATACAAAGACCTCCTAACGCTACAGCGCTGTCATATGCTTTTAAGATATATATATATATATAAAAAAAAAAACTCGAGACAAAATTATAAACAAAAAAAAACACTTCGATTAGCCTTCTGGGAATGTGGAATGTCTCAGAAAATACCAAGATTTTATGTAAATATTAATGCTACTCATTTTAATTTTGTTTTGTGGCAGGAGAAGAATGAACCATTTTCCATTGTTTTTTTAACATCATAATCTCATTTTATAATCGATGACGCAATACTGGATGTACAGGATGTTCAGCTTATGTGCAATCAGTTGAAATGTAAATAAAAGTGCCCTATTGACAATAGCGCTCTCTCTCCTCTTGGCAGTTCGAGCTGAGAAAATATTTAACTGAATAAGGAGAAAAAAAATCCTCTGTCTCCAGCAGCATATATAGTATCCGTTTCACAACCCCTTAAGGCACCTCCACATTAGAGACAAAAAAGCAAGGACTTGGGTTATTTTCACATAGTAGTGAATTGAATATGTCCTAAACCTGAAACTACAGCCCCCTTCATGTGTAAATTCAGTCCATGTGAAGGCAGTCCATTTCAATTTCCAGAGACAGGTCACATACACAAAACTTTACAAAGTCCCGTCTCTTCATTATAGTCCTGAGGCCCCTCAACCACATACATTTGGGCACAATCACTGCTCTTCTCTCCTTATGGGTTACATATTTATTGTCAAGAAATGAAGTACATTAGACCCATATGAAGCTCAGGAGGCAGTGACGCCCTCCCATTCCACCAAGTACTGTACTTTGCCGTCGTTAGTGACACGGCGAGCGAGCACACGGTACTTCTCCCCACAGGCCAGGCGTCCTGCAGCTCCGAAGTAAGTGCTGATGGAACTCTTGAGCTGGTTGAGCTGGGTGTTGGGGTCCAGGCCCTGCATGATGTCCATGCCGCTGTAGAGGCAGGAGGGGAGGGGGCTGGGCTCAGGAACATTGTTGCTGGGTTGCAGCTCTTGGTTGCAGGGTGGTGGAATCTCTGGATTTGGGGGCTGCAGTGCTCGTCGTGGACGTCCCCGGCGTCTCTTAATCGGCGGCTGCGTGACAGTGGGCCATAAGCATCCAGTGCGTGGTCCACTCGGACTGCCCAAACTAGAGATGAACACGGTACACATATCATACAGAATAAGAGTTATAATCTGCTTTTGAAAAAATTAAGCATGAAGTTCTGTATCTCTGGAAGAGGTCAGCATAAATATTAGGTTTATCTGAACCTCGTCCGTAAAAGAGTTTTATTGTGCACAAAAAGAATAGTTAAAATTAAAACTTAGAAAGAAATGTATATTAAGTTTTTATACATTTCATGAAAATAAGCATATATTTATCAATTATATAAAGTCTGTATAAAATGTATGAATTAAAACAAATAATTAATAAATTAATATACACTACCATTTAAAAGTTTGAGGTCAGTAAAATTTTGTTTTTGAAAGAAGTCTCTTCTGTTCAGCAAGAATGCATTTGGTGGGGGGGAAAAAAAAAGTAAAAACAGGAATATTGTAAATGAAATATTATAAATTAACATTTTACTACTTTGCTATTGCTTGCTATTTTTAGTTTTAATATTAAAATGTTAAGTTTTCTATTTTGATATATTTCCAATCTAAATACATTTTAAAATGTAACATTCATGTCTTTAGTTTCACATGATCATTCAGAAATTATAATAAGCTAATTTCACGCTTAAGAAATATTTCTTCTTAATATCAATGTTGAAAGCAGTTCTTTAGCTTAATATTAAATTATGAATTTTTTTCTGTCTTTTTTCTTTGATGAATATTAAGATTCAGAAGAACAGCATTTATTTAAAATGGAAATATTTGTAACATTATGAATGTCTTCACTGTCACTTTTGATCAATTTAATGTGTACGTGATGAATAAAAGCATTTTTCTGGCCCTTCTTAAACTTCTAAATGGTATAATCACATACTGAGGATGAATAATTGTCATGAAAATGAAATGAAAAATAAATCACCTGGACTGCCTTGAGAGGGTGGTTGAGGTAGTTTCACTGGTGCTGGTGGCACCAACGGATTCAACATCTGAGGTACTTGATGAAGGCAAAGATTTTTCACATTTAGCACTAAAAAAAATGCAGTGGGAAAAGGGTGGATTTTTATAATTCAACAATTTCTAGAAAGCATTTTGTGTTAATCCCCGTCTCACCTTTTTGAAGCCATCAGGTCCAGTGAGTTGTTGTCTAGATGTGGAAACTTCCCATCATTCTGCATAAAAAAATAAAATAAAAAAAAAGTTATAAACTAAATGTTAATGTCCACATTAATTAAACTATGTGCTCATAGGTGATACACAAAACCATGAAACAAAACCAGCAAATAATGTAAAAATGAATCTCACTTCTTTACCTGTGCCAAAAGTTCACTTGATCTTCTCAGTTTGGCCAACGTCTCTAAGGAGTGTGTGTGATGTTTCCTCTTTCCTTTCTTCACTCCATTAGTGACAGTGCTAAAATAATTACAAAATTAAGGCAAATAAAAAACACAGCATAAGATAAGTGAAGCATAAGACAGTAAAGCCAATAGAATTAAATGAGCGATGACTAACCTGGATGAATGAGGGGGTTTGGTGGACTTCCTGCCTTTGATTTTGATCTCATGGGAGGCTTTCTCCGGCTCTCGACCTGACAGGAGCTCGGAATTCTGGGGGGCTGGTGGGAAGCGAATTCGTAATCCAAACAGATGTTTCTTCTTTTTTATCTCTTTCCCTGACATGAACCTAAAACCCACAAGGGTAAAAAGACAAGATAAATTAATTCAGGCTTTACTGTATTAAAGGTAAAATGCCCATGATGGGCATACAGATAAACTCACATGTTAAGGTTGCTGTTAAGTGCTTCCAGAATGCATTCATATCGTTCTGCTCTTGGGGTATCTGCAAGCTGGAGGTACAAAGCCATAAATGAAATGAAGGGACATTAACACTAGCTGATTAACTAATGCAATGACAATGACTAGCCAGACCAATACCTCGCCAAGCTGAAGCCTGTCCCAGTTTTCATTGATGTAAGTCATCAGTTCGAGCTCTGAGTCAAAGTATTTCTTTTTATGAATTACACTCAGGTTATAGAGGCTCAGGTGTGCAACATCTTCCCTGTGAATGAAGACAACACATGTGATGGAACAAAAAATTCCTCTGTGAAACTATTTAAAAAAAAAAAAAAAGTAAGGGATGCACAGAAATTTCTGCTGATATCAATAAGAAGATAAATTACTTTCCTGTTACGATGGATAACTGATATTTGGCAGATGTTAAATACTATATTTTCTTAATAAATTAAAATTGGTTAATTATGTTCATTTTTATTCAATTCTTTATTTTAAATTCTACAGGTAAATGTGGACAACACAACATTATAATGTACAGTATGTAAAATGGATATTCATAATTTTTGTGTTTTGGCCAATAATCCAAATAACAAATAATGGCTTATATTAAAATTCTATACCATTTACTAAATGCTATAAATAAAAAATAAGGCACTTAAGATCAAATAAATAATTTTAAATGCTACAAGTAAATTTAGCAAAAACAACATTATAATGTGCTTTTTAAAAATGGGAATACATTTAACAGTGTTATTAAATGATTGGTGTTTTTAAAATAAATTTGAACTAAGCATTAGATTAAATTACAAGCTAATCTTAAATGGAAAAAAGAAGAAAGGAGCATCAACAATGAAATTAACAGTAACAACCAATTGAAAAAAAAAAAAAAAAAAAAAAAACTCACCATCTCAGAGGCAAACGTTTGAGGTACTCTGGTCCACTATTACAAACAGAACAAATAAACAGATAGAACCTGAGAATAAAGGTAAATGTTAATTAAATGACAAAACTTCAACCACTGGCTTTCATTTTAATCAAATGATTGGAGAGCAGTACTCCACCTGTCTCCAAAGAGCATGGGCTTCTGAAAACACTGGATGCAGGCTTCATGAAACCACTGTTTACACTTATTACACTGCAACATCTTCAGATACCAACTGAGGGAGGAAAGAGAGTCATTACAATTCCACTGGGGCCATTCTGTACCTACAATCATCTGCAACTTATGATCCAATGCCTGATCTTAGTGTGGTTTATCCTATGAAGAAGAACTATATCAACCAACACTGTTTTCTGCAACAGTGTCTATGTGTTGCACTTACTCGCCAGGCCCTCCACAGTAGCAGTAGCATTGCTGGATGTTGGTCTTGTGGCCCTGGTCCCACACTAAATCTTCAAGGGCGTATGGCAGAGACTGCTTCATTTCCTGTAGGGCTTTGGCATTTGGCCCTTTCTTCAGTGCACCGCCTCTCTATGATTTCAGAGATACAACCACAACAATTCATGATAGATAAACATGCCTGTAGTATGTATATATCACTCAATTCTAAGATGGAGTCAGATCTCTGGAGATTTATTCAAATCAGAAAAAAGTATCATGATTTCCACTAAAACATTACGCAGTGCAACCGTTTTCAACACTGATAATAATAAGAAATGTTTCTTGAACACCAAAACTTCTGAAGAATCATATGACATTGAAGACTGGAGTAATAATTCAGCTTTGCCATCAAATGAATAAATTAAAATAGAAAACAGTTATTTTAAATTGTAATATTTCACAATTTTATTCTTTTTACTGTATTTCCAAAAAATAAAGTCTTGGTGAGGCATGGGAATTTAGTTTTTTTCTTAATTCACCCAGCAGTTGCAGCAAATGGTTAATTTTGTACCTCTTACAAAAGACTACAAAGTGTTTTTATATTCCATATATTACACAACTAATCCCACATCCACAACCCTTATGCAAGAATGTATGTTGTGGTCTGCATCAGTTGCAACTATATTTTGAATAAACTTTAAAGAAAATTGGAATCGGCAAAAATCGGTATTGGTAGGTCACGCTTGAAATCGGAAATCGGCCAAGAAAATTGCAATCGGTGCATCTCTACTCTTCACATGATGAAAAGAGACACCTCTGGCTTTTATGCACTTTAGATATATTCCTTCAATAGGAGTAAACGTCATCAGCAAACCTTTGTTGTTGTAGCAAACACGCACTGTCTGCACAGCCATTTGTCATCAGAGGCAATGACACTGGAGTCGATTATGGGAGCGTGGCATAGCTGATGGTATCCTATGGAAGAGATATTGTCAAGGGTGAAATAGGGAACTCAATCCCTTATATTGTTGTGTGAAGTGACTCAGATTTACAAGTAGGATAGATACAGTCTACCTTGTCCACATTTGTCACAGATAACTATTTCATTGGGGGGCTCGGAGCTTTCATTCTGGCATATAGAGCAGAGCATTTCCCCTCCACTGTCCCCTGAAAGAAGGAACAAAGAAAATTAAGTGTGCAGATGTGCGTGACTGTTTTATCCTTTACAGCTGGGAACAGTGGGTCTCATTCACTAATAACTGCGTAGATTATTTCATATTTGTACGCACAGGAGAACTTTTCATTACAAAAATTCCACCTAATTCACAAGACATGTATACGCAAATGAATTTGTTCAGAACCTCATTCTAATGTTTTGGAAATTTGGAGCATTCCAAATAAGCGACAGAGGTTAATAAGCATGCCAGATGTTAGCCATTTGAATAAAACATGCCCTAACCAACTCCATAAGGGCTTTACGCACAACCTTTCTTTTACAGCCTTTAGTCACTTTAGCACCCTCTAAAGAAGCAACAACCTTGAGCAATCACAAGTGTGCTTTCCTAAAAAGCAAGTTCAAACACAATAAACATTTTTATACACATTCACATTACAGACCTCTCATTAGGCAGCAGTACATACATGTATATCTGCTTTGTTATTTAGAGAAACCTTGATGCTCAAGCTATTACACGTTTTCTTATTCTTTCATTTTATATGAAAAAATTAAGACAAAATATACATTTCGTCTTAACATGATAATGACACCCAGAGTATGTGCTTTTTGCATGAGCGGTTTTAGTTGTTCCTACAAAAAGTTGTACAAAAGTTTTAGGTGAATCATTTTTTGTTTCTGAAAACATTCATATGCAACTTGTGCACAAGCATACTTAGTGAATGAGACCCAGTGACTACATTTATGAGAGGTGGACAGCGCCAAAAGGTGACTAAAGGGGGTTATTTCTGAACTACTAATGGAAATTGTTCAAACCACTTAAGATCACAAAAGGAGGAATGGTATGCCATAGTTGCCAGCCGAAACTGATGGTGAACACCACCGTGAAATACTTCACTGCAACTCCCACTTGAAACAAATAAGAACTGAAGATAAAACTATGAGAAAATTTATTTTATGCCTAAGCATTAACGCCTTTGTTGAATTGTTACCAAGAGATACACCGACAGATGCCATAGGTACCTTCCCTATTCTTGTCTCCTGGCTCGATGTGGGACTTACGGTTTGTGTAAGCCTGGAGACTCTGAGGTCTGTCAACTGTCAGGGACAAATTAAGAGATAACTCAGGCTGAATGAAGGAGATAGGGAAGAGAAACCAAAAGGCGGCAAACAGCAAAACCACAAGTCAGACAGCATGAAAGCAGCAGCATAATAGAAGAACTGACCAATGTTCTATTAAAATGACCAGAAGGAAAGTAGAAATATGTTATTTTATAGCAAAAGAGAACCAGTATTACAATCAGCCAGTGGACGGTGCACATAAATCTATGCCAGGATGTTCAAGATCTCATTACAAAACCCACCTCAGAGATGCCATCAAGACACAATAGACTAGTAACAGGGAATCTGATTTTTTTTTAATCAGAAAGAATATAAAAGATTGTATTTACCTGTCTGAATGTCCTTCCACAGAACCCAGGATTTAGACTGATCTTCAAAAATCACAAAGCAGCGATGCTTATGTTTATCTATCTGTGGAAAGCATAAATCAAAAGAAGCTCTGATTAATCTAGATAGACACATTCTTTCTGGTTATAGCAGGGCTCGCAAAATTTCAAAATCCCTGGTAGCCCTTCGGGCAGGTACTCTTCAGATTTTGGTAGCCCGAAAATTTATTTAACTAGCAAAAATAAGAGACCATTTTTTTAAATATAGAAAATCAGACAAGTCTAAATGTCAATCAAAAACATTTTCAATACACAAATATCAACAAATATAAATGAAAGAATTTTATTTAACTATTTACAGGGTATCTGCAGATTTAAAAAAAAAATCAATTTAAGGCAATTTATGAACCTTTTTAAGAGCTGCACAAGTAAAATGAACACTGTATGAGTGGGGTTGGACAATGTCTATGGTAACATTTTAAGCCATAAAATGACATGATTTACAGTTTAGATACAAGTTTTCACCCACAAAAAAAATCTTAGAAAATGGCATTTCAGCTTTTAAACCATTTTTATGAAAAGGGACAAATCAAACTTATTATTATATTAATTTAAAACATAAATATTACTGTCTTAATTGTTTAGATTTTTAGAAGGCACATTAACTTCTTTCACATTTACAACTCTATGTTTGCTGCATAAAAACATGGGTCGATATTCGCATTGATCTGAACATAAGATGCAAATGTACTCTCTGCCACGAGGTGGCGCTTTAGGAGCAAATATAGCGGCTTCTCCGGTAACGGCTGTACACAAAGCAGGACCGCGCTCATATACGCTGCTTTATCAGGCATTTTATAGGCAAGATGAAATGAAAATGCCAACGACACATTTCTGAGGACAGACGGTTCCCTTCAGAGACACATTCACAAAGACATCTGTGCACTGTTTTGACTTTGAAATGTGCAGCGCTCATATTTATTCAATAAAATCATTGCCTTTGAAGTTTAATCCAGCTGTATCGTGGTTCCAACTGTAAGACCTCTTGAAATTGTAATTAAGACTTTTCTTATACCATTTAACGTATTTAAAAAAATGTATGGCCTTAAATTTTATACAAGTAAATTGAGAGTTTTTAAGGACCCCGGGTAATTTTGGCACAGGTGTGTATTTTTATTGGAATTTTACCATTTCACCCCCATTTCCTTTAATAAATCTATTTTGCACTAGGTACACAAAATTGTTCCTCTCAGGACCTTAAGGACAAAAATGTCCCCATTGAAACGCATTAAAACTGCCATTTTTAATCGCAGTGCCATTTACAGTTTTTCTCGATTGCTAAGACACATTTCTTGAAAGCTGCTCTCCTTTTCTCTAAACTGTGAACACAAAACCCAATTTTCAAGCTACATTCACAAAACCTCAGACTCTTCTTGCAAAACCAAACTTTCACCTCAAAACAGTTCAATCTGTGCTCAAAACTGAACTATGTTGTCAAATCGTGCCCCGAGTCAATCAAAATTAAAAACACTACTGAACAGTCACTAAACACTACGTAGAAAAATAGAAAACACAATGCTCAGGACATGAAGCTGGAGAAATAAATGTTTATTGTTCACTGTAGGCTAAATGCATGTTGCAAAACAAAGAAAACCTGTGCATAGCACTTGTGCAAAAAGACAAAACAGAAATCTTGTGCATTTACATGTAGCACTTGTAAAAACAAACAGAAATCTTATGCGTTTGCCACTTGTGTACAGTAAGCCCATGTAAAAATAAAGTACAAAAATTAGGGCTGTCAATCGATTAAAAAAATTAATCGCGATTAATCGCACATTTTTATTTGTTCTAAATGTACCTTAAATCAATACTTTTCAAATTTTTTATACTCTAATCAACATGGGCATGGACAAATTTGGATGCTTTATGCAAATGTACACTATATTGCCAAAGGTATTGGGTCGCCCCCTTCTAATGAACAGGTTTGACTACTTTAGTAATTTCTATGAGTACAAATCTTAATGTTACTGTAAAGCATATAATGATATTCTAGGAAATTGTGTGCTTCTAATATTATAGCAACAGTTTGGACTCTTTTCTATTCTAACATGACAATGTCTCTGTGTATAAGACAAGGTTCAAAAAGAAAATGTAGGAAATTGTAGGGCCTCACAAACCAGTGCTCTCTGAACTGGCTTACTGTATATGTTCCCTCACATCATTAGCCACAAGTGTGATCAGTTTTGAGTTGTTGTGTTCAAGTGGTGACACCTGTGCTTTAATTGTGTTTGACTTTTGTCACCTGTGCTCACCATTATGCAGCACGGGTGCATCACAATGAAAATGTGTTGGCAAGTTGTGTCTAAACAGGTGAAAAGTGCTTATGGTTTTGCCAAAAGAGTGATTGATTCAATCAGTGGGTTCAGGCAACTGAGCATTTGGTTCAGACAATAGGGTTTAGTGTTTTAGCAATTGAGAAAAACTGTAATTGTAAAATGATGCAATTTTTGTTAATAGGCTGTTGGCAAGGCTTTAAAATTACATTGTTTAATATTTTTTACCAGATGGTTCCATTTTTTCAGGTTTGGCCTATAAAACAAATACTCACTTTATTCCTGTTTTTCTGCTTCTGCATATTATAGATCCAATTGGATAAATAATGCAGCTATAATTGTGTGGGTGTGTTGGTATGGATGTCAGAGTGTGGTTTGAATGTGTGTCATAAAACAAATTGTGTGTGTGTTCTTGTAATATTTGGGAGAGAAAAAAAAACTACTGCAAATCACAAATCCAACCACTGTGTGCACTAGTGGAGTTTTGCTGGCATCTAATGGGGAAAATTTGGCACTGCGCCCAAACAAAATCTTACTGAAAGCTAATTTTTTATAGATATCAACTAGGGCTGGGCGATATGACAATATATATCGGATGGACGAAATAAAAAGTCTATCGTTTCATATTATGCTCTATCGTTTATTTTGTGGTGTCGCAAAATACATTGTTTACGGTAATACTTTTTCATCATTTGGATGACTGCGTGAAGAGTAGACACAGAAGCAGGTGGCTCCGAGTAGGAGCACGATCAGACACGACAAAACAAGGAGCTCGTTCCTTAACGAGGGACTACATCTGTAGCATGGACATGTGCTTTTAAGCACTGCAGTTTTAAAACAAACGATTTTAAGCTGTTGAAACACAAACAACTATATGCGTGCGCCGTCTCTGTTTCTGTGTGAGAGGAGCGCGTTTTTTATTTTTTTGCCGCTTTATTGGCTTTGAACGATTACATAAACACACTTCTATGCGTAAGAATCCCTGTCTTTGCAAGTATCCTCATAAACACAGTTATTTAGGTCTTAAGAGAGAGTAATCAGCTGAAAAAAACGCATTATGTAACAGTATATTGGATCCGGACTTCGGTCTTAAAGGGGAAGCTGTCCAATATTCGTCCTGTCTGCCATTAATCAAACAACAGAAAATCTCTCACTGCTCTTGACTATATCACTTTTGTAACTTTAATAAGAATAAATTAAAAATAATAATAATAGGCTATATACAACCCCAAATCAGAAAAAGTTGGGACAGTATGGAAAACGCCAATAAAAAAAGAAAGTAGTGATTTCTAAATTTACTTTGACTTGTATTTCATTGCAGACAATATGAACACAAAATATTTCATGTTTTGTCTGGTCAACTTCATGTCATTTGTAAATATACATCCTTTCCTGTCATTCAGACCTGCAACACATTCCAAAAAAAGTTGGGACAGGAGCAATTTAGGGCTAGTAATGAGGTAAATTGGTTAAATAATGATGTGATTTGAAACAGTTGATGTCAACAGGTGATTGTAATTATGATTTGGTACAAAAGCAGCATCCAAGAAAGGTCTAGTCCTTTAGGAGCAAAGATGGGCCGAGGATCGCCAGTTTGCCAACAAATACGTGAGAAAATTATTGAAATGTTTAAAAACAATGTTCCTCAAAGAAAGATAGGAAGAGATTTGGATATTTCACCTTCAACAGTGCATAACATAATTAAAAGATTCAAGGAATCTGGAGGAATTTCAGTGCGTAAAGGACAAGGGCGCAAGCCTAAGCTGAACAACCGTGATCTCCGATCCCTCAGGCGGCACTGCATCAAGAATCGTCATTCATCTATAAGCGATATCACCACATGGGCTCAGGACTACTTTGGCAAACCTTTGTCAAGTACCAAAATACGTAGTTACATCCACAAATGCCAGTTAAAACTGTACTGTGCCAAAAGGAAGCCCTATGTTAACAGTGTCCAGAAGCGCCGTCGACTTCTCTGGGCTCGGAGGCATCTGGGATGGACCATCACACAGTGGAAACGTGTACTGTGGTCAGATGAATCAGTATTTCAAAGAAGAAAAGGTATTTTTACCAGCAACAAGTGGGAGGAGGGTTGTGTCATGGACGCCGTGTGCTCTGAAAAGTACGGACCAAAGAAGAAAAGGATTATCCAGACTGTTACCAGCAACAAGTCCAAAAGCCAGGGTCTGTCATGGTATGGGGTTGTGTCAGTGCCCTTGGCAAAGGTAACTTGCACTTCTGTGATGGCACCATTAATGCTGAAAAGTACATAGATTGTTGTGATTTTGTCTATTTCACTTCCTTTTATGAGCACAATATGCTGAACAATACTTCCTTCAAGAAGACATCTTTTCCAGGGACGTATTTTTATTCCATGATTAATACTTAAATGTAATAAATATTTCGTTAATTAATACATTAACAAGACAATGCAAAACCACATTCAAAATGAGATGCACACATTACAAAGTCCTGGCTGCGGAGGAAGAGGGTACGGGTACTTGACTGGCCTGCCTGCAGTCCCGCTTTATAACAGAAAATCTGTCTCTTTAATGTTTTTCAATAGAGAATGTGTACTATATAAATAAACATAATGGCGAACTCTACTGGAGTAATGTTATTTTGAAGTGCAAAATGCATTTTTAACGCTTTCACACTGCTGTCAACGAAGCAATATATATTTACATATTCATCCAAACCCCGTACTGTTGCCCACCTTAAGACTTGTTTGCAGGAAGAATGGGACAAAATTACACCTGAAACACTTCATCACTTGGTGTCTTCAGTCCCTAAACGTCTTTTAAGTGTTGTGAAAAGGAATGGCAACATTACAAAGTGGTAAATGCTTTACTGTCCCAACTTTTTTTGGAATGTGTTGCAGGTCTGAATGACAGGAAAGGATGTATATTTACAAATGACATGAAGTTGACCAGACAAAACATGAAATATTTTGTTCATATTGTCTGCAATGAAATACAAGTCAAAGTAAATTTAGAAATCACTACTTTCTTTTTTTTATTTGCATTTTCCATACTGTCCCAACTTTTTCTGATTTGGGGTTGTATTAGAATCTATACATAATACACATGTTAATTAGATCTAATTAACACAGTGAAGACTAATTAATTTACACAATGTGTAGCGTTTCTTATTTATGTAGGTGTTTGTCCTATTGCTTGCAATTAGTTTCTTATCCTTATTTCATCACTGATTGTTTATCTTCAGTGAGCTTGAGTTTTTTTTGTTTTTTTTTGTGTTCAATTAAATTTAATTTCACTTTATTGTTGGGATTTCTTCCAAAAGTTGTTTCGCATCCAATAGCGTTTACTGTCTAACATTAATTCACATCAATACACATTACACAATACAATATACACACACAAAAAGGCATGTTCGTACACGCCTTTTTTGTTTTATATTGTATTATATTTCTATTGGTTTGATATTGACATTGGTGACAAGGATTCTGAAAATTCTATGGAATCAAAGATCACAAAAAAAAAAAAAAAAAACTATACCGTGATATATATCGTTATCGTGATATAGAATTAGTCATATCGTGATATAAGATTTTGGTCATATCGCCCACCCCTAATATCAACCTCAAATTTGGGGTTCAACATGTTTCATAAAATATATATTTTATATAAAATATTGTTCATAAATCATTTTCCTAAACTTAAACCAAATTTTTTTTTTTGTTTCACTTTTTAAACTTTTTTTACTTCAACAATAATCTGCCATGGGCCTTCTTTAAAATGAGACCAAACTTAAGAATGTGTTCCCAAGCTTCAAATTTTATGACAGTTTTTTGACACGGACATTTTTGTCCACTATGGACCTATGTGTAACTTTTTTTAATTGACGCACAAGGGTTAATGTCCGCCCACTAAAAGGCAAATTACAACATTTACAAAGCTTGATTTGAGGCAAAAAAGTATTTGAATATCAGACAAAAAGATAGAGGTACAAGACCGTGTACTTAATAGCTTTAATGAGGGATAAAACTACAATCTTAAAAAACACTGCTAATGACAATCAAATTAAAACCAACAGATATAAAACTATTAATTTAAGATGTTTATTTTATATGTAGCAACGATGTATTTTATGTTTATTGCAAAATATGCATACGTAGACAAATTTACTTTGCATCATTACTTTTGGTGCAAATAATTGTTTGGTGAATCTCTTATTGGTGGGTTATTTTGTAGAATCATGGGTAATGTAGTTTTCTCTTGGAATTAAGCTGGTATATTCAATAAAAGCATGTACCATTGATTAACAACCACATAGCTCACAGTAAGTCTGTATTTAACAGTTTATCATTATTGTTTAAAATGTATTTCCCCATGTAGACATTAAATGGGATTTTTACTTCTAGAACCCATGTAATGCACTCCTTAACTCAGTAGAGTAAATTATTCTGATCAGTCATATATTTTTGTATAATTACCACTAAACTGTATGAATGACTGTTGCCCCAGGCAGCCAATACTTTACACTCAAAACAACACATGATCTCCATTTATTTGTGTTTTATATTTTGAAATAATTATCATCTGATTGTACAAGATCTCGTACACACCTTGGAGATAGTTCCCAGGTAAAAGAGGCCATCTGACCATCGGGCCAGGACGTCCTGCCCTTCTTCAAACTTGCTGGCGAGTTTGGCCGTGTCAGTCAGCCCATCTTTCAGGGGAAATTGTGACAAGGGCACCGGTGACTTGTTTTGGTGATTTGGAGTTGACTTTTGATGGGCGGCCAGGTTATCTGCACTTGCTGAGTCTCTGTCAAATGAGCAAAACACCTCATGAAAAACATGATTCAACCACACTTTTGCTTAACACTAAAGCAAAAAAAGCCAATTGGACATGCTCAAATAAACAAAAAGGCTGAAAATGTAGTCTCAAACTACCCTGGAGCTGGTTTTAGAGGTAATTCACATGTAAAAGCAGAGTAGGATCTTTTATAGGAATGAATGCACTTTGTATTGGCTGGTCAGTGAAGCGCCCAAACTGACAGAGAAAGCAAAAAGCCTCTTTTGTTAGCAGCATAGCTGGAGAGAGCTAACGTTAACAGGATTTCTCATTCAAAACAATGTGACTTCAAAAAAAGCCTCCCGTTCAAAAGCTTAAAGAGTTTGTTTCATTGGAATCAGAAAACGTATGCTTGAACCCAGTAATTTTTACCTGCTGGTAAGTGAGAGATGAAAGCCCCCCGCACACCCCCTTGTTTTATTGTAACGTAACAGATTGAATCCTGTCTGGATCTGTCTTACCTCATTCGGCCACTTTCCCGGGTTACAATGCCTCACAAACACAAAGAACTACACCATAAACGGTCAGCAGGCGCTCCGCTGTAAATCGAGATGGTGCTGCTTTTGCGAGATGAATCTATCGTATTAAGTGTTTTACACTATGGTAAACGGCTGGTTTGGCTCACTCGCTCTCGCCATTTTGGTTTCCCGCTGAAGCGGCGAATGCATTGTGGGACGTGCTCGCGCTCCGTACGGACTCACTTTCCCTCACAAATTTGAAAAAGCGTTAGTGGGAGGATGTTTACCTCACTCACACCGTCACATAACTCTGCGCTTCGTTGTCCCATTACACTTCCGCGTCACTTTTTTGACTTTATATTGCCATTTAGATGATCTGAATGTTTTATTTTTGTCAATGACAAATAAGTATGTCCGCGAATATAAAAAAGGCATCTTTTAAAAATATAATTAAAACACATGTGATCTTTATAATTATTAATGTTAGTTTCATGCAGTTAAAAAACTTTATTAAAACGTTTTATTAAATGGTGAAAATTGAGATTAAATAGATGTAAATGTAAAGTGGGGTAACCATCAAGTAAAAAGTACTAAAATAGTAGGCCTATTGACGCATATAGTGAAACTTAACCATTATTTTACATTTCTTAAAAGATTTCATAAGTATATTTAACAAAGTAATGATTCATGATTAAACTATTTGATATTTAAAAATCTCTTCCATCTTATATAATTAGTAGTACCTTTATTTAACCAGGAAAAAGACTCACTGAGATTAAAATCTCTTTTCCAGGAGTGTCCTGGCCAAGATAGGCAGCTGAGTTAAACAACATAGTTACAACATACATTACAAAACCAACATATAACCGGTTAAAAATAATTACACACCATGCAGTTATAGCCTAACTGCAGCTAGCTAAAATATAATTCATAGTAACAATTATCAATTATCAACGTTTTTTTTAGTGTTTTTGGTTGTAATATCAGCCTAAAGGCCAATTCACACCGCACAGACAAACGCCAACAAACTCCAACAAACTAGTTGGCTCAAGTTGGCAGTTGGATTTAGAATCTTATGAAAAATAACTGTCATGTTCACACTGCACCAACAGACACCGACCAACTCTATATATTTAAGCATGTTCAGTCGGGTAAAAACCAACTCCAACCAACGCCAACAGGGGTAACACACTGATCCAACAAACTCCAACAGACTAGTTTGTTGGCGTTTGTCTGTGTGGTGTGAATTGGCCTTAAAGGCAACATTCAATATAAAATGAATATAAAGCCCTGTGTCTTAAAAATTTGAAATGGCTAACATGCAATATAACACAAGGCCACCAGCTTTTCCTGAAAAACATATGGCAAACAGATGACCTGCTTACTTTCAAAGGTATTACAGTATTCAAGAAGGTGTAATTGTTCAAATAACACATCGCATTTTAAAATATATATATAAAAAATTGTAAGTGTTTTTTTTATTTTAGACCTTTAAAGACTGAACTCATACATATAGCACTATATTATTGTGTTCTGCCGAGCTGAATGTATCATTATGTACCTCTAAGTTGGCCTCACCAATGAAGCCGAGCCTGGCATGCCAGGAATACAAATGGTGCATTGTACTAGCCATCATGCTAGCATTTGATGAAAGTTACCAAATGTAGTCTTTACATTGGGCAGCACTGAAAACTTTTGAAAGTAGATAAATAATAAGGCTAGCTTGTTTCTACATGCCTCTAAAATAATTTTAAATAAGTTATGAAATAAAAGTGTTAAATTTATTTAGTTTATTTTTCAATGTAAAAATGATTTGATAGTTTTCTTTATCAATTATATGTATTTATTTACAATGTGAAAATTATTTGATAATTTATTGATCAATTACTTTATTTAACTATGTTATAAAACATCAATTTAGTAAACAATTTTAAAGATGTGTATTAACTTGTCGATTTAATAGGCTAAGTGATTTATTAGGCTATCTAAATTTTATGTTTGAATTATTATACTGATTACTTATTCCTTTATTTTATTTTTAAGTGTCACCATAGTCCTCCATATATTAAGGGCCATTTATAGGAATGGAACCAGACTTTGCCCTTTCGAAACCAGCATTGATTAAGCATTGAGAACGATTTATTTAGAGATCTTTGTCCAAAGGTGGCTCATGCACAATGCACAATCTGTATGTTCCTTTAAATATTATACTTGTAGCCTTTATTTCAGTGCTATTTTAGTATCATTGAGATACTATTATAGTTTTTATTCATATTTTAAATTCGTTATCATTTTATATTTTCCATTTTCATTGTAATTTTAGTTAGGCCTAAATTTTTTGTAATTTTGTTGTGTGTTTTTTGTAATTTGTATGACTTTTTTATTTCGTTAACTATAATAACTAAATTAAGATCTAGATTTCCTTTAAGAATATAGGCTACCGTTAAGCCTGTATAATAATAATATGCAGACAGCGCGCAAAGACATTAAATGTGCATGTTTATGTGCTGCAACTTGCGTTTTTATGCATTTTTATGGTTAGGTGTTCGTATTAGCAAATCATAGCCTACTTCAAAAAATGTGTTATGTGTATGTTGTTCAATAGAGGGCGCCAGTAAACATGACGCACAGCTCGCTCAAGAGAAAAAGCACAACATTAGGTCGGCAGAAATTGTGTACGCCTGCGCCCTTGACATGCTGCCGTCTCGCTATTTTAAAACAGCTGCACATGAAAGTGTTACCCGCTGGATGTCAACCAAGACGACTCGAATAACATGAATTCTTAATATATAAATTCACACAGTATCCTTCGTGGAGTCTAATAATATGTAAAGATATCGGCCGACCGAGAGCACCGTACACGTCATGTGTAGCGCGAGCCAATTCACTTGAAGTTCGCTGGACATTATTTTTCATTTTCTTTATTCGGCACACGGAGACTCTGCTCTAGATAGCTCACAGTTTTTGAGATGATCAATTTCTGCAATGGCGAGGGGTCTGTTTTCACGGGCCTGGCTGTCAAAGACTTACCACTTTCAGGTAAAAATCCCTTTGCACATTATTATGCATTATTGTTATGACGAATTATCTCTACTGTTATCTCTACCTACCAGCGAATGCTTGGTGAGAATGAATTTTTCGCAGCAGTGTGGTTGACCTTAATTTTTCTTATCTTCAATCTAATACGTTTTGTTTTTAACGAGGTAAAAACGTGGTGCAGCTGCCGCAATAATCTGTTTGTAATCTATCAGGTCTTGTAATCGTAGTCACAGTAATTTAACTCGCTTTTGCGACCACAATAGTATGTGTTTCAAAATATGTTTTTGACGTCAGAGACGTATGGTGAGGGAATTCTTCTTATTTATGGAAATAATTCCTCCATTTACCCTTGAGAGGACTGAGTTGCCATGGGCTGCTGTGCTGTAAAATTAATCCCCTTCACTGGATGAAGTTAAAATGGGTCTGTGGTGCCATGGCAGCCTGCACTACTCCACAACAGGACTAAGAAGCTTAAACTGAAGCCAGGCTTAGAGCAGACATGTGAAATGTTTATTTGTATTTTGCATGTAAATAGGTTGAATCATTGTTGATGATATGTAAACTAGAGGCATGCATATGAACATTTAAAATGGCAAATTAAAGCCATTCGTTCACATAACCAAATGGCTTTAAATATGGAATTCAGTAACACTTCATTTTAAGGTGTCCTTGCTACACATATTACAAGTGCATCTCAATAAATTAGAATGTCGTGGAAATGTTCATTTATTTCAGTAATTCAACTCAAATTGTAAAACTCGTGTATTAAATAAATTCAGTGCACACAGACTGAAGTAGTTTAAGTCTTTGGTTCTTTTAATTGTGATGATTTAGGCTCACATTTAACAAAAACCCACCAATTCACAATCTCAACAAATTAGAATACTTCATAAGACCAATTAAAAAAAAACATATTTAGTGAATAGTTGGCCTTCTGGAAAGTATGTTCATTTACTGTATATGTGCTCAATACTTGGTAGGGGCTCCTTTTGCTTTAATTACTGCCTCAATTCGGCGTGGCATGGAGGTGATCAGTTTGTGGCACTGCTGAGGTGGTATGGAAGCCCAGGTTTCTTTGATAGCGGCCTTCAGGTCATCTGCATTGTTGGGTCTGGTGTCTCTCATCTTCCTCTTGACAATACCCCATAGATTCTCTATGGGGTTCAGGTCAGGCGAGTTTGCTGGCCAATTAAGAACAGGGATACCATGGTCCTTAAACCAGGTACTGGTAGCTTTGGCACTGTGTGCAGGTGCCAAGTCCTGTTGGAAAATTAAATCTGCATCTCCATAAAGTTGGTCCTGGTAGATGGCTGCGTTGACTGTGGACACAGTGGACCAACACCAGCAGATGACATGGCACCCCAAACCATCACTGACTGTGGAAACTTTACACTGGACCTCAAGCAACATGGGTTCTGTGCCTCTCCTCTCTTCCTCCAGACTCTGGGACCCTGATTTCCAAAGGAAATGCAAAATTTACTTTCATCAGAGAACATAACTTTGGACCACTCAGCAGCAGTCCAGTCCTTTTTGTCTTTAGCCCAGGCGAGACGCTTCTGACGCTGTCTGTTGTTCAAGAGTGGCTTGACACAAGGAATGCGACAGCTGAAACCCATGTCTTGCATACGTCTGTGCGTAGTAGGGCTGAACGATTAATTGCATTTGCGATAATATCGCGATATGAGAAAACGCGATTCTTCAACCGCAGAGGCTGCGATTACACTGTCACGTGACACGCGAGAGTAGGAGTAAAGCGGTGTGTTCGACTTGAAGATCGATTGTATGACATCAAAGTACGGCGAGAGAAAGCATAAGGAGACGTCTGCTCTCTTATAGCTCTCACAGTACTTTGATGACACACACAGCGATCGGTCTATCAGTGCTGCTTCAAGTCAAACACATCTAAGCACTCTTCAGAGGAAGCATCAAGTTGGCACGCTATGTTGCCAAGTCCACAGTTTGCTGCGGGTTATTTTCGTGTCCGCGGGTCTTACATAACATGCAGAATTGACGCGCTACATGTAAACGATATCCTTTGTTGTATTTTCCTGTCAAAATAACGGAGTTCCTTTTAGAATTCTTCAGCTTTTAAGAACTACCGGGTTCTTCGCTAGTGGGCGGAGCTAATGCGTAAACGGCAATCTCATTGGCCGGCGCTCACCTATCATCGTCCCTGTTTTGATTTCAGCGAATCAGTTCGAGCGAATGCAGACAACCTGATTAATATTCATGAACCCAGCAGCTCAAAAATCCTTAGTGCGTTTTATATTGTTATTAGTAGTAGAATTCGTTGTAGTTTTGTTATCTTATCAGTATTATTTGTAGTTTTCTTTTTCCTTTTTTTATAGAAACACTAAATGACAAACAATATCTTAAGCACCACCACCAATCCTAAATTCAGTCAACATGACAAATACATTCATACACGGTTATTCTAATTACTAAAGTTATATCATCATATACTGCTCAAATTTAATGCTAAATTATCATAATATCATATTATAATGTTTTGACTGACTGATGCTAAGTGAGATATTTAAAAAAAAACTGCCATTTTACAAACATAAGCTTTATATAGATATAATTATATATAATTGAAAATCATTCAATTGATTATTGTAAATATCATCAACCCTCTATGGACACCTCGGCAATATAATCTCCATTGGCTTGTCATTTTTTTTTAGTTTACTCACCAGGCCAATATTAATTATATGATATACTATAAAAAATGACAAGCCAATGCAGATTCTATTGCCAAGGTGTCCATAGAGGGTTGATAATATTTACAATAATCAACTGAATTGATAGGTGTCTCTCACATTGTCCCACAGAAACATTAAAATAGTGTAGATTAGTGTGCAATGTTTTATAATAATAATGTATTCTATTTAGTGTCCATTTCATTAATTTAACATTTAATATTGGGGACATCCAAGTTATTTGACATATTTGAACATTTAAAAAAAAAAAAGTAACAATAGTTACTTTCCCTGGTAATTAGTTTATTTTATAATGATGTAACTCAGTTACTATTTGTGAGAAGTAACTAGTAATATAACTAATTACTTTTTTAAAGTAACGTGCCCAACACCGCATACTATACAATGATTTATTGCTTGTCTTTGTTGAATAATACAGAATATAAAGAGCTTTAAAAAAAATAATCGCATATTAAATCGCAATCGCAATATTGGTAAAAAAAATCGCAATTAGATTTTCCAAAATCGTTCAGCCCTAGTGCGTAGTGGTTCTTGAAGCACTGACTCCAGCTGCAGTCCACGCTTTATGAATCTCCCCCACATTTTTGAATGGGTTTTGTTTCACAATCCTCTCCAGGGTGCGGTTATCCCTATTGCTTGTACACTTTTTTTCTACCACATCTTTTCCTTCCCTTCGCCTCTCTATTAATGTGCTTGGACACAGAGCTCTGTGAACAGCCAGCCTCTTTTGCAATGACCTTTTGTGTCTTGCCCTCCTTGTGCAAGGTGTCAATGGTCGTCTTTTGGACAACTGTCATGTCAGCAGTCTTCCCCATGATTGTGTAGCCTACAGAACTAGACTGAGAGACCATTTAAAGGCCTTTGCAGGTGTTTTGAGTTAATTAGCTGATTAGAGTGTGGCAGCAGGTGTCTTCAATGTTGAACCTTTTCACAATATTCTAATTTTCTGAGATACTGAATTTGGGGTTTTCATTAGTTGTCACTTATAATCATCAAAATTAAAAGAAATAAACACTTGAAATATATCAGTCTGTGTGGAATGAATGTATACATTATACAAGTTTCACTTTTTGAATGGAATTAGTGAAATAAATCAACTTTTTGATGATATTCTAATTATATGACCAGCACCTGTGTGTGTGTATATATATATATATATATATATATATATATATATATATATGTATATGTGCGGTAATACCGCATACCGCGCTATTGAGCCACTCAAAATTACCGCAAGGGAAATACCTTCACCGCGACAGCCCTAGATATTAGTCAATTTCAATACTATTTAGGGCAGATAGGGTGGATAGTATGCACATTGGGACGCAGGGAGTCACTTGCTTCATTCCGGAATGAATCAGCCGTTCGAACAAATCAATTGAATAAATGATTCAGTGAAAAAATCTGTGACTTACCGCCACCTGCTGGTGGTTTCAGTTTCATTTTTAGCATATCATTTCAGTTATTTAATTAATTTAATATTTCTGTATTCAAAATTGTATATTTAAAACATTAATCTCCACATGAATCTATTAATTTAATTGCACTCATGCCACCTCTGAGCCTCATTAAACGTCTGAAAATGTACCTACAACTACAAGCCACTTTTGTGTTCTTCTGTGCCACCGCTGTACTACAAATATTTTTTTTATTAATAATTTCATATGATTGGTAACTTATTTGTCTTATTCTACTTCTTATTATATTGTTTTAAATATATATTTTAAAAAGCTTGTAACCATAAATTGTAACCATGAATTTGACAAAGATGAAAATGATGCCATTGCAAAGGTAAAAGGAAAATACCTTTTAAGTCACTAAGTAAGTCACATTAAGGAGCCAAATGTCACCTCGTATTAGGAAGGCAAATTTTTGATTATTGATCAGAAGGTGCTCCTAAATTTTTTAAATTAGGAGGACAAGCGCTCCTAAAAAGAAAAGTAAGCATAGAGACATGTGTAACATATTAGATCCATGCATGAGGTCTTAAAGAGACAGCAGCCTAAATAAACCTGCTTTATCCAGTGTTATTTTATAGTTGAATAGATTATAGTTAGACCTAACTGAAAAAATTTAAGTACTAATAATTTAATTTGTATCTTGTTATTGTTTTTGTTTGTGCTATTGATTGTAATTAATTTATTTGTTCTTATTTTATTATTTACTATTTACTTGTCTTTTTTAGTTCAAATAAATTCAATTCTGAGTGCAGGTGATTCTTGGGTGGGGAGGGGGCGTGGTCCATGGGAAATAGTCCTTCCACCACAGCTGGAAAATATCCTAGAGGAAACACTGCATACATTTAATAAAATAAAATAAATGCATTTACAAAGGTAAAAAGAAAATGCCCCTGTAAATCACTTTTTTGAGTCAAATGTCACCTTGTATTAAAAAGGCTTTTTTTTTATCAGAATTGTTTTATTATTGATTAGAAGGTGCTCCTAAATTTCTTAAATTAGGACAAGTGCTCCTAATTACAAGAATAAAAACACAGCTCTTAAACTGGGTGTGTGACAGGTATGGCTGTGGAATGGGGTTTGGCTGAGGAAAAATTTTCAGTCAGAAGATTTTTTTTTGCTTTAATTCATGTATTTAGTCCAAGTATTTGCTATTGACTGTTCAAATGCGGAGTTTTGAGCGTAACGCGTCGTGTGTGTGTGAGAGGGGAACAGGGTCACATCACAGCGGAGTGTACAGCCCGTCAGAAATCGTCTTAACCGCGGCTTGTGTACTGGAAATACATACGAGCATCATCACTGTGTCTGTCACGCGACTCTGTTCCCCTCTCGGGCTTGAAATGATGGTAAAACTAACTTGAAAGCTGAAGCTCGCGATTATGGTAAGGGACATTACATTTCCGACGCGTGCTTGTGGTGTTCGGCCAATCACAATGCACTGGGTCAGTTGGCCAATCAGAGCAGACTGCACTTGTTGGAAGGAGGGGCTTTGTAGAAAACGACAGGTTTGAGAGAGGCGGGGCATAGAGGAACTACAATAATGTACAGTATTTGAAAAAGAATGTGTTTTTTGAACATTAAAGCATGTCAAAATATTCTGTTACACCAAATACACAAAATAATGATCTTTAAAATCGCATCATATGACCCCTTTAAACACCGAGGTTGATAGGGTTATTATACACAATATATTTACATTTACATTTATGCTTTTAGCAGACGCTTTTATCCAAAGCGACTTACAGTGCATTCAGGCTATACATTTTTTATCAGTATGTGTACACAATATATTCACAATATCTTAACTCTAATCTTTGTTCTTTGCAGATTTTGTGTTTTGGGTTTCCATATTAATCCTTTTCGAAATCAAAAGTCATAATACTCACATTAAAATGTTTCAAATGGGTAACGGTGTGTTTTGCTGTAGCAACGCCAGTAGTTTTGGAAGCGGATCACTTACGTTTGGGATCATTTTATTTTAAATCCCAATAATGTCAATTGCAAACATTGCGATGATGTTTTAAAATAAAACAACGAGCACCATGAAACCATTTATAAAGGCGCATTCAGCGGTCTCCGTGACAGGATATGAAACGGCACACAAAGTATAATGATCCCGTGCGTAACTGGCGCGCTCTCTTCATTTTATCAAATGATCATAATCACATCCATTAATTTTACCATCCTGCCACTAGCCTTTTATTTAGACTAAAAACCCTTTTCATTCGGGTGAGGAAGCTGGCGTTTTGACTGGCATTTGCACATCCTGTCATGCCGGTGACTGCAATAGACGCATTTTGAAGTATTAAGGTTAACGATTAATCGATTAATTGATCATTAATTTAAACGACGATCGATTATGGAAATTATCGAAAATTGACATCCCTACTTGCTGGACAAAGCAGGGCTCCAGACTGCGACTAAAACGGTCGCATTTGCGACCAAAAATATTAATTTGCGAGTGAAGTTTTTGCTGAGGTCGCCACTGGCGACTATATATATTTACATGTTATGACATAAAAATTTGCATGTAAGGACTTTTTTCCTGATTGTTTTGCGATCACATCTTTTGCTTTGTTCACATATTAAACTTAAAATTAAAAGACGATACGCATCAAAGTTTTAGTGGAAAAAGTTTCAAACAGTCCTCGTCTCTGCCGCACAGCAGCGCTGACGCACACAGTCTGCTAAACGCAGCTCCAGTTGTGCAGCGGAGACGTGCAAGTGCAAGTGCAGAAAAGCCATGTCTATTTCGTGCACAACTTGAACAAACTTCAACAGGTAAAGCTGTCAGCTCTGTGGATACTGGCAATATTGTCAACAATTCTCATTTATAATCATTACTAATATGGCTTCTTATCGAGATCTTAGTCTATATGCTGTGTTCTGTTAATGCGTGGACTTCATGTTGGTTATTTGAAGCGCACTTGCAATCCAGTAATTGCAAAAAGCTTTGTGCTTTGTTACTTTTTAATAAACAATATAAGCTTTAAAATTATGCCAGATTCATAACGAAATTCAAACAATACGGTTTTGGCGCTCTTTAATGCGGACACTTTCGGTAGTATAAATACAAGTAGTCCGTGTATGCGTCCGGATTGCGCATGCGGAAAGTATAACAGGCTTAATGCGGCAGGCGCGATCTCTTTAGCGCCTCAGTTAAAGCAGCAAGTGAACCCATTATATCTTTCTATGTACTACTATAGTACGAAATGAACATGATTTAACATCAAAAGGTAGGCTATTTTATAAGAGAGCCTACAGTACAACTTACTGAAATGTCTCATGTAAAAGCTCATTCAGTGTTTCAAACTGAGGAAAACGTGTAAAGCTTGTAACCATTGCATTGTAATAATACATTTACCTCAGAATATCCACTCAGTGTCCATAAGCTCATCAGTTAGCTAGAAAAATAGCTATAAAGAGGAGCATTTTGCTATATTTATGTGCTATTGCATATTAATATTTTTACTTAATCTGCTGTCTACATGATTCAACTCCTCCTATAAAATTGCATTTTACTAATGAAGAAAAACAGACTGAATGTGTGAAAGACATGACAACATTTATAGGATTCATTGAGGAGGAGCCCAAACTACACTCAGTGGCCAAGTGATGCTTATGGTCCATGATATTGGTACAGATTCTGTGTAAAGAACAATTCTTTGTGACTGTATATTTCAAGTTGGAAAAGACATTTAGTTCCCTTTAAGTGAACCTTAGTTCCCAGGTCGACCTGATCATCTACAAGATGGATTAAAATGCTGATAAAGTCAAGAAAAGATGAGACATAAACACATGACAGAATGATTGAAATGTTAAAATGTAGGGAAAAAATAAAATAAAACATTTTTATTCTGCGGCACCTATAAAAATAATTTGGAGCCTAAGTTTTTCTCTTATAGGAGCCAATGGCTCCTTACTCGATTTTTTTGTCTGGAGCCCTGCAAAGGGCATAAATATACACAGGTTTAATTATGCTTATATATAAATAATAATAAAAAGAAATCACTCGAACAAACCCAAAACTTCAGTCTGCCATGGTGCTGTATAATGTAATATGTAGGGACTGTCTTATTATTTCAAATGTATTCTAGCAGAGTGTTCATTGTATTATGTATTATGATTGTGCATTAGGTAGATTTGATTTCAAATCAACAGCTATAATTATTCACAGTTTATTTCAATTAAAGTCAGAATAAACTATAGAAAATTATTGTAACATATTTTGACAATGTATGTTACAACTAGTATGTTTACTACAATACTAGTAATATGAGCTAAGAAAGTAAATAGGGTTAATTTTAATTTCATGCTGACATTATTGAAACTGAATTTCAACTGTTTGACAAATGGACGACATGTTTTTCTATTATTAGAAAAGAATGGACTCATAAAATAAAAATGCAGCTGAAAATTAATTCTAGAAATTAAACCGTTTCCCTATTAAAATGTTTATTTCTGACAATGCTTACAAGAATGATTAATGTTGTACTGCACGTGAACTATAAAGTGAAATGGAGTTTCTTGTAGGGCTGTCAAAATGGCTGAAAAATTAAATTCGAATTTTGTACCTAAATATTATCAAAATTCGAATTATATTCGAATTTAAAAGGCATAATTTCAGTTAGAGGAAAAAAAGCTTTTGGCTTCTCCCCTGAGGCCACAAAAGGGCGCATCGAGATAAATATTACTAATTCACTGTTATTCAAAGCATAAAATAACACGACTATCTTTGAAAAATGTGCATAATGTTTAAAATAATGTTTAACCATATGTAATTAATTAATTAAATTGATTAAACAATTAGAAACAAAAAAGCATCATGTATATACACAGTTTAATACAAAGCACGGAAAACCAATCACAAAGAGTAACGTTTTTTTCATTTAAAAACACGAGATGCAGTGGAATGGGGAGAGACCCGTCCCGCCATAAAGTTTAGAGACATGTTTTTTCAAAGTTGAATTTACAATAATTTTAAATCGCTTTCTAAATATCCGACTCTCTTTTGGGGGACACGAGTGCAACAGTGATAGATGTCCCTCTAGAAAATGTGATACATTTGCGTTCTGTGTGAACGGCTTGGTTTCAGTTTTGACGTAAACAACATCATCTCCGCATTGATGTTCACTTTTTCTGCAGTATTTTGAATGAACAACGTATCCAGTGGGTTCAACTGGATAAGTAAAAAAAAAGCATGAAAATGTAATGACACCTACCTACATCTTCATCGCATCTCGTGCGCCACTGATAAGGCTGCCTGACGCACACCTAAAATTCGAATGCAACGTTTTTTTTTTTAAATTCGACTAATATTCGAAATTGGCGAGGTTTTTTTTTTCCCAACGTTTTTTTGACAAGATTTTAGAAAGGCTGTACCTAAAGTAGCCTAGTTTGACCAACAGACAATAAGGTTTGTAATTGTCCTCAGTGGTGACACTGGGCCGGGGTGGCATGAGCCCCACACTTTACTATGAGAAGCTGGTCATTTTCCAAATGGATGTAATTTATTAAATGACAATAATAATAAATGTCTTATTTCGCTATAACTTTATATATTTAGTTTCAAAAAATTAAGGTTTTTGTGCCAATTTGTGGTCGAGCATAACAAATCAAAATGATGATTCGTCTTTCATAGCCACAGACATGCATAATAGTAAAACTTGTACCAATGATTTAATCGCATCCAAAATAAAAAGTAGAGGTGGCTTTGTATTTATTAGTATATATAAATACAAAACGACAGAATATACATACATGTAAATATTTTCAAAATATATTGATGTGTGTGAGAGTACACACACATACTACGTAAACAAAAACGGGGCATATCGCGAGGAACTACGGGTGAATAAGCGTGTTGTACAGTATTTGAAAAATAATGAGGAAAGAAACACATAAATGTTTTTCCTGTTCACCACAACACTGCATAAGTTGCAGCTGCGCACATTTCACGTCCCTGTCAAAATTTGTTATTCTGTTATTTTGTTGCATTGACAGTTAAGTTTAGCAAATACGTGTTAACAAAATATGTATGAAATAATCTTTAAAATCGCATGAAAAACAGTTTTTATGTTTTGACCCATGAAATAAGTCGAATTGACACAAAATTAATTTTTCCTCAACTTAACTTTTTAAGTTTACTGGACTTCATTGCTTTGACGAAGTTCTGGATATCTCTCTGGAACCAGATTTTTTATTAAATCAACAGCTGCAAAATTGAAACTCTCAGCATTTATTTTTTAAACAGATACACTGCATCCAAAAACACAGACAAATAATTCATTTTACACACACACACACACACACGAAAAACCTTCACATACACAGCTCACACAAACATGTGCAAACTTCTCCATGCACAGACCCATCTTAGAGCCAAAATCGTACAAATAATTCTCCTTGTCATTATCAGATATTTTCATTGCAGGAACAAGTATACATGAATTCACAATAAGCTGTGTTAAAAAACTTCACATTAAACTGTTCAAAAACTGTCTTCAATTCCCAATCATAGAAACATGACAAGGAAAGAGGAAGCAGTACAAGGTAACAACAAAACAGTCAGTTTGAAAATTTCAAGAATACCAATGTTCCACTTAAATCAATGAGATATAAAACAACAATGCTCTTACACTTTAAACCAGTCCATCGATTAAACAGTAGCAAGAAGGAAAAAAAAAAATTTTTTGTTTGTTTTCAGTCTTATCGCAGCCACTTGCTCTTCAAAGAGTGAACTCTTGCGGTGCAAGAGTCTGACCCGACTCCAATAAACAGGCGCTGTATCGCTTCAAATGTGAATTTTAATTCCTTTGGGTAGTCGAGGTTTAATGCGTACACCAGGCCCATCAGGTTCAGAAAAGCATTAGGTACATCACTCAGGTGACGCATTATCACTTCTTCCTCAATCATCAGGGCAACGTCATTGTAGAACGCTGGGAGAGGTCCACAACCACTAGGATTCCAATCACCACACCCTTGATCACATCATCTTCATGGTCACTGGGCTTTATAGAATGTAAACAAAACAAGGTACTATTACTTAAAAGCAATTACACAAATACAGTTCCCAGTAGGGTTGGGTAGCGTCTGAGTTTTATCCGATACCGGTGCCAAATCGATACTTTTAAAACGGTGCCTGAACCGATACTTTTTTTTTTATATATATATAACTGTATATGGAACTCATGAAGCTCCAGGAAATCCCCAATATGGACAAAGGCATTGCTATCGCTGTAACTGAGTAAACAGAAGATATAAACGTTTTGAATGATAAAACAAATACATTAAACACTCGACTACGACAATACAGGTGCATCTCAATAAATTAGAATGTCGTGGAAAAGTTCATTTATTTCAGTAATTCAACTCAAATTGTGAAACTCGTGTATTAAATAAATTCAATGCACACAGACTGAAGTAGTTTAAGTCTTTGGTTATTTTAATTGTGATGATTTAGGCTCACATTTAACAAAAACCCACCAATTCACCTGTATATAGTTTGTGTTATTCAAGCCATCTCTGGTATTTTCATAATTAAGTAGATTTATAATCCATTGCTAATCGATGCATTATGGAACATATTTTCTGCCTCATTCTGTGACAAGAAGCTACATCAGATCTTGACTAAAAAGGTTATAATGTTCTCTTTTGTTGGACAACAGGTTTAAAAACGTGAATACAAGAGAATTTTAGCTTTAGGCATTTTAATTTAAGCTAGGGCTGGGCGGTATATCGAGTTTGTACAATATACCGATATATTCTTTATAAGCGATATATGAAGCAATACCGTTAATATCGATATACAGTAGTTTGATAGGAGCGCATCTGAAAAAAATATCTAGGGAGGACACAGACTAAACTGCTGCGGAGAAAGTGCATAATGCAATTTGTTCTAAACATGTGACAAGCTTTATGAAGGGCTTTAAAAAAAACTTGTAAGATATAGTAGCCTATAGTTTAAAGTTTCAGTTTAAAGCGGCTCGCGCTCGCCCCGTCAGATGCTCTGACAGAAAGGCTGCGTGTGCCGCTGACAGAGACGCTGTTTAATTTGTTTGAGACGTGCTGTTTTCCCTAATGCATAGCTTACATTTCACAGGTATATTCTCCATCTGTAAATGTTAGAAAGCCATGGAAATATGTTCATTTTGCTGATTCTCCGCTAAACTTCACAGACTTCATTTAGAACGAGCGCCGCCGCGCATGCGCGCCAAACAGACAGACCGCAATGAAATAGGAGAGCAATAACTCTGACTAAAATATACATTTTGCTGAAATATTTGTAGTTGGACAATAAATGTGACATGTAGAATTTTAAACCTACAAGTAAGTGTATGTGTATGATATCACTAACTGTAAAGTGTAATGGGGTAATCGAAATAGACTTTTTACTCAATTAGTCTGTGCTTTTTTATAATTTTTATTTTTAGTTTAGTAAATGTAACTTCTGCTTTAAAAGCATTATTTTTGTTTTTAGATTGCAATGTTACAATGTTATGCTCTCATTTCCCGAGTTGTGCTTTTAAGTAGGAATGTGAAAACAGCACACTCGCGTTACAAAGATTTGTTGGACTTGTATTATTAGAGCTTTCCGAATTGAGTTCACGTGCATTTTCTCAGTAGGGAAATAAGTTTTCACATGCGGTGCCGGTGATGATGCTTCTTACGTTCGTTTTGAAGAAACGAAGGACAAATATTTTAATCGATCGCTCAGGCATGGCACCGAAATGAGGCACCGAAATCTGCGTTCTGATTCGGTTCTAGTACATACCGGTTCCATAGCCGGTGCCATATTGGTACCGGGTTTCGGTACCCAACCCTAGTTCCCAGACCCCTGCAAATTAAGAGATCTAATGTTCAATTTTACATTGTTTTGCCTTACATGTTTCAGCTTACCTCGCATATCTTCATGAATTTTGAAGTAGTCTCTCGCATGTACCACGGCAGGCCCATCAATGCTGCGGTCCTCATCCTTTGGTTTGCTGTCTGTAAAATATAGGATGGTTAAAGTACCAGCTTTATTCATTCAATCCTTTGCTTTTCGCTATTCATTTATCCTTTCTCCCCTCCCTCTATCTTTGATGCTTTTTAGAAAAAAAATAAAAAGACAAACATTAATTTAAACTTTGCACATTTACACTTGTAAAGTGTGATCTTGCCTCCCCAGAAGCAGGATTGGGCACCCCTGCCTTAAATTCATTGGGTTGCAACAACACTTTAAAGGATTTAAAAGGATAGGTTACCAAAGATGATAATTGTCATTTACATTTACGACATAATACAACAACAACAAACCTCATTAGTTCTTGTGTCATGACATTTGATCAAAAGACTTGCAAGAACCAATGAGGTTTGATATTTATGATAAAGACTGAAATTTTTATGCTTCCATCATACAAAGAGATTGTATGATTTCAGAAGACTTGGAATATGACATACAAATCGTATAGGTTACTTTTTAGACACTTACTCTGAAGTCATTGTATAAAAAGATGTCACTATCACAAGTTTTATGATCCATAGAAGAAAAAAAGGTCATAGGGGTTTGGACAAACATGAAAGTGAGTAAATGATTACAGAATTGTCATTTTGGGGAGAGAAAGACTGCTTTAAAATAAAAGTTGACTCGCATCCTTGTCAAGGCTCTCCAGTATTGAAGTGATTTCTGGAATGTCCTCATAACGCTTTGACATGATTAACTGTAAAAATAAAAATTACACGGGTCACAGTTCACATTTGATGTTGCTTTAAGCAATTTTGAGGAGGCTTGAACACACTGACTATGGTCACAAGTTAAATGCTTCTTCAGAGACAGTTCACTCCTAAATGTGCATACACAATCTTTATAGAGGCATGGGAGTGGACAGTGACTTGCCTGATGGCAGTGTTTCAGCTTGTAGTGTGTGATTAGGGCACGCTGGTTGGGCGAGGAACATCTATAAATCTTGCAACACCACCTCATCGATATGGAGTTGTGCTTCCACTCTGCTTGCACTGTACTGATCTTGCAAATAAAAAACAAAAAAAGTCAAACTCCAGCCAAGTAAACATACAAGTTACATACAGAAATATTCAAAAACCGGTTCACCAGTTCTTTTACATCCTCACGTAATGACGTCATTTCTATCGTCCCAGCGAATGAAAATACGCTCACATTCAAATAAACTAATTTGTAATCATAACTTAAGTTAAATAATAATAATCATCACCATCATCTTGGAAAAGTTTATTAGCGTTTTGCAAAAGCACCCATATAAGGCTCTGATGTGCAAACAGATGTTTTACAAGTCTTATAGATATAAATTGAACTAACGTTAGTCTTAATTAGCTTTTCACAGAAACGAGGATTCAGCTCATAAAGTTTAAACCATAACGTGCATTCAATAGTAAATAGCAAATTTCATTTACGTTTTCACTGAACAGCTGTTGAATGTCCATCATGTTAAAAATGCTGTTTGATATAACTAATAGCATTTGCATTGTCCAGTAATTTTAGGCGCACATTTTATTTTTTTTAATTAACTTGCATTTCGCCAAATTCACAGTGTACTGGAGATCCGAGAACCGCGGCTGTAACAGTTCGGTAGAACACTCATGCTCCGAAATATTGGTTTATTTCGAGTCTGAGGGACTGTCAGGAACATCTGAAAGTGAATAACTACGAATTTGCCTGGCAATGCGTGTGACTGCTGATTATTAATCAAGTTGTAACGTTAGTTCTAAAAATGTGATTGCCTGACACCAAAACGCGGACGGTGAGCGAAACAAGCCTAAACTAACATTAAAGAAAGCACAAATCAGGGTATACTTACTCATTTCATTATTTGCAGTCCACAAAATCCTTCTGTATTTGTTCAAACGAGGGCTCCTTCGTCTTTTCTTGCATGATCAGCAACTTCTCTTGCAGGAAATGGCGGATGGCGCGTCTGTCACAACTGCGTTAAAATAGTACGTCAGTTTCTGGCACATGCGCATTACACAGAAAATTGATAGAACCTATGTTTTGTTGTTATATGAACTTGTTATTTTAAGTTTTCCATTTCTCTTCAAGTTGAGGTTGTTATAACTCATCCTATTGTGTAGTGAGACACTGCAAGTTGACAGGACATGATTTCACTTGTCCACCTGACTAAAACTCAGAATCATTTTTTACAGTGTGTTTACTCTCCTTTGAACGCAAACTGACAGAGACTCTTGATTATGAAATCATCTGCGAAGCCCTGTTGTCTCAGACTGAGGTGCTTTACAATAAACGTACTTTAGTTTACATTAGTTAATGCATTAACTAACATTAACAATGAGCAATATAGTTATAATATGTATTATATTTGTTAACGTTGGGTAATAAAAATACAACTGTTCGTTATTTTTGTTGGTTCAGGTATGAATGTTAACAGATACAACTTTTAATTTTAATAATGTATTAGTAAATGTTGAAATTAAAATTAATGTTAATCAATGCTTTAGAAGTATTGGTAACACTTTACAATAAGGTTCATTAGTTAAACATTAGTTAATGTATTAACTAACATGAACTAACCATGAGCAATACATTTGTTACTGTATTTACTAATCTTTGCTAACGTTAGTTAATAAAAATACAGATGTTCATTGGTAGTTCATGTTAGTTCACAGTGCATTAACTAATGTTAACAATATTTTAATAATGTATTAGTAAATGTTGAAATTAACATTAACAAAGATTAATAAACACTGTATAAGTGCAGTTCATTATTAGTTCATGTTAATTAATGTAGTTAACTAATGCACCTTATTGTAAAGTGTTACCGAAGTATTGTATATTGAACCTTTATGCAGTATTTTCTGTTGGCAATTTGACATGCAGTTTTCATACTCTACACTTTGCCCACCCAGATTTATGTAGGCCCACCCACTTAAACATTTCCGGCCTCGCCCTGGTGTGAACCAGGGTTATTTTGGTTAACTGAAGGTAGAACCATAAAAAAGCATTTTTGTTACTTGAAATAAAATAAACGTTAATACTTATTTTATTTTAGCTAGTTTCCAAGGCAACATTTCTCTTTTTATTTTAGTTTAATTTAAAATGCTAAAATAACTAGAACTATAGAGACATAATAAAAGACAAAAAGAACAAACTAAAACAGGAAATATAAAAAACTTATTCAAAATATTAACAAAAAATCTAATAGTATATAATGATACTACAATAACACTGGTGTGAACTGGGCCTTAAAACAATGCTTAAAACAGTCAGAGAAGGTGAAGTCAGAGCAAGTTTTTACATTTCAATGAAAGGTCATTTATGGTGAGTTATTAAATTGGCATAGCTTTTGGGTGACATCTGCACAGGGACACTATAGTTCTCTGGGGTTTCAATGCTAGCAATTATTTTTACCCTCTTTTTTAGATCGTCTAAGTATAGGGTGTGGCCCATTTGCTTTGTAAATGTGAGCAGAGATAGATGAGCTCAGCATGAAGAGAATCCATTTTAAATATGCTTTACACTGAAATAACAGAAGGGTTTGTCTTAAAGTGTTCTCCTTAGCATTGTGTCTGGCAGAGTATGGCTCTGAATAGGGCTGTCAGATTGATCTCTGAAAATGGACCCAGGGCTACATTATGTGTGAAATAACTTCTCCTGAGATAATTGTTCAGGGCTGAAGCTGCTTGTAAGCCAAATCGGTTAATTAAGCTGTTTCAGCAGCCAGACGTTGGTTTTCTGAACTCTTTTTCGCTCTGAATAGTGCTTGCGAAGGTTGAGAGGAAACATTATTCATAGTACTGTGGAGATTTGGGCTGGACGTTAGATTTGCACCTCTATACTTAGACACAACCCTCATAGTCCTCAGTGAGTGACCTATCCGTTCCACAAAACACAGACTAGCGTGATTTGGCAGCAAGGAGCATAGTCTGAAACAAGCTCCATTGAGACATTTGTACTGGAATTTTGGCATTGTTCTCAGTTTATTGCCTCACATTCATCTCATCATGATCACACACATCTGGATGGAGTTTTTCTTGGAGCTTTTCCTGGACCTCTTCTGTTAGAGTTCATATGCATATGATTTGAAGCTACAATATGCAGCAACTAACTTCTTAACCTTTTCAGAAGTAGAATAAGATGTTTCAATGTGGGGTCATTCCTTGTCAAATCAATCAAATTTCAGAAACTTCCCCGGCTCAAATTTTTGATTTTGCTAATATTTTTTCTGAAGAAAGATAAACATGTATAGACGAAAGCCAACATATTAGATGTCATGGATGAATATTTACTGAGTGATCCACTTTTTTGTAGAGGGGGGTCAAAATGGCAGATTCAGAGCCAATTTACAGGGGGGTAAAATGACGTCAGAAAGAAGGCAGCATCATAATGTTATTTTTATACAGAGATTGGTAGGTAAAATCTGTTGACTTTAGCAATCTTTGTTGCATTATGTGCCAATGGTGACCATTCAAAAATGGGAAACAGCACTTTTCAAGTTTATTCTCCAAAGTTTGCAGGCCTGTAACTCAAAAAGTATTAAAGATTTCTTAGTGCCCTTTTAGATATTGGGTCTTGACAAACTTTCCTTTTGGCATCTTCATTTGTAAGGCCCTATATGGTTTGGTTCCATAGATATTTGGATCTCAATATGTCTCCAGGGGTAAATATCTGAAGAATAAGTAATGCTGAAACTAGAAATGTACCTTGTTTCAATCTATGAAAACCATTGTATAGATAACCTGTTTGAGTGTCATAAATTTTATTTTTTCCAAAACTTGCCTGCATGTAACTCAAGAAGTAGTTAATATGAACAAATCTGAATATGATTTTAGATTCTGGTTCCTAAGAAACTTTTCTTTTGGAATCTTCATTTTTAAGGCCCTGAATGGTATAATCCCAGAGATATTGGGATCTCACTGCAGCTCCATGTCCAAATTGTAATATCCTACCCATTTTCAATGGTCAAAAACGAAATGTAGTTTTGTGTTTATCATGTCATCACTGTTGACACTGTCAGATATGCAAATAATAACAGTAACCCAGGGTCTAGGAATGTACAGTGTGACACGTCAGATTATGAATGACCAGGATTAATGGTTAACTCTAGGTAAAGTATGAACAGTGTGAAATGTACAATAAGATTACCCAGATCCCATTTACCTGGGGTTTAGAATTACCCAGTGTTAATTATTTCAAGTGTGAAAGACCTTAAATGTTCTATCAGTGTTTCTGCCAAATATGCCATTTAGCAGTGGCAGGGTTTTTTCTACATTGAAAATTTTTTGGCGGCCGCCAGAACAAATTTTTGTCCCGCCAAAGCCGTATTTGATCGGTTCATGTGATTTATGAGTGATGTAAATGACTGCTGCGCTTGTGATAGCACGCATGTTAACTTAGGGAGAGAGACCAGAGAGCCCTTCCCCGCGCACTCTGTCTGGGCCCATTTACACCTGGTCACTTCATGCGTTTTCTCTGGTCAGACAGCTATCCGATCGTGAAAAGACCAGTCCTCCTAATTCGAAACGCTTTCGAGACGGGTTTAAATCCGATCGCTCAAACCACTTATGTCTGAGACGCATTTCAGACGAAACTGGACACGTGTAAATGCATCTGCTTTTTGAAACCAGTCAAGTCACCTTTATTTATATAGCGCTTTTAACAATACAAATTGTCAAAGCAACTGCACAATATCAAAATAGGAAAATAGTGTCAATAATGTAAAATGACAAGATTAAACACTCAATTTTCAGTTAAAGGCATTTCATTATTGAATTCAGTGATGGCATCGTCCAGCTCAGTTCAGTTCAAAAAGTTTGTTCAATCAAGTCGACGATATCGCTGGAAATGAAGTGTCCCCAACTAAGCAAGCCAGAGGCGACAGCGGCAAGGAACCAAAACTCCATAGGTGACAGAACGGAGAAAAAAACCTTGGGAGAAACCAGGCTCAGTCGGGGGGCCATTTCTCCTCTGGCCAGACGACCCAGCAGTTCAATTCCAACTGCTGCAAAGTCAGATTGTAAGGGCTCAACTGGTTCCAGTGGTCTTTTCCCGATGGCTGTCTAGGTGACGGGATCCTTCTTTGGGGTTATCTAGGTGTCCTGGTCTCCGCTGACGTTCAGGGCTGTAGAGGTCATCTCTAGGTGCTGATCCACCATCTGATCTGGATACAGACTGGATATGGTGACTGCAGTGACCTCGGAATAAGAAAGAAACAGACTAATATTAGCGTAGATGTCAATCTTCTTACGATGTAACAAGTACATTGTGTGTTATGGGAAGTGTTCCCGGTTCCGGTTGACCTAATTAATGCAGCCTAACAATCCTTTAACGGATTTGAATATTAGAAGTGTATTAGTGTGTTATGTGTGCGCCAGGTTAAAGAGATGGGTCTTTAATCTAGATTTAAACTGACAGAGTGTGTCTGCCTCCCGAACAGTGTTTGGTAGATTGTTCCAGAGTTTGGGCACTAAATAGGAAAAAGATCTGCCGCCCGCAGTTGATATTGATATTCTAGGTATTATCAAATGGCCAGAGTTTTGAGAACGCAGCAGCCGTGGAGGACTATAATGCGATAAGAGCTCGCTCAAGTACTGAGGAGCTAAACATTCAGGGCTTTATAAGTAATTAACAAGATTTTAAAATCTATACGATGTTTAGTAGGGAGCCAGTGCAGTGTTGACAGAACCGGGCTAATGTGGTCATACTTCCTGGTTCTAGTAAGAACTCTAGCTGCTGCATTTTGAACCATCTGTTGTTTGTTTATTAAGCGTGCAGAACAACCACCCAATAAAGCATTACAATAATCTAACCTTGAGGTCATAAACGCATGAATTAATATTTCTGCATTTTGACACTGAGAGCATAGGTCTCAGTTTAGATATATTTTTAAGATGAAAAAATGCAGTTTTACAAATGCTAGAAACATGGTATATTCTCCATCTGTAAATGTAGAAAGCCATGGAAAAATTTTGCTGGAGTGCGTGAGATTGCTAAACTCACAGATCAAATATGCGCGCACACGGCGCCAATGAAATAGCAATAACTCTGACTAAAATTCATTTTGCTGAAATATTTGTAGTTGACTGATGCTTCTTACGTTTTGGAGAAACAAAGACAAATATTTTAATCGATCGCTCAGAGCGAAATGAGCCATCATTCGGTTCTAGTGTTAGACCGGTGCCATATTGGTACCGGGTTTCGGTACCCAACCCTGTTCTAGGTTATTACTTGTGGGGGTTTTAGGTCCGATAATTAACACCTCTGTTTTTTCAGAATTTAGCAGTAAGAAATTACTCTTCATCCAGTTTTTTATATCGACTATGCATTCCATAAGTTTCTCAATTTGGTGTGTTTCACCAGGCCGTGAAGAAATATAGAGCTGAGTATCATCAGCATAACAGTGAAAGCTAACCCCGTGTTTCCTAATGATATTTCCAAAGGGTAACATATAAAGCATGAAAAGTAACGGCCCTAGTACTGAGCCTTGAGGTACTCCATATAGGGCTGTGACGGTCTCCGTGACAACCGCATCACCGGCGGTGGTCGTTTGTCACCGCGGTTGTCTATTGCCACCGGCGGTAGTGCACATGACGTCACACACTTTATAACAAGCATAATACAAAGTTTTGTATACAAGTTTAATATAGTAACAGTTGCAAATTGTTTTATTTAGATGAGAAATCTATGCTAATTCACAAATTACCTCAAACGCCATACACAGCGTTTCCTTTAGATTGGCAGGTTTGAGCGCAGGAAAATACAGTTTATTCTGCATTCAGCAAATGTATTTCGTGATGAGCGATGGACCTTGTTGGGAAACCAAATACTACATCGACGATCTGGAATCATTTCCATTCATGTCACCCATCCGCGTTTGTACAAGTGTCTTCAAGTTCACGTGATCGCAAACGCCCGGCTGGTCAGGTTTGTGTTGGTGAGGCTTTCTCCAAACTGGCCAAATACAAACGAGACAGCGGTAAATGGAAGATGCCAACAAGAAATGTGGCAACATACGCCGCGATTCCTATTCTACAGAGAGCGCGTGCAGACGAGGAGTTGCTTGGTGGCGGAACAGTGAACCGTGTCTGAACCGGACGCTTCGTCGAAACAACAGGTTGAGTCTGTCTACAGGACATTTGAACTTTGTGTCAGTACGTCATAAATAGGACGAGGCAGTTTACTGTGAGGGATTTGTCGTGTTGTATTGCGCCGCATCTAGTGTAGACAGCATCACTGATTATAATGAGTTCTCGCCGCGCCGCTCGCGTGAGGTGTATTTAACTTTCTTATTTAAGGCTAATTTCCTATTTAACTGTATTATTTCTTTGATATTTATTTTAGTGTTTTGCAGGCTGAGTGTTCACTGATGGAAGTGCTAAAATAAACACGCACGTGATTGAGCCTCATTTATTTATTTTTGCGTTTCAGAATTATATATATATAAATATACACAACACCGCGCCACTGGCGGTTGTTGGGTTATTACCACCGCGGTGGTAAAAATCTGCCACCGTCACAGCCCTAACTCCATACTGCACTTGTGATCGATATGATACCTCTTCATTCACTGCTACGAATTGATGGCGGTCAGATAAGTAATGGTGATGGCGGTCGATCTGATGCTAATGCACTTCCACTAATGCCAACAAAGTTTTCTAGTCTATTCAAAAGAATGTTGTGATCGATAGTGTCGAACGCAGCGCTAAGATCCAGTAGCACCAATAGAGAGATACAACCACGATCAGATGATAAGAGCAGGTCATTTGTCACTCTAATGAGAGCAGTCTCAGTACTATGAGATGGTCTAAATCCTGACTGGAAATCCTCACAGATATCATTTTTCTCTAAGAAGGAATATAATTGTGAGGATACAACCTTTTCTAGTATCTTTGACAGAAAAGGTAGATTCGAGATCGGTCTGTAATTAGCTAGATCTTTGGGGTCAAGTTGTGGTTTTTTAATGAGAGGCTTAACAGCCAATTTAAAGTTTTTGGGGACATATCCTAATGACAATGATGAATGAATAATAGCCAAAAGAGGATCTATGACTTCTGGAAGCACCTCTTTTAGTAGTTTAGATGGAATAGGGTCTAACATACATATTGTTGGTTTAGATGATTTAAGAAGTTTATACAATTCTTCCTCTCCTATAGTAGAGAATGAGTGGAATTGTTCCTCAGGGGATCTATAGTGCACTATTTGATGTGATACTGTAGCTGACGGATGCATGGTTACAATTTGATCTCTAATAGTATCAATTTTGGAAGTAAAATAGTTCATAAAGTCATTACTGCTGTGCTGTTGGGAAATGTCAACACCTGTTGATGCTTTATTTTTTGTTAATTTTGCCACTGTATTGAATAAATACCTGGGGTTATGTTTGTTTTCTTCTAAAAGAGACGAAAAGTAATCAGATCTAGCAGTTTTTAAAGCTTTTCTGTAGGATAGGGTACTTTCCCGCCAAGCAATACGAAATACCTGTAGTTTTGTTTTCCTCCAGCTGCGCTCCATTTTCCGGGCTGCTCTCTTTAGGGTGTGAGTGTGCTCATTTTACCACAGTGTTGGACTCTTTTCCTTAACCCCTTAACTGTCACCCCCCATTTTTGAACATATACGTGAGAGTGCACTATCCAAACTTAAACTCTTATAATTCATGAATGCTTTGGAATACAGATATAAGTTTGGTCTCTTTTTTAAGAAGACAATCAGCAGATTACTGTAGAAGTGGAATTATTTTAAAATATGAAAGTAACAAAAAGTTATAGAAGTTTAAATTTACTGTAAAGAAAATACACAGTACTAAATTTTTTATATTTTATATAAAATTAATATTTTACATAACAGGTTTTACTCTAAAATTTATATAAAATTAAAGCCTTATGTCTAAATAAGTTTTGTTCCAAATTTGAAGTTGATATGAAAAAAAATTGAAGTTTCTGTGAGATTTTATTTAGGGCGTCATACCTCAAACAGACACCGGGGGCCATTGAAACTCCATTGAATTGTTTTTATGCATTTTTCTGCAACAAATTTCTAAATTTCTCTGTCGATATTACTCTGATCACAAAAAGACCACCAAATATGGAATCCTGAGAGTCAGACCTCTCCGGCGATATGAATTTTGTCAAGATTATAAAAAGTTTTGATTCTAAAAGACCGTAATGCATTGTGTAATATGACACTTGACACCGCCCACTAAGGGGGAGGAGACCGCCAAAAGATTTTAAAGTACCATTTCCATGTAGGGCTGCAACAAACGATTATTTTGATAATCGATTAATCTAACGATTATTAGAACGATTAATCGACTAATCGTCGATTATTTCACTGGTTAATCAGTAGACTTTGATTGATTATTCAGTTTTTGCAATTAGTTAGAATATTAAGTTATACATATTCTAACATAAATAAAGGTCACTTCAGCTTTAGAAAAGCATATTCTGTAATTACAATTATTACACAATTAATTGGTAACACTTTACATTAAGGTTCATTAGTTAACATTAGTTAACATGACTGCACTGTATTTTATGTATAATCATTTTCTATTCGTAACGGTTTTAAATTAATTTTAAATACATTTTTATATAATTTCCTTGTTTTTATTGTTGTGATTGTTTTTTTTTTTAATTCCTTGTTTTTATTTTTGTGATTATTATTTTTTTTAATTCCTTGTTTTTATTGTTGTGATTATTATTTTTAATGTCTATTTCACTTCCTTTTATGTAAGGCACATTTTTGTTTTTGAATTTTTTTTGTGTATGAAATGCGCTATATAAATAAACTTGCCTTGCCTAACATGAATTGATAATGAACAATACTTCTATAGCATTTGTTAATTTTAATGTTAATTTCAGCATTTACTAATGCATTATTAAAATCACAAGATGTTTTTTTTACATTGATAAATGCATTGTGAACTAACATGAACAACTGTATTTTTATTAACCAACATTAACAAAGATTAATACTTAAATGTAATAAATGTATTGTTCATTCATGTTAATTAATACATTAACTAATGTTAACAAATGATACCTTATTGTAATGTTACCAATTCATTATAGAAATAGATGGCACACAAAATGAGATGACAGACAGAGACTCTCTCACCATTTAATTAGCTACATGAAAAAGTAACTGAATGACACATTTTGCACATTCTGCCTAACATCTCCTTTTGTAAGTCATATAGATAAGAAACAAAATAAAGGGAAGTGATAAGACGCTTGGGATAAACTATTTTATTCACAACATAATGTCTTAAAATACCTTATAGGGTTATGATAATCAAAACAGCCCTGAGCTAGATCAAGCTTTGATCTCTGCAAACCAAACTGTCACTTTAATGAAATTATTATTTTTTCCCACTAATAAAAATATTTTATCATTAGCTAGCTCACACTGGAGAGCTGCTTTATAACAGAAAATCAAGTTGTAATTCTAACTGAAAGCGACACTGACCTTCATGTTTTTCATGTTTAATACCGTAAAGCTGCTTCAATTAAGGCTATCTATTGCATAAAGTACTATATAAATAAACAGAATGTGACCGAACTCTACTGGAGTAATGTTACGTTACTGAACTGCAGAGCTCATGCAAACATCCACATCGTTGTAATCAGATGCATTTTTAACTGTTGCTTTCACACTGCTGTCGGTTTTTGTTGTTTATTTCGTTACTGAGAGGAAAGCGCGCAATATATATTTACATATTCATCCAAACGCCGCTCAAGTTTGGATGCATTTGCTCTGAAGTGCTGTGTGTGTTCTTCTTGATCTGCATCCAGGGCTGAACTAGAGTCTTGCGCTACAGCGCCACACTGGTCAAACCGCAGTATTGCAGGCTCTTACATTAGGTCATATGAGATCAAACGACTACTCGACAACAAAAATATTTGTCGACAATTTTTTATTGTCGACGTTGTCGATAATGTCGACTAATCGTTGCAGCCCTATTTCCATGGTAACGCAATATCCGATTTCAAAATGGTTTTCACAGGATGAATTTTGAGGTTTTAAGCTTTCAAATGATATATAATTTATGATGATTACTAAAATATTTGATAGGGAAAAAAGACAACGAAAAAAAGAGCGCCAAGCGTCCCACAGGTGGGACGGTGACAGTTAAGCGTAAAGGAGAAACCATATCTAAAGTGCTAGAAAAGAGAGAGTCCATAGTTTCTGTTACATCAAGTTGTTCTGAGCTGTTGGATATGCTGAGGAATTGAGATAAATCAGGAAGATTACTTACAAAGCAGTCTTTTGTGGTAGAAGTGATGGTTCTACCATATTTGTAAGGAGTTGAATTTACAGCTTTAACTATATGGAGTTTACACAAGACTAGACAATGATCTGATATATCATTGCTTTGCTGCAGAATTTCAACACCATTAACATCAATTCCATGTGACAGTATTAAATCTAGAGTATGATTTCGACTATGAGTAGGTCCTGAAACGTGTTGTCTAACCCCAATAGAGTTCACAATGTCTATGAATGCTGATCCTAATGCATCTTTTTCATTATCAACGTGGATATTAAAATCACCCACAATTAAGACTTTATCTGCAGCCAGCACTAACTCTGATAGAAAATCAGCAAATTCTTTAATAAAGTCTGTATTAGGGCTGTCAAAAAAAAAATCGAATTTCGAATATTAGGAAAAAAAAAATCCACATTCGAATGCAAAACGTTGCATTCGAATTTTAGGTGTGCGTCAGGCAGCCTTATCAGTGGCGCACAAGATGCGATGAAAATGTAGGTAGGTGTCATTGCATTTTCATGCTTTTTTTAACTTATCCAGTTGAACCCACTGGATACGTTGTTCATTCAAAATACTGCGGAAAAAGAGAACATTCAATGCGGAGATGATGTTGTTTACGTCAAAACTGAAACCAAGCCGTTCACACAGAACGCAAATGTATCACATTTTCTAGAGGGACATCTATCACTGTTGCACTCGCGTCTCGCAAAAGTGAGTCGGATATTTAGAAAGCGATTTAAAATTATTGTAAGTTCAACTTTGAAAAAACATGTCTCAAAACTTTATGGCGGGACGGGTCTCTCCCCATTCCACTGCATCTCGTGTTTTTAAATGAAAAAACCATTACTCTTTGTGATTGGTTTTCCGTGCTTTGTATTGAACCTGTGTATATCAGGGGTGTCAAACTCAAGGCCCGCGGGCCTATTTCGGCCCTCCACATCATTTTATGTGGCCCGCGAGAGCATATGATTGTCTTACAAAAAAAAAAAAAAAACCTATGCTACTTTATATCATACATTATGAAAGTGCGTATCAATACCACAAGTTTCTGTTTCTATTTGCCGTTCTGTTTATACGCAGAAATTGACTTTGGTGTGCATATGATACGCAATGGTTTTTCCGTTGATGATGACTGCGTGGACGGCTCAAAGGAATAAAGCGGACCTCATCAAGTGCTCGAGCACCATAGACGGAAAAACACGATGTTCTCCATTCATTTAACGAATTAAAAAATCGATGGAAGCTTTCAGACACGACTTTCTTCTCCTTTTTCTGCGGAGTTATTTTAATGACAAATGTCCTGAGCGCATTATAGCCTGCAAGAGCGCATCAAATGCGCGAGCGCAAACCTCTCCGCTGGCAGGTGGATTCCCATTCATTCACTCTCACAGAAAACGGACGCGCTCTCTATCGGTCAGACATATGTGTGTGCGCTCAAAAATTATCTTCTCTCCTGAGTTTAATGTTGCCATAAGTGTAGGCATGCACCAGCAGAAACCTAAATTGGCGCATATGCCAACGAAATGTAAATCAGTATTTACACAGCATAACAGTATAAATTTACCTATCTGTCTCGCACGTGTCCCGCATTGTCTGGCAAAGTCACATCTACTGTCCTGAAACAGATCTATAGCCAGGTGGTCACCCTAGTGCAGAGTAGTAAAATAATTTGAATCAGTAAATTTTAACGAAAAAAAAAATACATTATACCTTTTTAGTACTTTATTTTGTATTTATTTATTTATTTTTGGGTGGGGGAGTGGGTTTGAGTATGGCCACTTCTTTTTTTTTTCTACTTTAAGCATTGATTGCATATCATATGCACGCCAAAGTCAATTTCTGCGTATAAATCGCACGCCAAATAGAAACAGAAAATCGTGCTATTGATATGCATTTTCATGAGACCGGGCTCATTTGTTTTTATCTTAAATGCCATATCTGTCACACGTTCTTAGCAGCTCACAATGATTGGTTGTACCATAAATGTAACAAAAAAAGTTTTTAACAAAGTTAATGTTGAACCTGTGTTTGATGATACTTGTCTTTATTTACTTTGATTTATGGAGTAATTTTGATTTCTTAACCTGATAAATTAAAAGGATTTATGTTAAAATAACACAGAGCAATAACATATATTTTTACATCTATGCAAATGCACATGCAATATTTGTAACTTAAATAGAGACAGTTATTTAACAATATGTTAAGGAGTAGTAACATTTGTACAGTCTTACAGTTTCAACCGGCCCTTTGATGGCAGCCATAATGTTGAAGTGGCCCTCAGTGAAAATGAGTTTGACACCCCTGGCCTAGGCTGTCTGTCATAGGGACTTCATTAAAATGAGTTAATGTAGCAGATGATTATTGACCTTGCTTTACTTAAGTGTTATCAGATTGTGGCTGTACTCATTTCATGACCCATTGGCTGGTAGTTAGCAAATAAGTGGTTCGTTCACTGTTGATTGTTGTATTTATTTGGTTATGGAGGGTAAAGCAGGAGTCTTTTTGTTGTTGTTAATTTGCTGTGTGACATGTATTGACATGAATGTTGTTTCAGCCTCTTTTTCTGTTTTGAAATTTGACAGAGTAATAAACTATGTAAACACTTGACATCGAGTTCAGTCAGGATTTGTGTTTATTTTAATCATGGACTGTGTTAAAGTTCACAGACCTGGGCTTATGTTTATTTTCTGCTTCCTTTCTCTCAGGCTCGCCTGTCCTATATTCGAGTAAAGTATCTCTTTCTCACATGGCTTGCTGTGTTTGTGGGCAGTTGGGTTGTGTATGTGCAGTACTCAACTTACACTGAGCTGTGCAGAGGACGAGAATGCAAGAGCATCATTGTGAGTTCAACCCTCTTTGACTTAAATTTTCATCTCCAGAATATGTAGCCTGATACATATTGGCCAATATAAAGTATTTCATTGTGTGGTTCATTTAACCTATTTTTACATTTGAATTACCTTAAATATCATCTAATGCTCACTAAAAGTTAATCTTTAAAAACATAATTTAATAATCTGATAATTTAATATAGTAAATGTAATATTTAGACAACTGATTTGAATTTTTTGCATCTTAATATAGACAAAATAGTATATAATTTTAGTATCAGCTATTTATGGATTATTCGCCAAAGCATGAAAATAATAATTTTAATATTGGTGCATCCCTAATAATAGCACAGTGACATTAAAGGGGGTAGTTCACTTAAAAAGAATAATTAAATATGAAAAACTCACCCTCATGTTGTTCTGAACACTTTTTTTCCATAGAAAGCCAAAGGACACTTTTAGCAGAATCTAAACAGGTCATACAATAGCTTTGTGAGGAATTCACAAATATTTTAATTATTGTACACCGAAAATCTTCTCCAGCTTTTTGCATGACACACAAAGCTAAAGTTTGTCTGCAGAAGTGCTATATTCTATATGAACCAATTATTGTAGTATGTTTTACGAGAAAATAGTATATCAGTCTTTGTACTTTAAATTTCAATGACTTTTTTTGTAATTATTTGTGAAATTTACTAGCAATTGCTGAGTAAAATTTGTTTTAAAGTAAATCGTACACCTTTTTTCATGTGGAAAAAGGGTAGCTTAAACATTCTGCTTAACATCATCTTTTGTGTTCTGTGGAATAAAGAAAGTCATATGGTTTAAAATAACATTAGGGTGAGCAAATGATGGCAACATTCATTTTTGGGTAAACTATGCTTTTAAGACTTAAATGAGATGGAAAAAACATTCATATATACCTAACCCCACAGCCCCATCTATTGGTAGTGTGGAAAATTGGTAGTGTAGAAAAATGTTTCTCTTTTATTTAAGCCATTTCTCAACATCTTTGTGTAACGCTTACTTGATTGATGGAATGTCATGTACGTTCTCATTGAAATGGACCTTCCCTTTCCAACAGTGTGAAAAATACAGCAAAGGCATTATTGATGGCTCTGCCTGTAGCAGCCTGTGTGAAGAAAGCTCACTGTACTTTGGAAGGTGCCTCTCCACCAAGCCAAACAATCAGGTTTGACACTAACACACTCAACCATAGGCCCTAAAATAGAATCCAATCCTGCTCCTGGAAGGTACCTTCAAGAAGAGTCCAGCACTAATTAAACACACCATAACCAGCTAAGTAATGGTCTTCAGGAACACTAGAAAACTTTCATGCAAGTGTGTTAGAGCTAAACTCTGAATGAACAAGGCCCCCTCTAGGAGCAGAATTGGCCATCCTTGAAACCACATAAGTCTCAGTACTTTCATGATAACAGTGTGTTCCTCTGTTGCTCTCAGGTCTATACAGGCAGCTGGGGTGATCATGATGGTGTCATCAAGTGTCAACTGAGTGACATCCTGCACTATGAGCTGGGAGAGGAGCTAGAGCCAAAGAAAGAGGTCGCACTCTTTGACAAACCCACTCGAGGAACATCTGTAGAGAAGTTCAAAGAGATGGTTGCCAGTCATTTGAAGGTTTGGATGCTTTTTTTGGTTTTAGAAAATTGTTACTGCTCATTAAAGGTCCTAATCTCAGCACTTTTTGCATTGTTTGGCACTCAATTCTTTAAAGGAAAGCCACAAAAATGGCACCAGAGAGAGGTCTGTCACTTGTTATGGCAGTTTGATTAAAAAATAAATAAATATGTATGAGTATATGAATAAAGTATGATGCGTGCATGGATGAATTGTTCACAAAAAAATCAATAACATGCATTAAAAAAATAGATTTAGAATTTCCATTTCAAGCTGGCTTTAAATATACACTGTGCCTGTAAGTCACTTGCTAAAATAATGCAGCATTGTAGAGAATTCACCTTTAAGTGTTTGTTTAGCACTTTAAGGCCATTGCACACCGGGTCCAAAATTCTCGTCCGACATATTCGCACGTTAAAAAAATGAATACGACCTCATGTTATGTCAATCACGTTTACACAATGCCTCTGAAACTTTCGTCCGTAATAAAAAAAAAATTGGATCGGGTAATTCGGGTTTGCTTTTCTGCATTTTTCGCATCCGTAGCAAGCATTTCGAGAGGTGTTTTGACAATTCAGAGCCACCGTATATGCGAACGGCAAAATCCAGAATGGCATCTGACAAGTTGATCCACTTCGTCTCGCAGCAGAAAGCACTGTATGACAAACAAAGTGTGGAATAGACAGAATAGAGATAGAAATATATACATTGGCCCCGTCCATCGTTCCTTTGATGCGGTGCAGTTGTCCTGTCCCCTTAGCAGAAAACACCCCCAAAGCATAATGTTTCCACCTCCATGTTTGACGGTGGGGATGGTGTTCTTGGGGTCATAGGCAGCATTCCTCCTCCTCCAAACACGGCGAGTTGATTTGATTACAAAGAGCTCGATTTTGGTCTCATCTGACCACAACATTTTCACCCAGTTCTCCTCTGAATCATTGGCAAACTTCAGTCAGGCCTGTATATGTGCTTTCTTGAGCAGGGGGACCTTGCGGGCGCTGCAGGATTTCAGTCCTTCACGGCGCAGTGTGTTAACAATTGTTTTCTTGGTGACTATGGTCCCAGCTGCTTTGAGATCATTGACAAGATCCTCCCGTGTAGTTCTGGGCTGATTCCTCACGGTTCTCATGATCATTGAAACTCCACGTGGTGAGATCTTGCATGGAGCCCCAGACTGAGGGAGATTGACAGTTATTTTGTGTTTCTTCCATTTGCCAATAATTGCAACAACTGTTGTCACCTTCTCACCAAGCTGCTTGGCGATGGTCTTGTAGCCCATTCCAGCCTTGTGTAGGTCTACAATCTTGTCCATGACATCCTTGGACAGCTCTTTGGTCTTGGCCATGGTGGAGAGTTTGGAATCTGATTGATTGCTTCTGTGGACAGGTGTCTTTTATACAGGTAACAAGATGAGATTAGGAGCACTCTCTTAAAGGGCTCAGCTTCTTACCTGTTTAAAAGACACCTGGGAGCCAGAAATCTTGCTGAAGGGATCAAATACTTATTTCACTCATTAAAATACAAATCAATTTATAACTTTTTTGAAATGTGTTTTTCTGGATTTTTTTGTTGCTATTCTGTCTCTCACTGTTCAAATAAACTTACTATTAAAATTATAGAGTGATCATTTCTTTCTTAGTGGGCAAACGTACAAAATCAGCAGGGGATCAAATCATTTTTTTTCTCACTGTAAATATAAACTTTGAATCGCTCGGGATAATCCCGCAGCTCCTTGACAAGGAGATGGAACTCTCCTTTCTCTCTACACAATCTCTGGATTGGATGGACACAATATTTCCTCTTTAAAAGAGAAAAAGAAAGAGGAAATATTGGGTCCATCAAAGAAAGAGGACAACAAAATCATAGACATCCTCACAAGACTCCATTTCATATTGTTTTGTGAATTTTTTCGCAACTGATTAACTAATACACATTGGACTCAGTGTGCAAGGGTGCATAAAACGCATACGAAAATATCGGACTCAGTGTGCAAAGACCTTTACAAAACAAAATTCATTTCTCAAGCATTCCATTTCTGCTCTTTTTACAAGAGACTGAAAGGTGCAGTCAGGGTTCTCACAATCTTGGAAAGCCTGGAAGGATGAGGACGTTTTAAAAGTGTGCTTTTTTTAACTTCCAGGTCTGTCAGATTGATAAAACTTTAAAATGTCATTGCTATAGTTAGTACATATTTCTTCTAGTTTATAACTATACTCCGTTCTAAAATATCTGTGCATATTAAATTATTTTTAACCATGCTTATCCAATCAGCACTTTAACACTTTTACTAAGGTATGCATTAAAAAAAGCAGCAAAATGGAAAGAGTTGCTTACCTCACTTTCGTACTTTGGTTTTTCAAATTGTGTCCATCTGAAGCTAATGTTCTGAAAACACTTCAGAGAATGTCAATTTGTGATGGAGGCGACCAGAAATTAGTTATACATTTATCTCTTTACTTGCTGTACATCAGTCAGGAAATTAAGTGAGCACACTCTCTGGCCCTGGCCCAATTGACACCGTAAGCCCTCACGGTCTTCCTCTGAGTTCACACTTTTGTGACGTAATGTCACTTTGACTAGGTCTAAGTTTTGACTAAGTATGCATCAAGGGCATATAACTCAAAGCTCACAAGCACCCTTATAAAATCACTTGAAGTATGCCATTTTGGGACAGGGCCTCACGCAATTTGACCAAATAATTTCATCAACAGCTGTTCACTCCTACGATTTAGGATTATTGCATATCTGCAGTGAACTGTACCCTAGTTCAGCTTGTAAAATGGACTATGGTACGGTTGGCAGGTGCACACCTGAGTTCAAAAACAGCCTTCACCTATTTAAAACAACGCAAGATGTTAACCCTTAACCAGCTTTTTAAAGGGACCCTATTATGCCTTTTTACAAGATTTAATATAAGTCTCAGGTGTCCCCAGAATGTGTCTGTCAAGTTTCAGCTCAAAATGCACCAAAGAACATTTTTATTCCAAGCTGAAAATACCCCTTTTTGGGTGGAAGCAAAAACATGCTGTTTTTATGTGTGTCTCCTTAAATACAAATGAGCTGCTGCTCACCATTCCCTTTCCAGTTCATGCCCTGGTTATGGCAACAACAAGCAAATCATTTGTTTGTTTTTATCATCTCTATCATGCTCAAACTCATGTTATGTTTATCATATCTAACGAAACTCAACCAGACCTTTGTCCCCTTATATATATATATATATATATATATATATAAGGGGATAGTACCCCTTTCAAAATGAAGTCTTGTATGGTGGTTCAGGTGTGTGCCAGCGTTCGTAAAACAGCATTCACATCATTCAAACTAAGTAAGTTGACCCAAGCGCACACCAAATGTGCTAGTGTGAAAGCACCCTTATGGGCTTTGGCATTTCTTTTTTTACTGAAGTCAGTTGACATTAATTGGAATTGTACAACATCATAAAATCAACGCAAATTCTGTTTTGTTTTTCTACAGGCAAAAGTTGGAGAGCAAGCCAACCTATCCAGTTTGGTAAGCCTGATTCTTTCGGTGGCAGACAGCAATAAAGATGGCCACATCTCTCTCCCAGAAGCCAAGTCCACATGGGCTTTGCTGCAACTCAACGAGGTTCTGCTAGCAGTGGTGCTCCAGGGCCGAGAGCACACACCTAGATTGTTGGGCTTCTGCGGGGATCTGTACATAGTGGAGCGGGTGCCTCACACTCCTCTGTACGGGCTCAGCCTGCCGTGGCCCATGGAACTTTGGATTCCTACTGGCATGCGGCGAAACATGGACCAGTGGTTCACACCTTCCTGGCCCCGCAAGGCTAAAATTTTTATCGGCTTGCTGGAGCTTATAGAAGACATCTTCCACGGTACCTTTGGGAGCTTCTTAATGTGCGACATGAGAGCCAGTACTTTTGGTTACACAGATCGCCATGACCTCAGGCTGGTGGACGGGCGGCACGTAGTAGCTGAGGAGGCCTTCAAACAGGCCATGATCCTTCAACGCTGTGAGGATGATGAGGACTGTGTCTACGGTGTGGACTGTAGGACTTCGTGCGACCGTGCAGAACACCGCTGCATGGCCGAGGTGGCTCAACCCAACCTGGCCAGGGCTTGCGGAGCACTGAAGGATTACCTCCTACGAGGAGCTCCGGTCCATCTACAGGAAGAGCTGGAGAAGCAGCTGTACGCCTGCATGGCTCTCAAAGGTTCAGCTGAGCCGATGGAAATGGAGCACTCGCTCATTCTCAACAACCTCAAGACACTGCTATGGAAACAGATCTCACACACCAATGACTCCTGAAGAGAAATGAAGATGCACTGGTGACAACATTCAGATTCTTGAATGTCTTCTGAAGCACTTCAGGCCATTGTGAATCTGGCTGGAGATTACAATGCTGGTAGCAAAGTGGCTGGAAAATAGGCTGATGGCAATATTCATTGCTGCTTTGATACTTAAGTTCTTTTTCACTACAAAGGTAGAATTAAAACCATGAGGAATTATTGCTCAGGCTCAATTTAAGAACTTAAGGATTAACGTTCACTTCTTAGTTTCGTGTCTTCTTGCTGTTGTCACACACAATTGATCAGTGATCGTGTTTATTTTACACTTCCTTCAGATGTTATGAAGGAGCAAATGACACTAACTTTGCATCCATTGTTGGATGTTAACATAGAAAGCACTCGCCACAGACTGTGGTTGTGTAAGTCTCCTATTGTAATGTTTGTCACATGAGCACAGCAAAAAGAGCCATAAAAGAGCCATTTTGAAATGGGCATATTAATCCAATGCCTTGATATGCATGTTGCCAGTGAGTGCGTTTTTTTTTAGTTCGATGCTTGTGGGTGAAAATGCCTCTGCGCCTGTACTTGGACAATTCTTGGAAATGGTCAGACTGTCTGTGATCTAAAGGTAACAGATTGCAATAAGGTTAAATTTGTTACTTAAAACAAATTTATAAAACAGTGCTTTTAAAGCATTAGTCTATGTTAATGTTAATTTATATATGTACAAATACATTTACAGCATCTCAAGTTGTATAATTTAACATATTACAAACGTGAATTACTTTATAATAATATTTCGAAATTAACATTAACCTAGATTAATAAATGCTGTGAATTGTTAATTAGTTTGTGATACCTAATGCAGTAACTAATGTTAATGAATTTAACCTTATTTTAAAGGGTTAATGCAGCTCACACTACACAACTTTTGCCTGGATTTACAAGGTCTGTGACAAAACCCCTGGATTGCAGCCAAATCAGTGCTTGTTGTGGTCGCTGATGCTCATTAAGTATGAGCAGGGGCCTGTTTCATAAAACAAGTTTACCAAATAAGCCAGGTTTATTTCAGTTAGCCTGACTTATTGTCAGTTGATTTGGTTCAAAATAAGTCAGACTAACTGAAATAAGCCTGGCTTATTTGGTAAACTTGTTTTATGAAACAGGCCCCAGGTCAGTGTCATGATCTGAGCTTATCTCCAGCAGTCACAGACACTGATATTTTCAAATCTATTTGATATTATCGCCACATGATCTTTCTGTGTGTCTGTGCGATGCAATGACAAGGTGGAACTATTCCAGCTAACAACAGTTCAGATGGTATAAACATAAAAATCTTGTAATCACTTGCATGAAATTTGTTTTTTTGCTGTTGGTGAGGACTGCCTCTTGACCAAATGTCTTGTAGTTTGTGAACCTCATCAACATTGTATGGTGTAGTGTGTGTGCTGCTATGACAAGATGACAAGAAACGTTGTTGTGTAGTGTAAACACCACAGCAGTTCAGGTCTTACAGTTCTGTAGTGTGAGCTTGCCCTTATTAAGCTGTTGTGATCTTGTGATGTTCACAAGAGTGAGTCTTGTTAATGATGCTGGGAGGCCCCTCTCAATGGCCCCATGGAAGTTCAAAACATTGATAATTTTTTTTATTTTGGTTTGTTGGGTTTCTAATTTGTACTTCTTAGGCATGTCTAGTGAAAACCATCTTGATATGGTAAAAATTTGATTTTAATCTAAAAACGGTATGAAATGTTTATCACAGTCATGATTCTTGATGTACTTATGACGAGATTATAAGGTGCTTCATGTTTTTCATTGACCATTTTTCAGTGGGATGTTTCAGATTGTGTCATCAGACTGCTTCAGTTTTGTGTATTCATAAATCACACTGCTGCTGATTAAAAGTTAAATGGAGATTTTTATAAGATTTGATTGCATGATTTTGCACATTAAAAGTGTTTCAAATAATATCCTAAATGCATCTTCATTGTCAAATCAACATTTTCTCATCATCTACTATACCAAAGACCACAAACACACTGTATTCTTTCCAAATTATTTATTTGGAAAAGGTGCACACTTTCTTTGGAGCAGTTGACAATTCATCACTTTAGTCATCCACAGCGGCTTCCTGAGCCCTGAGGAAGCTGGCTTTTTTCTGGGCCACACGGTCCTTCCTCTGGGCCAGAGTCAGCTTTGCACGGTTCCACCTACCAACACAATATTCATCAGTAATGAGAAAAGAAACACCTCATCTGGTCACAATAGTGAAAAAAAAACTGGAAATATAAACATCTGTCATGCAATTGTTGTAAGCAGCAGCTTAAGCATCACCCTTGAGACCTTATAGGAACACTCAAGGCTAAAACCTCAATCTTCGTCAACACCACTATTTGTTTTAAGAGCAGCATGTCAAACTGTAAAGAACATTTATTCAGTTTTGCCATCAAAACTCCAACACTATCAAGTTTCATGGCATTATCAATTCCATGACTGTCAGTAGGCAGCACAGCCTTAAGAAAAAAAATCTGAAGAAATGATAAAAGCCTGAAAACACACCTCTTCTTCTTGACTTCTCTCTTGGGCTTCTTCTCATGAACTGGGTTCTCACGGATAGAAGCATGGGCCTTTTTGTACATCTCTTCAACCTGCAGGAACCAGATAATCATATAATAGTAAGTGAAGGTAAGGTAAAGGTAAAGCACAAGATTTACAATAAATTAAGAAAATATTTTCAAATATTAAACTGTATACATCTGTTAATCTGCAATACAAATAATTGACATTTAGCCACCAGCATCATGCTACAAATCTATAGATGATACAGTCTTTGATGGACATAATGACAGTTTCTTGTTTCACATCTGTATTATAAAAAGCAAACAAATGTTGCCAGTAAAGTGTTTCTTACAGAGTCGGGTGTGATGCTGTTCTTGATGAAGCGGGAGAACTGCTTCTTGTACTGGTCCTCGTCCTCCTCCATCAGATAGCTCATGTACTCAGACACATTCTGGCCCATGATGTGCTTCCTGTGCACATCCGCGTTGAACTCTTTACTTTCATTGTCATAGCCTGGGAACCGTTTAGTGCTGAGAAAACAAGCTGCAATGTCAATATTCCCATAACGATCAAAAATATGACACACAAAACCTCTGCAAAAGCTCAAACAGCTAAAATAAGTAAGCTTGCCTGCACGACATGCCTCAATTAGAAAAAAAACCTTAAGATTATTTAGATGTCAATCTGAGTAGGTAGTAGGGCAGTGTGATTGATCAAATTATTGTTTTAATTTCGATTGTTATGTTTAAAACATAATCAAGATGAACAATTATTGTGCCACATTCCATTAATTTAAAGAGGTGCTTTTCACCCATCATTAAAAGCCCAAACCTAACATCAAAATCTTCCAAACATCCCAGTCATAATATGTAGTCTCCTGCGGGACATGTTTGATATTAAAAAGAGTTATAAAAAGTACATTTAGCCACAAAAGAGAACTTGAGCTGTTCCCCAGACAGGACAAGTGAAGCACATAAGCGCTTCTGAAGGGGTATTTCTGTATTCTGTATTTCTGTAAAAAAAAAAAAAAAAAAATGTAATAAGACTATAGAATCAAGAAATGGCTATATAAAGCATAAATATACTTATTCTTTTTTAAAATTGAATAATTTTCCAAATAATTATTTTTAATTTAGTAAAAATGTAAATTAAATCTCAATTTCACTGCAGGGATTGTTATGTATGCTATTTACCATCCTCAAATTAAAGTGTGATATCATTTAAATAAATGTCCAACAAACAAAAAAATCCATATCGGCCACCACATTGACCACTACTACAAAGTTGAGTTCAATTTAATGCAAATCCACAGACACGTGCAGCCACCACCAATGGTAGTGCAGATCTGATCTACATTTAATTGATGTCAATACCTTTTCTGATTGACATTTACTTTCTTTTCCTAATAAAACTTCACCTCAGACTGTGTAAGAAGAACTTAAGTTAATTTTTCTGTGTGGTATTTTAGAGTTCATTAGTGACTTCAGGCCATCTGTACAGACAATATTTTTGTGGAGAATATTTAATGTTTCTATAAAGATTTTTAAAGCATCCAAGCACCCAAAATTGCTGAACCAAAGTCCACAGTCTCAGCTTTGCAAACTGGGAAAATAACCTGCATGTACTGACCTGTGAGGAATGGACAGTCCTCCATCCACTGCTCCTTTGAGAGCTCCAAACACCTTATTCCCTGTGGTGGTTCTGGCGAGTCCAGCATCCAGGTAGCATGTAAATGCCCCTGGCTGGCCATCAATGCTTTCCACATTAAATTCGTCGCCAGTCACCTCAACCTGGCCTTCGTAGACCTTATCCAGACCAAACTTATTCAGCAGCTGCAAGCAGAAAGCAAATCTGAGTATGATTATACTTTGAGATGTGATGAGTACCAGACCATTCATAATTGATGAGGACATTTACCCTGCGTGCACACAGTAAACCGGTGCAGTAGGCAGCAGCGTAGTTTGTCAGTCCAACAGCAATGCCATACTTTGGCAACTCGTGAGAGTAAGCAGCGCAGACGACCGCGTCGCCTTCAATTTTGGCATATGCGATCTGAAAAAATTGCAAAATCGTCCTGATACATTCAGCAACACAGTGTTAATAACATTTCGGTAAGGCTGGCGAAGATAACATGGTGGTAATTGTACCTGGCAAACAATATCCCTGTTGGAGAGTCGAACGATCATCCTGTACTTCGGTGTGTTGTACTTGTTCTTGTCTTGAATGACAAGGCGCTTGCGGGCAAAGTAGTCAGTTTTTCCCTCTGAAATGTTCAATAATGTTAGTCAACTGTTGAAAAACCATTCTAAGCTGGCTTGCTGGTCTAAGAGGGGTTTCATTATCTGACCAGCTAAAAACCAGTATGGTCAGGCAGTCAGACCAGCATAGATTGTTGTGAAAAGCTTTTACATCAGTAATACATTCAGGTCATTTCATTGTGACAAATGAAAACATCCTTCAGTTAAGACAAAGGTAAGGAAACACTTCAACATACCTCTCCTCCTCCTGAACTTGACCTGGTATCTCTTGAAATACGCCTTGTTCTTAACCACCTTAACGAAGCCCTGCCAAAAAATAAAAAAATTATAATAACTCAACTGTTAAACTGTTGACAAGCAGGACTGTCAAAAAGTACATAATCTGAAGCAATCTGACTAATGACACTCTTGGACACCTCTGGTCATAATCAAGAGATGCAATGCAGTACGTGACAGTAAACATGAAACACAAAACTGCATAGAGGAATCTAACCAGGGCAAACAAAAACCACTCTAGAGGGAGAAATGTTTCTTTTATGCGCTTTTAGTGTCAATTAAATGATTATTTGAGTATTTAGAGAGAAATGTGCCACTGACGTTAACACAGCGACTGGTCTGATCGACTTCATCTATAACCATCCCGTCGCTTCAAGTGTTCATCTTTAATGGAAATCGAACTGAAATAGCGGGAGAGGGAACGTAATGAGTAGAACGTTGTATTTTGGTGATTTACTGACCATTTTGTGATCGTTTGTTCTCCTTTAGGTTGGGAGACTGAAGTCTTCAGACTCCGATACTGCTCCCGCTGCACTGTGAAAAGGAAGTTCATGCTGCGCTGCAACCAGAAAATCAAAGTACTCGGAGGCAAAAGTGTGTGCGCCTCTAGCGTCCTGGAGGATAAACGGCAGGATATTCTAATCTAATGCATGAAACGTAAACATTTCATTCAACTGAATGAATAGATAGATAGATAGATAGATAGATGGATGGATGGATGGATGGATGGATGGATAGATAGATAGATAGATAGATAGATAGATAGATAGATAGATAGATAGATAGATAGATGGATGGATGGATGGATGGATGGATGGATGGATAGATAGATAGATAGATAGATAGATAGATAGATAGATAGATAGATAGATAGATAGATAGATTTCCAACTTCAAGTTCATTATTACAAATGTATAATTATTTATTTATTTATTTATTTAAATACACGACATGCAAGTTTCAATAGAAATTACATTTAAGTATATTTCGGTTTACCATAAATTTCAGTACATTTAACAGTACACTTTAACCATATTTCAACACTGTAAGTAATTATGAAATTACACGTAATGATGTAATCAGGTCAGAAAGTTCAGCTAATTGCATTTAATATAATGTATTTTCATTTAACTGCAATTAACATGCAATTAACAATTAACATTACATTTATTTCACACTTATATTTCCATAATACGTAGACTATTTTTAAAAGTATGCTAAAGTGTACTTCTTTTTCACAAGATTTTGTTTTTTAACGTGTCTTTGAAATGTACAGGATACCATAGTGAAATGCACTTATTCTTGTTAAGTATTCACAAGTTGCAATTAACAATATAATCAACAATATACAATAACACAGTAAACACAAATAATAAATACATATGAGGGGCTAAATGCAGACTAAATAGACAATAAAACAAATGAACACGCATTAGTTAACCCTTGTTTAGAATTTTAAAGTAAATGTCACAGTTTGTAAAGTGTTTAGATGAGTGGTGTGAATAAATGTGGTGTGAAAATGTTCGTATAGGGTTGCAAACAAACCATAACTACAGTGTGAACTTCCTTAAAATAGGGTGGTGCAAAAAAAGTAGATGCCACACAACCTAATGTTGACACACAGTCCTGTTGACCCTAAAACTTCCTTTCTGCGTATAGGGTAGCTTCTCTGTCAAAGCTCTCTGTCACACAACACTGGATGAGATTAACAATGCAGCAGACTCTCTTGGCAGGCAGAGTCCCCAAGGTAAACCTTATCTCGGGGCCCATATTTGTCAGCTAAAAATTAAAAGAAGTTGTAAGAGGAAGTTGTTCACTCAGTCAGGTTACTTTAAAAACAAGTTCCTGAGTCACTGGCAGAACTGTTATTTTGAGGAACTTTGACCAGCGTGTGATACTCTGCTATAAAGCGACATGTGATTCTTTTGTTGTTTTTTCCTCTGCGGTATGGAAGAACCTGGTGTGACACCTTATTTCACTGGAACAAGTTTGACAGAGGAAAGATTTTGTGGAGACATTTGCACCCCCAAATGCCAAGAATCTTGCATGCTGGTAAGAAATCCCAGTTTTCACTATTATGAGGCCAATGATCGTGATATAAATGTCATAAAATATAATATACAGTATAATCTAGTTGTGATACATGTGTATGAAAAAAGCAATGCACTGATATGTTTATATTCAATCATCTTCACATATACATAGACGCTCAAATATACAGTATATATCCATAAGCACTTTAATTTTTTTTGTATTTTGTGTGTTTCTGTCATTTAATGATGTTTTAGCTCATTGGAGAGAGATACTGAGTTTCTAAGACGTCCTCCTGCTTTGCTCTGAGTGTTACATATGGACTCTTTGACTGAACCATCTCTGTCTCCCTCAACGGGATCTCAGCTCAGTGTGGATGAGATGAACTTACTCGCTAAACTAGAGGAACAGAACAGGTCACTTCTTCACACCCATACCACGCTGTTTCCTATAGAAACAACAACTTCAACTAATAAAAAGTTACACATTACGTTAGTGAGACACCTCTTTTTCCACACTGTGTGCCCAACTTGTTTTCATTTTCAAAAAAACTTCATTCTGTTTGATTATTTATAAGCTTGTTTCCTCATGGGGACCTAAACAAAATATCCCCAAATTTACAGGTATTATTATACTTGTAGGGGACAAGATTTGGTCCCCATAGCGTAGTGAATACCAGTACACACACACACACACACATTCATGTATATCAAACATTTAAAAATAGTGCTTACTAAAAGTTATGCTTTTTTTACATTTACATTTACATTTATGCATTTAGCAGACGCTTTTATCCAAAGCGACTTACAGTGCATTCAGGCTATACATTTTTTTTTATCAGTATGTGTATGTTTTTATTTATTTAGTTTATTTATTTTTTTATTTTTTTATTGGCATTCAACATGAAACCTTATTAGATGCATTTTAAATTCTGATCATGTTGATCATACATCTCAAAATATACTTATTTATTTTTTATTTATTTTATTAACATTTAGCATCAAACCAACATTATTATATGTATTACAAATACTTTATGTATATTTACAGTGGTGGCCAAAATTATTAGAACACTAGTATTTTCACCAGCTAAAAAATGGTTTTAAGTCAGTTACTAAATCCAGAAGAACTGTGGCAACTTCTCCAAGATGCTTCAAGAGACCTGCAAAGCTACAGTACTGTTAAAAGTTTTAGGCACTTGTGTAAAAATGCTGTAAAATGAGGATGCTGTCAAAAAAAAAAAGGATTATCAATTAACTTCTATTAACTAAATTAATCAACATGTGGTGTGACCATCCTTTGCATTTAAAGCAGGTGCACTTGCACATAGTTTTTCAGGTATTTGCAGGGAGGTCTCTTGAAGCATCTTGGAGACGTTGTCACAGTTCTTCTGGATTTAGTCAGTCTCAGTTTGTTCTGTTTCTTCATGTCATTCCAGACAGACTGGATGATGATCAGATCAGATCTCTGTGTGGAGCACTGGCTGTTGGCAGAGTCCTTGTGAAAACAAAAATCTCACTGGATTATTACAATTAATGGCAAAATGAATGTTTAGAAATGTAAACTAATATTTCCTACCGATACACTACTGCAAAAGATAGAAATAACTGACTTAAAACCATTTTTTTAGCTGGTGAAAATACTAGTGTTCCAATTTTTTTTTTTGCCACCACTGTAATATATTCATGTTTATCATACATTTCAAAATAGTACTTCTCAAAATTATGCTATTTATTTATTTGTTTCATTTATTTCCATATACAGTACATTCAGAATAAACAGGCTATGTATTTCAAATACTGTATGTATGCATTACTACATTTTTCTATATATACAATGTTTTATATAATTTTGCACAGTTTAAATGTTGACTTCTTTTGGATTATTGTAAAGCAGTGGTTCTCAAACCTCTCCATGAAGTACCCCCAGCACTGCACATTTTGTATGTCTCCCTATATCTGACACACCCACTTCAGGTCTTGCAGTCTCCACTAATGAGTTGAATCAGGTGTGATAGATGAGGGAGACATACAAAATGTGCAGGGCTGGGGGTACTCCAGGGGCCTGTTTCATAAAACAAGTTTACCAAATAAGCCAGGCTTATTTCAGTTAGTCTGATTTATTTTGAACCAAATCAATTGACAATACGTCAGACTAACTGAAATAAACCTGGCTTATTTGGTAAACTTGTTTTATGAAACAGGCCCCAGGACAGGTTTGAGAACCACTGTTGAAAAGAATTACGTTTTTTTTTTTTTTTTTTTTTTATTAATGCAAGGATTAAGTCATTCATCCCTAATAATTAATCACTCAGTTCTGTTTGATGTATGAACTTGAGAAGTTCACATCAGATCACTCCTAAACAGGCTATTTTTCTCAACAGACTGCTGGAGACCGACAGTAAGTCTCTGCACCCTCTGAATGAGGTCCTGCGAAGTCCCACCTCACCCAAAACCTTCTCTTTTGAGGATGACATATGGGGTAATGTTATTAAAGAATGGGACGACTGGTGCAAGAGAAAAGTGGGACAGATCAAGGTAACCAACTCATCGATCCACCAGTTTCATGTCATGATTTCAGTCTCATCACGCCGTCCATTCTTCCCTCAGGTGCTGATCAGGAGGGGTGTCCCTGCTCACCTGCGGCCTGCTGTATGGCAGCTGTTGTGTGATTCTCAGAATGTGGCCGTGCGGCAGAAGTACTCAGATCTGCTGAAGAGCTCGTCTCCCTCTGAGACGCTGATACTCAGAGACCTGACGCGTATCCTCCCTCAACACCAGCTCTTTCACAACAAGGTCGCTACCTGCCAGAAACCACTGTTTAATGTGCTGAAGGTTAGACGACGAGAAACTCTACCTGTGATCATATGGAAAAAAACTTAGGAATTATGCATTTAGATAACACAATGTGGCTTTAATTACAGGCTTACTCAATCTTAGACCGAGAGTTTGGCTACTGTCAGGGAAGTGTGTTTATTGTAGGTCTATTGCTCACACAGGTAATGAATTGCTTTTTTGATTGAAATTGTAGTTACAAATTGTAGCTAGTACCAGTAAATGAATTGAGATGATCACCTTTTAGATGGCTGAAGAGGAGGCCTTCTACATTTTTGTGAGGCTAATGAAGGACTTCAGAATGAGGGATCTGTATAGATCCAATATGGTTGAACTCGGCTGCTGCATTCACCAGTTTGACGCTATGATTAAGGTAAACACACAATTCTGCTCTATTTAAAAGCACATGGATTATTTGTAAAATGTCCTTTCCAAAAACGCTGAGCTGAGTAAGCCACATAAAGCATGTCACAAATGATCTGCTGACGTATCTTTCCATTTCCTGATAAATGTCAGATTTCTGAGAATTGCACATTTGACAAGAACTTTGTTGTAGATGTCCAGATTTGGTGTAAGAAGGGGATAGTGGGGTAAAGCTGTGTCACTTCTTTTTAGCTACCTGTTGAATGTTGTCCTCTAAGCAATGAGAAATTAGAATACATTTGTCTATAAAGATGTCTTAGTATATTTTATATATAATATAAAAAATAATGCATTTTCTGCAGTCATTACTCCAGTTTTCAGTGTCACATAATCCTTCTGAAGGATCATTCTACTATTCTGATTTAGTGCTAAATAAATATTTTGTATTATTATCAGTGTTGCTTAATATTTTCTTGAAACTGATCTTTTTTTTCAGGATTCTTTGATGAACAGAATTTTTAAAATAACAGTATTTATCTATTCATTCTTTAAAGAATCATAAAAATGACCCTTGTGAATTGCATAGTACTGTATATGGTATTTGTTATTTGACCTAAAAATTTCCTTGGACATAAAATTTTGTTTAGCATAAAAATGCTCACCAATACATGGTCACATGAAAAAAACGGTATACAGTTTTGTAGCTAAAGGGGGCGACACATCTTACTCCACTCATCTGTTGTCTGATAATATTTGTCTCTTCCTGACAGGATCAACTTCCTGAGCTTCATTCCCACTTCCAGACTCAGGGTTTACACACCTCTATGTTCTCCTCCTCTTGGTTTCTCAACATCCTCCTCGCATCTTTACCGATCAGAGCTGCCATTAGGATTTTTGATATCTTTATGTGTGAGGTACAATAAATCATGTCACTGCATCTCATCATAACCCATCACTTCACACTGCATGTCTTGTAATTTCTATATAAAATGTATAGACAATAGATAAGAAATAACCAGCCAGTGATATTTTAGTATTATTTATATTCTATTTTAGTGTTTTGGATTAGCTTTTATTTTTATATTTTCAGTTTTCATTTTAGTTTTAGTAATTATGTTGTTTTTTCTTTTTTTATTAGTTTTTTAATATTTCAATTTCAATTGATTTTATTTCAGATTTGGTTAAACATGAAATTGAACAGTTACATTCTGTAACAGTAATTTTAGTATTTAATCTTATTTATTTCTATCAGTAGTTGCGGAGTTTAGGTTTAAGTTTTCTTTTTTAAATTCAAGTTTTTAATTTAATATTTTATTTTATTTTCAATTACAGAAAACCTTTTAATATTTTTACTTTTACCTAACAATAACAACGCCAGTATCTAAATATTATTTGACTGACAGTATCAGTATATACATGTGTTTGTAGGGTTTGGAGATCGTGTTCCGCGTTGGTTTGGCTTTACTTCACATGAAGCAGACAGAACTCATCAAGCTTGATGTAGAGGGAATGATGAACGTAATGGAGCACCTCAATGAAACTAAATTTAGTTTTTGTTTGCCACTTGCTAGCGTTAAGGATTTTTTAAATGTTTTTAAAATCATTATGTCTTTGAAATACTGCCACTTTGAATTTTCTTGGTGTTCAGAGTGATTCTGTTGTTTTCAGTGCTTGCAGAATCTGGAATCATGGGCTTCAGATCCTGACAGAATCATTGAAGCAGCATATCAAATAAAATACAACCCCAGCAGAATGAAACAGTATGTGTTTTTCCTTCCATTTTTGTCTTGTTCCCATGTTTATATCCAATTGTCTATGCAAACAAAATGATTGATTTTTTTGGTTTTAGATTGAGACAAGAGTATGCATCTATCAAGACAAAAAAGCTGGAGGAGCAGGAAGAACTAAATGTGAGTGCTTGTTTGTTTCTCTTCATATAATATTTCTCAACAGTACAGAAAATCGGTTTTCAGATTATGAGTCAAAACCAAAGCCATTTTCAGCCACTGAAAAGTTTGTTCTCTTGCCTTATCTCAAGGGACTTTCTTCAGAGAACAAACATTTAAAGCAGAGGCTTGCCTTACTGGAGAAGGCAAGTGTAATGCAGTGCCTATGTTAATGTTGATGTTTTTTTTTTTCAAAATATATGTTCATGCTCTTACCCCCACATGTGCCTACCTTCCAGAGGTGCTCAGAAAAACTGGTGTCACAGCTGAAGAAAGAGCTGGAGAAAACTCGGCTAAACACAGCCAGGTCACAAAGCGCTTTAAAAGAGATGCAGGCAGACATCTTGCAGATGGAAGAGGTCAAAATTCAATTCAATTCAAGTTTATTTGTATAGCGCCTTTTATGATACAATTGTTGCAAAGCAGCTTTACAGGAAATTAAGTTTCTACAATATATTTATATACTGTAGAAACTTATATTTAATTTATGGCAAATCTGGTAATTCTGTATGTTGTCTGAGGGTTGCATCCTCTGAGGTCTTCTGAGGGGTTGGCATCATCTCTTCTCAGGTGTTTAGTCATCTCAGATCATTTAAGGGTTGGATCCAGACTGAAGCTTGTGTAATTCATAGTTACCACAGGATGTTAATCCCGTGGCAGAAACAGAGAAACAAATAGAGACATAATTAGCGTAGCTGTTGTTCCATCCAAGCAAAAATTATTTGTTCAACCAAAGCTAAAGAATAATAATGTGCGTTTGATCAGATATAACTGCAGTACAAGATTATGAGATTAATTATATGAATGCATTATATGAATGCTTGGCTAAAGAGATGTGTCTTTAATCTAGATTTAAACAGAGAGAGTGTGTCTGAACCCCGAACGTTATCAGGAAGGCTATTCCAGAGTTTGGGAGCCAAATATGAAAAAGCTCTACCTCCTTTAGTGGACTTTGCTATCCTAGGTACTACCAAAATGAAGTCAAATCTTCCATGAAAACTTGTTTTACATACATTAATATGAAGTATTAAGCACAGTTTTACAGTGCTGCAGTGATGACCTAATATTGTAGGCCAACTCAGAAGTTAGCATCCCCCGGGTTTCTGCAACAAAAAAAGTCAGTAGGACTTTCCATTGCATTTTGGATTACTGCAGAAAATAAGCTTTGCATCCAATAAACGTTTATGATTCTTACACATCATGATAGTCTTCACAAATGAACACAACTATAATGAATTTTGAAGCCTAAACACAATCATCAGAAGCAAAAAGCTAAATGTCACCATCGCTAAGCTCTTTCATTCTTTATTTAAAAAAAGAGAGAGGTTGAGTTAGAATAGTTTTCAAAAGCATGATTGACTTCAGAATGATGGAACCAGAAGTACACAAATGCTAACTCTTTTCCAGGTTATGGCCTACAAAAATAGTTCATCCTTAGTTTATTCATATAGGCTATAGAGAGTTAAAGCATGTTAGACATCACATGCTGATGTTTAGACAGGTTTGGGGTTGCTTCCGTAATCAAAAATGTGTGTGTGTCTGTGTTGTAGAGCAGCGATGTGCCTAATGAGGACAGTGTGATGTATCTGCAGACGGAGCTGATCAGCTGTAGATTGCAGGAAGCAGAGGCACTTACTGAACTCAAAGCGCTAAAACAACACATTAAAGACCTAGAGGAGAAATGGCAGGTAACTTTGGATGGGGGTAGAGAAAAGAAGATATTCAGTGTTCAATATACCATAAGTAAGGGTTATCAAAACCTCACTGTCTCTCTCCCAGAGGCAGCAGGTGCATTGCGGAGGTCAGCAAAAGGTCAGCAGCGCACAGAATGAACTGCAGGTGGAGCTGTTAAGCACAAGACTAAAGGAAATACTCACTCAAGCCGCGCTTAAAGAGAGCCGCCACAGACTGATGAAGCTGCAGACAGAGGTTAAAACCCTCAGCTGATCATATCTGCTGGTTTACAACTGCATTCACTGCAATATGAGGGATAGAAGAGCAATGAGCGCTTAGTTCTGATCGCTTAAAATTAGTCTCTCCAATAAATCAATAAAGGTCCCTCTCTTTCTCACTTGCATACAGATCTGCAAGCTGATATCATTCTTTCTCAGAAGCTATAAATACCATTAAAGTGTGGGAATTAAACCGCGCTAGTAGCGTTGCTTGAACAAACCATCGGTGCGCGCACTGATCATCACGAGCCGCTGAGGACACGACGCAGATCAAGGCAGCAGCGCTGTGTGAATCACGCAATCCGTTTCGCTTCAGTCGTGCTGCGTGATAGAGAAGACGACGGCTTACAGTCTTTTTGCTGTATTTGTTGTCTTTATCTTTCCGAAAAAAGAGGAAAAAGAAATTGCCGCAATCAGTCTTTGAGCTTTTAAGCTGTTAAAGTTTAACACAGCCAGTAATTCGACAAATGTAAGCGTCGAATCAGACTTGGGCCTATTTATAATATTGACCTTCATTTCATACTTCCGTGATGTTCAAAATTAAATGATATATATGCAGATGAAAACAGAAAAATTTAATACTTTATTGTAAAAATAAATTATGAAAAAAATGAACCAGAATTTCTACCGAAATAACCAACTTTGAATAGCATGGACTCTAATAAGTTTCAAATGTGAAATGTATTAATTAGTTTCCTGTATTAATTTACTAACGTTTATGAGTTTTATATTGAGATCAACGTTACTTAACATTTCTATAATTATTAGTAGGCTACTTTATTATAGTGAAAATTGTTTCATCGAAAAAGTTAATCTTACACCAATTTTTCCAGTGTGCATATATGTGGTTGGTGGTGATTCATTATTCACAATGATTAATAACTATTAAAAAAAAATGGGTCTTCGCTTGCTGATGCATGTTATATAGCCTAATATTAAATAATATGTAATATTATTTAGTTTAATATAGGCCTATTATAAAGTTATTTAAAATATTTTTCTTTACATCATAATTATTTATTATAATAATGCATTTGATTTACTGCATTTCATTCAGTATTTGTTTTCTTTTCTGACTTTTTTAAGAAAAAAAAACTTTTTTATCTTTTTGGTAATTGTGTTATTTATGATTTGTTTTATTTTATTTTAAATGCATACATATTTCAGTTACCAACAGAATTTGTCAGTGTCATTGCATCATGATGAAACATCCTGAGATTTCAAAATGATTCTTATCTCTGATTGGGAAACATTACAAAGATGTCTAGAAATGTCTACGGGTGCGAAAGACAGGACACCTAAATCAAATTCTGACAAACTGAAATCACTTACACAGTTAGTACTACTGAAAATCAATGCTAAACTATGTCCTGACATGGGGTTGTTAAATGTGATCTAATTCAATCGTCTTATTTTAACGGTTCTCTTCTCACTCCAGAACAAAATTTACAGTAACCAGCTAAAACGAATTGAAGCGCACATAAACAGCCAGCAAGATCATCTACAGGAGCTGACATCTCAGAACCAAGATCTGTGCAGCCAATTACAACAGAGCAGACGGCAGTTTTCAACTGTTCAGTACAAGGTAACACCACACCTGACATCATCTGCTATTTGACAGTCTGGAGGTGTCTAATTACAGTATCATTTACCCTCACTGACTTCCTTCAGGCTAAATTAATCCTGGTCTGGACAAAGAGCATCATTAAATTTCTCTCACTCACCCCTTAAAGGAATATTTTAGGTTGAGCACAAGTTAAGCGCAGTCGACAGCATTTGTGGAATGAAACCACAAAAAGTGATTCCCAACTGTCTACACTTTTCTTCAAAAAAGCAAAAATCTGGGTTACAGTGAGGCACTTATAATGGAAGTGAATAGGGCCAATTCGTACATGTTAAAATACTAAAACACTGTTTCAATAGTACAGCCACAAGACGTAAACAATATGAGCATTAACATGATTCTGGTGTGAAATAACACAGAAATAATACTTTAAACTTTTCTGTGTAAAGTTATATTCAATTTTAAAACTTTGTGACCATGACAACACAATGCCATGAACACTAAAATATGATTGAAACAGCTCTACAGTCAAATAATACACAAGTTTTAATAGAAGAAATAATGTACGTGCTTGTATGAATTTTTAAACTACAGATTTCTGCTTTTAAAATCTCTAAATATTAGCCTCATTTACTTCCATTGCAAGTAACCAAATTGTTTGGGATTTTTGTGATAATTCATATTATGCCAAAATGCAGTCTCTTTAGCATAACTAGCAACCCGGAATATTCCTTTAACTCATTTCTGACTGACAGTCACTGACCGAGGAAATGAAAGCACCTAACAATATACAAGCCTTTTCCATGAGCTCTAATCACAGTCCATATCCAAAAACATAATTCATTTGTAAAGCTCAGATCAGCAACTGTTCCATTTATTCATCACACATGCCATATGACACACATGTGCAAGAGTGGCCTGTCTGTTGATCACCCAAACGTCTTTGAGGGAACCGGTATCTTCTGCTTTTCTAGAAGCAGATCTATGATAACATCTTTCTCACTCTGCTGGCCAAATCTTCAGATGCTGGCGTAGTTCACACACTCAGACCAGACCTCCACATTGCACTTGTCTATCAGCTCTTTTATGCAGAAGTGATTTTGCAAGAAAATGCCAACACTGTATCTCACTTTACAGTTATGCGAAACAGACAACTGCTTGCATTAATGTCACTGCAAAAGAGTTCTGCACCGTATGGGCTAATCTGGTGTGATGGTGGTAGACAAAAAGATTTGGATGAGTTTAAGTCTAATTTCAAAACACCGAACGTTACTTTACTGCTCATATTGTGGCTTCATTTGCTGTGCTTCAGTGAATTTAAGAGGTGTTTATCTTTTCCCCAGCAAAAAGAAAAGCAGGACAAAGCAGCAAACTTGACCATCATTGCAGTTCTTCAAAAGCAGATCACTGAGTTACAAATTCAAGTATGTTTGACCTTTTTCATTTCATGGTACATCAGTTTCTCTTTTTGCACTTCAATAGGCCCAGCAGTGTACTTATCCATATAGCTTCACAGACTGAATGTCAGTTTTGCTCATGAGTGATTGGACAATCAGTATTTATGGTCATTTTAGCTAATTCACAAATGAAAAGTAAAAGTCTGTCGTTAAAGGGTTAAATCACCCCAAAATTAAAATTACTTCTCAGTTACTCACCCTTAATGAGGTTTGCTATCATGTGTCAAGCAAGTATGGTTATGCTTCTGTTTACCGTATTTGATGTGCTCTATGTGATCAGTGTTTATATGTTAAAATATTAAATCTGTTCATCATAAAAAGTGATCAAAAGACTTAGATTAAACCGCTCAAATTAATATGGATTACTGTTGCAATGTCTTTATGAACTTTTTGAAAAATCAACTTTTGAAAGAAATTCGACTTTCAGTGGAGGGACAGAAATGTCTCAGGTTTCATTAAAAATCCTTATTTGTGTTTTTTTGAAGATGAACAAACGTCCGGCTCAGAATGACATGACAATGAGTAATTAATGACAGAATTTTTATGCCTTTTGAAGGTTTAAAGTTGCGATGATACAGGAGTAGTGACAGCTTTTTTTCAGTATTGTGACATACATCTGAGCATGAAGGCCTGTCCAAACCAAAGACAATAACTAAAACGATAAAGTTTTAATAATCCTTTAAATTATATGAGAATAGAAAAGTCCAACACAGAGGAACAATATAGTCTGAATCACTTTTAGACATTTTTTTACCAACTTATCAACTGATGAATGATAGAAACATTGACACCCAATCAGAATCTACTCAACATTAAAGAGCATGAGAATGTAAAACAGTGGACAACAGAACCTTATAAAAACATCTGTTGGGGTGGACGATAATATAGTTAGGCTATCATAATAGTTATCTTTCTATATATCATTCTTGGCATGAATGGGCCTAAACATTATCATAAAAGAAACAATGTAGAGTGAGGACTTGGTTATTTCTATCGGAGGAAAAAAAGAAGAAAGAAACATATATCACATACATTCAGTTATTTTACATGTACAAAACCAGTCTGTTATCCTGCATGATATTAAAAACTTTTATCTGTTATGATATTTTTTTCATTTATCATTATAATCATATACACTGGTTTGTAGTGAAATCGTTTTACAGTTTACTGCACTGTTATTCTTCTAGTTATTTGCCTATTGTGCTTAATGAAGTGAAAGTCTCGTACATTCACAGAAAATAGCTTACTTCCGGATAACATGCAGTTACAAAATAGACAGGGTGAATTTTAATTTCATGATGACTTTAAGCAAGGAAATTCAACTGCAGCTTATTCTGAGACGTAAAGATTTTCTAAATTTTGATTGTCACTTGCTAGCCACATGTTTTACACATCTTGTCAAGCCGAGGTTGTGCACCCAGACAAATAAATCTTCCAGTAACACCGCAGATTACAATTAGTCTCTGTGTTACTGTGTCAGAAGCTACATAGTGTCATGAAGCTAATACATGTATGAGCATGCTAATGCTAGGTACTGCAGCACATCAAGGCACAGAGGAACCAAAACGAAACTGACATGAAATGAAATTAGTCAAATACACGTGTCCCAATAAGCCATCAGAGCCATGATTACGCATGCATGCTGTGGAGCCAAACTTCTCCTTATTGAGAGAATATTTTCTCAAATAGCCACACAATGGCCAGGAAACTCTTAGCACCTCTCAACACGTCTGCCTCCATGTGATTTGTAGCACCCCACTGTTCAGTAGATTTACAACCAGCAACCCTGGCGTGCAGGTTCACGATGAGCATAGCTGATTACAAAGATAACGGAAGACCTCCTCCCATTGTAATCGGTTAACCGTGCTGCCTGGTTCATTATTGTCTTGCCACATAGCATTGTCAAAAAGGTGCTAGTGAGATAAACTGCTGTTCACATGGTGCAACAAGAAGAAAATAAAGCCACGTGACAAACAATCGGTCTGCAGCTAACATATATGGATGAATTATCAGTTCTGGTATTTTTAGTTTGTGATTTCACACATAGTAAAAAAAATCCCTTTGTTAGTATTAATACACAGATTTCTAACCCTTTTTATGACGTAAAAAAAACCTGCAGCCTTTTTTCACATTCTGGGCCTAAGTAAAACATAAACGTGTGCTTCGATGATTTTCAGTGTGATCTCATGCTATTACTACACTTACCACTATTTAATAAATAAATAAAAAAATCAAATAATACTTACACTATAGCAGAACCGGTGTGACACAAGAAAAATAAATTATCAATATTTATGAGAACTTTTATTTGAATAGTGTTTTTAAAAATTATTTAAAAATTATAACAACATATAAAATGAAAAAAAAAATCAATGAAACCTTCATCTTTTTCTAATAAAAACAACATCAAAACAAGATCAGTATGACTCGAGAATGTTTTCAAATAAAATATATTAATTTTAGTTGAATAAACTCCTTTTTTCAAATTTAGACTACTTGGCATGAAAACTTTTGTTCTATGACGCTTCGGGCTGCAGTTATTTTGATAAACGTTATTTGCAATGTCACTTGCATTTATTATCTGTTTATAGTGTTTTCATGTTTAGCAACAAAATTCAGTCCTAAAAGTGGAAAATATTAAAAAATATTTTATTTTATTATTTTATTTTATTAAAAAATGTTTCTATTAAAATAATAGAAAATATTTAAATATTAAATATTTTTATTTCTTTTTTTATTTAAAAATAATAATAATTACCGCTGGGTCAGAAATGACTCAAATGCATTGTAAGTTAAAGCTCAGAGTAGTTGCATGACACACACACACACACACACATACACATTTCTTGGACATCTTTTAAAACCAATAACTTGTTTAATACCTAGATGGATATTTTTTCTCCAATATATGAAGACGTTTGATTTTACAGGGAGAAAAAGTCTGTAGTTTCTACTTTTCTGTAGTTTTGATTCTGATGCATAAATTTGCCCCTGATGTTTCCTACTCTTCCCTATCTGTAGCGAACAGAAACACTGTCAGTGGTTTGAGGTCTGGTGAGAAACTGCCACTATCAGATAACCTGTAGGTGTGAGAGCCCCTAAACACCTCCTGCATGCTGACTGATTTTCTGTGGTTTCGGTGGCAAGGGGAGCCAGTCTGATTAAATTGGATGGATACTTATTTCTCATAATCTGGTTTGTTACTGATAGCATTGTGTTTAGCTCATAAATGTTGTAGTCAAAACTCTTTGGGAGATTGTGTTAGAGTTCTGTGACAGCTAGAAGTTCTCATATCAGTCTGTACTGATGTAGAAATATAATGCTGTTGTGTTTAAAACAGCAATAAGAATGTATGCATTCTCAACGTTAATTCCCACAAGCGTGGTTTTGAATTGAGAGATGTGTGTGGCTATGATCAATGTCTCCTTATTTAAACAGCTGCTAAGACATACGCCATCTCTGATTGCTCTCTGGTTGAGCTGTAGTCTCAAATTTAGAAATAACATTGTGGTCGTGAAAGCTTGTATACGTCTCATTCTATCTTCTCATAAAAGTGAACGCTCTGAGAACCTTGAAACCTCAAACCATTATCACGGCTACTTTATGCAGCTATTTCAATCACGTACTCCCTAAAGAGATGCAGAAAGTCTCTGCTCTAGAAGAAAGCAGAGAAAGAAAAAAATATGTCAGTGTTTCAGAAGTATTGACCTATTGCTGCAGTCATAGTGTCTGTTCAAGTCTGTCTTTGGTTTCCTGTTCTTGATGTGAGGAGAAGGAGGTTTGTCACGTTTACACTCTGTGCTGCGCTGTGAGAGATAGACTGTCTGTACTTTAACTTTGCTTCACATTTGCTCTTTATACTGCTAGTGCTAGCTTTAATCTTAAAGGACTGAAGACAGGGGACAAATGAGTTGGACTTTCATCATAACATCAATTCTAAGTAGACCACGGTAGCAGAATATAATTTTTAAAAAAAATTTTTTTTTAATAAATTTGAATACATAATTAATTTGAATTCATTTAAATTTTAAAATATAATTTTAAAAAATAATAGAAAATACATTTTAAAAATTAAATTAAATAAATAAAAATGAAAACAAATCAATAATTTTTAAATGCATTTAAATTAGAATATTTCGTCATCTCATTATTATTATTGTTATTCATTCAAAAAAACACTTACTATTGTACTATATATTTAACAAAACCAATCTCTAAGACAGTGAATGCAAGTATCTGACTCTACATGTCACTATGTTTGCTATCTGCAAAGACACACTAAAACTATTACTAGGCCTGCAACAGAATATTAAGAATTAATAGACTTATCAAAGGTAAGATAATACATAAAGAAACAACAATGCACTATGAGTTTGTTTTTTTTGCCTAAATATGTGAGACATCTTTTTCACTTTCTGTGGCAATTGTGGTTAATTGTGGTAATTCTGCATATGCACATATCAGTGTAGAAACATTAGTGCTGTGTGCCTTAAAGGGATAGTTCACCTAAAAAATAAAAATTCTGTCACCATTTACTCACCCTCATGTCATTCCAAATCTGAATGAATTTTCCTTCTGTGCAACACAAGAGAAAATATTTTGTGTTCTGCAGAAGAAAGAAAGTCATGCAGGTTTGAAACTGTGATACGATATTTTTGAATGGACTATCCCTTTAAAGCTTAAGTGTTAATATAATCGGCCCTTAATTGTTAGGTTCTGTATAATGTTTTCAATCAATATGAATATGTAGTATTTGTGTAATACAGGATTGATCTAATTCTTTACAGATTCAAAGCCTCTCCAAACATACTACATCATTTTCTCAACCCGCACTGAGGCCTTCCACATCCGCCTCTCTGAAGCACAATGACACCTAAAAATGGACAGCTGCCCTAACGTCCAGTCATCCTGTCTCCAGAAGCACGCCATCCGGTGAGACACTGAAGATGTTCTATAAAGAGCACTACCCACAGCTGCAGTGTCTACTATGAGAGAGTCTTCACAGCCCCAGCTGTTAAAAATGCTGCAACACTTGAAGTGTCATGAGCAGAGACACACTGTGACAGTTTTGCCATTAACACTTGAAAGTGACAGCAAGATTTCTCATTCTTACCAAAGAAAAAAAAAAGGGTTGTTAAAAGTCTTAGATCTAACATTCAAGTGAACATCACAAAGCACATGTTAGTACTGTCACACTGTAAAAGAGGTTTTAGTCATTGTCAGCCACAAATATCTTGCAACTGGATACCTGTACTGAAAATCCAACTGATTGAACAACAGTGATTTCAACAAAATGAATCTGTATTTGACCCAGTGTCACTGGAGTTTAGTGTTTTAGCCCCTAGGTTTTCTCTCTGCTGTTTCATATGTATAAGGATTTTGTAAACTTTATGAACCATATATTACTTATATTGAAATATCAGTTATTTTTTTATATTTTTCACACTGTGTTATAGTCATAATAATATAAGGTTATTTAATATTTTTTAATCTGTCTTTTCTTTTATTATTTTCTCTTTATTTTCTTATTGTACTTTTTTATAAAACTTGTCACAAACCTACAAATATAAATTAAAAATATATTTTAATTCGAAATTGACAACACGTTCATCATAGAAGAGGTGTATTCAAGTCATTGTATGTATGGATTGCATTTGAATGTATTTTTGAAAATACAATAACACCCAGCGTTGGCTGAAATGTTATTCCTGGAAGAATAATTGCAGAAAACCACACCTGGGGCAAATATAAAATCGTCCCACATAGACAAGCCAAAAATCCTAATGTGATTTAGACCATGGGCGTCTACAGTAATCAGACTACATCATAACATGCAGTTCATAGAACAACCATTTAGTTTCTTTTTCAACTGGCATTCAAATGCATAGAGTTATGTCGCTGCAGGCACTTACAAAAATTGGGTGAAATGTTTGTGAGACACGATCAAACACGGTCGCGTTCAGGAAGTTAAAATGTGTATTTAAGGCGCGTGTTTGCGCGGAGGCAGGTCGCGCGCAGCAGTCATCAGTAGCGGAGCACAACAGCGCAGCGCAACAGGTGAGTCCCGTCCTGACTCAGGACAATCAGTTTAGACCGACAGCGTGCAGCAGACTTTAATCTTGATGGATGCATTACTTCTCTTGCCTCGATTTCTAATTGCATTTTCATTCGAATAGAAGTCAGGTATTATAGCCTTACAAATATTCGTTTTGGATAAAGTTTCAGTTATCTTGACGCATTGACCGAGGTAAGTTTTAAGAAATCTTAGTTTCTGCACATATTTTGCTAGGTAATTCCAACTTTATGGAAAAACGTTAAGAGATTGTAGATTACTTACGTTAACGTTAAGAGATTGCTTGTAGTCACACACTGAGTGTGCACAGCCGGTGCGCCAAAGTTTTTCCCATTCACAATCTGACTGCTACCTTAGTTCAACATTAGCTACTAAAGCCAGTTTATACAACGTCTCCGTTGGTCTTTCAATGTTGTTCAATTTTGATTCAGATGCAGACAGAACATTACATTGCCTAATGCAGGAGCTTTCAAACTGGGGTCCGGGGACCCCGATGGGACCGCAAGGGGGTGCTAGGGGAATGTCAGATTGAAAGAAAAATGTAAAATAAAGCAGAAAATAGAAGTTAAACAAAATGGGAGAGGTAACATTTTATCGAAATTTAACAATGAAATGATTTTATAGCTATTGCTTTTTAAAGACTAATATGAAATGAGATGAATCACTAGCCTATTTGATTCTATTGATAGGCCCAGTTTTAACTACTTTTGTGAAACACTTGTTATTTATAATATTTTATTTTATTTTTATTTGATTATTTATAGTTATCGTTCCTCCCCTTTTCATGCGCATACGGCCTAAAGATAAGTTGTACAGTGTATTGCATCATATTCTTGTCGTCGCTGTCCCCTTTATCTTGTTCATTGCTTTCAAGGTATAAAATTGCTTTGGAGCAGTATTTTTTTGTAAAAAGTGTTGCTATACAAATAGCATACTTAATTAAAAATGTTTCTTCTCAGGTTTATACAGAAAGTCAACAGAAAAAGATAATGCCGTGTTATATTTAGCCTAAATGTACAGAGAACAACCAATTAAACATTTCTTTACTACTTAAGCTTTCTATTTACTATGATATTAGCCCATAACCTGAATAAGCATGCCATTGTGCGTGAGACAGAAATAAAGGTGCTATTCATAATTCTAACCTTTTCAAATAGGCTAATAAAATTGTCTTAAGGCTATTTAATAACACAGTCTTATTATTAGGGAAATAAATATACAGTGTTAGGCCTAAATGCTTTTTGAAACTGTTTGTACTTGCATTTGATGTTCCTTAAGTCTCGACAATAGGTTATTAACGACTAAAACAAAACCAATTAGTTATTGGCAATAATACCCTGAGCTCCATTGCAGGCCGTTACTTGGAAGTGACGTGAGGTTGGTAGCCCACATCACGCTGACAGAGGATCAGTTTACTAAACAAGGCTTTGAGATCAAGTTGCCAAGAGGCAGCCTATAACAAAGTGTGCCGTGGAGTGCTTCGACTTCAAAACGTTTTTGCTTTATTTGGGAGGTTTTGATTGCAAAAGGCTGCATGATTTGACAGACCTGTACTATTAAGTTCTGTGAAGATCAGGTGCACATTTTTTCACACCGGTGCTCTCGATCTAAATCCATTTTATGCCATTTTTAGGCAGGATTGGAGAGCCGTGAGTGATTGTTGACCCTGAACCTGATAACGGAGAGTAAACATGCCGAGGTCATTTTTGGTGAAGAGCAAACGGGCGCACAGTTATCACCAACCCCGTTACCTGGACGACAACTGCATCCCAATTGAGAAACTTCTCACATGCCAAGGTACGAACTATAGGTCCAAATTAATCAGGCATTGAAAAGCGTTAATTAAAATAAAGATGGCTAATGCATTGTGAATTTTATTGGGTTTAGAAAGTCAAATGGGGCAGATCCCCGAGAGCCCGGCGGAGGTGGGCAATCATTCCCCTAAGGCCAGCATGGTGTTCACAGCGGATCATTCCTCTCAGCAGTCCCCGCTGAGCTGCGAGGGCAGTGTGTGTGACCGCTCATCCGACTATGAGGACTTCTGGAGACCCCTGTCATCGGGAACCTCTCCAGGTTGACATTCTCTCTTTTAAAAAAAGTTACAAAACTGTCACTGCGGCGGTAGCCTACACTTTAGACAGCCTACGATGCACTTTAAAAGGTGGCTACTAATAGGCTACTCTAGCTACTAATAACCTACGCACCTTTACTAAAACGTAGGCTAGCATTTAGGGGTAAATACGGCGTAACCTACCTTTTAGGGTACCGACCCTTTGACAGCGTTGTAACTTTTTTGGGGGAGTGTATCGATTTTACAGTTATGAAAAAGCTTGTGAACAATACTCATTACGCTTTCCTTTTAAAACATTTCACTCTAGATCTGGATAAATACCCGGTGTCTTCTCCAGATGACTCTCAGCCCTTCGACATGACTTTCCGTCCGTATGTTTGGGCCCATTCAACGTCTGAACTTAGACACCTCATTCAATCCTGCAACCGTGTTTCTGTGGATTCAGAAGCGTCAGTGGGGGTGTATGATGCCATGGACAGAAGGCCGGGTGCCCATCTACTCATTGAACCAACACAATCCGGGCGATTTTACCAGGACTATGGCTCTCTGACCACTAATTTGTTGGACAATAGAGGCTTTTATGCCGACATCAAGATGTCAACTAAAGTAGCAGAAATTGACTCGCAGTCTGATATTATGTGCACGCGTCTTCAGCTAAGCGGGTCGTACAAATGCATAAAATGCTCTAAGGTATTAACATTTCTATTATTTAGTAACTTCTAAAAATATATTTCTAGGATATTTCTATCAGCAGCTTGTCCTTAACTATTCGTTCCAAATTGTCTATTAAATGTAAAAGAATAGGCTAGTTCAATTAGGCCTAAATAACATTTTAATGTTAAGAAATTCACATAGCTGGCTATTTGTCTAGAAAACGAATTTCCAGTATTTAAGCATATAGTAGGCTATTTAAGCCCGTTCACACCAAGAACAATATGCTATATCGTCCAAGGTTCTGTTTATTATAAGCGCACGCTACAGTTATGGCATATCTGCCGCTATCAAATGACTGTTTAAAATGAGAGATTAATTTATGTTTCTTCTTCTAAACATGCTTTTGTTCTTAAATAGGTGTTTTCGACCCCTCATGGGCTAGAAGTTCATGTGCGGCGGTCACATAGTGGCACGAGGCCCTTCGCGTGCGAAATCTGTGGAAAAACGTTCGGCCACGCCGTCAGCCTGGAGCAACACAAAGCTGTACATTCACAAGTAGGGCCTATGCTTGCATTATCACAATATGTAATACTTCAGCCAGAATAGACCTCCGATCTTACTAATGACATGTTTTTTTTTTCCGGCAGGAAAGGGTCTTCAGCTGCAAAATATGCGACAAAAGCTTCAAGAGGTCGTCCACTTTGTCCACGCACCTCCTCATCCACTCTGACACCAGACCGTATCCCTGTCAGTACTGCGGCAAACGATTCCACCAGAAATCGGATATGAAAAAACACACGTTCATTCATACAGGTGATTTATATTTTGATGAAAATAATGCGCACACATTTTTTCTGCCAAATATTGTTTGTGCAGTGATAAAGGGTTTGTCCATGTGAGTCACAGTTTTTCTGAGACTAAAGAAAAAAAACTATTCTTCATAAACATTTTACAGGTGAAAAGCCCCACAAGTGTCAAGTGTGTGGCAAAGCCTTCAGTCAGAGTTCAAACCTCATCACACACAGCAGAAAACACACAGGATTCAAGCCTTTCGGATGCGATCTTTGTGGCAAAGGCTTTCAGCGCAAAGTGGATCTGAGGAGGCACAAAGAAACACAACATGGACTAAAACAATAAGACAAAAACATTATTTTCATGACTGTTTGCACATGTGACACTTTGTAGAATTAGAAGGTAGCCTAATATTGTGTGGTTTTATGGATTAAGGAAATTTAGCAGTCAGAGATTTCAGATGCTCATGACAATTCCCGTTTTTTTGTATAACAAGCTGTGATATTTTATCTTTGCGAAGTAGGGTTAATAAACAAACAAAACATCAGTTCTTATATTTTACTTCGAAATATGTATTTAACATTTACATTTATTAAAATGAAATGCTACATAAGATGTAGGCCAAACCAAATTTCATCAAGTGTATGTAAAACACACATTCTTGTGATAGTTCCAATCCTTAAACAACTTGTTAGCAATGTACCGTCAAACAAAGTAGCGGCTTGAAAATTAACATTTGAGGTAATATGTTAGAAATAAGAAGAAAACATGAAAGTACAAATTAACCACTACACCACTTTAACCACATATTTTTAATCTAAAAATATATTCTGCAATGTGTTGACTGCATTTTAAGGTTAAATACATTTAATAAAAAAAAAGAATCCTGACATCAAGAGCATTACTTTTCATTTGCATTTAACATACTAGAATTTGTCAGAGTGAAGAATCCTTCAGAAATTGTTTAAGAGTAAAGAAGGGTTTTGATGTCCTGTGAGACATTAACAGCACCATCTTAATTTGATTTATTTATGATTCTTTCGATTTTCAAGCAAATAAACAATGGATAGTAACAAACTACTAGATATCATTAATTACTCAAATAAAATATTGAGTATTTAAAACAGGAAATGATGCACAGAATCATTGTTTCAGCTAGGCTTTTAATATAAACTCTAAATGTGTGTGGTACATTATGTTTGTGGAGTAACACAGGGTTTGAAGAGCTGCACGAGATTGTGTAGATCTTTGTCCTCCAGTTTCAGCTCGCTCGTGAGAGAGGAGATGTACTCCAATGAAGATGGACTTGCCAATGACTCTCTGAGCAATGGTGACACTTCTGTTAATCTGAACAAACAAACAGCTTTAGCACCACAGGCAAGTAAACAGATATGAATCAAAACAAAGGTTACAGAGAATAGAGAGCACTTTGAAATTGTCACAGACACAATAAACTTCTACTCCTTTATGATTTAATAAAACAAATCAATATTTAACTTCAATACTATCAAGTACACACCTGTTAATTAAATAATCTGTTTAGGTATTGAAAATAATGATTCAATGTAAAGTTAAACACAAATGCCTGCATTTATGCCACTTTAAGAAGTCATCCATCCATAGTTCTTTCTCTAAAAGAAAAAAGGGTTATTGCAGCAGCTCGGATTCAACCTGTTCTACAGTTTCTGGTGCTTTATCTATTATTGAACTGCTCTCAACAAAAGCCCACAGGCCAGAGGCACACCTGACATAAGGCACAGAGAGGTGTGCTTCCAAATTATTCATGAAGGGAAAATAACAGGCCAATTGCTGATAAACAGATTGAAAGCCTCAAATGGGCTCTGAACCTAAATGTAGATGAGCAGCCATAAACAGTCTGAAATACACTGAGATCAGTGAATATAAAGTTATTTCCTATACATGTTATTAAATGTATTTTCAAGAACATAATTCCAAACATGTCCTATCAAAACTAAGGGTAACACTTTAGATTTAGTAACACTATTCACTATTATCCAATAGTTTTCCCTTAATATTATTTTTAGCAAGTAAGGTAGTTGTTGTAGTAGTAGTTATGTTTAGATATGGGTTAAGGGTTCTAGAATAAGGCCATGCAGAATGAGGCATTAATATGTGCTTTGAAAGTACTAATAAACAGCCAATATGCACGCTAATAAGCAACTAGTTAATAATGAATAGTTATCCCTAATCTAAAGTTACCAAACAAAGTTATAACATACTTTTGGGGGTTCTCAGAACATCAACATTTTTACCCTGCTGATGCACATTTGTTCTCATGGGATCTAATAACCAAAAAAAGCTTTTCTTTGATGAACTAACTGGTAAAATTCTCCAGTCAGTCAATAATAAATCAGAGTCATGTCTTTATGCAGATCTTTAAATGAGGAGTGGTTTAATTGGGGTTGTGTGTTGGCTCTTCAGGTGGAATGTTTCCCATGCTGTTACTGCAGCATCACGGATCCACAGCTATCAGGCCGTGATAAGATACGGGCTTCTGTTGACACAGACAGGGAGCAGCACGGAACTCTCCTCAGAGTTAGTGGCTCTGTCAAGCATTCATAAACCTGAGGGAAGTCATACACGCCACCTGGCACTGTACAAACATGATTGTGTAGCCTTTTCTACCACACACACATTATACGCACTTCAAAACAATCTAATTTTCTTTAACAGAACTGCAAGATGGCATTCTGAAACGGTGTCGAGTCAATGACAAATAAGAGTGTTACCAGTAAATCAAAGGAAGAATCTAGTTTGAAACGTGCAAAATGTAATTATCATTAACATTTTCCTACACCATTGATTCATGTGAGTGTACACACCTTAATAATTCTATAAAAAATATTTTACATATACTTAAATTTTAAATATGTGATCCAAACCACAAAACCAGTCTTTTTTGTGGACACAAAACCAGTCTTAAGTGTCAATTTTGTGAAATTGAGATTTATAGATCATCTGAAAGTAAATAATCTTTCCATTGATGTATGGTTTGTTATTATAGGACAATATTTGGCTGAGATACAACTATTTGAAAATCTAGAATCTGAGGGTGCAAAAAAATCTAAATATTGAGAAAATCACCTTTAAAGTTGTCCAAATGAAGTTCTTAGCAATGCATATTACTAATCAAAAAAGTTTTTATATATTTACGGTAAGAAATTTACTAAATATCTTCATGGAACATGATCTTTACTTAATATCCTAATGATTTTTGGCATAAAAGAAAAATGCATATTTGACCCATACAATGCATTTTTGGCTATTGCTACAAATATACCCCAGCGACTTAAGACTGGTTTTGTGGTCCAGGGTCACAAAGATTTTTAACAACAAATATCATGAATTATGTTTTTTGGGTGTCACAGCTCATTACATTTTACAACCTGAACTAACCTTACCTTGCCATAAAAAGATCAAATTATGATATTTTTAGAGACTTACTGACCTAGACACATTGTCTTGAAGGTCTACAGGGGTCCTTTTTATGATATTTAGATTTTCAAAGAGTTTTATTTTTTTTCTGCATGTAGGTAGCGCCACATGACTCTGATTTGGCAGAAAACATTTTTTCAAATGTTATTCTATTTAATGTAATGCTATGGATTGCATTTTTTTGTATTAATAGAGCCAGCAATTCTCTCTCTCTCTCTGTGTGTGTGTGTGTGTGTGTGTGTGTATATATAGACAAATAGATAGATCGATATATAGATGATAGATAGATAGATAGATAGATTAAAGATCTCTACAATTAAAGAACTCCACAATCAATTCTCAAAAGAAGTACAAATCTTTATCAAGTAGACAAAAATTAACTTGGAGCACAAAGAAATGCACACAAATCATGCACGCACTCACACAGACATAAATCACTTGTGTCTTATAGCTTTGCATAGTGTGTTCCTGAAGAGAAAACAATGCTCCCTGATTTACTCAGTGCTGTTCCCGTATACACTTGTTAAAGCCAGGCCCTCCAGCTGTTGATCTGTCTACCACATACTTTCACTGTCAGAGCACAGCAGGCCACCGAGGTGCCATAAAGCCCCAATCAACAGTCATCCTCAGATAAACCCACAGCATTATCTGCAGTTGCAATATTCTTAGCCTTTATACAGCACATGTTAGCTTAGTTGGGCCAGCCCTGCTAGCCTCTCATGGCAAATACCAACACATGTGGCACTTTCCCATGCATGAGAAAATGGACAAAAGCCATGCAGTAGTAGATAATTAGCTTAAGCAATTTAAAGATCTGTTTGACATCTAGAAGATAAATTTGTTGTGACTTGACTCTGGTTGGAAGTAATCTGGACACACATTCAGTTCTGAGGGACAAAACCATCTATCAACAACCTAGCAACTTCAGAAAATGCTTAAATCCAGTTTTAAAGTATTGAATATCAATTTGATACTTACACTGAGAGAAGAACCACAGCAATTAAAGTCCATTCTGGCCTTTTGTGAATGATATTAGTGTTTGTAAACCTAAAACAAACGACAATTCATAGCACCATTAACAAAAATGCACTTAAAAGCTTTAAAAAATTTAATGTGCATTGATGGCAGTCATAAAGACTTGCGCATGCATATGATACAGGGAAATGAGTGCATTAAAGTCAAACTGCTTTATTTGGTGTAATGTTTTTGAAGTTTGGATTTAGTAGCTCTCAACAGGAGAGACAGAATTCCTGGAAGCAGGTTCAATCCAAGGGTGAAGTGCCCCTTCAGAGGCATGGTAAATCATCTTCATAGTGTGACACACTACTTCCTGTTGACAGCACTTCTATGGCAAATCATAATTTATGGGCCGTGAAACTCAAAACTTCATGGTTTAGGCCAAAAAGGTCAAATGAGTGTCTGATAGACGTAAACACTGATTTTACCCTGTCATCCACTATTATTCAAGGGTTTGGGGTCGGTAAGATTTTATTAATGCTTCAGAAAGAAGCAATTATTTGATCAAAAATACAGTAAAAACGGAAATATTAGAAGTTAAAATAACTGTTTTTTTATTTTAATGCATTTTAAAATGTAATTACTTCATTGATGACAATTCTGAATTTTCAGCAGCATTCGATGTCACATGATACTTCAGAAATCATTGTAATATGCTGATTTGGTGTTAAAAACACTTCTTAAAATTATCGATGTTGAAAATAGTTGTGCCCATTTTTCCACATTTTTTTCTTTTTTCGGATTCTTTGATGAATAGAAATTTCAGCATTTATTTGAAATAGAAATCTTTTGAAGCATTATAAATGTCTTTACTGACATTTTTGATTAATTGTAGGTATCCTTACTCAAAAGCATGAAAGTAATTAATACTTTTGAACAGTAGTGTATTACCTTGTCTAAAATTCTTAACTCTTCGTCTAGTGTGCAATGTGACTTACCTGAATGTCCTGACCAAATTATTTATGTCATTGATTACATCACTCATCGTTAGATGCAGGGCTCCCACAACATCTCTCAAGCTTTAAAAAGACACAAAGAGGGGGCAGATTTATATGAGATGTTATTAACTGATATGTACTTACAACCCCAAATCAGAAAAAGTTGGGACAGTATGGAAAACGCAAATAAAAAAAGAAAGTAGTGATTTCTAAATTTACTTTGACTTGTATTTCATTGCAGACAATATGGACACAAAATATTTAATGTTTTGTCTGGTCAACTTCATGTCATTTGTAAATATACATCCTTTCCTGTCATTCAGACCTGTAACACATTCCAAAAAAAGTTGGGACAGGAGCAATTTAGGGCTAGTAATGAGGTAAATTGGTTAAATAATGATGTGATTTGAAACAGTTGATGTCAACAGGTGATTGTAATTATGATTTGGTACAAAAGCAGCATCCAAGAAAGGTCTAGTCCTTTAGGAGCAAAGATGGGCCGAGGATCGCCAGTTTGCCAACAAATACGTGAGAAAATTATTGAAATGTTTAAAAACAATGTTCCTCAAAGAAAGATAGGAAGAGATTTGGATATTTCACCTTCAACAGTGCATAACATAATTAAAAGATTCAAGGAATCTGGAGGAATTTCAGTGCGTAAAGGACAAGGGCGCAAGCCTAAGCTGAACAACCGTGATCTCCGAACCCTCAGGCGGCACTGCATCAAGAATCGTCATTCATCTATAAGCGATATCACCACATGGGCTCAGGACTACTTTGGCAAACCTTTGTCAAGTACCACAATACGTAGTTACATCCACAAATGCCAGTTAAAACTGTACTGTGCCAAAAGGAAGCCCTATGTTAACAGTGTCCAGAAGCGCCGTCGACTTCTCTGGGCTCGGAGGCATCTGGGATGGACCATCACACAGTGGAAACGTGTACTGTGGTCAGATGAATCAGTATTTCAGGTATTTTTTGGGAGGAATGGACGCTGTGTGCTCCGGACCAAAGAAGAAAAGGATCATCCAGACTGTTACCAGCAACAAGTCCAAAAGCCAGGGTCTGTCATGGTATGGGGTTGTGTCAGTGCCCTTGGCAAAGGTAACTTGCACTTCTGTGATGGCACCATTAATGCTGAAAAGTACGTAGAGATTTTGGAGCACAATATGCTGCCTTCAAGAAGACATCTTTTCCAGGGACGTCCATGCATATTTCAACAAGACAATGCAAAACCACATTCTGCACACATTACAAAGTCCTGGCTGCGGAGGAAGAGGGTACGGGTACTTGACTGGCCTGCCTGCAGTCCCGACCTGTCTCCAATAGAGAATGTGTGGCGCATTTTGAAGCGCAAAATGCGACAACGAAGACCCCGTACTGTTGCCCAACTTAAGACTTGTTTGCAGGAAGAATGGGACAAAATTACACCTGAAACACTTCATCACTTGGTGTCTTCAGTCCCTAAACGTCTTTTAAGTGTTGTGAAAAGGAATGGCAACATTACAAAGTGGTAAATGCTTTACTGTCCCAACTTTTTTTGGAATGTGTTGCAGGTCTGAATGACAGGAAAGGATGTATATTTACAAATGACATGAAGTTGACCAGACAAAACATGAAATATTTTGTGTTCATATTGTCTGCAATGAAATACAAGTCAAAGTAAATTTAGAAATCACTACTTTCTTTTTTTATTTGCGTTTTCCATACTGTCCCAACTTTTTCTGATTTGGGGTTGTACTTTAAAAAAAAAAAAAAAGACACTTTTGCTACTATTGAGGTGAGATATGGTTATGATTAGGAACAGGTTTGTTGGTATGGTTAGGTTTAGCTTAGGTTTAAGGGTGGGTCAAGGTAGAGGTAGGATCAACAGTGTAACTACAGATTAATTACATATGTAACTACAGGGATGTGTTTTTAAATATAGGCACAATGTAAGAACGTGTGTACACAATAAGTGCATTGTATCAAATATGAATTTAAATGTAACTACATAGTACAAAGATACTTGCTATATAGTTGGTTCTAAGGAGGTTACGATTTGCAAGAAGACTATGAGTACTAGGTACTTTGATTTTCTTTCCAGCATATCTTAGAACAGTAACACAGGGCACCCTTTATATAGATTTCAAGCAGGTCAGATGTATAAGATAACATTATTATAGTGCGAGCAAAACATTGTTAATGGTGTCTGAAATGACAAACACTGATCCAACCATTGCTGAACACTGACCTCTGGCTGAGCTTCTCCACAGCAATGCGTTTCTGAATCAGATGCTGCGCATGAGAATCAACCAAGGGCAGAGGAGGGTCCTTCCCACTGTCCTGCAGGACCATGAAAAAAAAAAAGTGTTAATCAAGAATGTAACATGCAGAAATCAATGAGAGATGCTGCCAGTTCTTATAAGGAACCCCAGTCTACATGCTTGAATTGAGCACCCACAACAGGACAGTCCAAGTAACTGCAGGTTCAGACTTCAGAATGCACATACTGTGGCCTGAAAATGTATTTGTAGGTTTACTCTACACTTTCCTCAAAAAAAAAAAAAAAAGTTTTTAAATTCAAATTTTCTTTACAAAATTAAATTCATTAAAGTCATAAAGTTAAAAACAAACAAAACATATTTGTGGCTGTCAAAAATTAGCAGCTCAAGTTCATAGCAGGAGTATTACCGTACTAAAACTAAAACCATTAAAACTTGAAAAAGTAAACGTTAACTGAAATAAAATAAAATGTAAAATATTAATAAAAATTATAATATTATATAAATAATACTAAAACAACAACTCACACATCCACTAACAAACACTGTGAAACCATTTGGTAAAAATCAATGCAAAAAATGTCTCAAGTTAATTTTGGGGGGAAAAAAAATCTTTACAAAGTCTTTAAGTGTAGCTTTAAGGTGAGACAGGCAAATCATTCAGTTCCCACCTGTTTGTCTTGAGTGTCTTTGATGGCATCTGTCTTGACCTCTTCAGGCACAACATACACTCCTTTATAAAACTCTTTCACTCTCAGCTCCAGTAACTCTGTCTCCTTCCGCAGTGTTTCAAATTCAGGAGCTGAAGCACTGGGTCTGGAAGAACTTCCACTGTTCTGTCTCAAGCTCACTTCCACCTCAGCCTCATCCAGGTCATCTTCATCCAGTTCCTCCACTTCCTGTGCAGAAACCTCTGTTCCAGAGGCATAATCAGACCCATAAAGTAACTTAATGGTTTCCTCAGTTCTCCACTCCATAAAAGTTTGTTGTAGATGCTCTAGCAGGCACAAACTGATGGTTGTAGGAGTTGTTTTAGATTTGTTATGGTCCTTCAACAAGCCTTTGAGGCCTGCAGCTCCTCTCTTACTCATGCTCACCTGAGTGATGTTCAGACCACTAGCGGGAGGGGTGGAGTTTCCAATCTCAGGCTGTGAAGGGAGGTTAGTTTCCTGTTGGGCTGCAGTGTCCTTCAGACTACATTGATTCAAAAGCTCCAGAGTTCCTTCAACATCAGATCCTGCAGATGTGGTTTTATTTGGTATAGACAGACAGGCAGTTGGGTCCGTCTGTGGTTGAGGAGTTTTTGAAGATCCACTTTCATCATTATTTTCTCCATCGAGTGTTTGTGTAGGTTCAGGATGTGCATATCGCTTATTTTCAGCACTCAACCTGTCCTCACTTACTCCGTCCCTCTTTGGCAGTTTTCCCCAGTGTACCCTCGCGTGTTTATGCTGTCTGGACACCACACTGGAGACAAAGTCTTGCTCAATGTCACTGTTGTCGCTCTGGTTGAAGGGAGGGGAGTCCTTGTGAGATTCAGGAACATCTGGGACAGGATTCTCAATGTCAACTTCTGTCACAGGTTTGTCTAACAACTTTATTTCCTGTCCAGAGCTGCCTCTGTAGACAGACGAGAATACATTGTGAGTCAGTGTATACAAATATAATCTACTAATTTCTTTAGAATGTTAAGTCACAGCAAACGATCTTCTACTAAACCATGACATTTCTCTAAGACAAACAAAACGGCATGTACATACCCCTCTCCTTCTTTCATCAGCTTAACTTCAGGAGGCCTTTTATAAAAAAGAATGTAACTTTTTTTAGAAATAAAAGGCTAAACATGAAATAAAAAATATGACAAAAATGCTAAATATCTTATTGCTGAATCCACTACTGCTCAAAAATGTGGTGTCCAAGTATTTGTAATTTTTTTTTAAAGAAATTAATACATTTATTCTGTAAGGACATACTAAATTAATAATAAAGATATTTGTAATGTTATAAAAGGTTTATATTTCAAACAAATGTTATTCAGGTTATACATAATAATAAGAAATTATTCTTGAGTACCAAATCAGCATTTTAATACAATATTTCTGTTTTTACTTCTGATCAAAATAAATGCAGTCTTGGTCAGCATAAGAGACTTCTTTCAAAAACATAATAAACCTTTCGGAATCCAAACTTTTGAACCGTAGAAAAAATGTAATACTATTAGTGAATACATATTATAATTGTACACTATACAACTATGAAATAAGTTATACTTTTACAATGTACAGTTATATATAAAATAGATATGTGATTAATAATAAATATTTTTTATTAATAAATTATACATTTACCTAAATATAATTAAGTTTAAGTAACACAGTAAAGTAATTGATTGAAAGATACACTACCTCTCGTCCTTTCTAAGCCAAAGTGGAGTTTTTGATATCTGGAGCTCAAAACATTTGGAGGCTTTGTAGCAGAAATTACTGCAAAAACACTGCAAAATTTAACAAACAAAAGAAAAAGATGACGAACTTGTCTGCTTAATCTGCTATTAGTTATTAAAAGAGAAATGAAAACAAAGCAAGGAATAAAATCATACCTTGCGCTCTGTAATATCATAGACTCTGTTAGTTTTGGTGGATATTTTAAACTGTTGAGTGGATATCTGAAATGTAATAAAATAAACTCTTATGAGACAGACAGAAACACAACTGATAATGCAAATAAAAAACGTGGGAAAGAAATGATGTTTACTGTGTAATCCCTAAAGATTCTTACATTAGTTAGTTTATTTGGACACTTAGGATATCCACACAGTTTAGCAATGGACCGTTCTTCCACTGTGTCTTTGTAGTTGGCAGGAGTGATGTGCCATGCCTATAGATAACAGGACATTCTCTTTAAAGCACAACAAACAACTATTTAAATCTCTATCTGAGCTGTATAGAGGCCAATTACAGTATGTGACTTACACAGTCGATGAGGAACTCCTCTGTCACACTGTCCTCCATCAGCCGCTCGACCACCTGCAGGGCTTTGCGCTCCAACTCTAGCTTCTGTCTGAGCGCCTCTTTAATAGCTTCCCTCCTGCAAACATTACACTCCATGTATTGTAACCTGTATCACTTTAATAACTATATCAACTTATCATATAAAGTGTTACTACAAAAAGTAAACAAACATACTTTCTCGCCTCATCCGCTGCTGAAATCACCTGAGTTCCTTTACCACCTAAAATTCAGGACAAATATTCTGTTAAAATATAAAAACAAAAACTTCGAGGAAAAATTCCATTTATATATACTACCTTTCTTCTTTGATTTTGAGGCTCGAATCTTTCTGGTCGCTTCCATGCTTGTTTTCTCAAAACAAAACTCCTTCCGCCTACGTCACAGCCCTACGGCAAGCAGCCAGCGACACGCTTCATTCCGCTGCAGTTTCTGAACATGCGGAGCTGCATATTGAAAGTATAGCTGTAAGTGAGCGCGCTTTTGCAATTTCTTTCTGGCTAAGTAGACGTATATCTTATTAACAAAATAAACGAGCAGCCATGCCTATACAAAGCTACGCGAAAGCGTAATCTTATTGTAGAGCTTATTTTGAATACGCCAGTCGTATAGAGATTTTAGCTATCTTGCTAATGACTGCAATAACCAGTTTTACATCAATACAGACTCTGTGAGGAAGACTGAGGTGTATTTATGAATCTTTTTTATTATATGGAAATTTTCTCTAATATGTGTGTCTGCTGTGTTTGTTAATGATAGCTGGACAGTGTGTGACAGTGAGCTGCTTTTTATAAAGATGTCATGATTGATCATGACGTCAGTGCACTCTTATTACTCTGTTATCAATTATAATATCATAATTTCTTTATACAGAAAGCCTTGATCACAGAAGACGTTTCTGGCCATCAAGATGGCTCTAGAACAGCTCTGTGATGTGGTCCAGAGATGTGTAAGAGTAAATATGTTCTACTGTACATTTGCAATGTGTCAGCTACACAAAGTCACCTGTGTATTCATTTTTTATTTAGCAAGCAATCAAGGATGAAGGCTTCTCACCGGAAGACTATGATTTATTCTTCACTGCAGGAAGAACCTGTATAGAGCAAGGCAACAGTGCTCAGGTTCTCAGCATCCTAGTTGATGAGATGAACAAGGTGAGTTGAACAGTGCCCTTTGTGATTCAAGTATGAAGAGGCCAAATTCAGGAAGCTTTATCCTTGTTTTACTCAAGAACATAGTGAGATGCATGGGCTGGAATCTGCTGGGGCCTCTAGTACAGATCCTCTTGAAGAAGGAAGACAGAAATCTTCCCCACTGCCATGCCATCCTGTCACATCTGCTGGAGGTTATTTGTGATTTGTTTTTTAAACTGTGATGAGATATTTGGTTATGACCAGCATGTAGTTTCCATGCTGCTTTCATTTATTCAGTGATGTTTTGTGAAACAGGTTTGCAGTCCTAAAGAGCTGCTGGTGGGTTTATTGGAGCAGGTGGAAGAGGCTGATACTGGCACCATCGCTGAGACAGTTACTCTTCTCCTCAAGCCTTTACAAACAGGTTTCTTATCTCTTTGTCACTGAATCATAAACACTGAAATTAAATACATTGCTTTTTTTAAACAAATGTTTTGTGGTGTTTCGAGTGTTGGTGTTTTAAGGGAAATGAAGTTAGATAAGTCCTTTATTTGGAAAAAGCTTTTGGTGTACTGCTGAAATCCTAAACATTTCAGCTATTAAAACCATCTCTGAGAAGTTTAGAGATTTAATTCTGATATCTATTATTCTTTATATTAGAGATTTAGATTTGATCTTTTAAATTTTTTTAATCTACACTACTGCTAAAAATTGTGGGGTTGTATTTTTTATATGTTTGAAAGAAGTCTCTTATGCTCAAAAAGGCTGCATTTATTTTGATTAAGTAAAAAATAACAATTATAGAGTTAAAACAGTAAAATTAGTAATTAAGTATTGTGAAATATTATCACAATTTAAAATAACTTTTTTCTATTTTAATATGTTTGAAAATGTAATTTAGTCCCGTGATTTAATAAAAAAACTTACTGACCTTACTGACATTAGAGTAAGTGTAGATAAACTCTCTAGATTTCACTAACTGTGAAGTAGGTGTTGACAAACAACTGAGTTGGACAAACACTCAGTTGTTTGTCCAACTAGTCGACCATCCTGTCCATCCATACTAACTCTTCCATGTTACTCTTTTTATGTATTTATTTATTTTTTAAATGTTGATGTTTGAAGGTTTATTGAAAGGATCCTAAACTAAATGACTCCTCTTTCCCCCCCAATGTCTCCTGACCTTCTCAGTGCTGCTGCGGCTGGGCATGAAGAAAGCCTCGTCTGTGGGCATGGCTCTCTCCACACTTCTTAGCCAGGTGGCCAGATTGCCGGTGCCTGTCACCAAAGAGCAGGAGGAGGATGATGTTTTTGGTCTGTGTCACTGCTGCACTGCTCTTCTACAATTTGTCAAGCCCTTTGTTGAGGAGATCAAGGAGGTTGTCAAGGATAACAACAAAATATCCAAGGACAATGAGCTCAGAGTGGAACTACTCAAGTTGTATGTGCCCAATTTGTTGTTTAGAACTATGTAGATTGATTTTTTAAATGTTTTTATTATGCAATATAGCATACAATTATAATATTGGCCATTTATTTCTTAATCATATTTTTTATCCAGCTGTATGAAGAGTTTAAGTATGCCTCTACTGGAGGTGCAGTTGAAAGATCCAGACACACTTCTGAAATCCCCTCTGAGAGACTTTGCTACAGAGATACTGGTATAAAATTGCATGAATGTTCTTACTTATTACATTCCTTTATTGCATTATATATTGCACTTAGACTACTGCTAAAAAGTTTGGGATCAGTAAGATTTTATAAAGATTTATTCAGCGAGGATAGATTAAATTGTTCAGATTTTTTTTTTTTTTATAAATATACTGTTCACTTTCAATGCATCAAAGTATCCTGAAAAAATGTTTCCACAAAAATGTTAAGCAGCACAACTGTTTTCAACATTGATAATAATAAGAAAAAAAATTTGAGCAGTAAATTAGCATACTGATTTCTGAAGGATAATGTGAAACTGAAGACTGGAGTCTTCTTCTGCCTTGCCATCACAGGAATAAATTGCATTTAAAAAATGTTAAAATAGAAAAAGTTATTTTAATTTGGCATAATATTTCACAATATAATTGTATTTCTACCAAATAAATTATTTGTTCTAAAAGACTTCTTTCAAAAACATTTAAAAATCATAATGAAACCAAACATTTGAACAATAGTGTAAGTTGCACTAATAAAATTGCATCAAGTAACAAAATTAAATTTAGAGGCATCTGCCAATGTATTTCAATATTACTGCCTTGATGTACATTTTCATAAGCTATCTGCATTATGTCTACAGATCATTTTGTCGAGTATTGGGGAGTCACTCCCTGATTTGTTAAGTCGTAATGTACTGAAAAGAAGGGAGGTCCCAGGTTTTCTTGAAGAGGAGGTAAGATACCCAAAGGAGTCACTGGCCTGCTTGTCCCACCTGCTTTTTGTGGATCATATAGCTGTGGACATCTTTCCAGCTGTTCTCAGGTGAAGAGTGAAGCTGTTGACCATGTTGATTTACATTTGTATTAAGAGTGAACACAGCAAATGTTTTTGCTAACATTTTTTTACATGTCTTTTTCAGTCCGATTTTTGTTCTGCAATGCAACATGGAATATATTGAGCTGCTGTTAAGCAGGTAATTTTAGACTTATGACAATAAATCTGAATATTTAAATGAGAGTCTCTCTGACAAACAAATTTTATCTGCATTCATAGAACTGAAGAATCCCGTCTGCAGAAAGGACTGGTATGAGTGTTCTTTACAACAACAAACCATATCATGTTGTATTTATGTTTTATACAGAGATTGATAGCAATAATTTATTACGTGCTATTGTAATATTCCTTTAATTCTTTCATCATAGGAATTATATGAAAAAAGTCTTAACAGAGTGGAAGATAACAGTCTACCAGTAGATCTTTTGGAGCTGAAGACATTTTTCAGTGTTCCACAGGTAAAAATGTTATAACTAATGATATTTTAACAATAGATTTGTGCGTCTTTTAGGTGTTCTAAGACGTTCTGTTTTCTCTTTAGAATTTGGTTAAAGTTATGACGCTGTGTCCAGACCAGACTTTGGTAAGTGAGACCTTTTGTGTGGAGGTAACTTGTAATATAATGTGGTTTGTGGCTTGTTATAATTGTTGATTTTGATTTGTCTTTGCCCACATCACCACAGAGAACTAAAGGCCTGAAAGTGTTTCAGCGGAGTATTGACAAATTCAACACAGAGGCCAAATATAAGTTTTTCAAGTAAGCTTTTATTCTAACATTTAAACATGAAAACTTCTCATTATTTGGTCCGACACAAAACATTGTTAATAAACATTGTTAATAAAAACATACTGTTAATAAAAATCACTGCACTCAACTTCAGTTTTCAGGGTGTCCGCGGGGTCTTGTCTTAAAAGTCTTAAATTTAGTTGTATCAAATTTAAGGCCTTAAAAAGTCTTAAATTGTACAAGAAAGTCTTAATTATGATTTGTCTTAAATTTCAGAATTGCGATATGGCTGAATGTGACGATTAAACTTCAAAAGGCTATGATTTCATTAAATAAACATGAGCGCTGCAGTTTAAAGTCCGGTGCTGCGCTGCTTCAGTGTTATATTTCAGCCAAACGCGACACCTGCTGGCAGAGATCAGTTAACAGTTAAACTAGTGCGCGTACGAGTTTCACTGCACGATTCAGTCTATTAAAATACATTTAGAATGATCACATAATTTAAGATATGGGGGCAGAAAATGTATAGCCTATATTTACGGTATATAATTTCATATACAGTTAATAATAACTCGAAGAGTGCCATCTTTTCTCCAAAAGTCAGCATGATTACAAGTGTGATTTTGATTTTATGCAACAGTTCAATAAACAATGTTAATATTGACTTACATTTTAGACACCATATTTCCTGCTTTTGCTCCATTTCTCCAACAAAAATAATTCCAAACACAGTCACAGCACTGTTTTGCGTCTCTGAGCAACATGACAGTGATTCGTTCCTGAATGAATCAACCGTTTAAATGATTCGGTTCAGTCGCAATGACTCACTTATTAACACTGACTTACTGCCACCTATTGGCCGTTTTAATTTCACATTTAAAGTATCTTCATTTTTTAAAAATAATTTCAAACATCAGTTTTCACCGTTTTATGTTTCAAATATCAAAACATTATTTATGCATATGTAACTGCAGGTTAGCATTCTGTGTCCTTCCGAGCTGCATTAAACAGTGTGTAAATACATCTAAATGCCACTTCATATGCATTGCAAAGATACATTTTGTTGATACTGATTTCATCTGCTTGGTAACAGCCCAAATGCAAGAATTTGACTCAAAAGATGATGCACACTTTTAGTAAAAAATGGCTTAAAGGTAAACATGGCCATAAAACTTGTTGAATTTTTTTTTCTATCACTGCTGTGAACTGACCACACAGAATATGAAGAATATCAAAAAAATTCAGGAGTCAGCTGTCAACGGTAATCTTTTAGATATCAGCACAATAACTCAATAACACTCAGCAAAATATCGTCTAACTATCGTTATCTATAAAATCCCAGAAAATATCAAGATATATTGTTTTGTCAATTTCACACACCCCTAATTCATGTTATTTAATTTATATAATAATTTATTGATAATAACTGCTAAAATCAATATAATTAATACTTTTGACTTATCCATTTTCTTAAAAGTGGTTTAAACTGAAATGTAAAGTTTATGTTTTATAAAACTTATAGTTTTTGTGAAAACTTGTATATGAATTGTAAATTATGCTTTTGACAGTCATTTTACAGTTTAATGGTACTATAGACATCACTCATATGGTATTAATTTTATTTGTGTCTTAAAAAAGGTCTTAAAAAGTCTTAAATTTGAGCTTAAAAATCCTGCAGAAACCTGGTTTTGAGTGCGTAGATCATAAAAACATACAGAAACTGTCCATGATATGTTAAAAGGGCAATTGTAACTTTATTTTTCATAATTTTGAATTTATGCTTCACAATGTGAATTTATATCTCGCAGAGTAGGACAGCTAATTAATAAAATTGATTATAATTGCTATTTAAAATAATGAACAACAAATTCGGTTACTGATAAATCATGTCTGCACTCTGTGAACAGAAAACATGTCAGTCACATTACAGTAGTAAATAATGCAATTTTGAAATGAAGCATATAAAATGTAGTGACACATTTAGGACACAGACTGAGCTGCTTTGGGGAAAGTGCCCGACCCAAGTTACCGTAAATGTGAGCATGTTTATATTAAAGGGGTCATATGATGCTTTTTTAAAGATCATTATTTTGTGTATTTGGTGTAACAGAATATGTTGACATGCTTTAATGTTAAAAAAACACATTATTTTTCAAATACTGTACATTATTGTATGTCCTCTATGCCCTGCCTCTCTCAAACGCTTTGTTTTCTACAAAGTCCCTCCTTCCAACAAGCGCAGTCTGCTCTGATTGGCCAACTGACCCAGTGCATTGTGATTGGCCGAACACCACAAGCACTGGTTGGAAATGTAACGCCCCTTTCCATAATCTCGAGCTTCAGCTTTCAAAATAAAAGTAAAGACAGTTAACAATGTCCTTAGTTTTACCATCAGTTCAAGCCCGAGAGGGGAACAGAGTTGCGTGACAGACACAGTGATGATGCTCGTATGCAGAGGTGTCAAGTAACGAAGTACAAATACTTCGTTACCTTACTTAAGTAGAAATTTTGGGTATCTATACTTTACTGGAGTAATTATTTTTCAGCCGACTTTTTACTTCTACTCCTTACATTTTCACGCAATTATCTGTACTTTCCACTCCTTACTTTTTAAAAATAGCCTCGTTACTCCCATTTCATTCCGGCTTGTCTTCGTTCAAAAAAAAATAAAAAAAAAAATACACTATCCAGATAATTCACGCCATCCGGATAGAGTGAATTTGATTGTGGTTGGATGAGAAGAATAAACACCATTCCGACACCCTATTGGTTTGTACGCGATCCATCGCACCTGCACATGACACAAATCACGTCACACTCCAGCAAGGACATAGTCAGTGTTGGGGTCGTTACTCAAAATAGATTATTTCTTAAAAGTTATTATTTCTCCACTACTGGCTCATTTATCAAACGGGTGTTTTCTCTTCGTCCTCCGCAAATTAAGCTACAGTAGGTAGTTCGGTAGAGAGACAGTTCTGCAGTTCTGAATCATGACCGGGATCTTTTATAGCTGGGACCGCTCCATCTTTCAGTATTAAACGATGTGCAAATCCAGCGTCGAATTGGGCCTTTTTTATAAAACGTTCGTCAACAAAACACTTGAGAAACTCCATTGCTGCCCCGGAAAAACAAACTATATCCACTGTTCACGTAATGGTGGGTTCTTTTGGGAAGCTGAACAAGGTTATCTTTTCCTCACAACCAAAAACACACTACTTTAGAGACATTCTTCCTGAGCGAGTCCCGTGCTGCCAGCCTGCCGATTGAAGCGCGTTGATGGGCGCGCTCTCGCTCTCACTCTGGTCGATGCGTGTACGGGCGCGTTCTTCCGGGAGAAATGCCCATATAAGGAGTTCCACCGTCGTTTACGTCATTAAGAACAACGATCGAAAAAAACTATCCGAAACTTGTACGAACCCGGAAGTGAGATTTTTGGCACAGAAATACTCTGTTATACGTCCAAATTTCTTTTTTGAAACTTTGTCCATGCTTAGCATGAGAATCCAACTCTTTAACAGTGTAAACAACTCTGAATGCATGAAACAGCATTGTACCCCCCCTTTAAAATGTATTTCTTTTTTTAACATTTAAACTTAGACCACATTATTAGATTACCTTTTGACTTCATGAATACACATAAATGACAGCTTAATGATTTTTTTTATAATATTATAATATATTTTATTTTTTAATATAATATATATTATAATTTATTATAATATTTAATATAATATTTTTTATACATTTGTCTATAATATTTATTTGGGATTTTGTTTTTTTATGTCATTTATTTGATAGTTATGTATACATTTTTATTTTAAATGGAAGAAAAACCTGTTTTTGACCTCAAAATAAAGCACGTTCCCTCTGTACATGGCTGTGGGGACGAGCAGTTTTGTGGTGCTTGGAATTCTTTATAATTAATTAAAAACAAATATTGCCACATTGATGGCTCAAGAAGGTGTAATTGTTCAAATAACACATTGTTTCATTTTAAAATATAAAAAATTGTAACCAAGTGTAATATTTCTGTAAAGGCTAGGGACAGAAAAATGGACATTTCCATAGAATGACCCCAATATATTTTAGGCTATAAATATGTAGCTATGTTACAGCTCTCCTTTGAAGCTCTTGTGTTTTTCTCCTTTTCCATATCTCCAATCCTATTCTGCTCACGTGATTGGAGATGAGTTTTGTTCCCACTTTTGTTGCAGTTTGCTGATTTTTGTAAAATAGCTTCTGTTTTTGCTTTTCAGATAAAATAGTGGTTTCAGTTTAATATGTTGCAGGCTCATTTATTAGTTATAAATAATTGTTAATAAATAATATTGATGATAATAAATCATCAAAAATTTTTGATTGTTTTTGAAGCTGCGGTTGCTTATTTGTCTCGCGAGAGTTGGCAACAGTGTCCGTGGCAGAGACTCAATAAGAGAACTCGAGCGAAATGTCCCAACCAAGCACCAGCGAGGAGGTTTGTAGCCAGGATCATCTTCCGCTCCATGAAACACGTTAATGCTCAGTAGTACATATATATGTTTTTTTTATGTATTTGCATTGTACTAAAATGCATTCATTTTCAATGGGCATATATGCGGCTGAAACAGGTAACCTAGTGCATCCCAAATTTTTCAACATTAACATTTTAATATAACATTATAGTCATTATGGCCTTTAGAAATTTTTTTTTTTTTTTAGGCGGTCGGGTAGTGCACAATAGGCCTCTGTGGTGCGGCCTAAGCTTTTGTCCTTAATGGCATTTATTTCCTTACATTACTTTTACTTTTATACTTTAAGTAGTTTTGAAACCAGTACTTTTACACTTTTACTTGAGTAAAAAGCTTGAGTTGATACTTCAACTTCTACAGAAGTGTTTTTAAACCCTAGTATCTATACTTCTACCTGAGTAATGAATGTGAATACTTTTGACACCAGTGCTCGTATGTGTTTGCAAACAAGCCGCGATTAAGACGGCACACAGTGTCTCCCTGTCATGACTGCATCAACACTATTGCGTTAGTGAAACCACGCCTTCTTTCCTCGCGTGAACATTTGGGCGGCATTAAGCAAATATTACCACACCGTGATGTAGACATGTGGGGTAGAGGGTGACACGGGAGTGGATTTTCAAACCTCTCCCGTCCCACTCCCACAAAAAATAATCTCTTCCCGTCCCAATCCCATGAAAAAACTGGGGGAAAATCCCGTCCCCTCCTGGAAGAATGACTCCCATTCCCTCCCACTCTCGTGTTGTTGTTTTTTTGTTTGTTTTTTTTGGCCGAAATCTGTCAGTTACAGTAAAAATATAGTAGGCTACAGATCACAGCATTCCCACCTTAGTCGAATAAAAACCCAAAATGTAGTTTTTTGTTATTATATTGAACTGAAAGCCAGTTTATGCACAGTGTACATTGCACAAATTAAATTTCATGTAAATCATCCGTGCTAACACACACGTTTTCTATTTGAAATTATTTTTTTTTCATTTGAAAGTAGACATTTTACTCTCTATAGATATATTTTTCAAAGACGGAGTTTCGAAGTTTCTCGCTCAAGTTCACAGAGACCTAAAGCGCATCCTGTTTGCTTAAAAGCCCAACGTTTCGTTGTTATTCTGAGTGCACACAAATAAACGTAGAGTCCTTACAGATTCGAAAGATTTATTAGGCTACTTTTATCTGTATGACCAAAAATTACGGAGATTTTAAGAGCAAGTGAGCGCACCAGCGCCTGTCCTGCAGCGAGCACGCTATTCAGCTTCCACTCTCCACACAAACACTTCAACAGCGCACATTTCTCTAGATTAACATCATATTGAGCGGCCATGTAAAGTTGCTACTACATGCATCTTTCAGATGAAAAGCCATATTTGAGGTTGATGAATGATATGTGAGCGTTTGGGTGTCCTGCCCGAGTTTATTACCACATAGACCAGCCGTTAACAATCTGTCCATAACGGACTGCGTCATTCACTTAACCAGCCACACCAAAGCAAACAGGAGGAGAGCATAAAGAGACAGGGCAACTAGAATTGAGTTCAGAATTAAAATATACAGTTTATAGTTTATTTATGTAAAAGGTATATTTGTGTGTAAAGTTGGGTATCATTACTATTCCCGGTCCCGCCCACTCCCGATTAAATTTTTTCCTGTCCCGTCCCAATCATGTGATTCGTAGTCAAGTCAAGTCACCTTTATTTATATAGCGCTTTTAACAATACAGATTGTGTCAAAGCACTTAACAGTATCAAGTTGGAGGATAGAGTGTCAGTAATGTATAATAATAAGATTAAACACTCAATTTTCAGTTAAGGGTGTTTCATTATTGAATTCGGAGATGTCATTGTCTAGCTAAGTTTAGTTTAAATAGTAACTGTGAAATCAAATTTACTATAATCGCTAGAAATTAAGTGTCCCCAAACTGAGCAAGCCAGAGGCGAGAGCGGCAAGGAACCAAAACTCCCTCTGAGACAGAATGGAGAAAAAAACCTCGGGAGAAACCAGGCTCAGTCGGGGGGCCAGTTCTCCTCTGGCCAGGATATTATTGTTTATTCATTGTTTACTTATTGTTTTAATTACATTTTTAAATGTATAAATGTATTATATTTCTATTTTTATATTGTTGCAATTTCTAACAATAATAGTATTATGTAGTTAGGTATTTTATTATTATATTTTTAATTATTTTAATTATTAAAATTATATTTTAATTCGTAGCGATTTTCTTTCCCATCCCGCGGGATTCCCATGACCCGTGGGATTCCCGAAAAAATGTCAGCCTCTAATGTGGGGGCGTGTTTGAATGAGCCGTTTTAGGGGGGCGTGGCAGAGTCTTAACTTTTATAAAGAATATCTCTTTGGTTTTGAGACTTTAGTCTTTGCAACTTCAGGGATCTTATCTATGCACAATCAGCTTGTAACCCTTTAGGGGTTATATGATGCGATTTCAAGTTTTCCTTTCTCTTTGGAGTGTTACAAGCTGATTGTGCATAGATAAGATCCCTGAAGTTGCAAAGACTAAAGTCTCAAAACCAAAGAGATATTCTTTATCAAAGTTAAGACTCTGCCACGCTCCCCTAAAACGGCTCATTCAAACACGCCCCCACATGTCTATGTCACGATGTAGAAATATTTGCTAAGGCCTGGTTTCAGTAACCGCAGTAGTGTTGATGCAGTCATGACAGGGAGAAGCTGTGTGTTTCTAGGCGAAAGCAAAAGCACATTATTTGGCCTTCAGAAAGTTGATGTATTTAGGAATCATTAAGATTACTTACAACAGAACAGCACAACCCAGATGTTATCACAACGCATTTTATGGACGACCGTTTCGTGAACCTAGGAGAGGAGGTAATTCTGACTTTGCTATGACAATCTGGCGCTTCTGAATCAGCGACTGTATGTATGTTGTATTTGCTATTGACTGTTCAAATGCGGAGTTTTGCGCATTGTGTGTGTGTGTGTGAGAGAGAGAGAGAGAGAGAGAGAGACAGGGTCACAGTGGAGTCAGCTGTCTTAATCGCGGCTTGTGTAAGAGAGAGAGAGAGAGAGAGAGACAGGGTTACATCACAGTGGAGTGTACAGTCCGTCAGAAATCGTCTTAATTGCGGCTTGTTTGCAAACACATAGGAGCATCATCACTGTCTGTCATGCGACTCTGTTCCCCTCTCAGGCTTGAACTGATGCAAAACTGAGGACATTATTAACTGTCTTTACTTTCATTTTGAAAGCTGAAGCTCGCGATTATGGAAAGGGGCGTTACATTTCCGACGCGGCTTGTGGTGTTCGGCCAATCACAATGCACTGGGTCAGTTGGCCAATCAGAGCAGACTGCACTTGTCGGAAGGAGGGACTTTGTAGAAAACGAAGTGTTTGAGAGAGGCGGGGCATAGAGGACATACAATAATGTACAGTATTTGAAATATAATGTGTTTTATGAACATTAAAGCATGTCTACATATTCTGTTACACCAAATACACAAAATAATGATCTTTAAAAAAAGCATCATATGACCCCTTTAAGTGATTCAAAACATGGCATAAAGTTTATTGTGGCCTGCCATGTCAAGTGCTTTGAAAGATGCATTTAATGCATTTGATTTGTTTTCCTCGCACTGTAATTTTACAGGTGTATGTTTGTCTGTAAATGTTAGAAAGTCTCACTTTTATGTCCATTTTGTATAAAGGCTCATCCTGGCCCATCCATTTTTGTAAATAATGGATTAAAAGGAATAATTTCTCTAAAATTTCTCATGTCTGTAGTAAATCCTAATGGTAGTTTTTAACGACAAATAAGAGTTTGCGCTGGCATAGGCTGCAAGTAAATCTGGCCATTAGTAAAAGATTCAGTAAATGATATTCTTCCATTTTCAGGGGCATGTTGAAAACAAGTCACCATGCAGGGGTGGAGGGATATATAATCAAGAACATCAAGAACCAGATTGACTTTTCACTCAAGGTAAGATACATCATGATATCATGTCAGTTCATCAATATTAACCTTCATAAATTTGTACCCCCATTGATTGTTTTGATATTGCATTTTTTTAGCCATGTAATGGTAATGATTGGTTCCTGGGTAAACATCTGCTGCCACTGCTGCGGCTAGTGCTGTGCCTTCCACATGGACCTGAAACAGACCTGCTGCAGAACTTAGACTGGTGAGACCCTTTAAACAAACCTGAGTCTTTCTGCAACTGCGGTTGGTTCAATGGCAGTCAATTTGACTTGACAAAACTGCTATCAATATCAAATAGGATCATGGAATCACTGAACCTCCTGAGGTACATGCTCATCCGAGATAAAGAATGGGAGAATGAGGTAAGCCCATTCCATCCTCTAATGACTATGCAGTACATCAGTAGTTCAACCAAAGTCCTGGGAGCCACTAGGGGGCATTAGCACACTTTCAATCTATTTTAAAATAATTTAAAATAAGAAAAAACAAGCCTTAAAAAGATAAAACGACTACAAATATTAATAAGAAAAAATATATGAATCCAATATCATATTTATGGTACTATTATTGGGTAACAATTGCTGACCAGTGTTATTTTAGTATAGTAGAGATACTGTTATAGTTTTTATTAAAATGTTGAATTACTTTTTAGTTTTAGATTTTGTTTTCATTTTAAATTTAGTTAAAGTTTTGTTGTGTGTTTTTGTTATTGTAAATATTTATTTATTTATTTTTAAATGTCTGTATAGTTTAGTTTTTAATCATTTTATTTCAGTTTTGGTTTTAGGTAAACAAGTTAACAAAATGAAAATGAGAAATAAAATGCAGAAATAAAACAAGTTGAAGTGTTGTTTGTTTTACATTTTATTTCTTTGAAAGTTTATTTCAAGTAACAATTTTTTTTATTGTTTTAGTTTACCCTGTTGCTGAGAAATTGCTATTTGTGAGAATAGAAGTAATCACAAACGAATAGAAAAGTCACTTAAATTCAATGGTGTAATTGATTAAAAAGTGGAATAAGTGATTGAATAAGTGGAATTTAATTATTTAAATTATTTATAATATTAATAATAATAATAGTATTATTATTACTATTATTTTAATATAATGCCATAACTAGTTTCTGTAAATACAAAAGTTTAAAATCAGTCATTACAGCAGGAATACCAGAGGGGCCTTTGAATATTGTATTTGTCAATGGGGGGGCCTTGTAGTCAAAAAGGTAGAGAACCACTGCTCTACATGGCATAACAAATTTGCACATCATATTTTTTATGTTTTCTTATCTGTTTAGACAGGAATCTGGACAGAGCTTTATAAGATTGAGGACAACTATCTGAAGCCACTGAGGACCGGTCTGAACATGTCCAAAGCACATTATGAGGCAGAACTGAAGAGTGTGAAAGAAAATAAGAAGATCAGTTCAAAAGGTGCAATACACTCTCATTCACAACATTGAGCTCACTGAAAGTAACCATATTTAACATATTTATGCTGTGTGAATGTAGTCTGTCTCATACATTTTCTGTAGTCAGGCTGTTGACCCTTTTTTTGTTCAACAGATTCTAAAGCATCAGTCTGCACAGTAACTGTTGACAACGAGAAGCTGCCCAACATGACACCAGAAATGCAGATTCAGGTATATTATTTTGTGTATTAATCCACATTAGTTCTGTTATACAGTGGACACAGTTAACAGTGTTTGCATGCCACTTCTGCAGGTTCTGCAGTCAGCCGTCTTCACATTTGAAATGATAGAGAGTGTCTTGGCAAGAATTGAGGAGATAATCGAGACTAAAGAAAGACCCCTGTCGTGATGTAAGAGACTGTATGACCCCTTCAACATCTTTCCTTTTGGTTAACATAGTCACTCTTCTTGAAGCAGATTCTTTTAAAGACCCTACAAACGAATCACAGGGATAGATGATGCCAACGGCTCTATGGTGGGGAACAAAGCATGGACTTTTGATTTGCTTTATTTAGCAGTATTTTCTCTCTGTCCACTCTGGCTCCAGTTGCGCATCACTATACAGAAACATATTAGTGTAGTATATAGACAGTGAGAAAACACGAAAATCTAATTTGTAACTTTTTTGGATAGATTTTCAAGGTTTGACCACTGAACTATGATTGTGCAAATTTGTTTGTACATGTCAAGATACTTATGTAGAAAAGTCATGTTAGGTCACCTATAAACGTATATGACAGTACAATATGTTGTTGGATTATTATTTTCAAGCTTGAAATGTTCAGCTTTGTGTATGTCAGTCACAAAAAACAAACACTGTGAACTATGCAAAAGTATTGCACAGATTAAGATTGAAGCGGAAAATTGCCTAGAGCTTTAAGATGCTGTTTGTACCTGCTTTTTTTCATCTTTCTTGTCTGTGAAATCACTGCTCTTTTGTGAGGTTAATATTTAGTAATGTTGTTCTCTTCTGATTTTGCTTCGAGTAAATACCATTGTTTTCCAGATGTAGTTTTTCTTTTCTCATACAGAGTCTCATTCACTAACCATGTGTAATGCACATTTTTTAAGTGAAATCAGTGTGCGAGTGATCATGATTCATCAAAAGCTTTAGTTTATTCAAAATTTTTAAGGATTTTTTTAATGCAAAATTTATTCTATATGTACAAAATAATTAGTAACAACCAAAACCATGTGTATATCACAGTATCACATTTGGGTGGCCTTATAAAGATACAATTTTGACATATTGCTCCTCAGGCACACATTCAGTAATCAAAATAATGTGAAAACCTGGGAAATAGGCAATATTTTTTTTACCACCATTTGCCTTCAATACAGCTCCCAACCTTCTTAGAACAGATTCATATAACATTGGAATATTCAGAACATCTGCCAATTGCTCCAAAGATGTAGAAAGAGCAAATCGGTTTCTCATTCCTTTCTCCAAAACTGTCCACAGTGGTTTGATAATATTTAAGTCATATTTTCTGTCCACGGCAGATGTGGAAGTTCATCTTTGTGATCCTAATGTCTAGTTTTTATGATTGCCCTTTTTTTTAGTTAAGAGAAGTTGCTGCTCTTTCATGGATGTAGGCTTTGTGAAGTTCTCTGCCACAGCTTGTACTATAGTACCACTGCTGAACAACTTATACTACATTGATTCACAAACTACAGCGTACAGACAACAAAAAAAGATAAAAAAAATTCCCACTGTAGCTGTCACAAATGATATTAACTCCTATAATATACAATTATAATAATTGTAGTTTTCAAAAGGGTTCATAAATATAATTTTATCCAAAAATGTGTCAGAACCTTACATTCAAGAAGTACTCTCTAAGAGGAACTTTAAACAATAAGTGTGAACATTTTATTCTCAAAAGTGAATTTTAAGAAACCCCAAAAGTAAGACTAATAAATAAAATATCGCTGTACAGCATGTAGTTAGAAAATAGATGCATAAATGTAACTCTTTACAGAATAATACAAAATTAGAAGGCGACACAAAAATTAATCAGTCATATCTTTGAAAAGTGGATGCTGCAGTGCCATAGAAGCAGTTATCCTCGATGCCGGGTTTAAATCTAAGAGTTTATCCAGGAGGTCATACACATCATCAGGCACTTTATCCCAGCCCATCTCCTGCAGCTCTGCACTGCTTTTGAGAGAGCTCTTATGCTTCTTAACAGGACTCCCTGCATCCTGTTTTCCTTCTGCTGGGTTATGTGAGGTTTGAAACTCCGCAGGAAGTAAGCCGTCATCCCATGATCGCAAACCTCTTAGAGTCTCACAGAGGATCTTCAGGTCCAACTGAGGAAGCTCACGACTGCACACTATAGATTTACCTGCAGTCAGACATACAAAATTATATTCAAATCAACTTAAGGTACAAGAAATAAGATGAGAATCAATGTACAACATGATCCAGAGACATCTGTACTCTTGAGCCCGTAGACAATGACTTACCGAACGTCTTAGCAGCCTCTATTGTCTCTCTAGATCCTCGAATGGTCATGATCTGAGTAAGAGCGATCAGATCATCACTGGCTTTGAAGAATGGATACCTCCCACTCAGCAGCGACAGCAATATGACACCTGCTGACCACATGTCAATAGCTGCAGAGAGATGTTGCTTCATTAGTCAGAATTTATTATTGATTCTGTGAAAATAATATATATCCTTTGAAACATAACTAGACAGAATTGAACTGATTATGAAATGTACATCACACTGAAAGTGCAGCCACATTTACTGTTGCTTGGTGAAATTTTAGGCAAAATCTGGTCATTTCAAAAGTAAACCGCACAAATGAGAATTTTGTGTTCCCCGTGCAGATTTGACTTTTGTTCAAGTTGGTCATGTGAATTTGCGGCTTTGACCAACAGCAAGTTACTTGGTTTGAAAAGTTACTTCTGCAAGCACAATACTTAATGCATCGCTACACTATTGATAATGAACAATGCATCTTTTTAACCAGTGAAATCGAAACCAAAGTTGATATCTACTTGACATCTCTGTATTACAACCATGAAACATTATGTTGTCCAATCCTCAAATGATGACATTAACACAGAATATCAAACAAAGAGTTCTTGATTTGTGTCCAATTTTGACTTATGTTTGAGTTGAGTTTTGACTTGATTTGTTTCAGTTCTGATTCACTTGAGTATACTGATGTTGATTCAGTAATCACTGACAGATTCAGTAGGTGATTTTTTTTAAAAGTTCATTCAAAGAAATTGACTCATAAAACTCGTTTGTTTGTCAATCAGACTACACTAGCCATGATGATAGTGTTTGCTTTCGTGTACATCAAGTGGCATTGTACTTTTCAAAGTAGAAAGTTGGAAACTTTACAAGTTGAATGGAACACACCATTGGGGATAAATCACTCCCCGAATAACAATAAGAAACAAATAAAGATGTATCTTGGTAGCTTTACCTGTTCCCTGGTTAGGGCACTTAGTCAGGACCTCAGGAGCCCTAAAGCCTGGGGTACCAGCCCTTGGAGCCACCTGCTGTTTCCTGGGAAAAACAAAACGTTCTTCACTCACTGCACTATTAAATTAATGCTGTTAAGCCTGACATATGAAATAATATTCTAAAAAAATATTTTTTAAATGGCACAGTTTATTGAACTACTAGACAAAATCTAAATAATGTTTGCATTTTTTTATTGTGGGGGGCAAAACATAATGCAATGCAATACAATGATGAATGAGAGATGTACAAATAAGTGTACCTCAAAAGCCTGATGTATCATATTTGACACTCATATTTTGCCATGATTTTTCTAAAAATGAGGATAATTCACAATGTATAGATAATCAAGTAAACTTAAATTGCTTCAGTCCAATAAATGTGCATCTTGAAATACTACATTTTAAGTAAATGTAGTTATTCCTACACTTACTTAAAAAGCAAAAATCAGTACAGATTGCACAGCTAAAAGACCTAAAAGTGTACCTAAAATATGTAAAATTGTACCACGTCCAGAAGGTTTTTACAATTATACTGAAAGGACTTTTACTTGCTAAAAAAAATTCCTGCATAGTTTTGATAATTTCTAGGCCTTAGAATTTGCATATCAATTAAGATTAAATAGGCCTTATACAAATCTGTAACTACATGACTTGATTAAGAGCATGTACCTGGACATGCAGATGTTGCAGACACAGTCAGTCATGTAGCAGTTGCAGGTGTGACTTGGGCTGACGGCAGGGGGTTTGGGTTTCTGACTCTCAATGGGGGCTTTCTGTCTCTGATTCAGTGGTGCTCTCACTGGTACTGAACGGTGTTTTGAAGAAACAATCTTGCGTGGAATTAATTCCTCTCGTTTTGGTTTTGAAAGCAGTCCCTGAAATACAATTTGACAGGTGAAGAGCTTATAGTTATTCAGAAGGTGTCAGACGCAACCAGTGTGAAAATAGATGCTAACCTCAACTTTGTCAGTGCCAGGTTTATGAGAGTTTGTGCCATTTACGTTTTTCTCCCCAAATACAGACCGTGGTGCATTATCAAGTTCCAACAGTTCCTTTGAGAGGAAGGACATAAGTTTTGACATAAGTTTCCCAAAATAAAAAAAAAAATATATATATATATATATAAGTATGTAAACTTGGAAGTACAGTATTCCCCTAATTTGACTCAACCATCCATCATATTAAAAACTTAATTTACTTAAAGAAACCAGTGCAGACACCTTGCTGTGTTTAATGCGTGAAGCTGGGCATGGTCTTTTAGCAGGTGCTTTAGTGCTAGACTGGAAAGCAGTGTTTCTGGTGTTGGGTGGTAAAGGCACAAGTTTCTGTTTCCCAAGTGCTTCCTCCACCATCTTAGATGACCCGCCACCTTTATGAGCTTTTGATTTCACCACCTTCAGCAGTTCTATCTGTGTATCAGGAGTGCCCTGTGCCAGGCCAAAGTCCACTAGAGCATACCTGTGGAAAGTGAGAGATGGGAATCAGCATGCCTCAGTTTACTTGGATTTATTCCTGTGGTTATCAGCCTTTTTGATTCCAAGGCCCCCTTAGTCCAAGACAATATTGGAATGCCCTCCTATCCTCCTCCAAAACTGATCATGTAACATTGTTATTGTAACATTTCGATTACAACCCCTCCACCCCAAATTTTCAAAATTCAAAACTAAATAGACTATTATGTTTATAAATGTCTATAAATCAAAAACTTTGACACTTCAAAAAAACATAGTAAACTTATTCCATATGGATCGATTAATCCAAGTCGGCAACAGAAATCTCATGTTTCAATAAAAATCATCTGTGTTTTGAAGACGAACAAATGTCTAATGGGTTTGAAACAGCATAAGTGTGAGAGAAAAAAAAAATTATATTAGGAAAGCACAATATTCAGCACCAAACTGTTTATGTCAATATTAAAAGTAATTTCCCCCACTTTTACATTACGATTACCTTTGCTATCATCAACACTCATTTAGCTGGTTAATAAATTGTTACCATTATCTTAAATAAGCAAGAAACTGTGGTGACTACATGTGTTTCAGGAAGAGACTACACTAGAACCACAGAGACAAGAACATCAGATACATACTCCCTCTTTTGTCGATTGAACAGGAAATTAGTTGGTTTGATGTCTCGGTGGATGATGCCAAACTTGTGAATGTGTCTCAAGGCTTTGAGCAGGTGGAAAATGTAATGCCTCACATCCTCAAAACTCAAGGAGCCAACAATATCCTACAAGGAATTAAGACTTTTGGGTAAAATCTTGGGTACTGGGTAAGCAATTCATGGTGTATCATTATTTGGGGTAAAAGCACATACTGCGGACACTTACCACAAAGGTTTGATGCTCCATGTATGGCATGACAATGACCACGTGATGCTCTTTCCTGAAGCAGTATGTGACTCCCATCACATTTTCTTTCCCTCTGTGGAGGGAAATATAATAGATAAATCCTCTACTGTAACTCTGAAACCCAAGACTGTTCCTCACAAGGTATCTCTGCCAGAAATATGAAAAAAATTCAAAATATGAAACTATTTTCATCACTCACCCAGCAACAGTCAGGCACTGGAGTTCAGCGGCTATACGCACAGGGTGACTGGTAGGGATCAGGTGTTTCAATGCAAACATCCTTCTCGACCCGTCGGTCATCTGTGCCTCCGCCAAATACACTGAGCTGAAAGTACCTGTAATGACAATAAAGGTTCGCTAATCAGCAGATAGAAAACGAAAAGCGTGATTTTAGTGCATTCAAAGATATCCCATCATACAGTATTTAAGCAGCAAGAAATATAATGGCAAACCTTCTCCAATTTTATCTATGATACGAAAAATTTGAGACAGCTGCGGCAGAACTTCATACAGGTATGCAATGTCTGTCTCAACATCCCCTAAACAAAAGAGAATCAGGTAGGTTTAATTATTTTGAAAAACAGTCATAGTCACTAAACAAGCATGTCCTTGAGAAAAGGAAGTATAACTACTGAATGCAATGTTTTCGGACAACTAACTGCATGTTAATTCCAATTAAATGAGAATGTATTAGATAAAGCATACTGCTGAATGTACTGACAAGCATTTTAGGAAATCTAAATTATACTTTAATGTTAGTGCATTTATATACATTTTTATGTTAATGCATTTATATACATATTTAATTAAATGTAATCTCAAATAACACATTACAGTTCAAATTATAATCAAGTACATGAAAATGTGTATTTCTTTAAGGCACAAGAAAAGATTATTACGACTAATATTTTTATGATTACATGCGCTTCTTTCTCACAAGGGTTCCCGCATATTGAAAAATTGTTTCACTCACTGGGAATTTTGTGTTGGCTCCTGCCCTTTTCAACACTTTGTTGAGTACTCCTCTGGACAGTCGGAGCTGCTTCCATTTAATCCCACAAAAAACCAACAGCTATAACAATGTGGGAAACTGTTGGATGATATTAAATAGTATTATTACTCATTTACAGCTTAACTGGGATATTACTAACTGTACCCAAACAAGGCCGGCCAACAAACACACACACACACACACACACACATACAAAATAATAATAGTAAAAAAAAAAACTTAATATACCTTTTAAGGTCGTAAGTTACTGCGGTAATGAACATATTATAGCTTAACGTTACCTGTTTTTGTTTTGTTTTTTTGCTTTCACCGAGTTTGAGAAACACTGTATCTGCACTGACATAAACGGTTACCGCGTAGAGTTCACAAGTTAACTTATGGGCTTATTTTGATATTAAACACTAAATGCGTCACCCTGTCAAACACGTTTATTTCTAAAAGAAACAACGAAAATTTTAATATACACAGACTTCGGACTTGCTTGTGAGATGCCTCTCTTCCCGACGACTTCCAAGTCCCGCGCTAAAACAAGACGCAGATCACGTGACCACGGCAACCTCCCGCTCTCTCTCGTGAAGCCAACACGGAAGTGACTAAAACTGCAATTCATCGACTGGCCGCTAGAGGCTGGCTGCAAAAGCGAGTCAATCCCATAGACTCCCCATGTTAAAATGCCCAATTTTACAGCAGAAAAAAACATTTACAGCCTGGTTCAAAAAATGATTTTGGTCTATATAGCTAATTTTGCCCTTCGTGACAACTGTGAGGGGGTGAATTTTTTTAGAACTCATCCGTTTAAATTATATTAAGCCTTAAAGTTCTGAATAATTAAGGGCGTGGCCACTTGAGTGACAGGTGTATTGCCGTTCTGGGGTGCGTTTCCCAAAAGCATCGTTAGCTAACTATGGTCAGTTCCATTGAACTCTATTGGTAAAGACGGAACTTGCGACCATAGTTGTTTTTGGGAAACGCACCCCTGCTCCAGAGAGTGAAACTCCAGCCTGAACGCCAGCAGGGATAATGCTCCGAATGATTGTGAATTAAACATCTCCGATGACGTTCATTGCTATGGATTTTATCGACTTACAAGAAAAGGAAGGAAACGGATTTAATTGTAAACAGTTATTGATTTTATGTGTGATACGTTGTCACGGCATTTGAGTCCTCGCGTACAGTGCAGCCCCAGACTGACAGCTGGCACTGAGTGCATAATCTGCATTATAAAATTAGTGTTGCCAAGTTATCTAGTCGTTATTGCTTACAGTGCTTTGTTATATGGAACAGTTTGTTAGATCGCGATCTATCTAATTTGTTTGTCTAATGATGTGCCGACAGATGTATAAAAGTACACAAGTCACACCGTAATTTAAACGCGGTAGACTTTAATGGACAGTAAAACAAAGGCAGAATATCCTATAACTCCAGGCTGGCTGGCTGGCGTTATGTCTTGACAGGCGTGGTTTCAGCTCAGCTTCACCCACGTCCCGCCTTTTTGCCCATTTTCGATTATCCGGGAGTGACGCGCGGTGACACGCTGCCAAGATGGCGGCGGTCGGCTCCGCCCACTTTAGGCTTCAAAAATGCTCCACCGAATCCTACGGGTGACGTCACGGACACTGCGTCCATGTTTTTTACAGTCTATGGTTATGCTGTTTGGTCCAAGAATGCAGTTTCACCAACTCAGACAATGCGCAGTTTACCTTTAACAAAGTTAAATTATCATATACAACTATAGCTGATATGAATTTAACGATGGCTGACATTTAATATGGAAGTTTTATCTCTAGTAAAATTAAAATTATAAATCGAACGCCTAAATACATTTCTCAAAATAACAGTTCAAATGATGAAGACAATGTAAAATGCAGTTTAATTTCCCCATTTGATGAAACATTAACATGTGTTTTTTTTGTTTGTTTTTTTAAATATATTTTATCATTTCAAACAACTTAATTAGAATTTATTATCGAGCTATTAAAAAGGCGTTTCACTTATTGGTAAAATGTTGAAAGATAGATATTACACATTTGTATTATTTAGTGTATTAGTAGTTTGAAGACTGAATTGTTTTTATGTTTTTACATTGGCCTTTTGTCCGTGACGGGTAACTTTAAGAGGGCTTTTATATTGAAAAAGCTTTATCTTGCAGAGGCTCGCTCTCTTCCGGTGTGAAGTAGAATTCAGTTTACTATTGTTTTTTATTGCTGCCGTACATTTCCATTCACTGATGTACAATGCAGTAAGTGAAACATTAACTGTAACTAGAGCTGCTGTAAGTAAACTATCGTTCATATCAGGTTTTTAATCATGGAAAAGTTTGTAGTTCGGTTACCAATGGCAGACAGGGTGAAACAGGAACCAAAACAAAAGAGGAATTACAAGCAAGCAACCTTAGAGTCTCTACGGGTAAGTCATTGGTTATTTTACCCTGGCCATCATTTTTCACCAGGTGTGGTTTTATTCATGTAGTCATCTGTATTTGTTCCAGAGAGTGGTCGTGATTGAAGACATTGAAAGGTACAGGTCAATCCTTGAACTGCCTGGCCAGACAAAAGAAAATATGATGGAAGCCTTGAAGGAGCTGGATAACAAAATGCCTTCCAGAGAAGTGCTGAAGACTACCAGAATCGGTAAGAGTTTATTGTTCTTTTATTTTTTATTTTTTTATCTCAGATGTTCTTGTTCCCCTTTTTATTTCTCAATCTCATAGATATTGAGACATTTGAAACATAGATATTAGTCAATTGCTAACATTTGCCACTGAATTAGACCTAAGGTGTGGTATCCCCAAAAATCATTCCCCCTAACAAAATTAAAATGAAGAAAAAATGTCACATTCTAACAAATACTATTTAAAATTCATACCACTTTCTCATTGGTTTCAATGCAGGACACACAGTTAACAACCTACGCAAACACTCAGAAGATCCTGAAATCAAGTCACTAGCGGGGGAGGTGTATAAACACTGGAGGACCTTCATTGAGGAACATGCAAATAAACCTACTATAGAAGTTCGCTGTGACAAACAGACAGAAAGTTTAAGGAGCAATGCAAAGAAACTGCTATCTGAAGCCACAGGGCTGAAGGTACTGATTCTAACTGGTCATTACAATTTCTTAACGACCTATGCTTTCAATAGTTTATTGCTATATAAAGAATTAGCTTCAAGGTTGAATACCTCTGCTCCCAACTGTGCTGTGCCTTCTAATTTCAATCCAAAAAAGTGATGTTCTTCCGCAGTATTTTTGTCTTGTTTTCCAGTTAATTTACTAGAGACGTAAAATGACACAACACAAAATCTTCTTTTCTGAGTAATCGGTAAAAATGAAGTGAGTTTATAATGAAAACAAGAACAAATCTGTCAATTGCCAACTATTGCTTAATTGAAAATCTGAAATTGTATTACCTCAAATTAAGGCTTTTCAAATATTTTAAGTTGATTTTTCTGAGCCAATTGGCAGATATTTGTTTGTTTTAATTGTAAATTTACTTCATTTTGATCAAATTCTCATAAAATTTTAGTTTTAGAGTTTTAGACATTTGTACTTCAAAACAAGACAAAAATACTTTAGGAAGCACACATTTTAGCAGTGTGATCAGTAGCTGTTATTTCCACTGTATATATTCTAGTGGTTGGGAGCAGAGCTATTCAAACCTTAAGCTATCTCTTTTTGCAAATTAATTAAAAAGTAATCGAGATCTGAAGCGAGTTTTATTTGAAGTGTTGCTAATGCAACTCATTGTGCGCTTCCTAGAAATAAACATTTAGAGAACATATTGACATATTGTGTTCGCTTTAAATTATTCCCTAAGAAAGTCTTAAATGTACCTTTAGAAATGCTTCAGGAACCCCATATTAAATATTATCATGACATAGTTGTACTTTAAATTCTTATTGTACATAGATAATAATTATTTTCCTAATGTTCCAGGTGGAGCATGGACTGGTGGAGAACATAGAGAGAGAAGTTTTTCACCAAAGCTCTCGACTTGTTAGTGGAGCATACAGAAGGACTGTGAGGGCTCTCGTCTTTGCACTGAAAAACAGGCCTGACTTGAGAGCGCAGGTCAAGGATGGCAAACTACCAGTTAATACATTTGTAAGCAGTCACAAAAAGAAACTGTGAAGAATTGAAAAATTCAAATATGGGACCTCAAGAAAACATTTATCTCTTTTTAACTTTCAGTCTTGTTCTTAAATACAACATTTGACTTTCATTTATATTGCATTTGTCAGTACGTTCTTTCCAAAACAGTACAAAAATAGAGATGTATCAAGTCCTTATATATGCATTGTGTGGCACACCTATAGAAGCACCAACCACACAATAGCAATTAACATGAGGATCACAGCGAGAACACAGATGCTGATGAAGATGATGTCACTGGTCTCATGAGGTTCACTTTCTTCATCGACATTCTTGTTGTTTGATTCCTTGGCCAGACGGGCCAGTTCATTGAGCCGGTTACGCTCCTCAACTGAGATGATGTTGACCATTGCCACCTTCCTCTGGGCATCACATTGCACCTCATACTCCTGAATATTCTGCTGCGATCCATCAGAGTAGTCGATGTAAAGCGAGTTCACCAGCATGGTGATGTTTTGACGTTTCTACAGAAGATCACAAAATATGGGGCAACATTAATTTTAATTTGAACAAAACCATATTAAATCTAGTCTTTAAGCTGATGTAAGATATATCAGATATTTACTAACATCAGCCACTGAATTAGACCTAAATCTAAGACTGTCACTTAAAAAGGTGTGGGGTAGGAGAGGTGTTTTAAATGTGGTATCCCAAGAAATCACTGCATGAGTGTCTCTTTGTCTTATATACCTGTCCAGCAGTTCCACAGTTGACAAAACGGGCTAGAATTTTGTAGGATGTTTCTGTCAGCTGGGCCGAACAGGATGGATTCCCAAGATAAATGTTCTCACGGCCCAGCTGGGGCAAAGCCTCTCTGGAGATCTGAATCTGAAACTCAGTTCGGGTGCAGCTTACATTGACTGGCACCACTGAGAGACACAAAGACAACAAAACAACTATTCAGGTTGAGTTTAATGTGTTTACAATAATTATGTAAAGAATCTAACAATTATTTTAGTACTTTTGAGGAATATTTTGGGGAATAAATGCAATTCTCTTTTGCCAAACAATGTGATTGTTTTAAATAATAAATACTTTTGAAATGAGTCTTATGAAAGGTGTTCACACAGACTATTAATTACTTTTCACTGGTGTTTAGTAATTGACTTTAAATTACTTTTTATAAGAGTCCTTAATGTAATAATGCAATTATTGGCCTTAAATCTACACTGTAAATTTTAGTTTTACTAAATACACTTTTAAATAAATACTCATTTTTAAATAAATACATTTTTTTTGTGGGAAATGGCATAGATACATTATTCGCCTGTGTGCCTACTCATAGTGCCTAATGGTCTAATGTCATTTATGTTAGAAGAGTGAATTCAAACTATAAGTGAGCACTCACCTCCTATATAGGAGGCTGTGAATCCCTTAAAGGCATAGTTCCGGTCAGTGCTGAGAACAACCAATAGTTTATTTCCCTTAGAGGTCAAAGATGGAGGCTGTTCACTGCCACACCACTGACCCAACAGAGTGTCTGTCTCGCTGTCCCCATCGTACACAGACATGGAGTCATAGTCGCACATGTCGGTCAGGCTGTTTCGATCCTCAAGCTCCAGAAAGGGGAAAAATAGCTTAATCCTGTAGCCAGCTGCTAAAGTGATTGTCCAGTGACAGTTGATGTTGTTGGGGTAGATGTTTGGGTAGTGAGGGCTAGTAAAGTTCCCACTGATATTTTTGAGAATTTGCTGGCACTCTCCTTTAAAAACAGGAATATCAAGGAATATGTATTTGAAATTTTATTTTATTGTGATAATATCTTGTTTGAAAACATGTCTCACCTGAGTAGTAGTAGGCTTTAAAACCTCTCCCGCCAATATTAAAGTCAGATTTGAAGACCACAAGCAGATGGTTTGATGTGGTGACGGTGTTGGGAGGTCTCTCATTACCACAGTAATTGCCCAGGTGATGGTGTTTAACAGAGGGGCCATCAAAGAGAGCCACGTAGTCGAAATTGCACCCCTCATTGTTTTCCATCTGGAAGTCGAGAAACACCAGGCTCACTACACTCTGATTGGACACGTGTACAGTCCAGGAGCAATCTGCATTGTTGTTGTACTCTAGTGGATAACCTGGGCTTGAGATGATCCCCGATAGACCGGTCAAAACCCCACCACACGTATCTGATTTTGAGAAAGGAACAAATGAAGTTGACTATAAATTTATTTTTATTTTTACATTAGTTGTAATAATAATAATAAAAAAGATCTGTCATCTAGCATGCTGTCATTAACCTCAAAAATAATTGAAATATATTTCTTAGTTTGAACTTAAAACAAAAAAAATGATATGGGGCAAGGCATTCTGGAGGCATTAAAAGCAGAAATGTGCAGCTCATATGTTTGTATACAGTGCTACAGACATAATTTCGGTCAATGGATTTACTGACTTTAACCCTTAACCCATTCAGGTCATTTTTACCTGGAAAAGATTACTAAAATTAAAGAAGAAGAAAAAAAAGATTTTTTTTTTTTAATATGGAAACCAAACTTGTGAAATACATCATTTAAAAAAAAAAGTTTTTTAATGTATTTATTTTGAATTATTAAGTGTTTAAGAATACAATTTTTAAGAATTTGTAGAATTTTGAAGAGATTTGAAAAGGTCAAGTAAAAGGAACATAGAGTATGTTGTTTTGATGTAGAAAAAGATGTAAGTTTCATTAATTTGGACTGTTTTGAGCAGTCTTGAGTTATATGTTCAAATGAATTGAATTAAATCCATCAATTTCAATATATTTCACTATAAAATAGTAATATGTGGAATACTAACCTTTTTTTAATGAGGGTTAGCTGGTCATGACAGTTGAATGGCTGGATATATCAAGGTTAGTAAGCAATTTCATCACACTAGACTTATATTAACAAATAATGTTGAAGTTTTGTGGCTATACTACTGAAACAAGGTGTATTTTAACATTTATCCCTGTGCAGTGTCTTGCCCCTAGACTTTAATTGTAAAAGGACTGCAGTAAACACAATATTTGCTTATTTTTACAAACTGAAGTGGTAATTATTGTCTGTTGTAATCAACTGCATATTAATTGATATTGCACCTGGAATCTTCAGTTGCACTCCTCACCTTTCCTATAGCCAACCGAGAAACCCTTGCGTGCAACATGGCGGTCTGAATGGAAGATGATGGACATGACGTTCCAGGATGAGCTGAACTGAGGAGGAGACACATCTCCACAGAATTTCCCCAGAAGGTTGCCTTCATCCTCTGAGATGCCATTGTATATCTTGATGTAGTCATAAGCACAGTCTGTATGGTATTCCAGCTCGAAGTGGTGGAAGGTTAACAGTACGGAAGAGCCTTTAGAGACCACTATCAACCAGGTGCATTCAGTATCATAAGGGTACAGGCCTGGAAAATTAGGGCTTGACACATTGCCATTGCTTGCAGAGAGGATTCCTCCACATTTAACACCTATAAACATATTATACTGTAAAAAATGCTATGGTAATTTTCCTTATAGTCTATAGTGAAAAACTATAATAGATCTAATTGGATATTTCATGTAATTTTACACTGAAATACTGCTAAATTTACAATTTTGTAAAAAGTGAAAAGGAACAAGTCATCTTATTACCTCTTTGACACTTCACATTTGATGTTTTTTTTTTAATAATCGAAATAAGCTATGTTTCTTTTTAGTTTTATGCTTATCAGTTATGTATAGGGGTTTATGTTACATCTTATGTTGTTAAATTAATGTTAATTGCATTATTTTTGTGTCGTGTTTGTTACCATGATACCGTACACGGTACACATTATATAAGTACCTCACCTGGAAAGGCTACTTGTGATGAGTTTTGATTCATCATTATTCATCAGGTACAAAACTGTTTTTAGTATTTCAGTAGCCAGGTTAATATTACTTGAGTTAATTCAATATGTTTTTACTGTAAATTTAAGTTAAATCTGTAAAACCTAAAATGTTGATGCCATATTTTAATGGTATAGTTCTGGCAACCACAGATGCTTTTTTAGCACAAATATTTACATTAGATTTTTTTTATAACAGTGTACAGTTGAATACATTTTTATCCAAAGCAACATACAAAATACATTGTATTCAAGATCTACACTTTATAAGTATGCTTTTCCTACTGAATATACTTGTTTAAGCTAATGCTCAGAAATGCACAGGCATTAAAAAACTATCACAGAATCATCAAATTTAGGAAGCTGCCATACAAACTTACAGAAGAACTGAGGTGTTTACAACGATACAACATTCATAAGGTGTACACTTTCACCCATGAGTTAGGAAGCCGCCCTACCTTTCTTGGAGGTGACTTTTCCAGCAATGAACAAAACATGAATGAAGACAGTCATCCTTAAAACCATGTTGTTTCTTTTAGTTTATAGTGTTTAAGTTCTTCTGCACATACTGTCCTGCAGGGTTCAGAGAGCAGAAGTAATAGTAAAGCTTCTCATTCTGTGGCCTCTCATTCTGGGGCAATTGGATAGGTGGTCCACTCTTTGGCTCTCTGACTAAATTTTAATGAGGACTATCAAATGCACGCAGGTGGCTTGTCAATACACTGTTTGGAGAGAAAGGCATGAAAAGTTAATGAGTGTATCGTGCACATGGAACAAGTGGTGTGTTTTAAGTTGGTAAGAGGAAGAGACACACAGATGACCACATGTATTACAAGCAGTGTAACACTGCTGATGTTTTAAAGTTTAGATGACGCGTGAAGTTTAGACACAAACATTATTACATATCCACAATTCAGCAAATTGTGCTATTCATTAATTTTTTTTAAAGGAGGGTAATTTTAAAACATCATATAATCAACTATATATCTCAACAAGACCAGATGAAACTTCTAAATTATCTAAGCTAGCAGAGTGTGTTAAAAATGTAAAAGATTGGATGACCAATAATTTTCTCCTATTAAATTCAGATAAGACAGTGATATTACTTATTGGACCAAAAAACAGTACACAGAATCTCTTGGATTACAATTTGCAACTAGACGGATGTCCTGTTTCTTCCTCTACAGTCAAAATCTGGCTGTTATATTAGACAGCAACTTGTCTTTTGAAAATCATATTTCCAATGTTACAAAAACAGCATTCTTCCATCTTAGAAACATTGCCAAGCTACGGAACATGTTACCTGTTTCTGATGCAGAAAAGCTAGTTCATGCATTCATGACCTCTAGACTGGACTATTGTAATGCACTGCTAGGTGGTTGTCCTGCATCTTCAATAAACAAGCTACAGATAGTACAAAATTAGAGTCCTTTCCATATTACACAGTGCACTGGAGTATCAGTAACAGTCTCTGTTTCTTCCTCTGGGGGCTATATTAGATAAATAATTATTAGTCTGTTTCTCTCAGTCTTGGGATCTTCTCATGTTACAGACAGATTCTTAATTTCCAAACAATACATTGCACCATCCCAGTTGCTCAAAAAAAAAAAAAAACCGTGAAGCGCCATTCCCGCATCTGCGCCCGCGACCGCTCGCGGCTGAATGCAAATTATCATAATTGATGGACAACTATGCCCCTGAAAAGACATCAGCAGTCCGGCGCCAAGAAAAAAAAAAAAAAAGATGAAGACCCTATTGCGTGCGTCACTTTCAGATAGGCTACATTCATAATCCTGTGAAACTTTTTTGGGTGTCGAGGTTAATAACGTGTTTTAATGTCGGTAATAATTTCACCAACGCATCTAATATTCTCTCCGAGTTTCCATGTTCCCTAACGAAAGTTAGCCATGGTTTTAACACGAATACATTTTTTTTTTTTTATTCATGGTTCTTATAGCCATGGTAACCGCAAATTAACCATGGTTTTGTTACTTCAAATAATAATATACAAAGAAGTATTAAGATAATATTTTTTGTGGTTATAAAAACTAAGCCAACAACAGCCATTAAAATGATTTAAAATGCATTATATAAAAACAATGAGGTAACCCTGCTGAAAAAACAATAGAACCATCACAGAAAATTCTAATACCATCACAAATAAATCACAAATAAATCACAAATACCATTACAAACGTTACAAACCATCAATTTTTAACCATTATAACCATTAAAAAATGGTTTTCTGTAGTGTGTTTTGGGACATATTCAATTAGGATTTATTGGTTTTAACAAGCCACCAATAGAAGGTGACCAATTACCAGTTAGAGACCAACAGAGTCCATTATGTTTCCATTAAAACCAATACAAGTCCCATTATAACCAGTAAAACCATTACACATTTTGTGATGGTGTCTATTGTTTATTTTTTTGTTGTTGTTTTTTCAACTTTACATGTTATAAATGCCTGCAAAGGGAGCCAGGTCATTGCTGCTGTTACACTTACAGGACGATCATATCCTTGTTTATATACAGTATACCTTTATTTAACCAGGAAAAAGACTCACTGAGATTAAAATCTCTTTTCCAGGAGTGTCCTGGCCAAGATAGGCAGCCGAGTTAGCATATACAAATAAACAACATAGTTACAACAAACATTACAAACCAACATTTTAATAGGCTATTGACCAAACATTTCATTCAAATATCCACTTAATCTTTAATTTCTGGCCACCTTTTTGCTATAGATGACACAGCCTCTATAATTTCTTCAACAAAAAACATGTGGACATCACAACACTTACAAAAATTAACCATGGTATTATCGTAGTAAAACTGCTTAATTTTCTTTTGTGTGATTTCTGAATGCTTGAGACTATAAAATCATTCAGACAACAGTATTAATAAAATAATAGCCATAGGTAACTGTCTAGAGCTACAACTGTAATTTGTAAATAATACAATTTAATTACAATTTATTTACTTTTATATTTTATTAAAGTTCTATTTTGACCCCTATAGTAGGTGTTTTTTTATTTTATTTTATTTTTTTACTTCCATAATATTTGGGGGAGGGGGCACAACAATACAATCCTGCTTAGGGCACCCATTTGGCCACCAGCGGCCCTGGGTGAACTGAAGAGAAGAAGCACCGTCATGGAGCTGTGAATCTGAAGGACCTGGAGAGATTCTGGATGAAAGAATGGTCTCTGATCTCTTAACCTCATCAGGCATTATAGGAGAAAGCTCAGAGCTGTTATCTTGGGAAAAGGACGTTGCAATAATTGTGGCCAACATGAACAATACAATACAATACAATACAATATAATATAATATAATATAATATCAAACAAATCTTCAAAGCAGACTTTTTTTGCACTGAATTAAAATGGCATGGAAATGATACTTTATTATTATATTATATTTTATATTATATTATATTTAACACCACCAACAAGTCATGTTCATTTACATTAACACTAAGTAATATTTGTATTTATTAAATAGAACATGAAGGAAAATTTACAGCTCATTAAGTCAAACTGACACATATAAGGATTGTTTGTAATTTATTTGCAATTTTATGATTTTAAATTATTTGTTTTAGTCTTTTTGAGTGGAACTCCCCCAAACCAGAAGTGCCTCCCATAATTTAAAACACAGTAGTCTCAACAGGAAAAAGGTGGGTCCCTCTTGGTGTCCCTGGGTGTGAGGAATATTTTCTCAGCACACTTTAGGCCCCTAATACCAACTGAGCACCATTTAAATGTATCCTTTATGAACTCATTCTGTAATGGCTACTTCCAGCAGGATATGTCGGCGTGCCACAAAGCTCAAATAATCTCAAACTGGTTTCTTGAAAATGACAATAAATTACACAAATGGCCTCCACAGTCACCAGATCTCAATTCAGTAGAGCATGTTTGGGATGTAGTGAAATGAGAGATTTGCCTCATGGATGTGCACAAAGAATTACAGCAGTTCAGAGGGCAAAAGGGGGTCCAACCCAGTACTAGCAAGGTGTACAAAAGTGGCCAGTGAGTGCATATTGCCTCGAGTACGTTTATGCAGTAACCTGCAATGATCGATAGATGGCAGTGATGCGTAATATCTGTTACGTTCACCGTTTCCAGAAGAAGACAGACTCCACACGTGACGTCGCACAATCATGGCCGCCTCCTGAGTGCAACGAAGAACATCATTTGGTTTTGTTGTACACAGACTAGTATATTAATTTCAGACACCTATTATACATGCTAGTAAAAATGTTTAAAGCAACAATGCAAAGAATCAGCACGTCGGCTCCTAAAATAACTCAAAACTGTAAATCAACAGACTGTCATAGTGTCCTCATTATGACCCCTCATAGACGTCGCTGCTTATCCACCAGCTCTTGCTTATATGGGAAGATTCTTCCTAGGAAAACACCTCGAGTGGTCCATGAAATAGCCGGACTGGAGCCGATCACTTATGCCGACAGGATGCACTTCGTCCCTGGACTGGCAAAGCCGACGTTTCCTCCCTGGGAACGTGGATGGAAAGAACCGTATCACTATCAGTCCCCTAAACTAGAAGATATGCCTCTGTATAAAGACAAACCATGTTACATATTCAATCAGAGGACGAATGTGCTGGAAGGTAGTTATAGTGTTTCTGTGCATTTATATATATATATATATATATGGGTGTGTGTTGTGTATGTATTATTTTATACATAACATAATGTACTGTGTATTTGCTTAAACTTTGTTTTATATGTGTATAACAGCAGATAATTTGTGATTGTGATTTGTGTGTAGGCGTTCGACAAGCCCTCTGGCTCAGTAAGTCAGTCCTCATTAAAGGGTTACCTGATCAAATTGTCACCCTTGCTGAAGATCCAGCCAATCAGATTGAGAATCAAGATGAGAGAGTACAGAACGCCATTAAAAATTCCAGACTGTGGGACACCACAGAACACCGGCCACCCAGAGAAAGGTTCTGGTGGGTACCCTGACTGTATTACTGATCTCACTTCCGTAGTCTAGAAACAAGACTTACCTTAAAAAATGGCTTTATCTCAAACATCATTCCTTAATTAGAAAATGATCTTCATTAATGAAGTAATGACACGTTAATAAAATAACTGGACAGGCTATCATGACACCAGTGACTTTAAAAAAAAAACTAGAACACACATATGCGCTGACCATCTGTCTTTTGTATATATTTGTATTAAACTCATGAGCTTGTTTAGAGTTTTCAGTGTTGATCATTTGATTAATGATTTTTTTAATAGTTATTGAGCCTGTGTTTCTGCTGAAGCCCAACAATGTTTTGTTTTTTACATTATTACATACTGCAAACTATTTCATAACTTAAAAACCATCCTTCTTTAAATGAATTGGTTGAAACAAAAAAGGAAATTCTGTCGTTTCCTTGCCCTCATGTCATTACAAACCTGTATGACTTTCATTCTTCTGTAGAACATAAAATATATTTTTAATATTCTCTAAAATATGATAAACAAAAGCTCAAACGTGCTTGTTTAATGCTTGAGAGGTTTGGCCTTGTGCCCCAAGCAAGCACGTAACTTTACAAGTTAGAAAGAGAAAAACAGCAATACTTTTGTGCTGTTAAAAATAAAATGCTAGAAACTGAACAGTAAACCTCGCAAGTTTGACTTTTGCCTTTTGTCTTAAAAAACCCCAAAAAAACCTGTTCAGTTAGGAAATTTGCACATGCTCAATATGTAAACAACAACCACAGTTTCCTTTTTGTGGGTAAATCTGGTGGTTACTGAAAATAGTACCACAACTAAGTGTTGTCTATGTTATTGATGAAAGTTTGTAAAATAATGTGTGTTCATCTTGTGATTGAATAATCATTCAGTGATAGTTATGTTTAACAACATTATGTAGATGGTCATCCATATATCACCAATGTACCCTGTTAATTACACTGTCAGCAGTGATAACTATAAACATGCCATACAGTGTGCAGTTCACTTCATCTTTGCACCATAAACAGACTCGCGGTTGAATGAAGCGTGCACGCCAGCTACTGTCCCCTCTAACCCAGCGCTTCATAATTGGCTCAACAGCTTTAATATGGAAGGTGGCATTTGGCCCGGGCCGTGTTGCTCTGATGGTGTTTTGAATTTAATGACGGTCATTAAACACGGGCCAGTCTGCATCCCCAGCAGGCAGCGGCTCTGTAAAGCCTTTATTAATTAATACTGCTCCTGGGAGGTCTGCCATTCATAAGAGCCTCTTTGATATCTCTCATCTCCCCGGTTAAAATCTGCCCTTTGGTGGCTGTTTTATCTCCCAACTACTGCTGGCCCTTAACATTTTCCTTCTCACAAAAACCCGTCACATCACGAGCATGAAAAGGCCATAATGACATTGACACGAAAAGACATGACTCTTGGGAACATGCGTTTGGTGAATTGGAAATGTTCATATCCTATTTTGTATGAACCATCAAATAGTTAATAAAATGAGTTTTATGTGTATTTTCTTTTCCTCTATAGTCCCTCGCTCCTAAACAGACTGCTTCACCTGTGTGGAGGCCTGCAGGTCACTCATCCTGAGCTGGCTAAGAGGATTCTTGCTGAGAAATACAGTTTAGCAGCGACCTGGCGGAGAGGTGGGTTTATATTGGGCAACAGTCTGAGACCAGATTTATACTGCTACAATACTCTGTTTATTTGTAGATATTATAAACAAATATTGTTTCTGTATATACACATACACATAGAAAGGTTTGAGATTGTATGCTCACCAAGACTGAATTTATTTGATCAAAAACATTAAGAAAGTGAAATAAATATTTTCTATTTGAATATATTAAAATGTGATATATTCCTGTGATGGCAAAGCTGAATTTCAGTATTATTACTCCAGTCTTCAGTGTCACATGATCCTTCTGAAATCATTCAGAAACTTATTATCATTGTTGAAAACAACTGTATAGCTTAATATTTTTGTGAAAACAGTGATTTCAGAATTCCTTAATGAAATAGAAACAGCATTTATATGTTTAGATCAAAAATGCATTATTTAACCACTTCTGTTAAATAATATGCAAAATCCATCTGTTCCCAGGAGAGGACGTGTTTCAGGTCAGAGGTCAAAATGGGTTGCTGTTGAACTCCATGACCCCTTTACCGGTGGTGGCTGGACAGGAGCAGATCCAGAGCACTGCTGATCAGGCTCTGGAGACCTTCTACCCCATTGCGCCCACCATTGACCTTCAGAACACACATGTTTACCAGGAGAAGAACGACACAGGTCAGCCACTGACTTCATTCACAATCACTCACAGCATTCCTGAAAAACAACAACTGAAAGTCATTTATTACAGTGGTCAATCAGTCAGTGTTTCTTAAATCAAAGTGACTTCTAGCATGTTTAATTTGAAATAATTTTCACATTATGGCAAAAAGAAATATTAGCGGTTAATTAATTGCTTGCTTCCATTTTGACAGGATTCAGAGAGGACTATCCTTACCCTCATGCCCACACTCTCTTCCTGATGGAGATGGGAAATACCCCAAAACTCCTTCCTGAACAGCTCCGTGCTAAAATGGTTATGTTCACCTTTGGAAATGCGCTGGCTCGAGCACAAGCCTTGTATGGGGTAAGATCCTTGCATCTTTAAAACATTGATTACAACTATTGATAAGGGCTTGGCAACATGTACACTGCTGTTCAAAAGTTTTGGGACCATAAGATGTTTATATTTTTGTTAAGAAATTAATACTTTTATTCAACAAGGATGCATTAAATTGACCAAATGTGACAGTAAATATTTTTTTTTAACTGGATTTTTTTTTTGTTTCAAATGAATGCAGTTGAATGAATGCAGAAAATTTCTATTCATCAAAGAATCCTGGAAAAAAAAACTATCATGGTTTCCACAGAAATATTAAATAACATTTTGACTTGGTTTTAAACGAGGCTGTATACAGTATACTGCTAATTGGTGTGAATCAGTTCAGTTCAGTTTCAATGTTTTTAACATCAGTAAAAAATGTTCGCTAAACTCTCCAAATGGTATTCTTTTAGTGCAAAATGTATGTGGGTAAATAAGTGGTGTTTGTTACTGTGTTTTCCTATATTGGCACATATAAATAAAAATGATTCTAAATCATTAGGGTTAGATATAAGCTTAAATATTTACTTTGTACTCTGCATGTTCAGTTGAGTTTGTCAGTAATGATATAAAGCAAAAAAGTAGTTTGCAGATGTTCTCTCATCTTTCTGCAGAAGGAGCCCAGTGTCCTGGAGAAGCCCATCGTGGTGCAGAGCATGGCCACTAATGGCCGTCTCTTCCAGTTTGTGGTGTTTCAGCTCAACACGACTGACCTGCAGTCTGACAGTGGAGTGAAGAATCTGGCATGGGTGGACGAGGACCAGCCTCTCTATGAGTTTGCCAAGGTCAAGCCTCTTATCAAGAAGAAAGTGGTGCAGGTAAAGAGTTCATTCAGATAAATTAACTTGGACTATCAAGATTTAAATTGTTCTTTGAAAGAAATTAATACTTTTATTTATAAATAGTGCATTAAATTACCAAATTTTTTTTTTTAAATAAGTGCTCCAAATTGTGAAAAAAATAAAAGTTGTGCTGCTTCTTTAACATTGATAAGCGTTTCTTGAGAATCAGATCATATTAGATTATTTCTGGAAGGATCATGTGACACTAAAGACTGGAGTAATGGCTGCTAAACATTCAGCGTTGACAACAAAGAAATAAATACATTTTAAAATACTTTAAAATAGAAAAACATTACTTTAAAATGTAATATATCAATATATTACTGTTTTCCTTTTTTTTTTTATCAAGTAAATTCAGCCTAGGTAAGCATAAGAGACTTGAGTCAAAAATATTTAGAAAAATCAGTAGTGTATGGCCTATCCAACATCCAAAACAAATTTTAACTTTATTTAATGGCAGGGTTCTTAAATTTGGTTGTTGATATTAAATATGGTTAAACAATGTATGCATTTGCATTTGTTTTTGACCATCTCAAGACGAATTGTGCTGTGCAGACAGCCACTGTTTATTTTTTGCTTACAAGGAAACGTTACTTGCTTAGAGAGTGCTGAACAATACTTGGAATTCTGTGCTCAACAAATAAGAATTCCAGTAACTGAGTTGTGATATATAAGAAGGTGGTGTCAAGTTTTGTCATTGTTGTTGGTTTGTCGACTGAACATGTCATGCTCTTCATTATAGGTCCCTGCTGGTTTGTCAGGATATCAGCCTAACACCTTCAAGAAGTTCCTGGCACTCTACTTACATGGAGCAGTGTGAACAGACCAAAGCACCTTTGCCAGAATTATGCTAGTTATTTCAATATGTCAAACTCCCATAATTGAAAAAATAAATAAGAACTGTGAATAAAATGTTGGCAGTTGAGACTAAACATGATTGTTCATTTGAATGTCTCTTAACTAATATTAAAAGAAACATTTATCATACATATTTACTTGCAGAAGAGATGAGACTTGAAATAGTTGTATAAACAAAAAATAATTTAATCATAAAAATTACACAAGTCATTTCACTGTGTATTCCAAGGAACATAATACATACAATAAAGGCTAAACAACATGATGTAACAGGTCAAGTAAGGCGGTACAATATTAAGACAGACTAGGGAAGAGAAACCTTTAACAAAATATATAAACTCGGCAAAAAAAAGAAATCACCCATTTCCCAGCATACTATATTTTAAAGATAATTTTACAAAAATCTATTTTTTTTGGAAAGTGTTTAAGCTGTTTTTCAAGCTTGTTCAGTGAACAGGGAGATGGGAACGACAGCTAATCGTACTCACAGCGGCTAACCACGTGTCCCCCCAGATGCTCAGGAACTTGCAAATAACTTTGTGTAGTGGTCACACAAGAATTTTTACTTTTGATATAGACACCCCCTTTATTCAGGGACTCAGTATTCCGTTTCTGTTCACCACATCTGTGAAACTTGTTCAGTTTGTCTCAGCTGTTGAATTTGTTAATACAAATATTTACACATCTCCAAAAATTTGAAGGAAATAAAAGCAGTTGAATGTGAGGGCATTCTTTCTTGGCTAAGTTTAATAAAAAAAATAAAAAAATTTTTTTGGGTGTTTGCAGCACGTTTTTAACGGTGACTAAGGGCAAACAGCAATGGGTCAAAACAATACAACAGCACAAAGGAAAATGAAAACTAAGCCAGTGAGATAAGATGCAGTGTTGCATGATGAAGTGTTGTTGTGTTTGACAAAACTCCCACCCAAAAACAATCTTAATTTCATGTCATCATCTGAGTGTCCCATGGAAAAATGTCCCATATTAGGCTCATTAAAAGGCTTCAGCAGTAAAATCCATTGTTATAAAATATCATGAAATTGAACAGTAGTAGTAATTTTACTAACAGTCCATTGTATTTCCCAAGTATGCGATGAAGGAAATGATAGCAGAATGATATTTTGTTTTGTCATTCGCATTGGTGCATATCAAATCCACTGTAGCCAAAGCTGTTCCTCAGAATTAACTTTTTAAAATATCAAAGATTAGATCCTACAAATACTCTAATGGAATGTTACACAAATGCTGCACATCCTCGCTGAAGAAGTACATAGTATTCTGTACTACATCCACAGTGTAAATGTGGTCATGGTCCTGAAATTTTGATATTCACTTAACAAAAAGAAGCAAGTTTATGTTGTCTTGGTGTGTGTGGGCTTCTATGTTTAAATTATACGAAAATATTAGAGTGGTTTAAAATGATGGAGCTCTCATCTCAGACACGTCCTTCCTCTATCCGTGCTGAAATGAGAAGCATCCACCTCATCCGGAGCTGCAGTAGGATTTGGTTCCTATGAATGTGTGAGGTTAGACTCACTATGGTTCTTGGTGAGGTTGGTCCTTGTTCTTTAAGACATGTGGTGTCTTGGTGCTGGAGCTCATCCTTCACACGCTCATTGTCATTGTCGGTGAGTACTGAAGGAAGAGAAAAGTTCATTTATACAGGCCCCCCAAAATCCACAAGTCATATACCCAACCTCGGGAATTTAAATTCCTTTATCTCTCCCCATGTTCGGAATCTGGGTGTGGTGTTTGATAATTCCTTAAAATTTGATAAACAAATTAGTGCTATAGTAGGTTCTAATTTTTTTCCATCTTCGTTCTCTTTCTAAAATCAAGTCGTTTCTCTCAAAAAGCTCTCTAGAGGTTGCCATCCATGCCTTTATTACATCTCGGCTGGATTATTGCAACTCCCTTTACTCTGGTATATCAAAGTCTCAAATCTCGCGGTTACAAGTAGTTCAAAATTCAGCAGCTAGATTCTTGAAGGGGTGCAAAAAGTTTGATCATGCCACTCCCCTCTTGCGATCATTGCATTGGCTGCCAGTACACCATCGAATTGAGTTTAAAATCTTGCTACTTGTCTATAAATCACTTATCATTCAAGCACCGTCTTATTTGTCTGATTTACTCCACCCCTACACTCCGGCGAGGGGACTAAGATCAGAGGGCAAACTTCTCCTCCAGACCCCTAGAACTCGCTTAAAAACCAGGGGATCTAGAGCCTTTGAAGTGGCTGGCCCCACGAAATTTAATTACATTTTTCCACCAAAATCTAATTTGTTTGAAATGATTTGTTGTAATCTTGTTCATACAACAGATAAATTAGGTATATACATACAAAATAGACAATGTAAATAGGCAAATTATATATGTAATAGTTGCAATCCAGCCGCTACATTGTGATTTTAACATCAGTAGCCTACACTCAAAAAAATAATTAATTGGATGAATTGTAATTGAGTTGGGCCAACTCAATTTGATCAAATATAGTTTAAATGAAATTGATACATTGATGAAGTGATGTTTTTATGCTTGCTAAAACATTTAACTGGATAATAAATTGTTTCTACACTCAAAATAAATTATTTGTTGGATTTACTTAACTTAAAGCACTAGCCAACTTGTTAGACATAGCATATGATGATATTTTTACATCCATGGCATGCCCATAATTGTTTCTTTGTTATTAAAACAACTTTGCTTCATGTTAGCTGGTCCTCAACCCAAGCACATGCTCTACACTTTACCACAATGGTAACCCCCAAAACACTAACATACCAGAAACTCTTTTAAATACAAACATAAAAGAGCATTAAACATTAACAAGTCTCCCAATTTTATCATCTAAATAAAAAATGCCTAAAATAACATTTTATTTCAAGATTTACTCTCCTTATCCAGCCCTGTGCAAAGCATGATGGGAAGGGGAAATCCACTTCCTAGTTACACAAGTAAATCATTTATGTTCTTTCAAAATGAAAATATTGAGTTGAGCAAAACGCAACTGTTTCGAGTCAGTTTAACACAATGCAATTGTATAAATGGGAAACCTAACATAATGGTGTTAAATGAAAATTATTTTTTTAAATAAACTGAACAGTGTTGGAGAATCATTTTTTTGAGTGTGTGCTTTTGAATGATTTTAATCTGCTTTCGTTGTTGTATTGGTCCCTGAATGGTTTTAATTTGTTCACTAATTTTCTCTTCATTATATATTATTGTTTGTTGTGCAGCACTTTGGTCGGCCTTGTCTCATGCTTAAATGTGCTCTAGAAATAAAACTGAACTTGAACATATGTTTGTGTGTTTGGCACTCACGTTTTCATTTTGGAAAGAGTGTAGGAAACTTCCACCTAGTTCACTGTCATCTCGTGGCGTTCCTGGCGGGTTACTCATGCTGCTTAGATTATTAGGAGAGTTCTGAGATTGTAAAGAAGAAACCCCCACCAAGATGTCAGTCAGCAGTATTCTTTTGTTTTACTGATACTTCTATTAGATGAAACACTTTTGAGAATAAAATGTATAATTATAGGCAACTACCATATCTGAAATGCATCATTACTAAGATTAAGTAGGCCTAAATTATCTGTTGTGTTTTATCATTTATGGACAACTACAGAACACAAATATTTAACAACCTATAATTGATAAACTTATAATAACAAACTTAAAATCCATTATACAGAATTTCCACACCTTTTAACCAAAGAATTTCCAGGATTTTTTTTTTTTTTTTCAAATAACTGCGATTGCATTCACAAAGAACAATTTCTCTTAATCAAACATTTTAGAACTGAGAAGAAAGATGTACATTACCATTCAAATGTATGGGGTCTTTAAGATTTCTGAAGTGTTTTTAAAAAGACAAACGCGAAGACTGCATTTATATCATCGAAAATACAGTTGAACTGTATAAATAATAACTTCTTTATTTGGATATATTTTAAAATATCAATGGCAAAGCTGAATTTCCAGCAGCAATTACTCCGGTCTTCAGTGTCACATGATCCTTCAGAAATAATTCTTACCAGTGTTGTTTAGTTGTTTAATAATTTTATCTAAATTTTGTTGTCAGGATTCTTTGATAAATAAAAGAACAGCATTTATTTACACATTTTTGGAAAACTATAAGTTTCTAGTGTCACTTTTGATCAATTTAATGCATCCTTGCCAAAGGAAGTATTCATTTCTTTTAAATACAGAAAATCTCACTCACCCAAACTTTTGAATGGTAGTGTATATATAATCTACATAGAAATTTCCAAGACTTAATATGATTTTCCCTGATCTTCCCAAACTTGGAAATCACAAATATAAATTCCCTGATATTTCCAGGTTTTCTATGATAAATGGAAACGCTTATTATTCTAATTGTAACAGTTGACTTTTTATCCATTATAAAGCTTATAATGAGCATGATTTTTTAAGTTAAAATTATTTAGGTTTATATTCAGGTTTAGGTTTTAGTTTAAAAAGTAAAAAATAAATAAATAGATACTCTAGATAAAATATCAGCATTTGATGTTTTGATATTTTAAAATCATTCTATCCCAAATCTTTCAGTAAAGTTCAGTTTGGATTCTAACATTCTAACTGCTAGTTTTCACACCATTTCAAAAGAAATAATAGCTCTAAATAATAGGTTTAATAATACCTTTGGGAGTCCATCTATGTCACCTGTGAGAAAAGTAAAAATGAATCAACAATCATAATTTGCAGATCACATAATGTTCATTTATCTAACTGCAAGGGTAAAAGATGTTTTCAACAATTTATGTAGTTGCTATGGTGAATGGTGTTTTACCCAGTGAGCCATTCATGTGATGTGGTTCCAGTCCTCCCATTGGGCCATCTGACCCAGGACCCATAGGAAACTACAAACACACACGTCAAGACAGCATTTATAGAGAGATTAAGACACAATCAGAGTTCAAGTACTAAAACAGAAACATCAACACTACATGACAATAAAGACAGCAGAGGAGTGGAGTAACTCACATTAGATCTGCTTCCTCCTGGTGGTACTGAGTTTATCAATGTGTAGAGGTTTTCACCCGAATTAGTGGAGTCTGTGAACACAGAGGTGGAGGTTTATGCTTTTTAAAGAGTCACCATGAAGCTCTATTCTCACATCCCCTAGCCAGGCACCATTTCTATGGCAAAGGGCCAGTAGACAGAAATGTGACAAGCCATTACCTGCTGGACTTGGCATGATGGGTGTTCCTGGAGGACATCCACCACCTCCTGCTCCTCCTGGAGGACCCTGTGAAAGCAGAACTGCAACCAGTTTCTTTCAAAACAGACAATAAAATAAAAGAAGGAAAAGGAAATGGTCAATTACCACATATGTTCCTGGGGATGATGAGGAATATGGTATCTGTGAAGCCAAAAGGTTATTTATCAGCCAAGTTTGCCAGAAATCACTAATTCCCCCTCTAATAACATCAGCTCAATTTTCTGAGGTATCTTACCGTGTTTCCATTATTAGGATTAGGCCACGGTCTGCCTGCTCCCCTGTACAGAGAAACAGAGCAGTTTCTATTTTTTAACTTTGCTAATCAAACAAGTCTCTTGTATGTAAGATCACACTGAACGCTCAAGAATTTAAATAAAGTCTAAATAAAACTATTTTTTTTTTAATGATGATCTTTGCAGCTCTGTGGAGTCAAACTATAGCTTGCTTGTTCTAAAGCTATTTATGTATTAAAGCAACACTTCAAAATCAAATGATTTACCTTGGAAGTTCACAGTTAAATATCCAGCACAAAAAAATATTAACGATCAAAACTTTGCTGAAAAACAATCTACTACATGTATCTAAATGTCTTCTATCATCTGATTGATAGTTGACACTTTTTTTTAGCAAATAAAAGGCCTTCTAGTATCATTTAAAAATGTACACTGTTTGCTGTGAAATCTTAACTAATTTTTATTAGGTAAACATAAGAGTAATTTTTTTTAAAGCAATAAGAGGAATATTTGAAGATGAACACTTACTGGACTGAAGCAACTTAGGTTTATTTGATTATCCATACAGCATTTAAAAAAAAAATCATGTTGTGAGTATCAGTTATGACACATCTAGCTTTTGAGGAATGTGCATCTCTCATTCAGCATTGTATTGTATTGAATTATATGTGTTGCCCCCACAATAAAAGCTACAGAGCTTTTATCATAAGACTAATCTTTTAAATATAATCTTACCAAAACATGTTATTGGAGTGATATATAGTAAAAAAAACTAACAACTGATATTTATTTGCATTTTATGCAAGTGATTTCTTATACTTAAAGAATCTCACTGATTTACATTACAAGCTATCAGAGTCTGACATTTGGCTATATAAACATCAGTAACTGCAGCAAATTGCATATTTTTTCTTGGTTTGGGCCTCTGAATAAAACGGATGTGTTTTTTTTCTACTCAAATATGAGCTCAATATTCTCCTATATCATACTGTAAAAGCCTGCATTATCCGATATGATACTCAAAAAAAAAAAAAAAGTCAACTTTTTTTTTAATGTAGATTTTCTATATATATATATATATATATATATATATATATATATATTTATTTAGTTATTTATTTTGTCTAAAGGTTCAATAAAATATTTTTCTGACTATTACTTCATGTCAGGCTTTACAGGGTAAAATATTTTCCTTTCCTAATTTAATATGCAGAGACGACAGAGTCTTCTATAAGTTAATTCTCCTGGGGTCTCTGGGTGCTATCAAAACTACTGTTTGTTTGAACATCCTGACCAGCCTGACATTATGTAAAATTCCACAAATACAATAGACTGGGAGTGTCCTTACATGTTCACCCCTGGCATTCCAGGGCCCATGGAGTTTGGAGGCCTCATTCCTCCTCCATAGCTCTGTAATGATAACCAATGATCAGACTATGATGCCCAGCACCCCGAGAAGACACCATGAGAAAGGAGAAAACAAGGACACAGTTAGTTAAGAGGAAAACAGGCTAAACATAATATATGGAATATGGCTGATAAGCTGTAGTAATGAGTGGATGCCATACAAAAAAACTGAATAAACACAAGAGGTGCATTCAGAAAATTGGTGTAAGAGTAAGACAATTGATTTAACATTTCACTTGCATCATTCCTCAAACAAATAACTATTAAAACGTTTCAGTAAAAATATATTTGTAAATATCACTTTTTTGTAACTTTAGTATTAGTGCATATAAAGTAAAATGATAAAAAAGTTTACCATTTTTATCTGTCGATTTATTAAAAAGGACCACAGGAAAAACATGACTTGATTATGTTTAACTACGTTTTACTGTATTTTACCTCTTGCAATAAACATTCAGACTACATTTGACTGTTTTCAAAAACAGTTATTTATCTATTTATTTATGCATGTATGTATGCATGCAATTATGTATTTATTTTTTAACAGTAGTACACTTTCTTATACTCACCTAGGCTGCATTTAAATATATTTTAAAACATAATTTATTTCTGTGATGAAAAAGCTGAATTATTAGCAGCCATTACTTTAGTATTCAGTGTCACATTATCTGAATAAAATTATTCTGATATATGCATACAAATCATTCGGATATATGCTGAGTTGGTGCTCAAGAAACATTTCTTATCATTATCAGTGTTAAAAAAAGTTGTGTTGCTAATATATTTGTGGAAACTGTGATAATTTTTTCTCGATGCTCTGGATGAATAGAAAGTTTAAAACTATACCATTTATTTGAAGTAGGAATCATTTGTAACATTATAAATGTCTTTATTGTAATTCTTGCTTCTTTGCTGAATAAAACAATTAATTTATTTTAATAATATGTGCATATGTATATAATATATAAGATATACATTAAACACTAAGGTAAAATACATTGAGATACAATTGTTTCAGCTATATTGTCCAGTCCTAGAAGTGAGCAAAACTAATTGATGGGGTCTAAGGCAAAGATACTCAGATTTTCATGAATGACAGTTGTGAAGTTGAGCTTTAGGACAGTATAAGAGCCAGACCTGTGGTCCCGGTCCCATCGGGCCCATTCCTCGAGGAGCATTCATTCTCTGCATAGGTGCCAGATTTGGATGGCCTGACCAAATAATAACACCATTTTAAAATTTAATAGACCTGCACATCAAAATGAAATGACAATGCTGAATTGAATTTGAAGTCTACTTTTAAAATACCCCAAATAAGGGACTTTTCACCATCAACAAACACTGATCTCATTAGTCTCTTACCTGTTGGTCGTGTAGGGTCCATCATATTCGGAGGTAAAGGCTGCCCACCTGGAGGCTAAATAAACAGAGACAGTCAAGTGCTAAAATAAGTCAAAGTTAATAAACAATTATTTGAAACATTTTAAAGACTTACCGGGTTACCCATTCTGATGGGTGGCCGAGGTCCTCCAGCATAGCGAGGAGACATAAAAGGCTGGATATGGGAACATACAGTAACATAGTTTAAAAAAATTTAACAGCATGTAACCAATACAAAAGCTGAAGGGAGAGAGGAGGCAGGAAAACAGATTTTTTTAGGAAAAGCATATCAAGATGTGTGCAGGTACATGCATATAAACAGAGAGAATGTGAATATAGATATGTGTGCTGTTACCTGTCCATGTGCCCCCATCATGTTAGAGTTGGGAGGTAGCTGAGTGTGAGGGGAGGGTTGGGAACCAGGTGGTCCCTGCAGAGAGGGTAGGGGGAGGAAGAGAAGGTTGCCAAAGTATCAGCAGCCAAATGCCAAGAGAAACACAGCACAAAGTCAAAGACATGACAGGTGAAAGCGACAGGTGCAGATGAAGAGAACAGAGCCAAAGGCAAAAGATAGTTTGATTGGGTTTAATGTGGAGCTGATATCACTCTTCATTCTAACATGCTTTTACCATGTTTGACCCAGCTTTTAATTTGGACATCAAGTAGTGAACCAACATAGTAAGTATGTACGTACGTAAGTAATAATAGCATTTTTTTTCTATTAATTTACATCAAAATTATTTTGCTTCAAGAAAATTCATCAGGTTTTAAGGACGTTTAGATATTTCTACAGAAAAACAAAATAATAATTATTAAGTACATGTTTTTACAAATCATCATACATGCCCACTAGAGGGCAATGGGGTTTAACCGTGGTCTAAAAGACCAAAGACACACAACTGTTCAAAATTTTTCTGCATATCCACTGATACATATTTCTGGACTTGCATAAACCAGTTCCATGTTCTGCAGCTCTCAGTATCTGAGAATCTGTGCCATGCTGCATTCCCACAAAAGCTCTTGGAGGGTCATGACTCCATCTGGTCTGACAAAAAAATCTCCATATGCTTCCTTCAAAAATATAATAATAAACATCTTTTCATCCATAAATATTTTCCTAGAACTCGTTATAATATTCTGATGAGTCACCCTCTCAGAAATCTTCTGAGTGATAAAGCGTTAAACTCCACTGCTGAAGGTACATCCCACCAACACATTTAGTGCTACTCAGCAGGGCAACGGCGAGCCCACTCTCAGTGTAGCGAATGCACATAACCCTGCCTGCCATTAGTGGCTAATGGTCGCAATCAGACTGGTTCCGCACAGACACCCAGCTTGGCAGATGACCAGAGACCGTGGCATAATGGTTTCTCTGTGAACCAGCGGCACGTGTCTGTAAACCTGAGGGCTTAAGGTTAGATTGTTACGGATGGTTTATGGAGAGGGTGAGGAGAAATGACCCACCTGGAAGAATCCGGGGGGCATGGGTCCACCCGGTATGCTGTCACCGGGAGGCATGTTGCCTAGGACTGGACTGGGTGCCGCAGCAGCACTCTGTAATCAGTAAAGAGAAAAAAAACATGAATGATGGTAATTAAAATATACACTACTACTAGTTTTGAGTCAGTAATAAATTTGTAAAGACATTTACACTTCTATTCATCAAGAATGCATTACATTAATCAGATATTTATAACATTACAAAAGAGGTACAAAAGACGAAAAATGTATCATGGTTTCCACAAAAAATATTAAGCAGCACAGCTATTTTCAACTGGGATGGGCATTTTTCTAAAATATTGTATTCGAATATTTGGGCTCATAAAAAAAATTATATTCAAATATTTGAATATACGTTTATTTAAATGACGTTTAACGAGAAAGACGTTATTTTTTTAATAATCAGTTTTTATCACCATTTCTGAACAAGCTTATGATTAGGCATTATACACAACAATGTTCTACAACAATGTTACATAGTATCTCCAGGTTTTCTTTTAGTCAAAAACGTGTGTAAACAAACAAACAAAAATATATATATCCTATATAAAGAAAAAAAGCATTCAAGCTCAAGCAGAGCAAATAGAAAAAAAAATAAAGCAGGCCATGCCAATTACATTACAGAATGTACATACACTCGAGTCAGCCTATGTTTATCGTGTTTATATTGTTTCACATGTTAATGTTGAGAAAAACAATAATATCAACATGCTTGGGTGAACATAGTCTCCTCAGTCTGATAACAATAAGAACGCGTGCCAATACAGACGTTCCAGACACATAAAGATAACGGTGTGCTAAGCAAAGTTTCTTTCAGCACTTTGTGTGTTCTGGGGCCCATTTCAATAAGGAGGTTCAACAAATTCGGAGTTGAAACTTGAACTCTGAGTTGACTTACCCTGATATGGGAAACTCTGAGTTTTTGGTTTCAGAACAGCTGAACTGAATTAGAGTCAAACTACTGAACTGAGTTTAGCGAGTTCAGCACCTGACAAAAAGACATCTGCATACTTTTGAGTCAATACATAACTTTAATACTTAACCATTATGCCACGGTCACCCTCATGTCGTTCCAAACCCGTAAGACCTTCGTTCATCTTCGGAACACAAATTAAGATAGTTTTGATGAAATCTGAGAGCTTTCAGCCCCTTCATAGACAGCAACACAACTGCAATGTTCCCAGGTCCGGAAATGTAGCAAGGACATCGGTAAAATAGTCTATGTAACATCAGGGGTTCAACCGTAATTTTACGAAGCTACAAGAATACTTTGTGCACAAAGAAAACAAAAATAACAACTTTATTCAACAATTATTCTCCTCATCCCATCTGCAGCGGTGCGCCGCCATTGTGCATGTGTCGTTTACATGAAGAGGAAGCATGTATCATGATAATCTTTCCACAATGGCGGCACACTGCTGCAGACAGGATGAGGAGGAGAAGAATATCTTATTTTGTGTTTCGAAGATGAACGAAGGTCTTACGGGTTTGGAATGACTTGACGGTGAGTAATTAATGACAGAATTTTCATTTTTGGGTGAACTATCCCTTTAAGACTGGAGTAATGGCTGCTGAAAATTCAGCTTTGCCATATACTCTATATTATATTGTAATCACAATATTACTATTTTTAGTAAATGCAGCCTCTGTGAGCATAAGAGAAATGGGCTACCACTTTATTGCTGTAGCATTCATGGTATATCTTAATTAAGAGTTAGTCACCGCTAAATAAGACTGAGGTTGGTCATTTTACAAGTCAATCAGATGGTTCTGTGTGGACTAGGCTTTATGTAAACAGCATCTGAGACTTTAGCAGCATCTGTCAAACAAAACTGCATTAATATGGTATTAATCCTGCATAAAGCTGCATAATTCGTCATCACTTGCTCGCAGTCTTTCACTAAGGGAACTCCGGGTGGGGGAACAGCTGGTCATTCTTTTCCTAGGTCAGCATGTGAAAGCTGATTACAACAAAGGTCAGGGCTTAAGAGACTTAAGACAGGTGAGGCGACATCTTACACAGAAATCCCTTTAAGCAGGTCATCTTGATACAGCTGCTTCAATTGGACAGTGGAGATAACGCTGAACACTTCAAGTCACATTTATTCTTTATAGCACGCTGCTGTAACGAGCCTTCATCTTTTGGGAGTCTAACCGTTACAACCACCAAATGAATAGCATTTATTGAGACACCTCATATATTACAACTATTTTCTGTGATGTGCACAAAACAAGTCATGTTTCCAACCCAGGCTCATTGAAAAATATGCATCTACCTACATTTTTGCAAAACTTGCCTATACATACAATTTGCTGCAGATTCCAGCTAAAATGAACACTACAGGCAGTAAAACACCAATAACTTTTGGTTCCTTTTTCAAATTATGATTAAAGGGCAGATTATCAAAGACTAAATTTTCACATGCAGAATACTATGTTATCACCTGAAACACCTTTACCATAATGCATGATTTGAAACAAATACATTTTAACATTTGCATCACATATTCAGCTCCATGTACAGGTTTTCTTATGTAGTAAACTGACTGTTTATGCAATGCAGAGTGCTCTGGTACAACTCCTGTGAAACATGTTTTTACACAACTTTGAGCTTTTTGTCAAACCCAAGGTAAAAAGACAAATTGAACATGCTTTTTAGTGCCACTCACTGGACATTTAGTCTCGCGTAGCCAGACCTTCAGACTGATGGCTGAAGGTCTGGAATAGATGGCAGCATTTATTGGTCAAGGCCTGCCCATGATGCCGCTTGACCGACATGTCAAACAACCAATCACAGTTCGTTTCGTTCAGCGTCACGTTTCGGGACGTGGAAATGTCGCCATAATAACAGACCAGTGTGTGAAACTCTTGGATGTATTTTAAAGATTCTATGCTGCAAACTTTAAATATTTCACATACTTTTGAAAATCCAGCTTTATTGATCCTGATAAGCGTTTGTAGTCACAGTTGTAAGCATGACGGCTTTCTTCTTTCGTGAAGGGGTTTGGCGCCACGGCCTCTTTGTTTCCAGGTGGAATGTCAAAGAACGCGACACACGTCTCCCGGAAATCCTGTATAATTCAACCAATCCGACGACGACTTCAGGAGTTTCGAAGTGTTTCCAGATAAGTGTGCCATATGCATCAGACGTTTAGCCAACGTTCCGTGGGCGTGACGTCTGAGGCTGAGACTACTGGACATTTAACTTTGAAACCACAGCACAAACATGCAGTAAGCAATGTAATGCAAAAATTAATTTTTTATGTGCCTGGGTTGCACTGTTTCTGGCCAGCTTATCAAGGTCCTCAGAGAGTCACTATAGCTCAGCTCTGGGAGTACAGACTATGCAACAGTTTATCAACACTTCACAATCCTCTCAGACCCCTGAATTAGGCCAGAGGGACATAATTTAGGGCATTTCCTCAGCAGTCTAAAGTAATCTCCTTTGTGAACACTGTTGTTCTCTCCATGACCAAAGACCACAAACAGAGATTAACTGATGAGATTACCAAACTCCAAAAGAGTCTAGACATAAAATGGCATTGGGTTGGACAAGTGATGGATCTCTGGATCAATACCCAAATCCAGCAGACAAACATGAGACAGCAAGTCTGTTGATGAGAAGCACATTTATTCCTTAAAGACTGAAAATTCAATATTTACCCACAATCAAGTTCTGGAGAAAACTGCCTAAAAGAAAAGCATTTGTCATTGGATTGTGTCGATCCAGAACAACACTGCTAAACCAGAAAAGGGGTATAGCGAAGTCCATAAAACATACAGTGCCTTGCGAAAGTATTCATACTCCTTTTTGTTTTGTTATGTTGCTGCCTTATGTTAAACCGCTTTAAAAAAAATCTACATCAATCTACACTCCATACACCATATTGACAAAGCAAATACAGAATTGTCACAACTTCCTAAATTTATAAAAAATAAAAAACTGAAATAAGTAGGCTACATTGCATAAGTATTCATACCCTTACAGGGCTCTAGACTCATTCTTCCCACGCGACTAACTTTCTCAGTTGGTCGCACGAGCACATCATTTGGTAGCAATTTAAAAAAAAAATGTTTATACAACATTTGATTAATCAATGCATGCTGATGAACTTTTATCATAGTTTATAGTTATATGGTAACGAAAGTGTTCAATATTCAACCCGTTCTTTTTCATCAGTATTATTTGGGATTTAAATTTTGTGACAAGAATTCCTCTTTTCGTGTGCTTTCACTTTCAAATTCGCGATCTTGGTGTCACGCTTTACAAGAAAAGATAATTGTCTGTTTTGCTTATATCTATACACCTTTCACTGTTTAAGACTAAAATAAAAGATGGATTCATTGTTATTCTTAATTAAAAAGCACAACAACAATAAAACAGTAGGTTACAATGACAAACTAGCTTACATAACATTTATTAACAAAAACGAATAAGACAAGGCATGGCATAGGTCATGCTGTATTATACCGACTAATACATAACAGAATGTTTAGCACACACTGAGGAATCAAATAATAATAATAATAATAATTAAAAAAATAAGGAAAGCCTCCATAGTGTAACATGAGGTAAACAGCAAAGATAACAAGCTTTTCAAAACGAAAACAAAAAGAAAAGTAAAACTAAACTGGCTGTCGCTGACAGGACTTGCATGTTTTCTCTACAAAAATACCAACATGTTCACCTTCTCTGGTTTAAGAAGCGGTCTTTTACTTTAGTTTGAAAACCAAATCCTCCACTGCGCGCACCTTCGCGCTTGTACTGATGCGGCGAGTGAAAGCACAATGGGCGCAAGCTGCTCCCGCTCTGCATACGCGCTGCTTCTGCGCTGCCTCTGCTCTGCTTACGCGTGCGGTGTGAAACGGGCGTAAACCAGGCTCTACTGAAGCGCTCGCGCTGAAAGCGTCTCTCTTCACGTGATGATCAGTGAAATCTTTCTCCTGCTACAATGTGCTGCGGCTGGCAGGGCGCGCTGTATGAAGCCGACGCTTTGGAGCAGCAGACCATGCACTTGCACAAGTGCGACCATGTCAAATTTTTACTCGCGCACACTCAAAAAATGGTTGCATGCAGTCTAGAGCCCTGCCTTAACTAAATATTTAGCTGAAGCACCTTTACAGTCTCAAGTCTTTTTTTGTTTGATGTGACAAGCTTTTCTCATCAGCATTTGACAATTATCTGCCATTCTTCTCACCTCTTCACCTCTCAAGCTCTGTCAGGTTGGATGGGGGCAGATGCACATTTTCAGGTTTCTCCAGAAATATTTGACTGGATTTAATCCCAGGCTGTGACTGGGCCACTCAAGGACATTCACAGAGTTGCCTTTAAGCCAACCTTCTGCCCATTCTGAGGTTGTGAATGCTCTGGATTGGTTGTACATTAAGGCTATCTCAATATTTTGGTGCATTGAGCTTTTCTTCTACTCTGATGAGTCCCTCAGTCCCTGCTGCTGAAAAACAGCTCCACAGCATGAGGCTGCTACCAGCACACTTTACTTTTGAGTTGGTACTCTGCAGGTGATGAGTAGGGTTGGGAATCAAAAATCGATTCCGATTCCAGAATCGGATACTTAAGGTCAGGAATCGGATAAATTCCATGCATTACCATTTGAGATTGAAGCGTAAAGTCTGAATTTGGTTTACCAATCAAATGCAATTATTCTATATTTGACTTTTGAACGATATGTGCAAGTATCTATCAGGTGATCGCTGCCCAGTATGTCTCCATTCACATCCACTCTTCACTTCGTTCTGGAGTAATATGGAAATTGTCGCGCAAAGAACAATAGGCTATTCGATAGGTAAAAATATCAGCAATTCTGAGAGAGAGGGGCTCAAAAAATGAAAAACTCCAAATACAAAGAACAGAAAAACAACACAAGTTAGTCAGTAAAATCCCCAGCTATCGGGTTATTTTACTAAAGCTGATGATGGAGTGGAAGTTGTTGGAGCAGCGAGTGGACCGCGCACATGGAGCGAGAAAAAAAATAAAAAAAATAAAATAAATAACAGCGTCATCGTCCACACAGATTTTAGGTTAGTTTGATTATTAACTGGATGTATATTGGTTTTGTGTTTGAACAAACTCTATATAGGCTATTCATTTAAGGGTTGAGATAATCCGATAGAAATATATAAATCGTTTTGCGCGTCAAGATGTAGGCTAAACGTATAATTTAAACGCATTTTAAGCAGGTTTTAAAACAAATAGTTTAAACTGTTAATGAACAATAAGCAGTGGGTCAGAATTAATTCTGGTAAATGCGTGCATTTAAGACGGTTTCAGCCTGATTTCGCGCGGCGCGCACCTGCTCGTATTGCGACTGAATAAACTTTTCGCTCCTTGTTGTGCTTAAACGTTCAAATATACAGTTATGTGTCAAAAAATCTTGTCTTTGCGATTATCCTCGTAAACAGTTATTTGTGTCTTAAATGAACGTTAATATTTAAAGATAAAGCATGTGTAGTGTTAGATATGAGATCCTGGATTAGCCTATATGATGAGATCTTAAAAGGATAGCTCACCCAAAAATGAAGATACTGTCATCATATACTTAAACTCAAATTGTTCTAAACCTCTATTAATTTCTTTGTTCTCCACAACATAAAAGAAGATACTTTGAAAAATGATCGCAACCAGTTTCTGGTCCCCATTGACTCCAATAGTGTATTTTTTTTCATATTATGGAAGTCATGGGGGCCCAGCAACTGTCTGATTACCAGTATTGTTCCAAATATATTATTTTGCATTCAACAGCTGAAGGAATCTCATACAGTTTTAGAACAACAACATAATTTTCATTCTTGGGTGAACTATTCCTCTAAAGCAGCCTAATATAGCTGCTGTTGCCATTTGTATCAATAATGTAAATCAAACATCAGAAAGAAAATCACTTACTGTCCTTGACTGAATCACTTTTGTAAAATAAATAAGAATGAATGTATAATGAATATATACAGTGGAGACCATTCAGTCTATTTGTACATTTTCTTTATACATCATAATATTATTTAGTGCTTTAAGTTTTTCAAGTAGGTCGATTTCTTATGATCTTTGTTCTGTTGTAGCCTAATTTGTGACTGTTTACTTGTCTTCAGTAAGCTTATTTTTACTTTGGCTAGTATTATCTTTTGTGATATTGATATTTGTAACAAAAATTATGAAATTTCAGTGCATAAAGAATTTTGATATGGGATAAAAATCCCATTTAAAGCATATATATATATATATATATATATATATATATATATATATATATATATACAGTATATATATAATTATTGTGATGGGGGCCCTGCAGTCAGTCATAGCCCCGGGGCCCAGTGCAGTCTTAATACGGCCCTGCCTACAGTGATCTGCCAGGATGCTCGCTAGTAAGCGCTCCAAAGTTTGGCTACAGTTGCGATCAGAAGTCAAAAAAGTTAAGTATAATATCTGTGATAGCTAAACATGTTGCAAGAGAGGTGTCACCACCAACATGACAAAGCACTTTAATTTAATCGATCGGTAAAGATCGCGAACACGATTCAAACACCAACGTGATTCTATTCCTAAATTACAAAGATTCGTCTGTTTCATTCCTCAACCTTTGACCTACAGCGTACGATCACATCAGTGTGATTTGAACATTTAAATCGGTATTCGCGCTGCCACTGACCTGAAGAGAGCAGTTGTCATCTGTCTGGAATGAAACCACACAGTATCATTATTTCTGTGTTACAAACATTCAAATCACTTTAGTACTGGGATAAATGTTTATAGTTCAGATATAAACTCTGATGTGTACGGTAGCGATTAAAATAGATTAAATCACCTTTTGAAAGTAATTTGACACTTCAAATGTAGATTTATCGATTACATTGTTACGCCTGTAGGTGGCGAAAATTGGCTGTTAAAATGTATTTGTCTTTGAATCACACAAGAGATTCATTCAAGAACGCCCCGATTCATCCAGTAATAAACCAAGTACATATTAAGTGAGTCACTCAATCATTCATTCATAAATTACATGTGATTTTGTTTAGTTGTCTAACGTTTTTTTCTTCAGAATCACGAGAAGCACAACTTCCATTGAAAAAAAACAAAAAAAAAAAAAATTATTATTATATTTTTATTATTTATCCAGAATCATGCAGTTCTATTTTGCACACAAACAGCTATTAAAGAGTCCAGTTTTTATGTAGCCTGTTGATTTTTGTTCATGGTATTCAGCTCCAATAAATGGTTTGCAAAAAAGAGACACAGGATAAATGTTTGATATCATTATTTAAATCACATTGGAATCGAAACGGGGAATCGGAAAGAATCGGAATCGATAAGCAGAATCGGAATCGATAAAATTCAAACGATACCCAACCTTATTGATGAGCAGAGCTGGTTTCCTTCAAACATGATGCTTAGAATTGAGGTTCATCATTCCCTCCAGGCTGGTCATGTTCCATCTACATTGAAAACTGCTGTCATCAGAACACTTCTCAAGAAGTCTACTTTAGACCCAGAAGTCTTTGACAACTACAGGCCCATCTCCAACCTTCCATTCCTCTCTAAAGTGCCTGAAAAAGTAGTAGCTGCGCAGATTCTGGTCAATTTAAAACAAAATAAACTGTTTGAGAAATTCCAGTCTGGTTTTCGCTCCGGCCACAGCACGGAAACAGCCTTGGTCAGGGTTACAAATGACCTACTGATGACCGCAGATGCTGGCTCCTCATCTCTCCTTATCCTCCTGGATCTGAGTTCAGCATTTGACACTGTGGACCACAACATTCTCCTTCATCGTCTGCACTCCACCATTGGTCTCTCTGACTCTGTGTATAATTGGTTCTCATCTTACCTCTCTGGGAGAACTGAGCATGTTGCATTGGGTGAGGTTAAATCATTGACTCACAATGCCACCTGTGGTGCCCATCAAGGCTCAGTGCTCTGCCCCATCCTGTTTATCCTCTACATGCTCCCCCTCGGTCATGCCATCAGCCGGCATGGAATTTATTTTCATTGCTATGCTGATGACATTCAACTCTACATCAGGACTAACTCAACTCCGTCTTCTGTCATGCCATCTTCCATTTTGACTACCTGCCTGGAGGAGATAAAGGCGTGGATGAAGCAAAATTTCTTGCAGCTAAACAGCTCCAAGACTGAAGCTATCCTAATCGGTACTCCAAACCAGGTCCGAACATCTGTCATTAACAGCATTGCCTTCTCTGGCCAGGATATTTCAGCAACCTGGGCATTAAAATGGACTCGCATCTGACCTTTGAGGATCACATCAAACATCTGTGTAAGACCTCTTTTTTCCACCTGAGGAACATCACAAAACTTCGCCCTATGCTCACTTTTGGAGATGCAGAAAAGCTTGTCCACGCCTTTGTCTCCTCCAGGCTGGACTATTGTAATGCGCTCCTCATCGGCATCCCTGGCAAAAGCCTCCAGAAGCTGCAATACATTCAGAACAGTGCTGCTAGGATCCTGATGAGGGTGCGCAAATATGATCATATCACTCCCATCCTTAAATCGCTCCATTGGCTCCCTGTCTCATACAGGATTGAGTACAAGGTGTCCCTCCTCACCCACCAGTGTATCCATGGGGACACCCCCCCTACCTCAAGGAACTTCTCTCCCCACAATGCTCTACACGTACCCTCCGCTCTGTTTCAGCACATCTCCTGAAACCTCCTAGGACCAAGCTCCGTACTATGGGAGATCGGGCCTTCTGCTCAGCCGCTCCCAGTCTGTGGAATGCTCTCCCGGACCATCTGAGGACACCACAGTCGGTGGATGCTTTTAAATGTGGCCTTAAAACCCACCTTTTTAGCAGAGCTTTTGCTTGATTTTTATTTTATTTTTTATTTTTTTGTTCTTATATTGTAGCACTTTGGGATTTTGTTGAAATATAAAGTGCGTTACAAATAAAATGTATTATTATTATTATTATAAAAGAAAACAACAGTAAAATCTTCAATCATTTATTTCACATGCAACAAAAGGGTCTAACACAAAGAATTATATACAGACAACACCAAAGTAATGTGTAGAAAAATTGTGTGACGTTTTAGAGAAATAACTCTAAAACAAAGCATAATATACAGTTGTATTTGGGGATAGCACAAATAAAATTAAGAAATTAGTATTAATTAATATTTATTATTACTTATAAAATGGTTAGTTCCAGTCCTTGATGCTGATTGGTCATTAGCTGTGTTTCATTCATGATAAAGCACGGCTATGACCGCAACCGGGACTTCTAACGGCAGCTGCAGTGACGTGACGCAATGACTTTACCAATTAGCGATTGGCTCTTTTAACCAGAAGGAGGGGCTTTGATAGAGCGGCCAGATTGAGCGTTGCATTTTTCCACATTCAAAACTATACGAGTGACACGTCTTGGGTATTCTATAGTCTTTGGTATGGCCACTCTATCAAAGGAAGCTTTGTTTTAACGCTATTTGGCAAAATAAACAACATTTATGAGACAGTTGTTGTCAGATTTCATTGGTGATTTCAAATATGAAATTTAAGCGTGGTGAACAGTTTGAGCATTTGATGTTTCACCATTCAAAGAGATGGGAACTCCACTTTCATGCCCGAGAGGCATTTCAAAGATGGCCGCCGAGTGATATGACTTGCTTTAAAGGGACTTTGGTATCACTGTCTGCGCAACACCCTTAGCAACATAATCAATATAGTGTCAAAACTGTTCTAAGTATTATGCAGTTCTTTATAGTGGTAAAAAGGTTCTTTAGATTATTAAAATGTTCTTCACACTAAGAAAAACATGGTTCTTTTAAGTACTGTTCAATGAAAGGGAACCCAAAATGAGTTTATTGCATCGACGTAAAAAAAAAAACCTTTTGGAACCTTTATTTTAAGAGTGTAGAGCTACCTAAAATTAAGTGCTTTACTCAAAATCACAATTATCATAGCTTAAGGATCACCCCTTATGAGATTTGAACCTGCAACATTTTGACTTCCGGCCTAGATTACTAGGTTAAACCACCCCTTGACCCTACTTTGCAGAACATCTGGCTGACTATCACAGAGTTAACACTATGATATTATTGATCATCAAAATAACAGACTGACAGACAGGGAAGAGCTCGCACTGACAGCCAAATAAGCAACAGCACTAAATATGACATTATTGATTTGTGCAGTTCATCTTGATCATTCATTTAAATTTAGTCTAGAAATAAAGACATTACACATTTCAAAAAAAGTTCCTAATGTAATATTTAAAAGTTAGTTTAGTTAGACTAAATGATATACAGTACAAGGCTTGATCACCATTCTCCCCCTTGCAGATAACTGACTTCCTGAGCCAATCTCACTTATCAGTCCATCACAAACCCCTGTGGGGATCTCAGTACACGCCTACGGCACCACCCATCAGTTTAAACGACCAGTCAACTGCCAAGCTTCTAGTCATTCTCACATGGATGTGATAGTCATAATTGCCTTCTAATGTTCTGTGTAACAAAAACGTCACACATTCTCATCTGATATGGTTGTGATGGAGCTCAGGCGACACATATTAGATGGCACTTGAGACAGCAGACCTGCACCACAGACCGGCAATGCCACACTTCAAGTTCTGTCAATACTGAATGAAAATCCTGGTCTGGCTCTGACCTCAGAACACAAAAGATCCATCTGGCTACATGATTGTGAAAACTAATATATTCATTTGATCCTGAGCTAAGAGGTACTTGATCGCCTTGGTGGCACGTATGTAAGATATTTGAAAAGATGAGTGAGCTCATGTAGTAAAGCCTGAGGGCTCTGTGACCTTGAAAATATGACATAGAATAGCTATGGATAAATGATACAGCACTCGCATGCTGTGTAACAGCGGAAGCATAAGATGTGGAAGCACTATAAAGGTTCAGTGAACATGGAATGTACACATACCAGTTGCAATAAAATACAACTTACACAATCTTTTACCTGACCATGCACATTTTTGTGCAATAATATGTTTAATGATTAAATCAGACTAACAAGAGAGGCTGCTGAATATTTTGATCCAAAAAATTCCATCCTTTCACTTGTTGAGGTAAAAAGCACATATATATTGTCTTATATTAACAGTACAAATATTTATATGACTAGATGCAGCAACTTTTGTGTGCGTGTTATTTAATAATTGAAACTGAAATAACTATAACATGTATTTTTGCCTAATGGCATAAATCAGTATCACAGTCCAGAGGTGTTTTTCTATTGGAAGTGATCAGCTGTACAACAAAGGAAAATTTGTACCAGAAAATTTCAGGGAATATTTTTTGCAGGAAAAAAAAAAAAATTCGCTAAAGTTTCCTAACGTCATATCATTACTGACTGCACGATAGTGCCAAACATATTTTCATGTCTGATCAGGGCGATAACCACCATAGAGATTGAGGGGCTAGTTACCCCAAAAATTAGAAATCGCTAAACCTTTTTCTCAAAGAGAGAGAGAGAGTATAACGTTACTTCAAAAACAGCGATTTTATCCTCTTGTTGCTGGAAAACACAATGTAGCGATTCAGTATTTAAACTGTTATTAATAAAAAGTTGTGGGGCAGCGTTGACAAGTTTCTTTGCTCCTGGATGTGAGCTGCGTGATCTCCGATATGTGTGTGTGTGTGTGTGTGTGTGCGCGCGTGTCAGTAAGCAGCGCATTAATATAGAACGGTAATTAAAGTCTCTAATGCACACCAGTAGGTGTGTTTATTGTAGGAGCTAGACGACGTATGATCACGTGTGACGATATAGTAGTGGTGTCCCAATTCTTAGTGGAATATTTTCACCCCTACCCCTTGGCACTCTGTTTCAAGGGACAAGGGGAAGGGGTAGGCGGAGGGGTAGGGGTATAAAACAGAATTGGGATTCGGCCTAAACTTCAGCCGCAAAACTGGCTAACTAGCACATTATTATTAGGAAAGGCGATTTGCAAAGATTCATAAAAACCCTTCAACGCTTGACGGAGGGCGTGTCTGAAGCTTGGTGCTGACGTGCCGTCATAGTGACAACAGCCAATCACGTACTTTTCTGGTGTTGCATGAACGGGATTGGCTAGCGTCTGCGCTAGGGTATTTGCATAAGGCGATCTGATTGGCTGACGCCTGCGTTGGTGCTTAAAGTTTTCAACTTCTGCCGCGAGCAACGCCAGTGAAGCGAAGCGACGGACTCACAATTCAGTTAGGCAACGCTTGACATCACTCCATTCAAAGTCAACGAGAGGCATTGACACTGACACCCCGTGTGAATGCCCCGTTATTATACTCACTTCTTCTGTAGATAAAGCTGGATCACGAATGATTCGGGCGAACATAGACGTATTTATGTAGATCGAGGATCGGCGCATTCACTTCAAAACTAAAGTAACGTTAATCCTCTGCCTCTTCAGCGGCTCAGATGCCGGGAGTAAATGCAGACTGCTATATTCATTATTACATCCAACAACAAAACACCTCAATCATTTAATCTGATCTCGTCTTCCCCTGCACCGGAGCTGACACAATGGCAGACAGCTCTCAGCTCATGCAGGGCGGGTCTAAGGTAAGACGGTCTTGCCAATCAACTATCTTGGGAGGGGCCTGTACAGAACTACATCATTCTGACAGGAACCTCAGAACAACCTGATTTGAGAAAGGGGATTTTAAAAAAAAAACACTAGGTGGATTTTTATCATTATAGGATTGATGTGTACACACACTTCCAACACACATTTATGTTCAAACAACTTGTAAAGTGAATTTTGCATCCGATGACCCCTTTAAACTATTACCATGCATATGTACTTACAGCAGTGTTGGGTGTAACGCGTTACTAAGTAACGCGTTACTGTAATTAAATTACTTATCCTCTGAAAAAGTAAAGTAAGGGATTACTGTTCATTTTTAGGTAATTTAATTACAGTTACTTATAAAGTACTTGCGTTACATACAGTAAATAATTTCAGCAGTTCTAAAATCAATATTGAATTTGAAATGTAAATTTACCGTCTAAAGATAAAATTGAATGCAGCGTATTAACCCTCCGCGCGCCAGCTCTTTCACTTTCAGATTTTCCTGATTCACAGAGAAACCTTAAATACTCAGATACATATAAGACTAAAATCAATAGAACCTAAAAAGCTTGATAACTTAAATGAACGAATTCAAATCAAAAACTAATATTTCTGATTATGTAATCCCTATGAAAGTATAGCTAGACCAGTCTTTCCCGTATCTGAAAGCTTGACGTTTCTACCTTTAAATGAACTAATTCAAATCGAAAACGAATATTATCTGATTATGTAATCCGTATAAAACTGAGGTACAGTCTTTCCCGTATCCATACCTGTCAACCCTCCCGTTTTTCCCGGGATTCTCCCGTATTTTACCATTCTATCCCGCTGTCATCCCGTTTAAATATTTTCCCGTATTTCTCCCGTATTTTTAATCTTGCTATAAAAAAAAAAAATCCCACTGGGCGTATTTTATATGTTTGCTACATTCACCTTCGGTAAAACTCCCGTAATTTGTATGCCCCAAACCTCATTATATGAATAATGAAGTCAATATATTCCAAGGTTGTCCGGTTGCAGATCTTGTATGAAAAGCATCCTTCTCACACAATCGACACATACAAATTCCCTCAACTTGGCAACTTTACAACCCAGTGAATCTGTTGATATCTGCGCACTGTGCGCAGTAGTGATGCGCGGATGGCGGTTATATCCGCGGGCGCTGTGGATAATCCGTGGGTCGGGTAATAAAAAAATGCATTCTGATTATTTGCGGGTGGGTTGCAGGTGGATAAGATAAATCATTAATGATGCAAATATTAACTACATTTTCTAAAATATAAATGTGTTTTATTTTTTTGTTATCAACAATTTTTTATTTTTTCACACACAACACAACATAATATCCAAAATACAACAAAACAAAACAACAGACACATACTCAACATCTCAAGGTCCAATCAAAAGGAAGGGGGAGAGGGAAGGACAACAAGAACACAAAAGTAACTCCTTTATACGATCACGTATGTCCAACAAAAAACACTGCCAAGCATCAATGGTCGAAGGCCTGGCCCCACCAACTCGCGCCATTGTACATTCACATGACACTATTTGCAGGAGGCTACGGATCCAATATGTTTTTCTACACGTGTGGTGTAAACCAGTTCTGGATTATTGTCTTCTTCACAGCTGTAAAACCTAAAATATGAATGTGTTTTAAATATATATTTTTTTTCATCAGGCATACGATTTCGTTTGTGTGTGTGTGTGAGCGCTGCAAGTTTCAAAGTCAGGTGCAGCGCTGCTTTGTTTACCGCCCCCTTCCCCATAGACAAGTACCCAAATCATTTCTGTAATTTATTCTTACCTAGATAACATGTTATTTTTACATAAATCTGTACGGATTTGACTAGTTGGGCTTTTCCTGAACATCTTGCCAAACTGAAATGTATTGTTTAACTTTTAATCTTTTTTTTGTTCTATTTGCTAACCAAAGAAGGTAAAAAAAATATATATATAAAAAAAGTTTAAGCATTACAGTTGTTTTAAAGCTAAAAGGCTAACCTATTCTATGTTTGACTCAAATTGAAAGAATACAGAGTTTAATTTCTATTAAGGTTTATAGGGATTTTAAGATGTAGCCTAATTAGCAATTTGAATAATTAAGTTACTTATTGAGTAACTAAGTTACTTTTCAGACAGAGTAATTAGTAAAGTAATTTAAATACAATATTGATTAAGTAATTAGTAACTGTAATTAATTACTTTTTGAAAGTAACTTACCCAACACTGACTTACAGTCTTGCACTTACTTCATATCAGGGGCGTCATGCACTTATTATTTTTGAGGGGGCACAGGTGGGTGGGTGGGTGGGGAGATTGGGGTTGACACAGCAGTAGGCTTATGTTTTACTTAATTTTTCCTTTTTTAGGCTATTCGAAATATTCCCAGTAATTAAACTGTAAGTAAATCCATTTTGCACCTTTATATATCATGTTAGTTAATCTATAACGGGCAATGGGCAAATTAGCTATAATGTTCTATTAGGGTCATTCTATGGAAATGTCAATTTTTTCTGTCCCTAGCCTTTACAGAAATATTACACTTGAAAAACACTTTAGGGTTACAATTTTAAAATGAAACAATCTGTTATTTGAACAATTACACCTTCTTGAGCCATCAATGTGGCAATGTTTGTTTTTTAATTAATTATATAGAAACTGCTTGTTCCCACATCCATGTACAGAGAACAAGTGCTTTATTTTGAGGTCCAAAACAGATTTTTCTACCATTTAAAATACAATAATGTATTCATAACTATCAAATATATGATGTAAATGACATTTAAAAAACTAAATGGTGAATAAATATTATAAAATAATGAAAGTAGTAGTCCCCTGGAGTTGTATCACTGGTTTTACGGTTTAACAAAAATAGTTTATTTTGAAATAAAAATCACACTGATGACATCACTTGACTTCCTTCTTCCTATTTCCTGAAGATCTATGAAGAAAGGCCCATGATAAGTCCACTGTCTCTTTTCAGTTATCAGAAATGTTCTTATTTATCTCATGATTTCATATGAAGCTTTTAGTTGAACTTTGCTTATAGTTGAAAGTTGCTTTATTGTTAGGGAATTGTAAAAAACTAGAATACAAATGGCTTAAACTACTTAATTTAGTGAGTATACCATGATTGACAACATGTGGTTTGATACCTTGCAAAAGCCATTTTGTAAAACGTATTTTTTCATGAAAATTGTGTTACTGTCAACGCTTACTGTCACTGGTGTCACCTTCCTTATGGGTAGATAAATGCACAAAAGATAAAAAAAAGCTGTCATTTATGTATATTCATAAAGTCAAAAGGTAATCTAATAATGTGGTCTAAGTTTAAATGTTAGAAAAATAAATATATTTTAAGACATCTTGCCATACCAAAAGTGGACATTTCTGTAGCACGACCCATTAACTACGCATAAAATCCGACTTTTTACTTAAGTACCATATGGGTGTCATGCCTTAAAATATTTTATGACTGACTTTGTATTTAACATGAATTTAATAAAACATTGTAAGTTACTAATTATATCACTTTCATTGTTCAGAACACAGCAAAGGAAACTTACATTATCAAAGAACATTATCATTTCATTATCAAGACTTCAGTCTCAAAAACTCCCATTACTCCCAAACTCCAGTGTGTGATTGGTTATAATGCAGTGCTGTAAAAACGCATCTGTCTCTGGCTCAGCGCCAGCCAGCGAACTCAAATTAGAATTTAGCGGCTGGTGATTTGATGCACTGAACGATCTAATCACGCCAGTGTGATTGTATCAAATATAAAAATATGATTCGGCTATTTTTTGTCTTTTGGAAGCTGCATTCAAAATCCACTTGGCTCAAAAATCTGAGGGGGCACGTGTCCCCTTAGTTTCAATGGGCATGACGCCTCTGCTTCATATACTAATAGTTATTAATTTACTACTCTAACCAAAACCATGTTATTGCATATTATGCATATTATTTCATCCCTGTCACAGTTGGAATTCTTATACATACATAATTTGAATAGGTGACTGGGCAAATTCAAATGTGGTATGCCTGGTAATAAATGACTTGCCATTTAACTGAAAAGCTATTAAAAACCCGTGACATTTCTCTTTCAAAACATGTTCTATACCAACCCTGTTGCATTCATGTCTTTCAATGTTAAATGTTACAGGGCTGAATGTCAGTGCAAAAATCTAATAATGTCTTTGATAGTAAATATCATCAAAGTCGTGACCTAATGGTTAGAGAGTCGGACTCGTAATCCATAGGTTGTGGGTTCGAGTCTCGGGCCGGCAGGAATTGTAGGTGGGGGGAGTGAATGTACAGCGCTCTCTTCACCCTCAATACCACGACTGAGGTGCCCTTGAGCAAGGCACCGAACCCCCAACTGCTCCCCGGGCGCTGCAGCGTAAATGGCTGCCCACTGCTCCGGGTGTGTGTGTGTTCACTGCTGTGTGTGTGTGCACTTTGGATGGGATAAATGTAGAGCACAAATTCCGAGTATGGGTCACCATACTTGGCCGTATGTCACTTCACTTCACTTCATCACACCAAGCCGCATTATCAAACTCTGGAGAATAATTTACTGAAACAATTTTCATTTAGAAATTGCTAGTACAATTTCACAATTAGTTACAAATAAACAGGCAGTAGCACTGAATTAAACATGACATTTTGAATTTTTAAAGACTGAAATAGCTTTTTCTTGTAAAACCTACTCCAATAATCTGTTTTATTTACAAATAAAAAAAACAACAACTTATTTTACAGTGCAAGTTTACAGGCACATTCTAACAGATTTATATTGTATTTTCATAAAACAGTAAAATTCTGTGTCTTTTACAAAATGTTTGTAAATATACTTTAGCTTTTTTTTTTTTTTTTGTTGTTTTTGTATAGTTTTAAAGGGTTACTCCACCCCAAAATGAAAATGTTGTCATTAATCACTTACCCCCCCCATGTCGTTCCAAACCCGTAAAAGCTTCGTTCGTCTTCGGAACACAATTTAAGATATTTTGGATGAAAACCGGGAGGCTTGTGACTGTCCCATTGACTGCCAAGTAAATAACACTGTCAAGGCCCAGAAAAGTATGAAAGATATTCCCTGGACGCAAACTGTGTACGCTGTTCTGTGTCAGCCGCACCACACGGATACATCTTCTACGTTTATTTACGCTTTGATTTGAACAAAAACAGCGTATCCATGTGGTGTGGCTGACACAGAACAGTGTACGCAGTTTGCGTCCAGTGGATATTCTCCAAAATGCCGCTACGCTGACTCGGAGGAGATGAGGAGGAGATGAATTGTTGAATAAAGTCGTTATTTTTGTTTTCTTTGGGTACAAAAAGTATTCTCGTAGCTTCATAACGTTACAGTTGAACCACTGATGGCAGAGGACTATTTTAGCGATGTCTTTCATACTTTTCTGGGCCTTAACAGTGTTAATTACTTGGCAGTCAACAGGACAGTCACAAGCCTCATGGTTTTCATCCAAAATATTTTAAATTGTGTTCCGAAGATGAACGAAGCTTAGTTTTTACAGGTTTGGAACGACATGGGGGTAAGTGATTAATGACAAAATTTTCATTTTGGGGTGGAGTAACCCTTTAAGCTTTTGTGAGAGTTGGTTCACTTTTCAAGTTCCACTTAACAAACATAAGCAAAAAAAGAAAGAAAAAAAGAAGCTTACTGAAGACAAATAAATGGCAGAAACAAATTAGTTTAGTTAAATAATTAGTTAATTAGTTAACTAGGCCTAATTATAGTTTATTTTCCAATAGGAATACTACTTAAATTGTTACAAAAAACACTAAATAGTCTTCACTGTTTAAATGAAATATAGATTTATTCATAAAGCGATTCAGTTAAGAGCAGTGAGAGATTTTCTCTCTTGTTGTTTGATTAACATATAAAGGTTTATTAGCATGCTATCACTTTAAAACTAAAGGCACGGATCTAATATGCTGATAAACATGTTTTCTTTCTCCGCCGTTTACGATCATTTAAGACATAAACGACTGTGTTCACGAGGATACTTGCAAAGATACACTGTTAGAAATCGCTGTAGATTTAGCAGCACAGTACTGTAAAAACCTGCAGTACAATACCACATTTATACAATACAGTAAAATACTGTAATTTATATTGCATTCTGGGTAATTTTGACTTGGCGGGAATATTTTACAGTATATTTTAGTGTTGCTGTAACCTTGCTGTAGCCTGACTGTAATACATGGGGCAATAATACAGGACTGCTGTAAATAGCGCACCACCTGACGTCACATCACAGTCAACACAGCTGCTGCTGACCGGAGAGAGACGCAGAACGGAGGATTAATGCAAGTTCGGTAAGTTAATTTGATTATGTGTTTTTATTATATAGTTTACATGTTTTTTTAGTGTGGAATGAGACCGCAAGTTTAGGCGCGAAGGTTATAATCTCCTCCCTAAAAGCTGAAGTCGAAACTCCGTGAGTAAAGTTATGAGCTGTTTCACCCGCTGCTCTCCCAAAATTTTCACATCTAGTGAATTAGATTATGGTTTATTTCGACCAAAACTAGAGTCGATGCTTGTTGTAATTGTGGAAAGACAAACCGAGACCGTTTTGGTGAGTTTTATTTTTGTTTCTGTCGAGTTTGAACGAAGCTTGCTTTACTACAGTATGCGAGGTAAATGACCGTGTTTGTCAATGGAGTCTGCTAGGTTTAAGGAGATCGATAAACAGTAGTTTGAGTATAAACAAAAGGGATATATCTATAAAACAATTGTCTATCTCTCTGGGGATCCCTTTTATAATGTTGTCCGATTCCCAGCCTGTCAGTGACAAACACGAGCACTTTTTAATACATACATTCATTTTTTTGCGATGCAAAAAAAAAAAAAAATTGCAGGCCGCTTCATGGCCGCGGTTAATACTGGACAAAGTCACTTAAACATGGTTGAGAAATAGAGTTCCACTTGCCATGTAAAAGGGTGGTTTAGGGTAGAGGGTGACACGAGAGTGGATTTTCAAACCTCTCCTGTCCCACTCCCACAGAAAAAAAATCTCGTCCCGTCCCAATCCCACGAAAAAACTGGGGGAAAATCCCGTCCCGTTCCACTCCCGGAAGAATGACTCCCATTCCCTCCCACTCCCGTGTTTTTTTTTTTTTTGGGCCGAAATCTGTCAGTTACAGTAAAAATATAGTACAGATCACAGCGTGCCCACCTTAGTTGAATAAAAACCCAAAATGTAGTTTTTTGTTATTATATTGAACTGAAAGCCAGCTTATGCACAGTGTTGCACACATTACATTTCATGTAAATCATCCATGCTAACACACACGTTTTCTATTTTGTTTTTTTCTTTTTTTTTTCATTTGAAAGTAGACATTTCACTCTCTATAGATATTTTTTTCAAAGACGGAGTTTCGAAGTTTCTAGCTCAAGTTTCACAGAGACCTAAAGCGCATCCTGTTTGCTTTAAAGCGCAACGTTTCATTGTTATTCTGAGTGCACACAAATAAACGTAGAGTCTTTACAGATTCGAAAGATGTATTAGGCTACTTTTATCTTATATTATACGGAGATTTTAAGAGCAAGTGAGCGCACTGGTGCCTGTCCTGCAGCGAGCGCGCTATTCAGCTTCCGCTCTCCACACACTTCAATAGCGCACATTTCTCTAGGTTAACATCATATTGAGCGGCCATGTAAAGTTGCTACTACATCTTTCAGATGAAAAGACATATTTGAGGTCGATTAATGATAGGTGAGCGTTTGGATACCACATAGACCAGCCGTTAACAACCTGTCCGTCACGGAATGCGCCATTCACTTAACCAGCCACATCAAAGCAAACAGGAGGAGAGCATAAAGAGACAGGGCAACTACAATTGAGTTCAGAATTAAAATATACAGTTTATAGTTTATTTATATAAAAGGTATATTTGTGTATAAAGTTGGGTATATCATTACTATTCCCGGTCCCGCCCACTCCCGCTGGCATTTTTTCCTGTCCCGTCCCAATCATGTGATTCGTAGCGATTTTGTTTCCCATCCCGTGGGATTCCCGTGGGATTCCCGTGACCCGCGGGATTCCCGAAAAAATGTCAGCCTCTAGTTTAGGGTCAGAGATATTGGTAACGTTACAGGTTATTAACTAAATTAAAATTATTTAGGCGGGAGACCAGTTCTGTAGCATGTGGACTGATAAAAATGATTATGATAATAAAAATATGATTGGTCAATTACTTTTATCAGTTAACATTACTAATGATCTATTAGGAAACAAAGACAAGTAAATGCATGCCAAAATCTTCAGCAATGTCAAGCATAAGGTTTTGTTTTGTTTTTTTTAGTAACTGATGTATTGTTGGAGTGTATGAAATACACATGTATAGGCAACATTCAATGTGATTTTAGCCTATACATTGTCAGCAAGTAGGCTAACACATTATTGAATCAAATTTATTTGATTTCTTGCAGCTCTACAGTGTGGTCCACTTGTCTTTGCACCCTGGGAAGGGCAATGCTGTCACAAGGCTGTTTTTTGTAAGTATTATTTAAATTAATTTAATTTTTATTTACAGTTTAAGTCAAAAGTTTACATACACTTTGCAGAATCTGCAAAATGTTAATTATTTTACCAAAATAAGAGGGCTTATCATACAAAATGCATGTTATTTTTTATTTTGTACTGACCTGAATAAGATATTTCACATAAAAGAGGTTTACATATAGTCCACAAGAGAAAATAATAGTTGAATTTACAAAATTAATTATTATTATTATCTTAAAACTGTGTTGTTACCTGAATGATCCACAGCTGTTTTTTTGTTTGTTTGTTTGTTTTTTAGTGATGGTTGTTCATGAGTCCCTTGTTTGTCCTGAACAGTTAAACTGCCCACTGTTCTTCAGAAAAATCCTTCAGGTGCCACAAATTCTTTGTTTTTTCAGGCATTCTTGTGTATTTGAACCCTTTCCAACAATGACTGTATAATTTTGAGATCCATCTTTTCACACTGAGGACAACTGACGGACTCACGTAATTATTACAAGGTTCAAATGCTCGCTGTTGCTCCAGAAGGAAAAACGATCCATTAAGAGAATTTATAAAACTTGAAAACTAAAAAGGTGAAAACTTTTGAACAGAATGAAGGTGTACATTTTTCTTATTTTGCCTAAATCTTTTTTTTTTTTTTTCATTTAGTACTGCCCTTCAGAGGCTACAGAAGATATTGTACTTACATGTTTCGCAAAAGACAAAATAAGTTAAATTTACCTGATCTTCAAATTCCCCCCGGCTCTTGATGCATGGTTTTTCCTTCTGGAGCATCAGTGAATGTTTGAACCTTCTGTAATAGTTGCATATGAGTCCCTCAGTTGTCCTCAGTGTGAAAAGATGGATCTCAAAATTATACAGTCATTGTTGGAAAGGGTTCAAATACACAAAAATGCTGGAAAACCAAAGAATTTGTGGGAGCTGAAAGATTTTTCTGAAGAACAGTTGAACTGTTCAGGACAAACAAGGGACTCATGAACAACTATCACTAAACAAAAAAACACAGCTGTGGATCATTCAGGTAACAACACAGTATTAAGAATCAAGCGTATGTAAACTTTTGAACGGCGTCATTTTTATAAATTGAACTTATTTTCTCTTGTGGACTATGTAAGCATCTTTTATGTGGAATTTCTTATTCAGGTCAGTACTAAACAAATAACATGCATTTTGTATGATAATCCCTCTTATTTTGTTAAAATAATTAACATTTTGCAGATTCTGCAAGGTGTATGTAAACTTTTGAATTAAACTATTTATGTATTTTTCATCTGTGCTACTGAATTTTCATTCACTATTTTCCTCATGCTGTCTGTTCATCTTTATTGGTGCTGTGGATAACAGGTTTTGTGTTTGTGTGTGTTTCAGTTCCACCACTGATGGGAAGAAATGTACTGGCAGACAGCGAGTGAGCAGAAGATCAGGACGGTGGTGCAGAGTGATGGCCTTCAACCCTGCATGTCAACAGCTTCATTCAGTCCAAAAGGATGTTTAAATGGAGGACTTCACAGAGAGGGTCAGTGGCCTGTTTACCACCACCAACATGCCCTGCATTTAGGGGTGACGGTTATGAGAAACTTGTTATTGTTTTTGCTAATTTTAAGATAGTTTAATTTTTAGATAGATTTAAGATAAATCAAGTTCTCTCTTAGGACATTGATTACCAATCCAGCCCTCAAGATGCATGTGTTTGTTTCATTTATATTCTTGCACACTTAAAATGCTTTCATGGCTGTAAATTGTTGATGCACCATACTAAAATGTTTTGAAATGTTTTAATAAAAATACTTTTGTAAATATGTTTGGATTGTCTTTTGATTTGTAATGTTATTCTGAATTATAGTAGTATCACAATTTTACTAACTATATGTATGTACTATTCCAACTACACAATACACAATAATAATTACACAATACAATAATTAATCACGTTGTTTTTACATATGTATTACAAATACAACAATAATTGCAAATTATAGTAGAAACAAAATTACAAAGTACTGTAAAAATACAGTACAATACTGCTTTATAGTTATACAGTACATTGTTCTACGTACTGTAAAGTTGCATTACAGTACATTGCTGTAAAACAAAATACAGTAACTTGCTGGCAACCGTGCATTCTGACATATGTGTGTATCTGACCATTCATAAGTGTGTGTATTTGACTTTGCCTTTCTGACTTTTAGGCACTTAAGTCTTTAATTTAGTATTTTAACCCTAGAAGTGGTCCCAGATCCAAGAAAGGAAATGTGACTTCCATGACTGGCAACGTAACGCAAAAGAACACTGTGAAATATATTTCTGTAAAAGGTTTTTAGGCCACATTTGGAAGAACATAAAAAGTAAATAAGATTATTGTATTGTTAATTGTTAACTGCACTTAAATGTTTTTATAAAAAAATTCAATATACATTTCAGCTCATGTTCATAAAAGGCAATTCTGTTTTTATTTAAAAAATAAATGTTTTAAAAATCTTTTAACTTTTCCATTTTCTATTGCCACTACTGTTATGTAGAATAAAAGTATTATATTTTTAATAATTTAATGACAAATTCAATCTAAGTACAGTATGAAAAGTAATAATTACAGTAACCCCCTGTGTAAATACAATGAATTGCTGTACATAAAACAGAAAGTTTAACACAGTAAAAATACAGATTACAGTAGGATACTGTATAACAAGTACAATACTGTACTGTAAATGTTGCAGTAGTGGCGAAAAGTTTTACAGTGGTATTGTTTTGTGCAGAAAGCATCTAAAACTATTACATCTCACTCTAGTTATAGCGTGAAATCGAATAGCTCTTTGGCTATTTTGCATCCAACTTATCACACAGAGTCCATTTAACAGTCAACAAAACACATTCGTTGTGTTCCTATTGTCTGTCACTTCTGGACAGGTGTTACTGGTTTGCTTATTCACACATTTACTTTCCACATGGAGTGCTGGCCAGCTCTGAATAGAAGCATCACCCTCATCTGTCTCCACAGTGCGAAGAGATGAGTGCCATCTGCCTGGTAACAAAGCCCCTTAATATGATGCCATCCATACATCTGACCTCATAAGACCCAGATAAGATCCAACAGCCCAGGGGTTAAATTAATGATTATCAAATACTGAAAGAAGGGTGAAAGAAATCACTGAGGAAACATCGTACAAACAAATCCTTTACTGAATAAACTGAATCCATCAAAGCAAGCTATCATCTTCAGTCATATCCAACTGGAGTTGAGCAAGAACAGTTTTATAACATGACAACATGTAACCCTAACCCCAATTAATAATTAAATAATTAATAATCTATTTTATCCAAATCTTATGCAAGTTTTAATCAATGACCGTCCGTTATATGTGCATGTGTGCATGTGTGTGTGTGTGTGTGTGTGTGTGTGTGTGTGTGTGTGTGTGTGTATGTATATTTTATTTTATTATAGATGTTTATGCTATGCTATTTTATGTATTTGGGAAATATTGGGAAATTTGAAACATTTTCAAAGACATAAACACTGGTTTACACCCCTGTTGTTTAATCTAGCTAAATAATAGGGGGAGGGAAGGGAGAGACAGAAGAATAGGAGAAGGTAAAGAATCAGTCCTGACCACAGCCTGGGGCAACACCTCCTGTCTGATGTTAGCAGTTCCCCTGGAGATTCATTAATGATTACCAGACACACAATGACAGAGATTTTTTTGTGATGCAAGAGTCCTAAAAGGGGGAGGTTACATTAGGACATAAAGAGCTCATGAGAGGCCAGATCTACAGAGATGTGATATATGATACTGTAAGCTGTAGTATAGATCTTTGCCTCCGATCTGATGAAAAGCATCTGATCTGCTAATAATGCATTATCTCTGCAATTCTCAAATCATTCATACAAAATCAACAAATAGATCAGTGATTTCTGCCCATGACCATCAAGACCAACGACTCCATCAGGCCACTGTAATACTGAAAACCGATAGGCTTGCAGTTTAATTGCTATTGACAGCTGTTCCTTAGGGAGTCAGGGCTTGTGTACAGCATCAGGGAGCAGTCGACTTCAGGCAAGAAGTGAAGCTCTCTCCATCTGCTGCCATCTCCTGTAGCTTCTCTTTCTCAGTCCTAAAGGGTCTCAGCCCTTCTTCACCCACAAACCTCTCAGTTAAGAAGCAACTGCTCAACCACCCAACCCCCTCCATGTGCTCGTGGCTATGATTGTAATAGCAAATACCATACTACTCATACTATTTTTTGCAGCTTTATGATAGCTTTGTGTTTTTATTGTGCTTTAGCATGCTAACAGTCAACATAGTGAAACACTCTTAGAGAATTTAAGGTACCACCGCTACAGCCATTAAAACACTGCTTCAATAATTCATTTCAAGACGATCTCTGTCGGACATCAGATCTCCTGCTGTGAGCAATGTTCCTGTTATTATGAAGAAGTGAAATGATAAAAGACAGTATTTTTCTGCAGCCTGTTGTTGATACTTCATGGTTTGTTACTCGCTCCCGGGTGTAAGTCAGACAAATGATTTAATAAACAGTTGAAGTACAATAAAGATAAAAAAAAAATAAAAAGATTATATTGGAATGAATGGCCAGGATATTTTATCCTTTTGTGTTCAGTAGGGCTGCAACAAACGATTAATTTGATAATCTATATTAATCTAATGATAATTATAATGATTCATTGACTATTATTTTTTACGTTGATTATTTCACCAATTAATATTTGATTATTCAGCTTTTGCATTCACTGAAAATACTGAAAATCACCGTCTCACCTACTGTTTTCACAAGGTATTATAAAAGTTTTTTCTTCCAGTCATTTCCACTCTAAAATCCCTATTTTCACATCTTTTACAGGGGTAAAAATGCTATAGACCACATACCTTTTTACTTGCCAAAAAACAGATAGCATTGTTAGCCTAACGTAACCTAATTATTTTATATCTTCTCATGGGTTTTTCAGTCTTTATCTCGTCACATTCAATTTTAACACCGTTTGTGCTTGTTAGACAAGGTAAGGCACACAACATTTATTTGTATAGTATGGTACCTTGGACATGCAGGGGAAAAAATAAAAGATATTGTGGCCACAAATTAAGAATGTTCTCACAACTTATTACTTTGTATCCTCATTTTAATTAAATCGTGGCCATGTTGTACTAACTTTAGTTTTAAATGAACAAATGTTTAAATTAACAAATTAATGAAACATGGTCCATGGCAACAAATTAATAAGTTATAGGAACAAATGAACAAGTTGCTGGAACAAATTATTAATGTTTATTTTCTATATCTATATCTTGCTTGTGTCCCAAAGCCTGATATATGATGATCCAATTATCTGTGTGGGAAATATAATTAAACTTGACTTAGTTAAATTTCTCTGTTTTCCATGTTTAAGGACTTTGCATTGTTTTTATTTTAAATTCACTTTTAAAGTTTGGATCACATTAAAAGCGTAATACGTACGTTTTGAATTACTTGCACAAAAGATCTAGCCCTATCAACATTACAGGCATAACAATGCGCTGGCTTTTTTCTATTGTGTCTGGTGCACACGTTTTGAGCAGCATGCACCCCAAATCTATGCACCTTGCTTAATCAACCATAGATAATCGATTAAGCGATATCGATTAAATTATTATTGACAGTTAATTGATCATCGATTAATCGTTACATATCTAACAGGCGTGTCACTAGACCATTTTTACTGGAGCACAAGCAATTCAAACAGGTTTGTTAAAAGGTCTGAAACGGTTTGCGAATTATTAGGACACCCCGAATCATTTTCAAATGTTTCTCACACTGAAATATTAAGAGAAACAGAAAACAAAACTCACTAATGTCGTCTCGTTTGTCAACGATGAAGCAGCTTTTTATTGCATGTGCAGCTTTTGAAACAACCATGTTCTGCAGGTAAAGACAAGTTTCTGTATATCCATTTATATCCAAAAGATTATAAAAAAAATATATACAAATATGGGCACTATTTTTTTGATGAGGGCTGTGCCCCAGTGCTGATGACAGTCTCGTAAACACCCCTGATACCTACTATGTACAGTAAGTACACATACACTCAGAAAAAGGTACAAAAGCTATCACTGAGATGTACTTTTTCAAAATATATTTTGTACCTTATTATGCATTTAAGTAACTTAAAAGTACATATTTGTACCTAAAGTGTATATATTCATACCTAAATGGTAAATTCTTTTGAAAAGGTACTGCCCCAGTGACAGCTTTTGTACTTTTTTTCTGAGAGTATGCAAGTAAATGCTCAGATCAGCGATAATCAAGCAATTTACCAAAAAAAGAGTCAGTCCTTTTTTTCTGTGAGCATCAGAACAGTTGATTTGATTCACACTCAAAATGTGAACTGGACTCTGAAATCCAAAGCTGCTGTGAGCATGCCTGCTTTCACATTCAATTCCTAAGGGAATCTGCCAGTAACCAGTAACAGGACATAAGTGGCAAACACACACTCACCAGACCCAAGGGGTTTGCATGATGCCTTGACTGCACTGTGCAGTTACTCCCATGGGTTTAGTTTGACAAAAATGATGCAACTTACTTTACAATAATAGTACCTGGCAAACAATGTGGCCTAAAAGTGATGGCGAGCAGCTAAGAGGTCTTAAGAAAAACCAGTACATGTACTCTGTCCACATCATCTGTCAAACCCATACTCGCTCTTCCACTGCAGTGTTTTCTTTGATAAGCTTGTAAACATTTTCCTTGGCCAATAAATTATTCAGAGACAGGATTCTGTGGTTCATGCACAATGTTTGACCTAAAGACTATTTTGAGCAATTGTTTGATAGGCAGAGAGTCTCTAAAGAGCTCTAGAATGTATTCAGAGGATGGGGTAATTAGCCAGGGAGAGCAGTTTATGGGCGCTCTCTGATGCCCTTGTCCAATTGACCTCCCTGATAAAAGCGCCATTACTGGCAATTAAACTACAAGACTCAAAACAAGGGTCTCTAAGAGGAAGAGCTACGAATGAACAGTTGTGTACAAATGAACGGTACATGTAAACAAAGTCACCAGTTTACTATTTTGATCCAAATGTGTTTTAGCAGGTACAGCCAATGCACTTATATTCAGGATACACTATCATGAATTTAGTGCAGACATTAATTTAGCCTGGTGGATGAAAACACAGGAAAACAGAAATTAGGGATGCACTGATTGGTGTTCGATGCCAATAAATTAAATATTTCCATGTTCTGGCCGATAATCAATGAATGCACAATATTAAAATAACCTATTATATATACGTATAATGAATAATATAAGAAATAACTACTAATAATAAACTGTGTCATTGATTACAGAACATCTCTACATGAGCCCTTAATTATTACTTCAGTCAATGGTCATGATATTTTTATATTGTTTCTTGAGGTTAGTTTATAAAGTTTGCAAAAAAATTTTGCAGCAAAAATGGTTCTTTACTTATCAGCAGTATCACTGTTTTATTGATGGGTGGCATGTGTGGCTCCAGCCACCCTTAAAATGTAATTTAGCCACCCTAGTTGCCATTGTCCAAATCTATACTATAATTGGCCAGCTTCCAAGTCAGAGGCAGGACCTTTAATAAAGCGATAACCACTTTGTAAATCAAAGCGAGAAGGACTGACAGCAGGATTGACAGTAAAGGGATTATCAGTGACTATTTGAGAAATACCATTTTAGCATCTTATTTATGAACACTAGATGGGACTTTTAACTAATGTATATTTAGTTACACTCTCTACATGGCAGATTTAAACTATGATTGGCAGCTCGCCAATTATGAAATACCACCATTGAATGAGCCCACCTTCATTTGTTCAATTATTTACGAAGATCATCAGAGGCAAACACACATGTAAGTTGTCCATCAGCCCATAAAATGTGGACAAAGGTGTTCTATTATTGCATTTTGGTATATTTTAAAGGACTTTTTGTGATAGTGTATAGACAGAGGAATGCCAGTGTGTCTAAAAAACATAAAATGCACATACTACAGTTTAAGTAAAATACATAAATATTTTACAGTTGAGATGTGCATCTAACTAAAAGATACAATGCAGGAATTCATTTGAAAATTTGCCATTTTGCCATGTAAAATCTAGAAAACCTACACTCTTAAAAATAAAGGTGCTTCAAAAGGTTCTTCAAGCGATGCCATAGAAGAACCATTTTTGGTTCCACAAAGAACCATTCAGTCAAAGGTTCTTCAAAGAACCGGCTCTTGCTTACATTTTTATAATCTGAAGAACCTTTTTTCACCACAAAAAACCTTTTGTGAAACAGAAAGGTTCTTCAGACGTTAAAGGTTCTTTATGGAACCATTTAGACAAAAAAGGTTCTTCTATGGCATTGTGAAGCACCTTTATTTTTAAGAGTGTACATGCAATCTGAACTGAATGAGGAATAATTTAAACATTACAGAAGTTGTTACCTGCCAAGTAATTTACTCATGTGTGTTAACTGAAATAGAAATTAAAACTACTGATACACTAAATGAAACAATAATAGGTATTTTTGTCATGCTGTTATGGTTTTCATTAGGTATTCATATACAGTACATACATTCTTGGAATAAATTATTATTATTATTATTATTATTATAATTCTTTATTAGAGCCTTACTAATAATCATAAAGTAAATACTGACAGTCCTGTCAAATTTTCCTTTAGGCTGAACACAGAACTAACAATACAGGTGAATTATTTCTAAGCTGAGATTCCCAAACAAACTATTTGTAAGGACCCCGGGTTAGTTTAGGGCTTTGCCCTGAGCATTTAAACAGCAGGAGCTGAAAAGCAGTTTTTACTGTTATATTCATAAAGCTATCTGTTGAGACGCTGTGCTTGTTCAGAGTAGGGGGAGGGGAGCGTCAGCACGCAGACACAGTATGTTCGTTCGAGGCAGACCACCCAGGTCACCTGCCACCTGGGCTGTTGTTATGGCAACCATATCCTCTCCAAACAACTACATTCAGGTGAGACGATGGAAAGAGGTGAATGGGCAGAAATGCTTTACATGTCATGATAATAAAGAGTCTGTGCTTAGTTTGGTTATCTATTGTTACTCATACAGAAGCCCACACAGCCTCCATATTTTTCTAGTTTCTGTTTTGCGATGATTGTGTGTGTAAATTGTGTGAAATTAATTTAAATATAATAAGAAGAATGTGTCATAGGACTACACTTTGGTTTCACTTTTTAGATCACTCTATTTGTCTGTGAGTTTCCATTTAGTGGTGAAGATTTTCAGTGACTCTTTCAAGCAGGTTTCATTCTTATGCTAGCAGGTCGTGACGAAAGACTCTGAGTGAATTGAGTCATTCATGAATGGGCATACCTCTTTACTAAATAAGTGAAAAAAAGTGAGAAAAGATTAATATGTCCAAATTAGCAGTATTCATAAAACAGTAAATAAAAATACCTGGAGGACTTATTACTTCTGGGGAGATTCTTAAGTGTGCATCTGATGGACACTCGTTCACGTCACATCTTTTGTGCACTCAATTTTGTTATTTCAAATGCACTGTGCGACATGTCCGTTTTTTTCAGCGAGATAAAAAAAAAACTCAACTTTTCCGATTGCCACAAGTGCACCACAGGTCATGTGATAAGAACCAGCTTCACCCTTTCCGTAACAACGTTGAAAGCTCAGCCAAGATGGAGGAACAGCTAACCAATGCTGTACAGGGATACCCATTTTTTAATAAATTTAGTAGCAGAGCTACTGCAAGCGATTTTCAGTGCTGGAAATCCATTATCATTTGCTGAAATTTCTGCATCATCATGGAGAGCGCAGGTCATGGTTGCTTGGCAACGGCAGAAGCCACTGGAGCTCAAGCTCCTGAGCGCGTTGGAAAGGAGAAAACTGCGTGGCTAGTGTTTACAACGTGTTTTTGTGAACGGCCTCTTACTATTCCTCGAGGCCACAGGAGAGGTTTTGATGTAGGTCACATGACAATGACAACAATAGGAACAGTATGTCCGGATAACATTCACACAGCACCCATTCTATATAGTACACACTTTTTTTTTACCGCTGCAAAGTAAGCATTTATTTAGAAGAAGTACCTACTCGAAGAGTAAGCAATTTTGGATGCAGCTTTTAAAGCTAGGGTAGGCGATTTTGGAAAGGCTAGTGATAGCAAGCTAGCTTTGAAAGCAAGATCCACACCCTCCCTGCATAAACACTTTGCAAAGCCACGTCTCCTCCAAAACACATAGACGTGCACTGGCAGACCAGAGTCTAACCTGCGACATGATGAGAGACTGTGTTGGTTGAGGGTTGAATGCAACGCTGTCAGATTACCTCATTTCTCATTCACCGGTGAGAAAACATTACAGTACAAAGCGCATAATATTACAAAAATAGCACCTTTCATTCTCGCTGGAACGCGCTGATGATGTATCATGTCTGCGCAAACAGGGTGTGCAGAGGTATGCAAATACATATTTTGACAGGCAGGCAGGACAGCCTATCGTAATGTTTGGACCTAACATTTTGATTGGACGAACATTTTATGGTCCTACGCCTTCCACAGATGATATAAATACATACAGGTGCATCTCAATGAATTAGAATGTCGTAAAAAAGTTATTTTTTTCTTGCAAGTTATTTCAAAAAGTGAAACTTTCATATATTTTAGATTCATTGTATGTAAGGTAAAACATTTCAAAAGTTTTTTTGTTTTAATTTTGATGATTAGAGCTTACAGCTCATGAAAGTCAAAAATCAGTATCTCAAAATATTAGAATATTTACATTTGAGTTTCAATTAATGGCCATTCATACAGTATAAATTCCGTGTATCTCTTGTTCTTTGAAACCACAATAATGGAGAAGACTGCTGACTTGGCAATGACCCAGAAGATGAACATTCATGCCCTCCACAAAGAGGGTAAGTCACAAGTCACAGAGGGTCATTACTGAAAAGTGTGGCTGTTTACAGAGTGCTGTATCAAAGCATATTGACTGCAAAGTTGACTGGAAGGAAGAATTTGGGTAGGAAAAGGTGCACAAGCAACAGGGATGACTGGAAGCTTGAGAATACAGTCAAGCAAAGCTGATTCAAACACTTGGGAGAGCTTCACAAGGAGTGGACTGAAGCTGGAGTCAGTGCATCAAGAGTCACCACGCTCAGACGTCTTCAGGAAAAGGGCTACCAAGCCACTTCTGAACCAGAGACAACGTCAGAAGCGTCTTATCTGGGCTGTGGAGAAAAAGAACTCAGTGGTCCAAAGTCCTCTTTTCAGATGAAAGTAAATTTTGCATTTCATTTGGAAATCAAGGTCCCAGAGTCTGGAGGAAGAGTGGAGAGGCACAGAATCCATGTTGCTTGAAGTCCAGTGTGAAGTTTCCACAGTCAGTGATGATTTGGGCTGCCATGTTATCTGCTGGTGTTGGTCCACTGTGTTTTCTGAGTCCACAGTCAACGCAGCCATCTACCAGGAAATTTTAGAGCACTTCCATGCTTCCTTCTGCTGACAAGCTTCATGGAGATGCTGATTTCATTTTCCAGCAGGACTTGGCACCTGCCCACACGGCCAAAGGTACCAAAAGCTGGTTCAATGACCATGGTGTTACTAGGCTTGATTGGCCAGCAAACTCACCTGACCTGAACCCCATAGAGAATCTATCGGGTATTGTCAAGAGGAAGATGAGAGACACCAGACCCAACAATGCAGATGAGCTGAAGGCCACTGTCAAAGAAACCTGGGCTTCCATACCACCTCAGCAGTGCCACAAACCGATCACCTCCATGCCACGCCGAATTGAGGCAGTAATTAAAGCAAAAGGAGCCCCTACCAAGTATTGAGTACATATACAGTAAATTAACATACATTCCAGAAGGCCAACAATTCACTAAAAATGTTTTTTTTATTGGTCTTATGAAGTATTCTAATTTGTTGAGATAGTGAATTGGTGGGTTTGTGTTAAATGTGAGCCTAAATCATCACAATTAAAAGAACCAAAGACTTAAACTACTTCAGTCTGTGTGCATTGAATTTATTTAATACACGAGTTTCACAATTTGAGTTGAATTACTGAAATAAATGAACTTTTCCACGACATTCTAATTTATTGAGATGCACCTGTATAAATAAATTATTTTGACCACTTAACTTGGTGATTGCTATCGGGATGTGAAGAGACTTTCAACCAGCATAACAAAACAATTTTTTTAACCAAAACACCTACCCTGCCTTTAAGTGATGTGATGAGTGAGTGATTGAATCATTTACTCAACCTATTTGTTGAACAATTTTGGCCCTGTTCACACCTGATATTAATATGAGTTTTCAGTGATCTGCTCAGTCAAGCAGTCAGCAGAGATGAATTACCATTACTGTATCAACACACTTTTGAAATGCATCTCTGGTGACTACTTGTGTTGGAATTTCATCTAGATCCTCCCCTCTTATTTGTTCCACAGACTACATCACCTTTATGGGAGTACTGAGTGTGGTGCACCAATATGATTGATTGAATGAAGCCGTCACACTGCTTATGAGCGAGCTAGAAAGGAAGCGAATGTTGAGGATCTGAATGGTAACATTTACAATTTTAAATGTATTCTGTGTGTTCTAGCAGTTCTGGAAGAAGTTGGAATCAACTGTTTTGGTATGCTTTCCTAAAACAAGTCCCATAATGCTCATATGTTAGTTCAGAGGAGAGTAGGTGGTCTTTTGTATCTGTTTGAATGCATTCAACCACATGAGCGTCTACTAAACTACAAACACAATTGGGTAAAATGCATCTTCAACTACCTCTGGAAGTGGCTGAAAATGGACAAGCTGAAAAAGTTTTAAATTCTTTACACCTGTCCACTTGTGATTGGATCGATGAAAATGCATCTTAATACCAGGTGTAAACAGGGCCATTGATTCAGTCTGCAACAAAACCACTGCTGTGTGTTGCTCAGAGACATGATGATTATGATTCTGATTCTGCTTTGACTTCGACTAGAACGATTTTCATTGGCTGAGCAAGAACAGAAAAATCTAACTTGCAATACTGTGTGTAAAATGTAAGTTACTGAATATTAATGCAAAATGATATGTTTATTAAATTGTGAAAGCAATGAATGGAGGAAGATCTTGTTATGAAATAAATAAATATTGAAATAAAAATTCTATAAACAAACCAGCCTTATCCCAAATAACATCAAGAATGTGTTTTCTTTCTGAATGGAGACACAAACATTTTCACCCAGAACTCCACAATATCATGAGGAATTCAGGCAAATCAGCAACTGTAGGTCTTAAGCCTGGCCTAAAGAACACACCATTACATTCCAACCCCCTAAAAGACATACCCCCTACTCCACCTAGCCGGCAAGACAACAGTCAGCCAAAAAGAAAGAGAGAGAGATAGAGAGAGAAGGAAATTCCTGGAATAGCTCAAAAGTGGAGAACTGCATTTCTAACCACTCCTGTTGCAGCGTGTCCACACAACTGAGCCAAGAACAGGGGCTTTCTTATCATCGAGCAAACTAGTTAACCCACCCTCTCTTTCTTACACACACACGCACATAAAGAGAGATACGTGCTCCGGGCTCCGAACTTGTATATGAAAACACAAATGCTGGCCCCTGAATTTTTCCTGGCCCTCATTTTGTTTTGTTTATCTGCAGCACACAGGAAAATAGCTGAAGATTGAGCCAAGGCCTGACCCAACACCCCTCCCCCTGCCTGTACTCCTCTCTCTGTTGTTCACTTCCTTCCTGTATTCTCCAGTCCCATTCTGTTCCCTGGGCTGTAAACACAGACAGTGCTGGAAACATTTGAGTAAGTGTACATAAAAAAGCCCCATGTTACAATTGCAAATGTTTCCATGGTTTCAAAGACCTTCATAATTTTGATGGTGTGGAAACAAGCATTGTAAAATACATGCACTAATCTGAAGCAATAAAACAATGGTTAATGAAAATCAATGTGTCCCACACTTGGTGCGTCTAGACTGACTAACTAGACTGACTAGTCCTGACAGGAATGGACCCTTTTCACAAGACTGTGATGACGCGTTTCAACAGTCATCCGAAATGTAAATCCGAAAAGTTTTTATTTTATGTACATTTATAACACTATACTTTGCATTATCTCACCTTTGCATCAAATTACAAAAAAAAAAAAACTAGTTAACGCTAATGCGAGGGTGTTTCTATTGCAGCGTCTATGGGAGGGATGGTAAATTTGACGGAAATGTCTGACTGCCGTTATCAGTCTCTCACAAAATTTTTTTCCCTTTTTTTAGAAAGTCGTGATAACATTATCGTGGAGTTTTTCTTTTGATATTTGAGCAAATGGGAATGCAAAAAATATTTTTGTGGTAATCTTCCATTCGCTGCTCTCGAAGTTAACCCAACTATGATGACTTCCGCTGCTGAGAAACCTGGAAACGTGAAAAAGGTTTATTACACAATGTTATTTTTTTTTTCAGCCACTATATTCCTGATAGACAAATTCCTGAAAAATAAACAGAAATAAGGAGAGAACTGGGAGGATGTGTGTGCAAGTCAGGTTCTGCCTACATTATCATTCAAAAGTTTGGGATCTGTAAGATACAGCATTTTAATGTTTTTTAAAAGAGTTCTGTTATGCTCACCAAGAGTGATTTAAGATTAATTTAACAGTACTTATTATTAGTGTTTTTGAAGATTAACTTTAAGTGAGCATTACATGTACATGACAAAAAATGAAAAAATATGCCACAAATTAAGAATTTTATATCAAAAGGCATTAATTTGTGGTAATGTTTTATTCATGCTTTTGTTTTAAATTATTGCAACATAATTTGCTCCCACATAACCGTGGCCACATTGTACTAATTCGGCCCCCCGTTTATTTCAATGTTTTAAAACTTAAAAATGTTGTACTTCCCTTGTTTTAGTTCAATCATGGTCATGTCGTAATAATTTGTTCCCTTGTTTTTAAACAAATTAATAAGTCGTAGGAACCCATTCTTAATTCATTGTCCCAATATATTCTTCTTTTCCCCTGCATGTCATTTGCGGGACTCTGTATAAAGTAAATGTAAAAACAGACAAAATGAGCTGCACAGTTAAATATTCAATATTTATACAGATAAAAAAACAAAGAAATATTGTACACACCCCTTGAAAAAGTTAAAGTGAGGGTTATGTTCAGGGTATTAATTGAATGTAAATATCATTATTAGCCCAGTACAAAAACAATAGAAATCAATGGAATGATCCCATTGTGACAAAAAAACAAATGTGCGTGTGTGTCCGACGAGGGCCTTAGGAAACACAAAGGACTGAGATCATAAGTGTGACCCTGGCATTGGAGTCTTTCAACCTCTGATTGATCAAAGCAATCAATCCATGTTAATATCATTACAGAATACACAGGGGACTGGAGGACTTCACACTTTAAATGGCCATCGGGTGAACACTGATTACCAGATCACCGTCAAAGGTGTGAGGGGAAAAAGAGCAGCGGGAAGATTCGACAGTCAGATCAATGATTTCCACCAAACTCCTTTGCATTCAGCTATTGATCCAACCAACATTTTGATTGCTCACTCAAAAAAGTATTTCTGACAAGTCTAGTGTGACAAAGCAAAACAACTCCCTTCAATATATGCTACATTCCTGATATAAAAACAACATATGACTGGAAACCTTCTTCCAGTATTTAATTGCCATCAAAGTCAAACTACTAGAGGTTTGTGTTCTCAGCCTGGTTGCTGGCAGTTTTTATTCTTATTTTGCCCTGACGGGAGTTGGTGTGTGTGTGACACACTTTCCTGCTGCATCAGGGTTAAAAAGCTAAAAAGCAAGAGGAGACCTCACCATTATCAGATCTTGTAAGCTCCCCTCCCCCATCCCACCACATCGACCACAATTTCAGGTTTTAAAGGGCCAGGTGGTCCCATGAGAACTGCCTGCTGTTTACATGGCACAAAGATGGATAAAACATTCCACATTATACTGCACACCTTGAAAAAATAACTATGTAAAGGTAAAGCGAACTTCAAAAGCTGAGTTACACTACTGTTTAAAAAGCTGGGATTGATAAATATTTTTTTTATGTTTTTGAAAGAAGTCTCTTAATGCTCACCAAGGCTGCATATATTTGATCAAAATGACTGTAAAATCAGTAATACTGTGAAATATTATTACCATTTAAAATAATGGTTTTCTATAATATATTTAAAAAAATTTACTGATGGCAAAACAGCAGCCATTACTCCAGTCTTTAGTGTCGCATGATTCTTTAGAAATCTTTCTAACATGCTGATTTTCTGCTCAAGAAACATTTCTTTAACATTGATAATAATAAGAAAGGTTGTTCTGCGTAATATTTGCCATACTTTTTTTTTCAGGAATCTTTGATGAACAGAAAGTTCAAGAAAACAGCATCATTTGAAATAGACATTTTCTGTACCATTATAAATGTCTTTGCTATCACTTTTGATCAATTCAATGCATCCTTGCTGAATAACAGCATTAATTTCTTTCAGAAATGATGTGCTGACCAAACTTTCGAATGACAGTCTATGTCTCTATAGTATTTTAAAGGGGTTTCTACTTTGAATTGTAATTCTGTTACCATTGCATTGGCGTAAAATTATGCAACTTGATAAGCGTCTGTTGTGGAAGGGACCAAAGCTCCACAACTACAAAATAAATCCTCACAGCTTACTCAACTTAATCCAGCCTAAGAACATGTACAGCATTTTAAAACTCTAGGATTTAGGGAGATTTGTGTAAGACTGGTTTCTGTTTCAAACAACAGAAGTTTTTCCGTTCATGACGTTCAAACCCAAAGCCATTGTGATCAATGCATCAAAGTAACCTCAATGACCAAGAATGGAAGGGGACACTACCTAAACAAAGAGCCTTACAAATCTAATAAGATGTCATTGTGAGATGTCATTAAAAAAGCCTAATAAGATGACATTTCACAAATAATTACTAAGAAGCTACAAGTAACATTAATTTAAATGTAAAATTTTGAAATAGAAATATATATATATATATATATATATATATATATATATATATATATATATATATATATATATATATATATATATATATATATATATATATATATGTTTTTCAAAAAACAAACAAACAAACATCGTTGTCGTGATTATGCATGTTGCAGTTTGTGCAACTCAAGATTTATAAGCTTGTTACTTTATGGAATCACAGCAGTGAGTACTGGTTGTATGTACAGCACACACAATCACTCGATATACACTGTTATATAATACTATCAATATTCTGACATTCAAGCCATATTCACTGGACATCATGTATGCTATAGTATACCAATCCCCTAATTCCCAAGAATATGCATATAATGTGAGGGAAATGTTCAGAAGCTCACACCAACTGGGCACTGTCATGCAGTAAATACACAAATTCAAATCAATTGTGCAAAACTGGAAAAGGATATTCAATAGCCTACCTTTTAACCGTTAATAGAATCCAGATAAACAAAGCAGACCGGAACAAAAATAATAGATATGCCACCATCTCATAATTGTAGGGCTGTGCAATTAATCGAAATTCAGTTTCGATTTCGGCCTCCAACGATTATGAAAATACAATAATCGAGATAAAATGATTATGGCGCCCCATTACGCCCCCTTTCCAGCAGTGTGCTTTCGCTCCTCCATAAAAGCCCATTTTCAAGTGTAAATCAGTAAAATCTTGTAACGTGACTTTTGCAAAATTGGACGTGCTTGAGTTATTAAAGTTGATTAGATTTATTAATGTTTTTAAAAAGCAGGAAAGAGAACTTGTGTTGTTCATCAGGGGGATATTTGTGTATGTGCTCAGAGACGGAGCAGAGCACAGACATGTAAAGTCATCCTTTAGCTGAACGTATGCACCTAAACGGTCAAATACACGCAAAAATGTGTCAAAATGTGACACTTGGTGATTATTCACATAAACCCTCGTCGGTTATGTAATAAATGAATGTAAACAGATGATACTGAAAATACATGTGTAACAGTAAATTGGATCCGTGCGGCTCTTAAAGTGACAGCAGGCTATATTCCTGCTGCCGACTGTGTGCTTAATATTAATCAAACAACAAAAGACAAAGACAAAATATCTCACTGCTCTTCACAGAAGGTCTTTTGTAGCTTTAATAAGAAACGAAGGAAGTTTAATTCTTACAGTGAAGACTACGCTGTTTTATTTTACATTTGATTATTCAATTTCTATAGTAGGCCGTTAACTGAATACTTTAGATTTGCATAATTTTTTTTTTGGTTAAACGGCCCGCTAATAATCGGGTTAAATAATCGTGATTACAATATTGACCAAAAATAATCGTGATTATGATTTTTGTCATAATTGAGCAGCCCTACATAATTGTAATCAATATTCTGCTTCACACCACAGCACAGAGGTATATTTCAGTGGGTTTATCTCATGGAGCAGATCTCTTCTACCACAATATGCTAGTAAAGGCTGAAATAAACATGCATCACTTACATAGTCATGGAAGGCCTTAGCTTCACTGGAGTGATCACATGTGTCCCTTCTCTCAGGTGCTGCACAGTACAGGTCCCAAAACACACTGTGTAATGAGAGCATTGTTCGTAATGAGAAAATATTGCAATGTCACAATAGTTGGACTTGCGGAGCACATTAAAGCAACAAAGATGAAAACATTTACTCACTTTCAAGCCATTCAAGATGAGGATGCATTTGTTTCTTAATCTGAACAGATTTGGAGAAATGTAGTTTTATTACTTGCTCGCTATTGGTCCTCTGCAGGAATGGGTGTCGTCAGAATGAGAGTTCAAACCGCTGATGAAAACATCACAATAGTCCCCAAGTAATGTACGTAATCCACAAGCTGTGTGATTGTAATAAACAAATCCATCATTTAGACATTTCAACTTTAAACCGTTGCTTCTGGCCAAAATATGAGTCCATAATCCATATTAATGCTTCCTCCAGTGAAAAAGACCATCCTCTGTTGTCCTTTCACATCAAAATTCGATGACATACAGGTGCATCTCAATAAATTAGAATGTCGTGAAAAAAAAGTTCATTTTTTCTTGTAACTTATTTCAAAAAGTGAAACTTTCATACATTTTAGATTCATTACATGTAAAGTAAAACATTTCAAAAGTTTTTTTTGTTTTAATTTTGATGATTAGAGCTTACAGCTCATGAAAGTCAAAAATCAGTATCTCAAAATATTAGAATATTTACATTTGAGTTTCAATAAATCACCATCCGTACAGTATAAATTCTGGGTATCTCTTGTTCTTTGAAACCACAATAATGGGGAAGACTGCTGACTTGGCAATGATCCAGAAGACGAACATTGACACCCTCCACAAAGAGGGTAAGTCACAGAAGGTCATTACTGAAAGGTGTGGCTGTTTACAGAGTGCTGTATCAAAGCATATTAAATGCAAAGTTGACTGGAAGGAAGAATTTGGGTAGGAAAAGGTGCACAAGCAACAGGGATGACCGCAAGCTTGAGAATACAGTCAAGCAAAGCCAATTCAAACACTTGGGAGATCTTCACAAGGAGTGGACTGAAGCTGGAGTCAGTGCATCAAGAGTCACCATGCTCAGACGTCTTCAGGAAAAGGGCTACCAAGCCACTTCTGAACCAGAGACAACGTCAGAATCATCTTACCTGGGCTGTGGAGAAAAATAACTGGACTGTTGCTCAGTGGTCCAAAGTCCTCTTTTCAGATTAAAGTAAATTTTGCATTTCATTTGGAAATCAAGGTCCCAGAGTCTGGAGGAAGAGTGGAGAGGCACAGAATCCATGTTGCTTGAAGTCCAGTGTGAAGTTTCCACAGTCAGTGATGATTTGGGCTGCCATGTCATCTGCTGGTGTTGGTCCACTGTGTTTTCTGAAGTCCACAGTCAACGCAGCCATCTACCAGGAAATTTTAGAGCACTTCAAGCTTCCTTCTGCTGACAAGCTTTATGGAGATGCTGATTTCATTTTCCAGCAGGACTTGGCACCTGCCCACACTGCCAAAGGTACCAAAAGCTGGTTCAATGACCATGGTGTTACTGTGCTTGATTGGCCAGCAAACTCGCCTGACCTGAACCCCATAGAGAATCTATGGGGTATTGTCAAGAGGAAGATGAGAGACACCAGACCCAACAATGCAGATGAGCTGAAGGCCACTGTCAAAGAAACCTGGGCTTCCATACCACCTCAGCAGTGCCACAAACTGACCACCTCCATGCCACGCCGAATTGAGGCAGTAATTAAAGCAAAAAGAGCCCCTACCAAGTATTGAGTACATATACAGTAAATTAACATACTTTCCAGAAGGCCAACAATTCACTAATTTTTTTTTTATTGGTCTTATGAAGTATTCTAATTTGTTGAGATAGTGAATTGGTGGGTTTTTGTTAAATGTGAGCCTAAATCATCACAATTAAAATAACCAAAGACTTAAACTACTTCAGTCTGTGTGCATTGAATTTATTTAATACACGAGTTTCACAATTTGAGTTGAATTACTGAAATAAATGAACTTTTCCACAACATTCTAATTTATTGAGATGCACCTGTATTTGTCTAGAAATGTATTGGACTGTTTTCACTTGGAAACGGTGCTGTGTACGCAGTACTAGGGCTGAACGATTAATTGCATTTGCAATAATATCGCGATATGAAAAAACACGATTTTTCAACCGCAGGGGCTGCGATTACACTCGGTCACGTGACACGTGAGAGTAAACAGGTGTGTTCGACTTGAAGATCGATCGTATGACATCAAAGTACGGCGAGAGGGGGGGGATCACGTGACCCTTTGACGGCGATGCAGGCTTAGTCTTTCGCTCTGCTCACTTTGCCACATATTTTATGTTCCTGTCAGTAAAACTTAAACCACTCTGCATTGGACCCATCATGAGTGCTAAGGCAGACAAAGGGGATCGGAAAAGAGAGATTGAGCAATCGCCAATGAAGAAAAAATTCAGAGATTCTGCCATCTCCAGAGAAGACCTCGACGAGGCTATTGCTAACCGCATTGAACTAGCATTTAAAGAGCAGCAAAGCACTTTATGGACTCGGTGCTGATTCCAGCATTGCGCGAACTGCGTGAGGACATACAAGCGACCAACAAGTCTGTTAAAGAGCTAAGAGAGGAATTTGAGGCCATAGCTACCGAGATGAAGCAGACACGTGACCGTGTTGATTCTGTTCAGGCAGCGGCGCGTGAAGATAGGAGGACAGTCACGGACTTAAAGGATCAGCTGGAGCGACTCACCGAGAAGATGACAGATATGGAGGACAGGTGCAGAAGGAACAACGTAAGACTGGTGGGGCTGCCAGAAGGGATGGAGGGTCCTGACGCAGCTGGTTTCCTCAGAGCTAATCTTTCCAAGTGGATTCCTTCCTTGAGGGGCCGTGACATTGAGATTGATCGGGCGCATCGCGTGTATGACGGAGGGAGGGGCTCAGATCGGCCGCGCACTCTCATCTTCCGTGTACTAAGATGGCATGACAACCTGAAAGATGCCAGGCAGGCTTATCCGGTGAAATGCGCACAGAACAATGTCACACTGCTATTTTTTCCCGACTTTAGTCCAGCTACAGCGATCAGGAGAAAGGCATTTGGTCCGGTTTTGAAGAAGATGACAGCGCTTGGTCTCCAGCCCTTCCTCATCTATCCGGCGGTAATTAAACTACGGCACAAGGGTGAGCAGAGGAGCTTCGATTCTCTTCAGAAATGATTTTGTCAGCTCCCTGTCTCAGCGGAGAACATATGCCGCAGCTCTGCGGGGGGACGACGGGGGAGCAGCGGCCGCTGTTTCTCCAGCCCGGCGGGAGGGGCTTGACGGCCGGGATGGACATGGTCCTAGCTGCCAAGGAGGGGATGATGGCAGGATGAACATGGACACTTGCTAAACCTATTTTTTGCTTTTTCTTCTCTCCTCTCTTCTACTGGGATATTGTCCCTATATATCCGGTACAACGATCTCTTTGCTGGTAAGACTGACACTCCTTTTTTTCTTTTTTGGAGGGGACTAATGGAGAGTAGGTTTAATTAAAAAAATATTTTTTTGGCTGTGTGAGCCTTTCGGGAGACATGTCTTGCGTTGGAGTGGATCGGTCACGAACCATCACTATTTTTTGTTGCTCAGTCAGACCTATGTGGCACAGTACACCTTTATGGCACAATTTTAATTTTGTATGCGGAAATCGTCCATTTGTCCAACCCTCTTGGTCCTCTTTAGGTGTAAACACGTGCAGTGATATATATGATAACCAGGGCCTCTGTTCATTTCAGACATTAAGAACCAAATTTTGTCTACCAGCTTCCGCATATTTTGTCTTTCTTATAGTTCTCACAGTACTTTGATGACACACAACGATCGGTCTAGCAGCGCTGCTTCAAGTCAAACACATCTAAGCAGTCTTCAGAGGAAGCATCAAGTTGGCACGCTATGTTGCCAAGTCCGCAGTTTGCCGTGGGTTGTTTTCGTGTCCGTGGGTCTTTCATAACATGCAGAATTGACGCGCTACATGTAAATGATATCCTTTGTTGTATTTTCCTGTCAAAATAACGGAGTTCCTTTGGAATTCTTCAGCTTTTAAGAACTGCCGGGTTCTCCGCTAGTGGGCGGAACTAATGCGCAAAAGGCAATCTCATTAGCTGGCGCTCACCTATTACCCTCCCTGTTTTGATTTCAGCAAATCAATTCGAGCGAACGCAGACAACCTGATTAATATTCTTGAACCCAGCAGCTCAATAATCCTTAGGGTGTTTTATATTATTAGTAGTAGAATTCGTAGTAGTTTTGTTATCTTATCAGTATTATTTGTAGTTTTCTTTTTTTAATAGAAACACCAAATGACAAACAATATCTTAAGCACCACCACCAGTCCTAAGTTCAGTCAACATGACAAATATGCATTCATACATGGTTATTCTAATTACTAAAGTTCTATCATCCTATAATGCTAAAATGTTATGCTAAATTATCATAATATCATATTATAATGTTTGACTGACTGATGCTAAGTGAGATATTTAAAAAAACTGTGCCATTTTACAAACATAAGCTATATATATATATATATATATATATATATATATATATATATATATATATATATATATATATATATAGATATATATAGTATATCAGATAATTAATATTAGTCTGGTGAGTAAACTAAAAAAAAAAAAATGACAAGCCAATGGAGATTCTATTGCCAAGGTGTCCATAGAGGGTTGATAATATTTACAATAATCAATTGAATTTGATAGGCATCTCTCACATTGTCCCAAAGAAATATTAAAATAGTGTAGATTAGTGTGCAATGTTTTATAATAATAATGTATTCTATTTAGTGTCCATTTCATTCATTTAACATTTAATATTGGGGACATCCAAGTTATTTGACATATTTGAACATTTAAAAAAAAAAAAAAGTAACAATAGTTACAAGTAACTCAGTTACTATTTGTGAGAAGTAACTAGTAATATAACTAATTACTTTTTTAAAGTAACGTGCCCAACACTGCATACTATACAATGATTTATTACTTGTCTTTGTTGAATAATACAGAATATAAAGAGCTTTAAAAAAATAAATCGCATATTAAATCGCAATCGCAATATTGGTAAAAAAAATAAAATATAAAAAAATAATTCGCAATTAGATTATTTTCCAAAATCGTTCAGCCCTACGCAGTACTGCTGCTCCCTATACGCAGAGTACGCAGTTTGCAGGCACCAACTCCCGGGTGGGGGGGGGGCACCATCCCAGTTGCTCAAAAAAAAAAACTTTCGTGCTATGTTAATATTAAAATTAACATATACATAAATAAAAATCTAAACATGAAATATATATATAAATAAAATTCATTTTACGGTGAACGCAGTAGTCAGGCTAAGCATCCGAGCGACCGCTTGCACTATGTTTGCGGCTGAATGCAAATTATCATAATTGATAGACAACTATGCCCGTGAAAAGCCATCAGCAGTCCTGCGCCGAGAAAAGAAAAAGAAAAAGAAAAAGAAAAAAAAAGATGAAACCTGTGCATCGCTTTCATATATTCATAATCCTGTGAAACTTCTTTTTTGGCTGTTGATGTTAATAACGTGTTTTAATGTCAGTAATAATTGAACCACCAACAACGCATCTAATATTCTCTCTGAGTTTCCATGTTCACTTACGAAAATTAGCCATGGTTTTACTACGAATAAAACCAAAAATCCTAGTTCTTGTAGCCATGGATGTATCCACAAATTAAGAATGGTTTTGTCAGGCTATTTCAAATAATAGTTTACAAAGAATTACGATAGGCCTATTAAGACAATATTTTGTGTGGTTATAAAAACAGACCTAAGTCAACAACCGCCTTTAAAATTACTTAAAAAGCATTATATAAAACAATGAGGCAATAATGATTGGTTAATTAATAATTATATGGTTTCATTGAATAACACTGGTAAAATAGGCTACATAATGTAATACAAAATAAACAATTTATGTACATTACATATTATTACAAATGCCTCTAAAGAGAACCAAATTGCTGCTGTTACAGTTACAGGACGATCAAGTCCTTGTTTAATATTGACCAAACATTTAGGTCAATTCAAATACCCACTTAATTTTAAATTTTTGGCCACATTTTTACGATAGAAATGCTGCAGCCTCTATAATTTCTTCAACAAAACATGTAGACATCACAACCCTTACAAAAATTAACCATGAATTTATTGTGGTAAAGCTGCTTAATTTTCTTTTGAAATGATTTTTCAATGCTTGAGACTATAAAATCATTCAGACTACTGTATTAATAAAATTATAGCCATAGGTAAATGTCTAGAGCTACAATTGTAATTTGTAAATAATACAATTTCATTACAATTTATTTAATGTATTTATTTACTTTTATATTTTATTAAAGTTATATTTTGACCCCTTTAGGTGTTTTTTTTTTTCTCTACATCCATGATATTTGGGGGAGGGGGCACAACAATACAATTCTGCTTAGGGCACACATTTGGCCAGCAGTGGCCCTGTGTGTACGGTTCTGTATATTTCTCTCCTGATTCAGACGAGATTACTTTATCAGTGGAGAAAGCGATATTACGCACTTGTATGTGAGCCAGAAGCAACAGTTTGAAGTTAAAAACATTTTAATAATAGATTTGTTTCCTACAAATACACAGCTTTTCACTTCACAAGACGTTAATTGATGGACTGGAGTTATGTGGATTGTGTCTGGACCCTCATTCTAACGGCACCCATTCACTGCATTTTCAAGGTGTAATGCTAAATTTCTCCAAATCTGTTTCAAATAAGAAACCAAAATCTTTCATTTCTGGGTGAACTACTTCCTTTAAGACTATAAGGGCTATGTGTTGAAATGATCTTTTTATGCTTAGGTTTCCAGAGAACTCAAATATTAACAGTGAAAACATAAAAATAGTAATTTTGAAATTAAAATGATTTTACCTTTAGATTTTTTTTTTCTTCAGAAATGTCACTGCCTGGCCTGTTATCCATTCTATTAAATTGTTCTAAGATTAAATTTCATAAAATATTGCAAAGATTCCAATTACTGCAAAATACTGATCAACTACTGAATGCAGATAATACACACCACCACCAAGAGTGCAGAAAGCCTGGTGGTTCACCAAGGGTTATGTTCTTCTCCCATCTTATCTAAACATAATAAAAACAGACAACAGAAGACTTTAATACACAGTCAATGCATAACAAGATTAGACATTGTGCATGATCATGCACACGTGCTCTTAAGAATAAAGATACATATGCACATACACACCTCTGATAAAAACGTCTGTGCAGATTTCTGAGCTCCCACGTGTAACAAATATTCATAGACGTACAATGCCAACCTGTACAATCAAAACAGATGCCTTACAATAAATAGATGCCATCCAATAAAACTCTCTGGTCTGTTTCCATATACAGTAGTCTTATTCCTGTCCTAAAAATTTAACATTGCAGTTGGCATTCTACAACAACTGCCTGCATCTATATACTGTAATTCCAGAACAATAATCGATATCAGCATGAACATTTGCAAATAATAATGCTGTGAAATTCTCTTATAAAGTGAAAAGAAAAAAGAAAAAAACACCACAACCAATTCAATCTATTGCGAATAAAAAAACAGAACATTTGATCAGTTTCCACTATAACATTACTGGAATGTCTCGAACAAGATCACATGTTATAGGAGACAACATAACATAACGCGACATCAGCTGCGCGTGTAAATAAGCGAGTAAAGAGAGAGCAGCGCTTACTTTTCCCGAGCTTGCCCATCCGATGACACCGCGGTCCCTTTACCTTTCGCGAACATGACTTGCGCTGAATATAAACGCGTCTGCCAGTTTGACTGCGATGTTTCCTTATGCTCCAGCTGTCAACGTGTACCCCGCCTCTGACCCCAGCCGCTTCAACCGACCCTGCCACAGCGACATCATGAACTATAGGCGGGGATCTGTGGTTTATGATTGACAGCTTTATAGACCAATGAACATGTTCGACGTGACCTCACGATCCCCCATATCTGCATAAAAGTTAAAACAATAAAGTAAGGCTCTTCGAAATCAACGGATAATTAATGTCCAGTTGGGTGTTATGAGAAATTGTGGAAAACTTAATTCTTTAATAATAATAATAATAATAAACACAATATCTTTCTTTCATAGGAGCACGGGTTGTTTGTTATGTTATATATATATATATATATATATATACACACACACACACACACACACACACACACACACACATATATATATATATATATATATATATATATGAAGAGTTAATTTGCAAAAACAGATTTTCAATGATAACAATTTTCAAAAATCATGTTTTTTCATTGTGCATTCCAATTAATCTCAATCAAACTACAGTTGGGTTATTTTTATTAGGTTAAAAAATAACTAAAATAAAATATAGCTAACTAACACAACACAATAAAAACCTGATTCTATTGTAAACGTTACCAATTATGCTAACAAAACTTTTAAAACGTTAACTCTTGACTCTATTTGAAGCGCTGTCCTGTGCTTTTAAAAACTTGTTGCGCCACCTGTCGGATAGCAAATTAAGCGATAAACGGCAGGTGTCAAAACATCTCGTGCTGTTTGCAAACACGATTGTTATGTTTGATGTTGTTGTTTTTAATGTGAGAAGGATCCTAAAATAAGTATCATAAGAAGAGTGTTGTGAACTTTACAGAACATATGTAAACATGAGAAACGGGGCGGGGTCTTAGTTAGGCTACTTGTTACCGAACACTATATCCGCGCGACTGAAGAGGTATTTTTGCTGACTTCCCATGCGCGAAGATCTTCCGTGAACGCTTGAGTCTGTCATTGGAGATTTAGTCTTGCGAGAAAGGTTGCTGTGTTGAATCTAACCAGACTGCAGATCGCGGTAAGGGCGTGAATGATACTTTATATCTAAACATCAAGCCACGTCGCCGCTTAAACTTGTTTTCGATGCTGTTCTGCATACTCATTCAACAACTGTACGTCTATTCACTTCATTGTAAACGCGCTGCACAGAAACGCAAGTGCACATAACATCTATTCTTATGTTGAAATAAATGTGTAGACAAATCTTATTGGCACAGGAATGTATTGAAGATTTTGTCATTAAAATGAAGGGTGTTAACGTTAAGGAGTGTTACGCAAGGTTGCGTAAGGTTGCGCAATATTCAACAGTAATAATAAGTAGACTAGTTACCAGACTGAAAGTACAACGTTGAGATGTGCAATTACATGTGGCAAAATTCACAATCATACGTCGTGATGTTTAGTTTGCCGGCAAATGCATTTAAAATACAAATAAAATAATAATAATAATAATAATAATAGTAATAATACAGATAATAAAATAATAAAAAATATTTTAAAAAGTGGACCTAGGTCTAGTCAGTGTTTTAGACGATGTAAAAGTGCATTTTGTTTATTGCTTTGTTCATATTAATGAGAATTTTGGATGCAAAATTTATTTTTAGGCCTCCATTATAAATACATAACACTTTTCAAAAAAAAAAAAAAAAGTAGATTTAAGATTTAATCTCAAAATTAAGATGAAAATTACTTCAGTTTCTAGTTATCTGATACAATGACCTTCACATATTTTAAGTGAGGCTACATTGTCCTTTACTGCTGTATTCAAAGCAAAACTCAAATTTCTAATATTAGCATTGAATATTATTTGCTCTCAGCTGCTGAATCTTTAGCCTATCAGTATGGCATCAGAATCCCATCATAAGGAGAATCTGCATAACCATCAGCTGGAGGATGAAGGACAGCATCGCAACCCTTCAGAGGTGAAGATGAGCCAGATAGTGCTGCCCTGCCATGCCAATCACTGCGGAGAGCTGAGCATCGGACAGCTGCTCAAATGGATGGACTGCACAGCATGTCTGTCTGGTGAGTTTGCACAATGAATGACACAAAGCACTTACATTGTAAAGGCTCCAAAATACTCTATGTAAGGATATGAGTGTTAGTATAATACTGAGGACGTGATTGCAGTGACTAAGCAAAACTAGAGCAAATATAAATTAGATGTGTGACTGCATGGAGTATGTTCTAGAAAGTGAGAACATTACTTGAAATATTGCAATGTGGGATAAATTATTAGGTACATTTCTTATACAGTACTGTGAAAATGTATTTTCCCCATACTGATTTGTTATTTTTTTTATGTATATTTCATGTTAATTGTTTTAGATCCTCATACAAATTGCAACATAGAACAAAGGCAACCAAAGTAAACACATACAGTTTGTAATTTTTTCCCCTGTAGGTTAAATTCGCATTCTGGGGTGTGTGCAGGGAGTGGGTTTGGGGGGATGTTGCCTTGGTTGAATTGCAGGGGCCCGATAGGCCCATGTGTTTATCCGTCCTTGGTCACCACCATGCTTGACCATAGGTATGGTGTTCTTTTTGGTGTTTGTTTTATCCTATGGACCCCTGTCTTCCAACAGTTCTACTTCCAGCTCATTAGCACACAAAATATTTTCCCAAAAGGTTTGAGGATCATCAAGGTGTGTCTTGGCAAAATTCAGATGAGTTTAATGCTCTTCTGGGTGAGCAGTGGCCTGTGTCTTTCGGATGGTGGAGTGTGACCTACAACAGTGACCTACACTGATGCAAGAAAGGCCTGGATTTCCTTCAGTGCTGTCCTTGAGTCTTTTGTGACTTCCAAGATGAGTCTTTGCGGTGGTCTTGGAGGAATATTGGAAGGTTAGCCACTTCTGGGAAGGTTTGCTACTGAGCCATTTTTTCCATCTGAAGATAATGGCTCTTGCTTGGGTTCTTCTTAGGAGTCCAAGAGCCTTGAAATAGATTTGTAACCGGTCCCAGACTAACGTATTTCACTCACTTTCTTCCTCATAATTTCTGGAATTTCTTTCACAGTTGGCATAGTGTTTTACTGGGTAAGGCCTTTTAGCCAACTTCATTCTGTTGAAAAGTGTATTAACTGAACAGGGCTGTGTTGTAGGCTGTATTCAGGTGTCATGAGGGTGATGTTATGGCACATTATGAGACATGGAGGCTTGATCTTATTGATGATGAGACTTTCATTTTCCCAAATAAGTCCAAAGGCAGAGCAAAGGTAATATGGATACATAACACAAATAACTAAACTTCCTAAACAGACAAAAAAAAAAAAACATGAGAGTCAATACAAAAAATTTAAACAACTTTCAAAATTACAATACTCAAAATTGGGTTCTTGCTGGCCAACAACAATATATTGCACAAGTGACAGGAAGCATTCTGTTTGCTTTCTCCTCTCTCAAGCAACGGCCTTCCTTAAATAGGGTCGATTGTGCTTCATTAAATAACATTATAATTGAAAGAAAATTGTATTTTGTGTTTACTCAGGTTGCCTTTGCTTTATGTTAGGTTTTTTTTCATTTCTGAAACAATTTAGCATTAGATATAGCCTACACTTAAACAGACGAAATCAAGAAGGGGGCAAATACTGTATTCCTTGCACATTACCTGTCAGTCATAAACCGGCAAATCTTTTAAAAATGGTGTGAGATTCATTAGTGTCAAGATGTCTTATTTGATCTGCTTCCATTCCAGCTGAGAGACACGCTGGATGCCCCTGTGTGACAGCTTCTGTTGATGACATCTACTTTGAGCACACCATTGGGTACAAAAGAAATATCACTTATATTTTAGATAATTAGAACCACATCTCAGTGTCTTTTGAAAAACATTCTAACCAGAATGTAATTTCGCCTTTTGGGAGTACTGGCAGTTCTGTCTGGTTAATTGTTCTATTAAACTACTATTATACAGAAGACTGTTAATTACTCCAGTCTGTCAGACTGTTAGAATAACACAGAACCAATCAAATGTAACTTTGATTAGAGAGGAGAGTCTCAGTAATATAAGCCCAATGGAAAACAGTCTCTAATATATCATAAGCTACTGTCATTATCACTTACATTTGAAATACACATATATTTTTCAGTGTAGGACAAGTGGTCAACATTAAGGCCAAAGTCAACAGGGCCTTCAACTCAAGCATGGAGGTAATAGCCACACTTTACATTATAATATGAAATAGTCTCACTTTATTTTATTTTACCAAAGGTTACTCTACTACGACCTACAGATGTTTTTGGAGTGGTTTCTACTGTTATGTAACACTGAGGTTTTCAGACCTTTTGATGCCAAGGACCGCTAAATATGATAATTCAACATGGTTTCTAAAGTAAAACAAATGGACTTTGATTAAAGTGAATCCTTAACATATCTGCAGAATATTTACTTTATGTTTACTGGAGATCTTTTTCCTGCCTCCTATTAAGAGTACTGAGAGTACTGCATTAGAATTATTAGAGTACTGTGTTAGAATACTGTTGATGATAGAGAACCATTTTGAATTCACTTCACATTTATTTGAAGAAATAAAATATGTAGAATGGCAATTATTCGTGTATTTATTGGTGTTTGTGTGTGAGGTGGGGATAGAGGTGAGCTGTGAGGACCTGTACAGTGGCCGTCATTGGAGAGTGTGTCAGGCTTTTGCCACATTTGTCGCCAAACGCACAGAGACAAACAAGGTATGAGAAAACAATGCCATAGGAATGCTTATAATAATAATGTTTATAAATATGCTTCGCTTACTTATATCTTAGTTAATGGGGAAAAAAAACATTTTACAAACTGATTTGAGCTTTTTGTTATAGCTGTGGAAATAAGGAAACACTGCAAATAAGGAAACATGGCAAATGGCATGCAAATAAACAAGGCAGATACAGTTGCTTTCTGCACTAAATGCATCTAAAGCATCTAAATGCACCAGTCTAAGCATCTAAATGCACCTTTACTCTGCACTAATTTTTAACCAGTTATCAATAATTCAGGCAATGTGTAGATAAGAAATCTGTTGGGACTGTAACTGCAGGTGCAGCTGAGGCAGGTTGTGCCCTGCACACACCAAGAACAGGTGGAGCACAGTTTAGCAGCTGAGAGGAGGAGGATGAGACTCATTCACCACGACACCATGCAGGACTTGCTCAACAACAAGACCTTCCAGAGAAGTATCAGTGAGGGTAAGTGTCTTAATTGGTGGAGGCACTTCCCTTTTGGTAAAGACACTTTGGGAAAGACAAGAGGCTTTGTGCAAACATTACGCTAAGGCTCACAGACTGAATGCATATGCACATGTAATAATATCTCAGACAGAGTGAGTTACTTAGCCCTAAAGGGATAGTTCACCCAAAAATGTAAAATCTGTCATCGTTTACTCACCCTCATGTACAACCCCAAATCAGAAAAAGTTGGGACAGTATGGAAAACGCAAATAAAAAAAGAAAGTAGTGATTTCTAAATTTACTTTGACTTGTATTTCATTGCAGACAATATGAACACAAAATATTTCATGTTTTGTCTGGTCAACTTCATGTCATTTGTAAATATACATCCTTTCCTGTCATTCAGACCTGCAACACATTCCAAAAAAAAGTTGGGACAGTAAAGCATTTACCACTTTGTAATGTTGCCATTCCTTTTCACAACACTTAAAAGACGTTTAGGGACTGAAGACACCAAGTCATGAAGTGTTTCAGGTGTAATTTTGTCCCATTCTTCCTGCAAACAAGTCTTAAGGTGGGCAACAGTACGGGGTCTTCATTGTCGCATTTTGCGCTTCAAAATGCGCCACACATTCTCTATTGGAGACAGGTCGGGACTGCAGGCAGGCCATTCAAGTACCCGTACCCTCTTCCTCCGCAGCCAGGACTTTGTAATGTGTGCAGAATGTGGTTTTGCATTGTCTTGTTGAAATATGCATGGACGTCCCTGGAAAAGATGTCTTCTTGAAGGCAGCATATTGTGCTCCAAAATCTCTATGTACTTTCAGCATTAATGGTGCCATCACAGAAGTGCAAGTTACCTTTGCCAAGGGCACTGACACAACCCCATACCATGACAGACCCTGGCTTTTGGACTTGTTGCTGGTAACAGTCTGGATGATCCTTTTCTTCTTTGGTCCGGAGCACATGGCGTCCATCCCTCCCAAAAAATACCTGAAATACTGATTCATCTGACCACAGTACACGTTTCCACTGTGTGATGGTCCATCCCAGATGCCTCCGAGCCCAGAGAAGTCGACGGCGCTTCTGGACACTGTTAACATAGGGCTTCCTTTTGGCACAGTACAGTTTTAACTGGCATTTGTGGATGTAACTACGTATTGTGGTACTTGACAAAGGTTTGCCAAAGTAGTCCTGAGCCCATGTGGTGATATCACTTATAGATGAATGACGATTCTTGATGCAGTGCCGCCTGAGGGTTCGGAGATCACGGTTGTTCAGCTTAGGCTTGCGCCCTTGTCCTTAATTTATTTTTGTATTTAAATCTGAATAACTTTCTGTGGAACACAAAAGAAGATATTTACTGTAGAATCCCCACTTTTTTGTATGAAGAGAGTCATAGAGAAGAAAGTCATTCAGCAGAACAAAATCATACAGTTTTGGAGCAACATAAAGTTGAGTAAATGGTGACAGAATTTTCATTTTTAGAGTGAACTATGACTCTAAGCTATTGCACCTGTTCTAGACAATAATTTAGTTTTCTCCAAGCATCTGTTTAGCATCTTGAGGAGGTGTTTTATTTTTTGTGAGGCAGAGAACCATGATGAAGATGTGGCTTTGCTGACAGAAAGAACAAGAGTGGAAAGTGTCGAGCTGGTACTTCCTCCTCATGCAAATCACCAGGTCAACACATTCGGAGGCCAGATTATGGCCTGGATGGAAAATGTCGCTACCATTGCAGCCAGGTGTGTGTCTGCACACTTGCAAAGTGCATTTTTATACAGTGGTTAATATTTACCTTTATTAACTCTTAGCCTGCAATAGATCAGGGTTCAAGGTTTGTAATGTTGATACAAACAAGCCGCAAAAGAGACTTCTGTAATGACAGTATATATCGAAAGGTTTACTTAAAGCATATAACATAAACTTCAGCTTTCTTAAAAACTAGATTTTGTGCCATTTAGTTAATCTGTGTTAGCTTTGTGGTATATCTATATTCTATGTACTCCTATATACATAATTAAAGGAATAGTTCACCCAAAAATAAAAATTTACTCATACTCAATCATTTACTCAACATTAAGATGTTTTTTACTTCAACTTGCTTCTGGCTAAAATATGAGTCCTCTATCCAAAAATATAGCATTCTCCAGTGAAAACAATTGTGCTGTCTGAATCAAAAGAGATCACAGATCAAACACCATTTAAAACCAGTCCAAAATACTTTTAAACAAATATATCGGTGGATTTGAGAGAACAACAGGGGATGGACTTTTTAACTGGAGGAAGCACTGTTATGGATTATGGATTTGTTATGGATTTGTTTTTTACAAACACTCATAATTCTTGTATCATTTTGTTGTATCTAAAATAAGAAAGTCTCCCTAATACAACCTGCAACTAACTAGACAAGTAGCAAATTAAATCCAACAATATCTTCATGTTTATATAAGGAAATATGTCAGCACAGGACAGAAAACATCTTGTGTCTTGTGATGGTCTTATTATGAATAAAAAACTAAAGACACACTGCACTTTCTCTCTTTTTTTATTTTTTATTTTAGTCGTTTATGCAATGCTCATCCAACTCTGAGGGCTATAGACATGTTTCACTTTAGAGGCCCTTCCCAGGTTGGAGATCGTTTGGTTCTAAAGGCCATTGTTAATAACACATTCAAGAACAGGTGGGCTTATATAATCTGTCTATCAGTATCTAAAAGATGTATTTAGATTTTAATGAATACACAGTGATGATGTCATACAGCTCATTGGCAGTATCTCTGTTTTTTTAGTATGGAGGTAGGTGTCTGTGCAGAAGCCTATCACGGAGATGAACCTCTGAGGCATATTAACAGTGCCTTCATGACGTTTGAGGTGCTGGATGAGAAAGGAAGGCCACGTCAACTGCCCCCCATAAAACCTGAACCTCAGGTGAAGAGTCCAGATTTGGTGTTCATAGTGCAAAAATTCATGCCAACATTGTTAAAGTAAACTGCTATTATGAATTTTCTGACAGGAGGGACAGAGGAGATATCAGGAGGCCCTTGCCAGGAAGAAGATTCGTCTTGATAGGTAGCAAAACTGGTGCTGGTCCATTCATAACAAAAGCTCCAGTTTATAACCTCGCAAAACCATGTGAGAAGAGTTGGCTAGACTGCAAAACCTTCAGCTCACCCACAGATGGCGCTGTCAATGTGTGTCACTGCTAAAAAAAAGTAGATCAACATTATAGATAAATATATATATATATATTCGTATTAGGCTTAGTTTTGAAGTATTTATTTTGATATGCTAGAAATATTATTTCTAAAAAAAAATCTAAAATAATATTAAACTTCCTAAATCTATTTAAAATCTAAAATCTAATCAAAAACGAATACAATTATTTAATGGAATAATTAAATTAATATTGAAAGATATAAAGTAATATAGAATTTTTCCTGAGCATCATTTAGCTGTATTGCCTGTTGCTCAGTTTCTCTCAAAAACATGATTTGCTCATCTGGCCTTTGTTTCTACTCAGGAAGTACATTATCTCATGCAAGCAAACCGAGGTGCCACTGTCTGTCCCATGGGACACCAGTAACCAGGTAACTTTCCCTTCTTCAGAAAATACATGTTATCCAAATGTCTGTTTACCATCCAAACTTGTGGCAGAATAGGGTTTACGTGTAAAAAAAATTATATATCAGGATAGACATCCAAAGTAAAGATAAAAAACAGACAAGATATGCAGAATTTTGTAAATGTGACTGGCATTAAGAAATGGTTGTACACTGCCATAGTACTATTTCAGTAGTAATCAGATATTTACTATTTATATAATTTACTCATAGAGTTTACAGTGTGTTTCACTCACATCTCCTTTTGAGCAAAATCACTGATAATGTGCAAAAGAGATGAAAAGGACTGTTTTTTTGTAAGGCTATTCTTACTTTCAGGTGTATCTGAGCTATAATAATGTGTCTGCCTTGAAGATGCTTGCAGCCAAAAACAACTGGGACCTCAGCTCAAAGAAGAACAATGTAAGCACTATTCTTCATATGTCAGATGTACATTATAGAGTTCACACTTTAACATTAGATACCTTGTCTTGCACTGGGCAGGTGAGTCTGTATACAGTGGAGGAGAGTCAGAGTCTGTGTTTCAGGGTGGAGTTTGAGATGGAAATCCCAGCACAAAGAGCCTTCATCCTCCTCTCAGATCTCAGTCGCAGACATGAATGGGACCAACACTATACGTGAGACACTATATACATACCACAGTATTATTAGCTACTGTACAGGCTCTTTTAATTACAAATGGACTAGGGAAGGCCAGGGATAAATGTCATGCTTATTCGCTCAAAATTAATAAATGTAATGCTAATTTTTTTAAGTCGAAATAACGGTTCAAATGAATTATGGAGACATAAGTTGGTTTTCGGTTTCGAAAAGGTTTATGACAGGGCTGCATCTTGTCACCATACTTGTTCAATCTGTATGCTAAAGCCATATTCCAAAAGGCTAGGGGAGGATAACATATGGGTAGGTTGAAGTCTGATAAACTGATGACACAACATTGCCGATTGAAACAAAAGAATGTATGGAACATTTGCAGAGAAAAGTCAAAGAATAAAGTTGAAAGTTGGGATTAGAACTGAACAAGATCATGTCGGATAACAACGGATAACATCGATAAATTTGAGCTCGATAGAGAAGAAATTGTGATTGTTACGAGTTTTGGTTGCCCTTGTGATCATAGATTCGACTAACTCTCAAGAAATATTACGTCGTTTGGCACTATGCAAGTCAGCTATGAAGTCTCTAGACAATATTTTTTTAAAAGCAAGGGCATCAGACTGTAGACAAATTTATAACTTCTTCAGACTGTGATATTCTCAGTTGTCAAGTACCATTGCACAAAACCAAATTCTTTTTTAATTCTTTAGTCTATCAGGTCACTAAGACTCAAACCTGAGTTGTAAAACAAAAAAAGACACCAAAACCAAATACTGGAAATTTATCAAACCTTTTTTACAAATAAAGATTTACATTTCTTCATCATTTCCTCATTATTTTGCAAAGGAATTATGCATGCACATACCTGATGTGGCCATTGTGAGCACTGTTATTACCAATGTTACATTAGTAAGTTGGTCATATCTGTACATGTAAACCCTTTTGTCTGTTACATGATCATACTGTATATCATTTTGAAATATCCATTATTCAAAAATGTAAATCCAAATGCTAATTCAAATTGACCTTTACAATTTTTTGTATTGTTTTGTGCAGTTTGTGTAAGCTGCTCCTTAGGGTTGATGAGGATGATTTCATCTATCAAGTTGTTACTCCTTCGGTCAGTAAAGGAGGAAAATATCAGGACTTCATTTTACTGGCCTGTAGAAGACCACCCTGTGATAGCGGGTGAGGATGACTATAGCAATTCTAGGTGTGGTATTAAAAGCTAACATTCGCTACCTTTACTTCAGTGACAGAAAAAGATTACACAGACAGTTTTTTCTTTATTAGAAATAATATGCACTAATAAACTGTGAACAATAAGACCAGGTATGAAGTAAATAAGATAAATTTGTTGCCTTTAAAGAAATAATTTAGCATTACATCACTGCTGCATCCTCTGCAGTGAACGAGTGTTGTCAGAGAAAGGACTTATGGATGTGTTTGTATTTTTTGCAAACGCAGCTTTTCACTTCGCAAGATATTAGCTGATGGACTGGAGTCGTGTGGATTACTTGTGGATTATTGTGATGTTTTTATCAGCTGTTTGGACTTTCATTCTGAAAGCACCCATTCACTGCAGAGAATCCATTGGTGAGCAAATGATGTAATGCTAAATTTCTCCAAATCTGTTTTGATAAAGAAACAAACTCATCTACATCTTGGATAGCCTAAGTGTGAGTAAATTTCCAGCAAATTTTCATTTTTCGGTAAATTTTGCTTTTAAGCACCCATGAGTTTCTCTAAAGGCATGTTCACATGTCGAAACTGCAGTTAATGAGGTTCCATCTTGTAAAAAGTGTTCACGTTCTTGTAAAACTTGTAATTACAAGGTCCGACTTGTACCACCTGACCACTGCAATGGCATGTGGAAACGCATTGGCAGTGGCCTTAGCAGTAAAATGTAGTTAAGTTGTTATTTTAATATAGAAAATATTAAATATACATTAAATATAATAATATTTCTGTTACAAGATGCAAGAATAATCTAAAAAAATAACGAAGGACATACAATACAGTTTAATGCAGCTAGCACATAGTTGAATACGTCTAATGTCCCACAAAGTTTATTAATGCATTTGCATTACAGCTGTTACTTGATGTGTTCTGTTTTTTTTCTACTGATTACTGAAATTACACAGATTCATTTTGGCATTAATAGTGTTGGCACAGAAACGCATAATTCCGAGTCTGAGGAAGTGAACAGCTTCGAGTAGAATGTCACGGGTTATCATCTAGTAATTACGACATGGCATGAATGCAGCACAATTATATTTAATATTTACATATAATGTATATTTGTTTTTTAGGGATCCATATGTAATTGCCCTAAGATCAGTTGCTCTACCCTCTCACCCACCCACAGAGGAGTTCCACAGGGGTGAGGTGGTCTGTGCTGGGTTCACCATTTATGAGGTTTCAAAAAGTGTCTCGAAGGTAGGAAAATACTAAATGATGGTCACAATGTACTTCACGCTGAAGTGTCTTATAGGTTTCCTGTTTTGCCCTCAGATTTCCTATTATAATCAGGCCAGTCCAGAAGTCCTGCCATACATCTCCACTGACATTGCAGGCCTCTCGTCCAGTTTCTACTCAATATTCTGTGCATGCAGGCAGTACCTACTGGACAACATAATCAGCACATCTGCATTCACCTCTTCTGCATTGTAACTGGCAGCTGCTGGGCTGAACTCTTGATGCGCTACAATTGATATTTCAGTTTATGCTTTTACAGGGGCCATATCTAATATTTTTGTAGTATTTTTTATTTTTTCCCACTTAAGTCTATTAGGGTTAAGCCAGGAATACACTGTTTGAGTTTGGATACTGTTTGAGTTTGGATACTTCGGATACAGAGTCTGCACTCTCCAGATGTGATGTGTCTGTGTATGATTTGGGAATGGGGAGAACTCTGGTCAACAATCTGGTCTGAATTTTTGTCAACATGTTTAAAAATTATTGGGAGCACACGAGGTTGGCTCGATTTGTAAGACTGGATGGTGCAAAATAATACAATAGAAAAAATATCTTTCTCTGGCATTTTCCTCACTGTTTGCTCAGAACAAATATATTCACTCACTGAATCTGTCTCAAGGATTATTATTGAAACTTTGAATTTCATGACTATTTTCCATCCATTCGATGACCTTTGTAAGTAAACAGGTTGGTTTTGTATTGTTCTACATGTAAATTACCTCTTTTTATGAGACCTCTTTTTAAGCAAGGCAAGTTTATATAGCACATTTGGCAAGATGGCACTTGTGCTGTGGTGATGTGACAATAAAAGTGATTTGATTTGATTTGACATTTCATACACAATGGTAATTCAAAGTGCTTTCCATAGAAATAATAAAAACAACTGCTCATTAAAAGTACATAAATAAAAATAGTAAAAATCTGAAAAAATGATTAATAAATAAATTAAGAAGATTAAAATAAAATGTTCAGTGCAGAAACAGTGTAATCTTTGTTGACTAATCTCTCTGCATGTGAATGTTTTTTTTTTAATCCACTATAGGGCACCCCTTGTGCTCCGACAGCCATTTTGCAAAGCCACTGTTACAGTGCAACAGGTTCACATAACATCATGCTGAAATATCTTTAAAAATAAACAAAATTTCTAACTGGGATCCATCAGAATATTTACATATTACACCAAAACATTATTTGTCACTTTAAAAAAAATAATTTATTAGAATACTAACATGTCTTTCTTTGCTTTGTCCTGTCTTATATAGCAGTATTATGTTTGGCCCAGGGATGTATATAAAATTACAGTTTTATTGTGTGTTTACTAATTCTTTGTCATTATGATTAAACATATAATGATTCAATATAAAAATTGTAAAATTGCAACTCAATTTGAAAAAAGTTATTGTAAAAAGTGTTAAATGACCTATACTTCTAATGTATATATAAAAAAACAAAAACAAAAAAAACTAATTAGTTAATCAAAACGATTGCATCTATGAAAGAATTCAATTATCAAAAATCAATCTTTTAATGTACATTTTCAGGTTTACAATATACATTTTACATAAATTTGTTGTCCATGAACTACTGAAACCACAGTTTAACTGTCATTTTGCAATGTCTTTGTCAGTGCTGTATGATCTTGATTTTCAGGCTGACAGATTTGCTATATGTTCTCTGTACATATTAGGCATGTTGTAGAAGCTCTGCTGTCTGTTCAGTGCTCTGATAGCCATTAAGCTTGCAGTCCAAGTATTGAGGCCTCTGTCCTCTGCCCGATGCTCCAGAGTCATTGAGAAGCGTGATTGTGCATGGATAAGGCTTCTACATCCAGTCACAGTCCTGTACAGGGTCTCAGCATGTAGCTGCAGTGAAACATCTTGCCAAGCCCCCTGGAAGAGCTGCACCATGTCCTCCACCAACTCTGGTTTGTAGCCTTCATCAAGAACCTCTTTAGGCCAACCTGGAGCCAAGGTCACATATGGAAAGATTTGATCAATGGTTCTCAAGAATTTCTCTCCTGTCATGTAGTCTTGCATATAGAAAGCTCTGTGTGCTATGTCCATGTTGACCCAGGTGGGGTGGTGCAGCAGGTCTCTGTCATATGCCTGACGGAGGAGCTCCAGTGTGAGGCTCAGCTGACTCTGGGACTTTATCCTTAAGTAGATTCCCCACGACTTCTTGGAGGCAAGAATCAGCTCCAGGCAGTCCTGTAGAGGTAGCTCAGGCTGGGATCCCTGAATGATGGGAATGTTTGGTTGACCTACACTAGATATTACTGGGATCACCAGCATTCCCCCTTGGCTGTCTGCAAAAAATACTTGCATTACTATTTATCAAGATCTATGCATTTTCACATTATCACAGTTGTTAAAATCACACCTTCGAGCAGATATAGCAAATAATCTTTATCGGTCACTGTGTCCCACTGGATGTTGAGTCCATCACTGTTCACCGGCCTGAAATAGTCAATTATGTCCCCACCTGGATAGAATCTTCTGGGTCTGTTTCTTAGCTCTGCGAAAAGAAGATGCCTGTGTTACTGATATAAACAATTAGGGATAATTTAAAATTATGACCGAAACTGGAAAACGATAAATAAAAGGAGCAAAATAAGAAATTCTTACAATTATTTTCATGTTATGAGCTATAACCGATAAATAAAAACCTATACTATTCTGTTTAAATAAATAAAAATTAAAGCACTAAAAAATAAAGTCAATCATTTAAAATGTTTCAAGTTAATTTTGGCATAACAACATTACAATGTACAGTGTTAAAAATTGATATACATTTTAAAAATTCGCTAAAGATTACAGAAGTCACTCAAAAACCAAGTAGCTTTCTGTTGATCAGTACAGTGAATTTGCATGAAAAACAATGCATGAAAAAGACAATGTGAAATCTACATTGGAATTGGTCTTCCTTTATGCAAAGAAGAACCATTTGGGGTTCATAAAATACACTTTTGTTGATCAGTTGTACAATTACATGTCCAGTGTCAAACAAAACCACTAAATAAAAAATAAAAAACTCTAATAAGGCAGATAACCAATATTGTACCAATATATTGTACATCCCTATCCCTATACACTATGTGAGGTTTTATATGCAAGACCATGATGTCACTTACTTGCAGCTTCTTTGAACTGTGAGAGCACAGGCTCATAGATGTCATAATAGATGCACAGAGGGTTGCTGTTGTCTCTGATGAAGAGAAGGTCATTCACGGTGGGGTTCTCCTTTCCTTGCCACAGGGTTAAACTGAACCTGTATCATAACCAGTCCAGAACATAGTATAAACATAATCAGTTTTTAAAAAAAAAAAAAATTACTGAGTTAACTGAGTTACCTTGAAGACTGGCTGAGCAGCCAGCTCAGGTGTGGCCACCCATTCTTGGCCATCAAAGCATGGACAGGAATGGTGATTTTCTGAGGGAGGTGTCTTACAATAGAGTACATCTCTTCCACCATACTGCGTGTGTATGTCACATTAGGGAAGATGGAAAGATAAAGAACCTTCCATCCTGGAGAGATGGTGACGTCAGGAAATTTCAGCTGAATGAGCTCAAAAAACCTTACAATAAAAAAGTCAGCAACTGAAAAACAACATTAAGCAATCAACAGATCATAAAATGAGTTATGTTGTTCAGAATATCATTACAATGCATTACATATTAATTGCATTCCAGACCGTGTTTTGAGAGATTTTTCAGGGCTTCTTTCTTCACGTTACACAGTTACGCCAGTAGGTGGAGATAAGTAATTGTCCATATGAGTGAGTTAAACCATTTATTAAACCATTCATTCCCTCAATTTGTTTAATCACAGTAATTCATTCAGGAATGAAACAACTGCCTGTTTTAATGAGGGAGTCACTGTTTTTTTGTTGTTGTTTTTTTTCTCCATTTAACTCAACTGTTTTATTTGGGAATGAATCACAACTACCCCAGCTAACAATTTTTGGTTCTCAAAACGTTCTGGGAATAATACTTTTTTATTATTAAAATAAAAGCTAAAAAATACCTTGTTCATGAATGTTATGTGTACTGTAGGTTCTCTTCCGAAACAAACAAAAAAACACCACAACAACAACAAAATCCCACAACATTCTGAAAAGAACCTACAGACAACATTCCTAGAATGTTATTGTTTCCCAAAAATAACCAAATGTGAACCATATGAGAACATTAGGGGAACATTCTGAGTTTGCTGATATATTGAGTGCATTGTTTTATGTAAAATGACCTTTGGTGGAGCAATATATATATATATACATAACTGGAAATATTTGGTCTATAATGTAAGTTACTCAACTTCTAGTTTGAATAACTCTTGAACAAATGCAATGCACAATAGCATACTTGCATACTTGCATACATGCTGCTTGGTCTAAATACCAGGGCCGCCTGTTCTCTTTACCTTTTACTGTAACTACACGCATCAATATATTTAACAAATAATCCCTAACACCTCCTCATCCAACCAAAAAGCCAACTATGAGGGTCTATGGACCCTTCCCCCGAAATGCAGCTAACACCTCAAAAATGCAGAACGGGCCTTTGGTTCCATGGCAACCAATGCTTATCACACTTTTTTTTAATGCACAAAGGAATACGGGCAGAGCAACTCTTAATTCAGTTCCCCATAGAAAAGACACATAATGCCAATAAAAATGGACTCTTCTCTAATTAATTCATAGACATACCTTTCTGTGAATGAACACACATCTCCTCAGGTCACTGTGTGTATTATTACTGCTCTTGTATATTGTCTTCTGTACTGTATACTGTTTTATGCATGCTTATGATAGAACCACTCGTTCATGTAATCCCACCTATACCATGTTTGGTCTCTTTGAATTTGCCTTCTGATGATCTAAATGAGAGTGTATATTACATGTTGATACCTATGCAACATATTAGTGTTCTAAGAATCTTAAGTAGTTTTTGCATCCCAATCGAAACACCCAATCAAATTACATATGCAAAATACCATGCTCTGAGACAAAGAGTCATAAATTTTCCCTACCCTCCAAAAGTGCAAGCCACCATTGGCTCTTTGACCCCCGAGAGGTGTGACTTCCACAGAACTTTAAAGGGCTCACGCACAGTTCTGCCTCTCTCCTGCAAAATCTTCCGATTCCTGCCTATGTGAAGGGACTCACAGAGAGCCAGAGCCTGAGCCTGAGCCGGCACGGGCGAGCCTGGCAGGCCCCAACATATAGAGCCATGTGCGGTCTCCCCAGCCTGGGGAGATGGCTCTCGACCACAAAGAGTCAGACTAATACCACTGGAGTTCGTCTTCACTCAACCGTGGAATTCACCATCATGGAAATGCCCTCAATCAGACATTTCTCTCTCTTCGCTCCCGGCAGTCTCAGTCTTCATCTCTGAATTGCGGCCAGCAGTTCCATTGCGGCCCACAGGGCCAGCAGGCTCCATTTTACACCCAGCCATGTGCTTACTCAGGAGAGAGGACTCTCTCAACCACAACAGAGTCAAGAACAACCTCAGAGTTTCAAGAGATTGCAACTTCGGCCATCGAACGGAACCATCCAGACCTTCTTCAGAGGCTTCACGAGACTCTCGTTCCACAGCCAAGTCAAATGCAAGTATTGTTCCTTTCAACAGACAGAGGTATGATGTAAGCCATCGTATACTGTGCTTTGAATTAGAGAATGATGGTTCTTTCAGATGGTCAACTCTCTCAGATGGCCTCATTCCCCCTGCTTCTGTCTGTTCATTCATCCAGTCTCACTCACCCTTTCCATGTATGCGTGATTTGTGTGTGTGTATGTGTTTGACTAGTTATGTGTTAGCGTTTAGTTTACATTTACATTTACATTTATGCATTTAGCAGATGCTTTTATCCAAAGCGACTTACATTGCATTCAAGTTACAGTTTTACATTTGACCAGCTCTTGCTTTCCCTGGGAATCGAACCCATGATCTTGGCGTTGCTAGCGCTATGCTCTACCATTTGAGCTACATGAAAGCTAATAAAGTTAATAAAGATAGTTAAAGATAGTTAATAAAACCCTCATTACATGAGTTTCTGATTCTGTCATCTCTTGTGAATAATGTCCCTTTTATGATTCTGATCTAGCTACATGCTCTAGTCTAATGCATTAATATTGTAGGAAAGATATTTTCTGTGGCCACGAAAATATCCTTTCTTAGAGTTGATATGAACTTACACTGAATGTTCACTGGACAAACAGATTAGTTGATGGCAATTTAATTCTGCTACAGTTACTACTGGCAGCTGATATAAATAATTGTAATTAATCATAATTAATTGTAATTATTTATATACATTTCCCTTTTGTGCTAATTTGCTACACCGTCCACGGTTGACTCGTGTCTTTACCAATTGCTCAAGTGAGGATTTTACTGCATTATATTTCGAACTACGTGCCAATCAGGACATGGACTCATCTTTAAGCTATCTGGATGCACATTTAAACTTTTTTAATTCCAACTGTTCTAATATTTTAAATGTTGTTGCTCCTCTTAAGGTGAAAAAACTTAACCTCAACTCTAAGGCTTGGCTAGATGACACTACTTGTTCTCTCAGACAGATCTGTAGAAGTGCTGAACGTAAGTGGAATAAGGATAGATTACAAGTTTCCTATGAAATCCTAAAGGACTCTCTTTCTGCATTTCAGTGAGCTGCTAATGCTGCCCAGTGTAAATATCTCTCAGAGTTGATTTTATGTAACAGTAGCAGGCTTAATGCCTTATTTTCAATCATTGATTCTGTTCTCAGTCCCACTATTAATAATTTTCAAGAGAAATCTGGCTCTCTCTGTGAGGATTTTGCGAGATATTTTAATGATAAGATCTCACTGATTAAATCTCTAATGCCTTTGTCAGCCTATACGCCACTTGATGTCCCCTTCTGCTCCTCTGCATGGTCTGTCTTTGAGCCTATCCCCTTAGACTCCCTTAATGAGACTGTTGCAAGTTTAAAACCTACTAGCTGCCCTCAGGATGTGATTCCCAAACATTTTCTTAAGCAAGGCCCTGATTTGTTGTTTGTCATCAACAAATGTCTTCATACTGGAACCGTACACAACTGTCTTTAACATGCCTCAGTTTTGCCTCATCTTAATAAAACTAATTTGGATCCTACACTTTTGAGTAATTTTAGAAAAATTTCAAAAATGTCTAAATTGTTAGAAAAAGCAGTCCTAAGCCAACGTCTGTCTTTTTTGAATGATAACTATATACATTAGACATTTCAGTCTGGTTTTAAAGCCCATCACAGCACCGAATCGGCCCTCTTAAGAGTCATGAATGATATAATTCTCACCACTGATACCTGGCAATCTATGGCTTTGGTCTAGCTAGACCTTAGCTCTGCATTTGACTTGGTCGATCACAATATAATAATTAATAATTTGTTACATTTATATAGCGCTTTTCTGCGTACTCAAAGTGCTTTACATTGTGAGAGGGATCTCCTCAACCACCACCAATATTCTCTTATCATATCTAGAAGCATGCATTAAAGCCTATATTAGACTGCTTGGACAAACTAAAACTTTGTCTCACTAGTAATTTCTTAAGTCTTAATGAGAGTAAGACTGAAATTATCTTGTTAGGTTGAAATGATCGCAGCATTCATGACTTTGATCTTGATACTCTGTTACCATACAGCACCACCTGTGTTTAGAATCTGGGGGTTTTGCTTGATAACAGTCTTAAATTTGAGAAGCAGATATGTGCTGTGGTTAGGTCTTGTTTTTGTCATCTTCATCTTTTAGCAAAGATTAAGCCCTTTTTGTCTGCTTTGAAACTTTGAAACTGTCCTGCATGCATTTGTACCATCCCGATTAGACTATTGTAACTCTTTGTATATTGGTGCCCCTCAGACATGTGTCATGCTTGCAGTTAGTTCAAAATGCCGCAGCTCGGCTCCTCAAAGGAAAGCGTAAAAGTGAACACAACACACCGGTTCTGATTTCACTTCATTGGCTACCTGCCAAATACAGAATTGACAAAGTTTTGTTATTTGTTTTTAAGTCCTTGCGGAACCAGGCACCACAGTACCTATACGAACTACTACAGCCGCCCTCACAAGAAAGATCGCTGAGCTCTGGAGATTCTGATCTGATGTTCCAAGAACTAGATTTAAAAACAGGGGTGATTACGCTTTTGCGGTCATCGGTCCCAAGTTATGGAATAGCCTTCCAGCTTACATCAGATTCGCCCGAACCCTGTCAATTTTTAAATCCACCTTGAAGACTTACTTTTCTCAATGGCCTTCAATATCCCTTGATTCTCATCGGCATTTAACATCCTTTGATTCAAGCTTTTCCCTCCATTTTCCCTTATTTCATAGACTTTTCATTTTTATCATACTTTTATTGCTCCTATATCATTTACAAGTTTTATGTGTTTTTACTGTCTGTTTTCTTTTAGCTTTTGTAAAGCACTTTGTTCAACACCAGTTGTTTTTAAATGTGCTAAACAAATAAACTTGTATCGTATTGTATTGTATTAACCCTCTGGTTGTGTTCGGACTCCTGTCACTCTTGTTGTGTTCCCGGTCAAAAATGACCGGACTCCAAACAACTGCTTATAAATCTGTCATTATGCTATATTATCACTAAATATTGGATTCATTCTTTTTGTCAACTTGTTTTCTTTCATTTAGGACTGGTTTTGTGTTTCTATTTGCATCCGTTTAATCGTAGGCCTCATTTATCCGAAAGTAGGCACCTCCTTTTTTGAGTGAAAAAATCATTTTTTATGAATAATTTTCACAATATTAAACAAAAAATTATAAAAATTTGCACTGTTTCTCACACTAGTGTACTTTAATGATTAATCAGGAAGTTTGCTTTTAAATGCTTTTATTTTGTACAAAATTGCAAAAAGTCATACTTGTGGTGTTCCCGGTCAAAAATGACCGGACTCCGATCAATTGCTTATAAATCTGTCATTATGCTATATTATCACCAAATATTGGATTCAATCTTTTCGTCAACTTGTTTTCTTTCATTTAGGACTGGTTTTGTGTTTCTATTTGCATCCGTTTAATCGTAGGCCTCATTTATCCGAAAGTAGGCACCTCCTTTTTTGAGTGAAAAAATCATTTTTTATGAATAATTTTCACAATATGAGATAAAAAATTATGAAAATTTGCACTGTTTCTCACACTAGTGTACTTTAATGATTAATCAAGAAGTTTGCTTTTAAATGCTTTTATTTTGTACAAAATTGCAAAAAGTCACACTTGTGGTGTTCCCGGTCAAAAATGACCGGACTCCGATCAATTGCTTATAAATCTGTCATTATGCTATATTATCACCAAATATTGGATTCAATCTTTTCGTCAACTTGTTTTCTTTCATTTAGGACTGGTTTTATGTTTCTATTTGCATCCGTTTAATCGTAGGCCTCATTTATCCGAAAGTAGGCACCTCCTTTTTTGAGTGAAAAAATCATTTTTTATGAATAATTTTCACAATATGAGATAAAAAATTATGAAAATTGGCACTGTTTATCACACTAGTGTGCTTTAATGTTTAATCAAGAAGTTTGCTTTTAAATGCTTTTATTTTGTACAAAATTCGCACAAAGTCACACTTGTCAAAAATGGCCGGCCATTGAAAGTGAATGGGGAAGAATGAAAGTAAGAGAAACAACTAGTGTTCAGGAGAATGTTGTGCTTGCAAACATAAAGGCCTTGGACCTGTGCGTGTGTGGATGCATGTATACTCACGCTATCACACTCACTCACACACACACACATCTATGCATACAAACTATTGTGAGAATTACCAACGCTATCTCGCGGCAATTCGTACGTATTTTACGAGGTGGCTAATTCGTACGAATTCGTACGACCTCACTCGTACGATTTAGTAAGATTTGTCTAAACCCCACTGACGGGTAGGTTTAGGGGCGGGGTTAGGTGTAGGTCATTCGTACTAATTCATACGAATTGGCAACTCGTAAAATACGTACGATTTAGCAAAAATCGTATGAATACCTACGAATTAGCCACCTCGTAAAATATGTACGAATTGCCATGAGATCGGGCTGGAATTACCAACGCTATCTCACGGCAATTCGTATATATTTTACGAGGTGGCTAATTCGTACGACCTCACTCGTACGATTTAGTACAATTTGTCTAAACCCCACTGACGGGTAGGTTTAGGGGCGGAGTTAGGTGTAGGTCATTCGTACAAATTCATACGAATTGGCAACTTGTAAAATATGTACGATTTAGCAAAAATCGTATGAATTCCTACGAATTAGACACCTCATAAAATATGTACGAATTGCCGTGAGATCGGGCTGGAATTACCAACGCTATCTCACGGCAATTCGTACATATTTTACGAGGTGGGTAATTCGTATGACCTCACTCGTACAATTTAGTACGATTTAGTACAATTTGTCTAAACCCCAGTGACGGGTAGGTTTAGCGGCGGAGTTAGGTGTAGGTCCTTCGTACAAATTCATACAAATTGGCAACTCGTAAAATACGTACGATTTAGCAAAAATCGTATGAATTTGTACGAGTGAGGTCGTACGAATTCGTACGAATTAGCCACCTTGTAAAATATGTACGAATTGCCATGAGATCGGGTTGGAATGACACCTATTTCATCCTACCCTGAACTGCATGCAATATGCTTTTATGAATCTGATATTATAACTCTCTCTCTCTCACACACACACACACACACACACACACACACACACACACACACACACACACACACACACACACACCACATGCATGCTCAAACTGCCTTGTCTTTATCCTGCATTGACTTCAAAATAATCTTTTCTTTCACCACATATTCTAGACAAAACATTATGACAATAGGTTTTGAGGCTTTCGTGTTCTCACAGAGTAGACGAAAGTTTACAAATAAATGCTAGAGTATACAAATGCCTCACAGTGCCTTGCTTGTCATTCACATGAGGAAGGGACAACTAAGGATGAATCTTACAATGAAGATGCATTGCAAGATATATTGGAAGAGGAAAACATCACTGAACAAGCTGAAAACCTTGCAACAACTGAAGTGGAGCAATCTTCTGATTTCGAGGACCCAGCTGAAGTTGATGTAATGTTCTGGTCGAAGGATGGAAAAAAAAATATTATTTTGAAGTCAATGCAGGCCAAAGACAAGGCAGTTTGAACGTGTGTGTGTGTGTGTGTGTGTGTGAGAGAGAGAGAGAGAGAGAGAAAGAGAGTTATAATATCAGATTCATAAAAGCATATTGCATACAGTTCAGGGTAGGATGAAATAGGTGTAATACTCACAATAGTTTGTATGCATAGATGTGTGTGTGTGTGTGTGTGTGTGTGAGTGTGATAGCGTGAGTATACATGCATCCACACACGCACAGGTCCAAGGCCTTTATGTTTGCAAGCACAACATTCTCCTGAACACTAGTTGTTTCTCTTACTTTCATTCTTCCCCATTCACTTTCAATGGCCGGCCATTTTTGACAAGTGTGACTTTGTGCAATTTTGTACAAAATAAAAGCATTTAAAAGCAAACTTCCTGATTAATCATTAAAGCACACTAGTGTGAGAAACAGTGCAAATTTTCATAATTTTTTATCTCATATTGTGAAAATTATTCATAAAAAAAGATTTTTTCACTCAAAAAATGAGGTGCCTACTTTCGGATAAATGAGGCCTACGATTAAACGGATGCAAATAGAAACACAAAACCAGTCCTAAATGAAAGAAAACAAGTTGACAAAAAGATTGAATCCAATATTTGGTGATAATATAGCATAATGACAGATTTATAAGCAATTGATCAGAGTCCGGTCATTTTTGACCGGGAACACCACAAGTGTGACTTTTTGCAATTTTGTACAAAATAAAAGCATTTAAAAGCAAACTTCCTGATTAATCATTAAAGTACACTAGTGTGAGAAACAGTGCAAATTTTCATAATTTTTTATCTCATATTGGGAAAATTATTAATAAAAAATGATTTTTTCACTCAAAAAATGAGGTGCCTACTTTCGGATAAATGAGGCCTACGATTAAACGGATGCAAATAGAAACACAAAACCAGTCCTAAATGAAAGAAAACAAGTTGACGAAAAGATTGAATCCAATATTTGGTGATAATATAGCATAATGACAGATTTATAAGCAATTGATCGGAGTCCGGTCATTTTTGACCGGGAACACCACAAGTGTGACTTTTTGCAATTTTGTACAAAATAAAAGCATTTAAAAGCAAACTTCCTGATTAATCATTAAAGTACACTAGTGTGAGAAACAGTGCAAATTTTTATATTTTTTTGTTTAATATTGTGAAAATTATTCATAAAAAAAGATTTTTTCACTCAAAAAATGAGGAGCCTACTCTCAGATAAATGAGGCCTACGATTAATCAGATGCAAATAGAAACACAAAACCAGTCCTAAATGAAAGAAAACAAGTTGACGAAAAGATTGAATCCAAAATTGAGTGATAATATAGCATAATGACAGATTTATAAGCAGTTGTTTGGAGTCCGGTCATTTTTGACCGGGAACACAACAAGTGTGACTAGGTGAAATAAAACCCACAAAAAATTAAGAAAATTCTAAAAAAATTAGTGAGAAGTACTTATACCCTATGTGCACAAAGTCAGTAAGTTTGAGTCCAATGCGATAACGTTAACTTGTATTTTCGGGAAAACGAAAATCTTTTTCGGGTCAATTTGACCCGAACACAACCAGAGGGTCAAGAGCCACTTGCCTAAATTGAAGAGTATCCATGTTTTACTATTAAAATTAGATTTTTACTATGATCTTACTCTGAAGCATTGATTACTGGCCAGAAAACAGGGACATTAGGACCAGGAAGAATATCTGCATTTATCCACACCGGGCGGTTGATCCCCGTTTGGTTTTTTACTCTCAACAGATCCAGTGAGGGTTCCACAGCATTGATACTTTTAAAATCCAGCTTTATCCCTAAAGAAGAATAGACACAAAGCAATGTTCATGAGGTCTTCTGTATATAAAAGCAGATGTTCCAGGTACAGTTCCAGGTTGTTCACCTTTCTGTGATTTGAGTACAGCATCCAGCCACTCCTCCAGAGTGTTGTCACTGTATATGTCCGGTGGATGGGCCATGATGGGAATATTGGTTTCATTAGCGGTGTTATAACCTTTCACATTTATATCAGCCTCTAGGATCATGACATCACCTGTAATGTATTCAGTTAAATGAGTTTTTTTACGGTATTTCCTTACATAACATATCTAATATTATATCATATGTTATCAGAGCTCTTAACATAAATTGTGTGATCTCTTATCTAACACAATGCATATCACAGGAATAAGTTTATTATGCAACTGGTAATTTAATTGATTGAAGCGAAACTTTGAACAAAGGTGTAAAGATAAAACAAAAGATCACTCTTACTGTTCAAGGCCTTGTTCATCTCAGATTTATTGTTGGCTGCGTGATACCATGTTGCATAAAGACCATCTTTCTCCCGAATTTCTCCAATTTGGAGAAGAAAGTCAAGCATGTCTCCATCAGATGGGAAAGGCTTCATTTCCATGTCGACTGAAGCATCTGAGATCATGCACAAGCAGTATCCAAATTGAACAACATTTAACGAGACAAATCAGTATTGATTTTTTTAATTTACTCTGACATTCATATTGCATACAATTTCATAATTATGTACCTGATCAATGGTGCTGCATATGGAAAATTCTGAACTCTATATATCAAGCAATATTTAATGGCATACAGTTTATTGTAACATATTCAAAAACACTGAAGAGTCTCCATACCTGATCTTGTGATCACAAATACTGAAGTTAAGGTAATGATGAGAAGAAGTGCAACCAGTCCGATAACAACACATAACATGATGAACTTCTCTCCTGTAAAGATCCCCAGAAATGTTTTTGGTTCTTTTGTTTCTCCTTCCTCCTCACTGTTGCAGTTCTTTTCATCTTTTTGTTCCATTGTTTTGCAATATCAGATATCTAAATGTTCACTCAACGAGTCGTTGCATCAATGCGCAGCTACACAATGACTCTGTTTTCTCTGAGGTCCAAATTGCCTTTTATCAGCAGACCATAAAATGGTGTGATAGGCCGCACTTTGTATTCTTGCTGTCTTTTTTGCACCTCTATGCAAATATTAAACAACAATCTCCTCACACATATTTGTAGCAGAAAACAAGGAGATTTTCCATATTTGTGGCCTTGCAGACAAAAATACTTGCTTGTATGATACATATAATATTACATATTACATATGCACTGTACATTACAGTTTTTTTCAATTGCTAACATCCCTTTGTCCAATCTGTAGTCACATTTTCACTAAACACAATTAGCACAACATTTGTCTGTTGTGACCATACCATTAACACAATTCATGTTGTTTTCACACAATATTCAGTCAATTAACACGTTTCTAAAATGCTTAAATGTTCTTTTCACACAAGCTTACCCCATACCAAAATCATGTATCTTTCTTATCTTTTTTACAAATGCTTAAACACAGCATGACATAAATGAAGACCTAATGCTCCAAACTTTAAATATAGTGCAAAGCCTCTACCTCTGCAACAACAGCAGCTTAAAAGAGCTGCTAAGAATGATTTTAATTACTAATAATTGAGAAATAGCTGATTCCAATCTTAATGAATAATTCAAAGTCTTTCCATACATGGCCATGCACAATAAAAAGGCACTCTCTGGATTGGTTTTGTTCAAAACAACACAGAACAACACAGAGAAGCAGAAAAATAAAGAAAATGTTTGGAGGAGGGAGAGTTGGATGAGGAATGGACTGGTTGGACCAGGGAGAGGACAAGGTGGACTAGGGAGAGGAGTAGTTGGACCAAGACTGTCTGGTTTGGTTCAGCTACCAAATCAGACATCAAGAGACTACAGCGGACAGTCAGGACTGCTGAGAGGAGAGAGGATTTTTGGTGCCCCCCTGCCCAACCTCCAAGATTTTTACATCTCCAGAGTGAGGAAAAGGGCTAAGAAAATCACTTTGGACCCCACACACCCATCCCACTCTCTCTTAGAACTGTTGGCTTCTGGTCTGTGCTACAGAGCACCGACCACCAGAAGAGCCAGGAACAAGAACAGTGTCTTAACGCAGGCTATTTTCAGCCTGAACAATTGTAAAACATTCATAACAATACAATGTTCATCATAACTGACACATTTATGCAGAGAAAACCGAAAATTGTTCATTTGTGAACTGCACACTTGTAAATAACATATCTGTATATTCATTTACACAATTACATTTTTTCCCTCTATATTTCTACTTCTGTATTCAGTGCATTATTTAATTTTCTGTTTTTCTTATATAAGTGTTATATTACAGTAGTGTTCCTGTGTATAATTCCTATGTACGGTATGTCTGCACTATCATGTATGTTTGCACTATGTCCGTACTTTCTTCTGCTCTGGAAGCTCCTGTCACCAAGTCAAATTCCTTGTGTGTGTAAACATACTTGGTAATACTGTAAAGCTCTTTCTGATTTTTTGACAAGGGAGACAGAGAGGTAGGGGGCAAAAGGCAAAGGGCTGTATGTTTTGTTTTTTATGATCACTGACAGCAATTTCATTTTGCCAGTAAAGCCTTTACTGCAATAATTCTGTCACTTTTCTTTTACATTCCATAAAGTACTGATGACTCCACTATTCTGTGCACATACTATCTCAAATGAATCCACACATTCACACACAAAAAAATGAACTAGCTGACTGAATTATTATTCTTATTATTATTATTAGATATTTTTAATGGATCTCATGTTGTATGTTCTATACAGATCAAACTGAGACATGGCAAGTAATGCAGTTTTTGTAATGCCATTAATTGTTATCATTTTGAGTCTATGCGCTATGATTGACTAAATGTTCCTATTGGATTGAAAACCAGTGCCAATGTTTTGACCGAATGACTCGATTTTGAATTGGGTTTGCTGTGTTTTGATAGAGTTAGTATATGTAGAAAAAGGTATTCAGCATTTTGAAATGTAGAGCTTTGTATTTATTTAACAAAATGTGGTTTTGGCCAGAAAATTAACTATTTGGCTAACTGTGTGATGTAGGTGTGTTGCTGTGTTAAGAGTTTAGAAAAAGTACTTTAAGTATTGGTAAACGTTTGTTAGCAATTGAAAAAAAAACTGTAAAAAAACATACTCTTTAAAAAGGTGCAAATAAAGATTATTTGATTATGTTTAAAAAGAAAATACTACCTTTCTACTCTAAAATTTGATGTTTACCTCAGTGTTACTTGCTGTTTCTTTTATAACTATTTGTGAAATGTACTAGCAATTTCTGAGTGAAAATTGTTGAAAAGTAAATCCTACACATTTCTTTTTGTGTAATAAAATGCAAACAACTTAAAACAAAGTTACTCATTATTAAAAGTCCAATATTTATCAAAGATTTATCAAATGAACTAAGCTGTGCATGTTATTTGTTACATTATCTGTAAGGAATAACATTATCTGATTTTCTTATCAAGTGCTGTTTGTGGCCTGTTGGTTGTTTTTTCAGGTAAAATGAGTCTTAACTTCCTCTTTGATGACCCCTTAGCTGAAGATACATATTCTTGGATGACAGGTGCACCAGAGCTAATCAGGTCTGAACTGCTGGACTGATCCACCACATCCTGCGGAGCAGTGGATTCACTCACAGGAAGTGCAATATTTGGATTGGATAGCTGCTGAGTGTCACTGGAATCTAGAACGTTGGGGTGTGATGGAACTGTAAGACTGTTGTGATCATCTGGAAGAGCTAAACTGAGCGTTAGTGGGAGTGTTGAGTCCATTTGAGTTTCTCCCTGAACAGAAATATAATTTTGACCTTTTTCTATAGTGACATCATCTGTATCCTTAGACAGGGACTTTGATTCCTTGTTTCCGTTTTTAGCACTCTTCTTTTTAGAGATATCTTGCATAGTATAATTTTCCCCTTCCTCACTTCCTGAGCATTCAATGTTATCTTTAGATTTTTTGCTAGTTTTATTTATTTTTAATTGATCTTTTTTGTCCTTTTTGCTTTTCAGTTTTTCCCTCTTACCCTTTTTGTACATCTTGTCTTCTTCAATATCTTCTTTGTCAGTGGACTTTGGATGAACTCTGCTTTTACGAAGGGGGTTTAAATTTAATTTAACTTTCAGTGTCCTCTTTGCCTGTCCTCTGGTTTTCTGGGTTTTTAAGTGTCCTTGTGTGCTGCTCTTAGTCTTACCCAGCTTTCGGGGGGGTTTCTGTGCAGATGTTTTAAAGTCCTTCATCCTGCTTTCCTTTTTGTGTCTGTCTGCCATTGTGGTGAGGACATGTTCCTCAGTCCCAGCTAGATCAAAAGTAACACTTCTTTGAGAATCTAACTTAAAGCCCAGCTCAGTAGCTTGACTTTCATCATGTCTCCCAGCATTTGACTTGTCATAACCCAAGTTGTCTTTGTATAGCACGGCATTGTAAATTTGTGCTCCGTTTTGAACTGTGTTCTGTGAGTGATTTGTAAATGTAAAGTTCTGGTTATTACTCCCAGCTTGTCTGTATTCATAAGTCTGATGACAGTGCAGACAGCTGATGGTTTGGTAAATCGGTTGAGCACCAACTTCCTCAGCCTGGTGCTTTAACAGTGAGTGATTTCCTTGAGTTATTTCATTGTGGATTTGGTCTGGGGGTCTGAATGTGCCTCTCTGGAGGGCCGAGAAATGATTACTGAGGGCCAGCTGCCGTATTCTGACAGCTGAGATGTCGTTTGAACCCCCACGATGTTGGGAAGAAGTACCCTGACTGCCCAGATAGCTGTTTGGAATGTCTGCCACACTCTTATTATGTCTTTGTCCACTTATCTCTGTGAATAAAACAGAGAGGTAATTTAAAACAGACATTTGAGAATGTGCTTAGAGGTATAAAACAACTAAATAAACTATGTCACCACTGGAATTGAAGAAATGGAAGGTGTTGCTATGCAGTTAATAGTTGGTTGTTTACAAAAGATTAGTTTTAAATACTGATATAGATTTATATATAATAACTAAGCAATATAGATTTTTATATGTAATAAGTTACAATTGACTATAACTATACTATAACAAAAACAAAAATTTAAAATAAAAACTAAACAGAAATATTAAAAAAAATATATATTTTTTTATAATCACACCAAACATATTTATTTATAATAATGTATATAAATAACACTGAAGTAATAAATACTGGTTGGAAATCACGAGATTAAACATTCAATTGTTCTATTTTATGTTTTCTTCCTAAAATAATATTCTTCATGGTAGATTATAAAATATATAATTTTATTTAAATCTAATATTATTCATATTATAATATTAAATGTTTTCCAGTTAATAATTTTATGCGTATTTGTAATATTTGAAATTTTCACTGTATTAATGGGTCTTTAAATATGAAAATATATAGCTGCATTTATATTCTAAAAAATACAGCAAGAAGGTCATTATATTTGTGGGTCTATGGCAGTTAAAAGGTTTGAAAACCTCTTCCTTTGCAGACACTTTTAAAACATTTCAAAGCAAATGGTGTGCTTGCTAGTTTACCTTTGATCCTCTGTTTCAACACAGAATGTTGATCATTCCCCTCATGTTGGTGATTAGCCAGCTGTTCACCTATATGTGTGTCTTTCTGCAGGACAATCTCTCTTTTGTGCTTTCCTACCGCATGTGCTGTAGAGCTGCACTTGTGACAGGTGAAATGATTCTCCAGCATGTCTGATCCCAGATAAGGAGAGTCTTCTCTGTCCCAGGGCTGATGGGATTTGTAGTTGCTGTTGTACATTGCATGGCACTTAGTTAGAGTACCTTTGCCTTTGCAGAAATTCAACTGGGTTGATTCCAGGCCGGACTCCCCAACTCTATTTTCCTCCTGCACTAGTTCAAATTTCTTACTGAGTTTGTGGTACGCAATGGCAATCATTCCCAGGGTGATCCCAACACCACCTACAATTAAAAGCAGAATATACACTATATTGCCAAAAGTATTGGGTCGCCCCCTTCTAATGAACAGGTTTGACTACTTTAGTAATTTCTATGAGTACAAATCTTAATGTTAAAGCATATAATGATATTCTAGGAAATTGTGTGCTTCTAATATTATAGCAACAGTTTGGACAGGACCCTTTTCTATTCTAACATGACAATGCCTCTGTGTATAAGGCAAGGTTCAAAAAGAAAATTATTGATTCAGTCAGCGTGGAAGAAATTGACTGGTCTGCATAAAACCAAGTCCTAATCCCAGTTTAACACCTCTGGTGTGACTGTAAATGCAGACCTTGAGCCAAAAACTCATCACCAAACACAAATGACTTGTACATATGGGGTACATATAATTTTAGACACTTCCAAAACTTTTGCAACAGAGATGGAAATACAATTTTTAAATACATGAATTATGTTCCCATCGTTGTTGCCACAGATTTGAAAGTGCATTTTTCTGTTCTAAAGAAGGAGGTGTCCCAATACTTTTGTCTACATAGTGTATGTACAAGTCATTGGTGTTTGGTGATGAGTTTTTGGCTCAAGGTCTGCATTTACAGTCACACCAGAGGTGTTAAACTGGGATTAGGACTTGGTTTTATGCAGACCAGTCAAGTTCTTCCACACTGACTGAATCGATAATTTTCTTTTTGAACCTTGCCTTATACACAGAGGCATTGTCATGCTAGAATAGAAAAGGGTCCTGTCCAAACTATTGCTATACAAGTTGCACATCGACTACTCTGATATCCAAGTTTCATTTCTATAGTATTGTCCCTTGAAAAGATATACTAAATTGATTGCCGAAATGTGAGGGGTGTACTCACTTTTGTGAGATACTGTATGTGTGTGTGTGTGTATATATATATGTGTTTGTGTATATATATATATATATATATATATATATATATATATATATATATACACAAATTTGGTGCTTTGAGGACAATTCTCTCATACTGACCACTGGATGTTCAACATGACACCTCATGGCAAAGAACTCTCTGAGGATTTGAAAATTAGAATTGTTGCTCTCCACAAAGATGATCGAGGCTATAAGAAGTTCGGTAACAGCCTGGAACTGAGTTACAGTACAGTGGCCAGGGTCATACATAGGTTTTCCAAGACGGGTTTGACTCGGAACAGGCCTTGCAAGGGTCGATCAAAGAAGTTGAGTCCTTGTGCTGTGCGTCAGGTGCAGAAGCTGGCTTTAAAAAACAGACGCATGAGTGCTGCCAGCATTGCTTTAGAGGTTGCAGAAGTGAAAGGTCAGCTTGTCAGTGCTCAGACCATACGCCACACACTGCAACAAGTCGGTTTGCGTGGCCATCGTCCCAGAAGGAAGCCTCTTCTGAAGCTGGCTCACAAAAAAGCTTGCAAACAGTTTGCTGAAGACAACCTGGTCCAGTGGCCAGGGTCATACAGAGGTTTTCCAAGACGGGTTTCACTCGGAACAGGCCTCGCAAGGGTCGATCAAGGAAGTTGAGTCCTTGTGCTGTGCGTCAGGTGCAGAAGCTGGCTTTAAAAAACAGACGTATGAGTGCTGCCAGCATTGCTTTAGAGGTTGCAGAAGTGAAAGGTCAGCTTGTCAGTGCTCAGACCATACGCCACACACTGCAACAAGTCGGTTTGCGTGGCCATCGTCCCAGAAGGAATCCTCTTCTGAAGCTGGCTCACAAAAAAGCCTGCAAACAGTTTGCTGAAGACAACCTGGCCAAGAGCATGAATTACTGGAACCATGTCCTCTGATGAGTCTAAGGTAAACTTGTTTGGTTCAGATGGTGTCCAGCATGTGTGGCGACGCCCTGGTGAGGAGTACCAAGAAAATTGTGCCTCGCCTAAAGTCAAGCATGGTGGTGGTAGCATCATGGTCTGGGGCTGCATGAGTACTCCTGGTACTGGGGAGCTGCGGTTCATTGAGGGAAACATGGATTCCAACATGTACTGTGACATTCTGAAGCAGAAGATGATGCCCTCCCTTCAGAAACTGTGCTGAATGGCAGTTTTCCAACATAATAACCACCCCAAACACACCGCCAAGATGACACTGCCTTGCTGATGAAGCTGAAGGTGAAGGTGATGGAGTGGCCAAGTATGTCTCCAGACCTGAACCCTATTGAGCACATGTGGGGCATCCTCAAGCGGAAGGTGGAGAAGCACCATGTGTCTAACATCCAGCAGCTCCGTGATGTCATTATGGAGGAGTGGAAGAGGATGCCAGCAACAACCTGTGCAACTCTGGTGAATTCCATGCCCAGGAGGATTAAGGCAGTGCTAGATAACTATGGTGCCCCTACAAAATATTGACACTTTGGACACAGTTTTGACATGTTCACTTAGGGTGTACTAATTTTTGTTGCCAGTTATTTGGACAATAATGGCTATATGTTGAGTTATATTTAGAGGACAGTAAATTTGTACTTCTATACAAGCTGCACATTGACTACTCTAAAATATATCCAAGTTTCATTTGTGTTCAAGTTCAAGTTCAAGTTGAGCTTTATTGTCATTCCGCTACATGTGGGGACATACAGTGGAACGAAATGTCGTGCCTCACAGGACCACGGTGCTACATAAATACAGACATACAACAATGAAGTAAAACACTATAAACCTATACACAATAACCTATAAACACTATAAACCTATGACACTATAAACACAATAACCTATAAACCTATGACAGATTTTGACTAAGTATACTATGTATAAATGTTTACCCTATACAACTAAAGATAAAGATAAAAAATACAAACTATACAAACTATGCGAATGCTTCACATAAATACTGTACATGTACAGAGAGAAACATTGCGAGTCAGCAGCTGGCTGGGGAACAGTACAAGATGATTTGTAGTGCATGAGCATGTGAACATACATACAGTGGTGTGAAAAAGTGTTGGCCCCCTTCCTGATTTTTTATTTTTTTGCATGTTTGCCACACTTTAATGTTTCAGATCATCAAACAAATTTAAATATAAATCAAAGATAACACAAGTGAGCACAACATGCAGTTTTTGATTATGAAGGGAAAACAAAATCCAAACCCACATGGCCCTGTGTGAAAAAGTGCTTGCCCCCTAAACCTAATAACTGGTTGGGCCACCCTTAGCAGCAACAACTGCCATCAAGCGTTTGCGATAACTTGCAATGAGTCTGTTACAGCGCTGTGGAGGAATTTTGGCCCACTCATCTTGGCAGAATTGCATCTCAGCCACATTGGAGGGTTTTCGAGCATGAACCGCCTTTTTAAGGTCATGCCACAGCATCTCAATAGGATTCAGGTCAGGACTTTGACTAGGCCACTCCAAAGTCTTCATTTTGTTTTTCTTCAGCCATTCAGAGGTGGATTTTCTGGTGTGTTTTGGATCATTGTCCTGCTGCAGAACCCAAGTTCGCTTCAGATTGAGGTCACGAACAGATGGCCGGACATTGTCCTTCAGGATTTTTTGGTAGACAGCAGAATTCATGGTTCCATTTATCACAGCAAGTCTTCCAGGTCCTGAAGCAGCAAAACAGCCCCAGACAATCACACTACCACCACCATATTTTACTGTTGGTATGATGTTCTTTTTCTGAAATGCTGTGTTACTTTTACGCCAGATGTAATGGGACACACACCTTCCAAAAAGTTCAACTTTTGTCTCGTCAGTCCACAGAGTATTTTCCCAAAAGTCTTGGGGATCCTCAAGATGTTATCTGGCAAAACTGAGATGAGCTTTTATGTTCTTTTTGCTCAGCAGCGGTTTTCGTCTTGGAACTCTGCCATGCAGGCCATTTTTGCCCAGTCTCTTTCTTATGGTGGAGTCATGAACACTGACCTTAACTGAGGCAAGTGAGGCCTGCAGTTCTTTAGATGTTGTTGTGGGGTCTTTTGTGACCTCTTGGATGAGTCGTCGCTGCGCTCTTGGGGTAATTTTGGTCGGCCGGCCACTCCTGGGAAGGTTCACCACTGTTCCATGTTTTCGCCATTTGTGGATAATGGCTCTCACTGTGGTTCGCTGGAGTCCCAAAGCTTTAGAAATGGCTTTATAACCTTTTCCAGACTGATAGATCTCAATTACTTTCTTTCTCATTTGTTCCTGAATTTCTTTGGATCTCAACATGATGTGTAGCTTTTGAGGATCTTTTGGTCTACTTCACTTTGTCAGGCAGGTCCTATTTAAGTGATTTCTTGATTGCGAACAGGTGTGGCAATAATCAGGCCTGGATGTGGCTAGAGAAACTGAACTCAGGTGTGATAAACCACAGTTATGTTTTAACAGGGGGTGGGGGGCAAACACTTTTTCACACAGGGCCATGTGGGTTTGGATTTTCCCTTCATAAAAAAACCCTTCATTTAAAAACTGCACGTTGTGTTTACTTGTGTTATCTTTGTTTAATATTTAAATTTGTTTGATGATCTGAAACATTAAAGTGTGGCAAACATGCAAAAAAAAAAAAAAAATCAGGAAGGGGGCCAACACTTTTTCACACCACTGTATATTGCTGAGTCTTTTGTGTGATTGTGTACACACAGCAGTGTTAGGAAAAGTGTCTAGTGCATAGAGGAGAGTGTGTTACTACAGGTGGTTTGTACAGGCCCACTCACCTGTGTATAGCAAGAGGGGGGCGGGGTGATCTGAGTTCAGGGCTCTCACAGCCTGGGGGAAACAGCTGTTGAGCAGTCTGGCGGAGCGGGCTCTGATGCTCCGGTACGTCTTCCTGATGGTAGGAGCTGGAAGAGACTGTGGGAGGGGTGGGTGGGGTCCTTCATGATGCTGTTGGTTTTGCTGGAGCATCGTGCAAGGAAAATGTCCAGGATGGATGGGAGAGGGGCACCGATGATCTTTGCAGCCGTGTTCACTGTCCGCTGGAGGGTCTTGCGGTCAGCAGCACTGCAATTCCCGTACCAGACAGTGATGCAGCTGGTCAGCACACTCTCAATGGTGCTCCTGTAGAATGTGGTGAGGATGGGTGGTGGGAGACTTGCTCTTTTCAGCCATCGGAGAAAGTGTAGGCGCTGTTGTGCCTTCTTGGAGAGTGACATGGTGTTGGTGGTCCAGGTGAGATCCTCCGTGATGTGCACCCCCAGGAATTTAGTGCTGCTGACTCTCTCCACAGTCGAGCTGTCGATGGTCAGTGGGGGGTGGTCAGTGGAGTTCCTCCTCCTGAAGTCCATCACAACCTCCTTTGTCTTCTCCCCATTGAGGGACAGATTGTTAGTGCCACACCATTCAGCCAGCTGTGCCACTTCCTCTCTGTAGTGCGTTTCATCGTTGTTGCTGATGAGACCTACCACTGTTGTGTCATCAGCAAACTTGATGATGTGGTTGGATCTGAACTTGGCAGTGCAGTCATGGGTCAGTAGCGTGAAGAGCAGCGGGCTGAGCACACAGCCTTGTGGGGCACCTGTGCTCAGTGTGGTAGTGCTCGAGGTGTTGTGGCTGACACGGACTGACTGAGGTCTTCCGGTTAAAAAGTCCAGGATCCAATTACAGAGGGAATTGTTAAGGCCCAGCAGGTTTAGTTTATTTATGAGCTGTTGTGGGATTATTGTGTTGAATGCTGAGCTGAAGTCAATGAACAGCATTCTAACATAGGAGTCTTTGTTTTCTAGGTGGGTAAGAGCCAGGTGGAGGGTGGAGGAAATTGCATCGTCCGTAGAACGGTTTGGATGGTATGCAAACTGGAGCCATCCAGTTTGCATACCGTCCAAACACACTGGAGTGTGTTGGGGAGGCTGTTTTTGATTTTTTGCATGACTAACCTCTCAAAGCACTTCATCATGATTGGAGTCAGTGCTATGGGACGGTAGTCGTTTAAACAGGACACAGGTGATTTCTTTGGTACCGGTATGATTGTTGTGGATTTTAGACATGTGGGGACGACCGCCTGGCTCAGCGAGGTGTTGAAGATATCTGTTAGGACATCCGTCAGCTGTGCAGCACAGTCTTTCAGTACACGGCCAGGTATGTTGTCAGGACCCGCAGCCTTTCGTGGGTTAATCCTGGATAGGGTCTTGTGTGGTATTGTCCCTTGAGAAGATATACTAAAATTGTTGCTGAAATGTGAGGGGTGTACTCACTTTTTTGAGATACTGTATATATACTGTATATATAGTATATACAGTATATATATATATATATATATATATATATATATATATATATACACACACACACAGTGCCGTGAAAAGGTTTTTGCCCCTTCCTGTTTTTTTATTTTTTGCATATTTGTCACACTTAAAAGATTCAGATCATCAAACTAATTTTAATATTACACAAAGATAATGCAAGTGAATACAAAATGCAGTTTTTCAGTGATGATTTCATTTATTAAGGGAAAAAAGCTGTCCAAACCTACCTGACCCTATGTGAAAAATTAATTGCCTCCTCCTGTTAAATCATGAAAGAACTGTGAGTAACCACATTATTTTAGAAAGCTGAGTTAAATTTCACTAGCTACACCCAGGCCTGATTACTGCCAGACTTGTTGAATCAAGAAATCACTTAAATAGAACCTGTCTGACAAAGTGAAGCATGCTTAAAAAGCAACACATCATGCCGCAATCTAAAGAAATTCAAGAACAGATGAGAAACAAAATAGTCGACATGTATCAGTCTGGAAAGGGTTTTAAAGTCATTTCTAAGGCTTTGGGACTCCAGCGAACCACGGTCAGAGCCATTATCCACAAATGGAGAAAACTTGGAACAGTGGTGAACCTTCCCAGGAGTGGCCGGCCTACCACAATTACTCCAAGAGCAATGATGACTCATCCAGAAGGTCATAAAAGAACCCAGAACAACATCTAAAGAACTGCAGGCCTCACTTGCCTCAGTTAAGGTCAATGTTCATGATTCAACAATAAGAAAGAGACTGGGCAAAAACGGCATCCATGGGAGAGTTCCAAGGCAAAAGCAATTGCTGGTCAAAAAGAACACAAAGGCTCGTCTCACATTTGCCAAAAAATATCTTGATTATCCCCAAGAATTTTGGGCAAATATTCTGTGGACTGATGCGACAAAACTTTTTGGAAGGTGTGTGTCCCGTTACATCTGGCATAAAACCAACACAGCATTTCATAAAAAGAACATCATACCAACAGTCAAACATGGTGGTGGTAGTGTGATGGTCTGGGGCTGCTTTGCAGCTTCAGGACCTGGACGACTTGTCATAATTAATGGAACCATGAATTCTGCAATCTATCAGAAAATCCTGAAGGAGAATGTCCGGCCATCAGTTTGTGACCTCAAGCTCAAGCGCACTTGGGTTATGCAGCAGGACAATGATCCCAAACACACCAGCAAGTCCACCTCTGAATGGCTCAAGAAAAACAAAATTAAGGTTTTGGAGTGCCCAAATCAAAGTCCGGACTTAAATCCGATTGAGATGCTGTGGCATAACCGTAAACAGTCCATACATGCTCGAAAACCCTCCAATGTGGCTGAATTAAAACAATTCTGCAAAGAAGAGTGGGCCAAAATTCCTCCACAGCGATGTGAAAGACTCATTGCAAGTCATCGCAAATGCTTGATTGCAGTTGTTGCTGCAAAGGGTGGCACAACCAGTTATTAGATTTAGGGGGCAATTACTTTTTCACGTAGTGCAAGGCAGGTTTGGACAGCTTTTTTCCCTTAATAAATGAAATCATCATTTCAAAACTGCATTTTGTATTTACTCGGATTGTCTTTGTGTAATATTAAAATTTGTTTGATCTCAATCTTTTAAGTGTGACATATGTAAAAAATTAAAATAAAAACATGGCACTGTATATATATATATATATATATATAAAATTGTATGAATAAATTGTCATGAGGTGTCGATCTAATCAGCTATCAAGTAAAAATAAAATATTTTCATACATCTTGAATATGTGTGAGTATACACATCTTATTTTTTTATAAATAGCCTAAATTATTAATTTATAAATAGCATTATGTTTCTTTAAGACAACCTTATCTTGTCTTAAAATGATCTGATATTTTAATAGACTAATTGTCCTCAATGCACAATCATGAGCAGAGATATAATTTCTTGTTTTTTGTTTCCGCACATCAGTCACACCCCATGATTTATTGGATTAAACAACAACAAAAACAAACAAAACAAAAACAGTTAAACAGTTAAATGTCATTCTTTTAATCACCTTGACTTGTATGTATGCTTTATTTTTGAATAAATAAAAGGATTAGTTCACTCAAAAATGAAAGTTGAAAATTTACCTCAGCCCCTCAGGCTATAAGACATAGATCATTTTCTTTATCGGAACAGACTGGGACAATTTTTGGCTATGTTATAATGGATTATGAACATGTGTTTTGGCCAGAAGTGATAATGTTAAGTTAAAACCCCTTAAAGATGGATTTGTTCCTTACAGACATGCAGCTTTTCATTTCACAAGACATCATTGATGGATTGGAGCCATGTGGATTACTTGTGGATTATTGTGATGTTTTTATCAGCTGTTTGGACATTCACTGCAGAGAATCCATTGTTGAGCAAGTTGCTAAATTTCTACAAATCTGTTCCAATAAAAAAACAAACTTATCTACATCTTGAGGCTGAGTAAATTTTTAGCAAATAATTTTTTTTTGGTGAACTATTTCTTTAAGACTATATAGTCATGTCCTCAGCCTTATAATGAAAATAGACAGAAAGTTTTGGAATCAAGCATTTGCATTAGATACTCACCCAAAAATGAAAATACAACGGCAATAGCAACATTTCTAATATATTGCTTAGAAGTGTTATATCTTTTAGCCACAACCTCCACTGTTATATTCCTGTTTGGTGGGACACAGTTAGCGTCAGTCAATTCCAGCACAGCTTGCACAGCTGCATTATCTGTTTTCACACACACCATCCTCTGCCCATTGTACAATACTTTTTCAGGAGCCTGAATGTAACTGTTGAGAAATGAGGCCAGCTCTCTCAACTCACATGTACAGCTCCAGAGGTTCAAATCAAGGTTCAGCACTGAGAGCCATGACAGATAGGAGAACGCATCTGGAGCACTGCGTAGATGATTGCGGGACAGATCGAGCCTGCGGAGACGAGGAAGCCCTCTAAAGCTATCACGTCCTAAGTACACGATGAGGTTGTTGGACAAGTCCAATGTTTCCAGGTTCTTCAGATCAGCATGGGCAAAGGTTGTGGAGTTCAGGCAGTTGAGGAGGTTCCCCTCTAGTTGAAGTGTTTTTAAAGCTCTAGAGCTTTGGAACCAGGAGCCGTCAATGTCATTCAAATTGTTGTTACCAAGCTGGAGAGTCTCCAGTCTGTGGAGCCAGGAAAATGTGAAGCTGTCCAGGGATTGGCTGGAGATGCGGTTATGGTCCAGCAACAGCGTAGTTAGAAAAGAGAGGTTCTGAAAGGCATTATCCATGATGCTAGAAATGGCATTGTTACTGAGTGCCAGAACACTCATGTTGGATAATTCAGAGAGGACCATGTTGTCCACAGAATCAATGAGTCCATCAGTGAGCATCAAAGCTTTAGTAGAGCCTGGTGCATCTAAATATGATGAATAAAAACAGTTATATTACCAAAACTCCATACTTCAGGAAATTCTAATAAAAAAAAGCTTTATAACAGTATAGACTACTTACATAAAAAGTACAGAAATATCAGTTGTCACTATATCTCCCAATATAGTAAGATGCTTTACTTAAATGAAGTGTCTATTTACACTAAGTGCAGAGGTGGAAAGAGTACGAAAATATTCTACTCAAGTAAAAGTACCATTACATTAATGAAATTTTACTTAAGTACAAGTAAAAGTACCAGTCTAAAAATCTACTCAAGTAAAAGTAAAAAGTAGCTCGTTTAAAATTTACTCAGAGTAAAAATTACTTAGTTACATTTTAACAGTGGGAGAGAGGCAAAAATGGGATAGGCCAAGGGTGTCAAACTCAGTTCCTGGAGGACCACAGCCCTGCACAGTTTAGATATAACCCTAATTAAACACATCTGATCAAGCTAATAAAATCATTTAGGATTATTTGAAAACTACATGGTTTGTGTGTTGGAGCAGGGTTGGAACTAAACTCTGCAGGGCTGCGGCCCTCCAGGAACTGAGTTTGACACCCCTGGGATAGGCCTATAAATCTCAAACTAGTTGTTTTTAACCTGCAGTTACAAATACAGAAATAATAAATAAAATAAAATAATAAAATAATAAGATACTTTAAATGTGAAATTAAAACCGCTAGTAGGTGTCAGCAAGTCACTGTTAATAAGTGAGTCATTTTGATTGAACCGAATCATTTAAACGGTTGATTCATTCAGGAACGAAACACCATCATTGCTCAGAGACAAAAAAACTGTGCTGTGGTGGCTGTGTTTGGAATTATTTTTGTCGAAATAGAGCAAAACCAGGGAATATGGTGTCTAAAACCCAAGTCTCTTAATTAACTTCTTGTTTATTGAACTGTTGTAAAAAAAAAAATCTATATGTAGGCTAATCATGCTGATTTTTGGAGGAAAAAACAGCACTCTTTGTGTGATATTGATTTCCTATATGAAATTATATAAATATATAGATTTTCGGGGGGTTGTTATTCAAAACATTCCCAAAAGCATTAACTATATCATGAAAATCTCGATTGTCTATGCATAAAAACCTGTCTGTTTACTTAAAGGGATAGTTCACTTTGAAATTAAAATTTGGTATCTATCAGCTTACCCCATGGGCATCCAAGATGTAGGTGTCTTTTTTTCTTCAGTAGATCCAATTTTGATGTTTTTAGGTCAAACCGTTCTAGTCTGTCAGTCATATAATGGCAGGTATAGGTCACTGTCTCTATAAGAGGGAAAAAGAACATGCACAGAGAAATTCAAATTAAACAATTCCCCATCGTAACTACACATTGATGGCCTAAGACACGAAACGAGCGGTTTGTGTGAGAAAACGAACAGTATTTATATCGTTTTTTACCTCTTGTACACAACCATGTCCAAGTGATCTGAGTGCGCACACACATCCCGTGTGTGACGTGTGTGTGTGCGCGCGGTCTGGCTCACGCTTGACGGAGGGCATGTCTGAAGCGTGGTGCTGACGCAACTTCGTGGTATTTTCTTGTTGGAAAAAGCGCACTGTCATCGCTCGTGTCGTTTCTGAACTGTCTACTCTAGGATAATGATGACTTCTTTAAGCAGACCCGCTTGCTGTCATGCATTGTATTTCTATACGAGCGCTCCATGTATCCGTTTCATTCATCTGTAACTAGCCAAACACACATGCCGCAACTCCACCCTCCTCACTCTGCGTCACTTCCACCTAACCATGTAAAAAATAACAGATCCAGGAACAGTTTATTGAGACATGACACCGGCGAGGAAAAAAAAAGGAATCTTACTATGACGAAGCGCTCCATGTATCCGTTTCATTCATCTGTAACTCGGCGTCAACGCTTGACGGAGGGCGTGTCTGAAGCGTGGTGCTTTAAAAAATTATTTTAATTGTTTGACAGTATTATTATATACGGTTATGTATATTCCTTTTGGTACAAAATGATGGCTCTTTAATTTCGGAATGGCACAAATATTATTCATGGACTAATCCTTCGTCATAGTAAGATTCCTTTTTTTTTTCCTCGCCGGTGTCATGTCTCAATAAACTGTTCCTGGATCTGTTATTTTTTACATGGTTAGGTGGAAGTGACGCAGGGTGAGGAGGGTGGAGTTGCGGCATGTGTGTTTGGCTAGTTACAGATGAATGAAACGGATACATGGAACGCTCGTATAGAAATACAATGCATGACAGCAAGCGGGTCTGCTTAAAGAAGTCATCATTATCCTAGAGTAGACAGTTCAGAAACGACACGAGCGATGACAGTGCATGTCCTCCAACAAGAAAATACCACGAAGTTGCGTCAGCACCACGCTTCAGACATGCCCTCCGTCAAGCGTTGACGGCGAGTTACAGATGAATGAAACGGATACATGGAGCGCTTGTATAGAAATACAATGCATGACAGCAAGCGGGTCTGCTTAAAAGAAGTCATCATTATCCTAGAGTAGACAGTTCAGAAACGACACGAGCGATGACAGTGCGCGTCTTCCAACAAGAAAATACCACGAAGTTGCGTCAGCACCACGCTTCAGACACGCCCTCCGTCAAGCGTGAGCCAGAGCGCGCGCACACACACACAAAAACGATATAAATACTGTTCGTTTTCTCACACAAACCGCTCGTTTCGTGTCTTAGGCCATCAATGTGTAGTTACGATGGGGAATTGTTTAATTTGAATTTCTCTGTGCATGTTCTTTTTCCCTCTTATAGAGACAGTGACCTATACCTGCCATTATATGACTGACAGACTAGAACGGTTTGACCTAAAAACATCAAAATTGGATCTACTGAAGAAAAAAAGACACCTACATCTTGGATGCCCTTGGGGTAAGCTGATAGATGCCAAATTTTAATTTCAAAGTGAACTATCCCTTTAAGTAACAGATATGGGTGTCATGCCATAACATAGGCCTATTTTTAATACGACTGACTTTATATTTAATGTGAATATTAAAAACATTGTAAGTTAGGCTACTTATACCACTTTCATTGTACAGAAAGAGAGCAAAGAACATTTACATTATCAAAAGAACATTTTCACTGACAGTCAAGAGTTCAAGCTCTCTCAAAACCTCCCATTAAAATCACTGAAGCTGTTTACACTATGAAATGAATATCTTACTTACAGATTCATACACACATATGCACTTTGTTGTTTCTAACGAAAGAATTCGCCAGAAAGAGGTGTTCAGTCAGCGAGCAAGTGTAGAAAACACCTGCATTTTAGCGATGACTCATCTGAACGCCTCTGAGTGGTCATTACATTCATAAGCTCAACAGCATCGTGTGTGATTGGTTATAATGCGCAGTGCTGTAAAAACGCTTCTGTCTCTTAGTGATGGGAAGTCCGCTTCTTTTCCGCAAACCGGTTCTTTCGGACAGTTCGTTTCAATGAACCGGTTCAAAAAACCGGTTCATCGGTTCTTTTACGCCCTAACGTAATGACGTCACCACATTCAAATATATAAAGTCAGTAACCATAACTTTCAGTCAGTTAAAACATCATAATCATGATCTTTAAAGTTTACATTAAGCACCCAAATACAGGTACAGGCAGTGATGTGCATACGAGGATTTAAGTCTTGAAGATATAAAGTGAATAAATTAGTAAATCATCAGCGCAGAAACCATAATCCACTTACTATACATAATCCATTGTGATTTATTTGTTATTAAATAAACTTTCGTTTCGCCCTCATTTAGGTCCTCGGTTTACCCGCGCCATATTAGCAGAATCAGTTGTCCAAAATAACTAGTTTGGTTCAGACGTGCTGTGTCAGTCATAGTAGGCAATCACTGTTCGCTGAATCACGCATGCGCAGTGTCATCAACACTTCGGTTCTCAAATCGGACGTGTCCGAAAGAAACGGTTCTCGGTTCAGTGTACTGGTGATCCGAAAAACGCTGCTACCGGTTCTTGACTCGAGAACGAGAACCGCTCTAGCAGTGGGCGTGTTCGTTTGTTACCCGGCTGGCTGCACACATGCTGCTCTGCTAGTGTTCATCATCAGTTCTCTCTTCACAGCAGTTCACTCAGTGTACTGTTTGAGTAAATTAATAACTCCGGGATATTGGTTTATTTCGAGACAGAGGGAGTGTCAGGCACGTTAAAAAAGTGAATCATTTAAGTAATTTGTGGATTAGTGCTCACTGGAGACGCGAACCGTTTCAAACGATTCAGTCCGATTTGGTGAACTGGTTCGGCCGGTTCACTAAGAAGACCCGGTTAAATCGAACGATTCGTTCGCGAACCGGACATCACTAGAACGGGCCCCTAAAGTGTCCATCAGATGCACACTTAAGAATCTCCCCAGAAGTAATAAGTCATCCAGGTACAGGGGCCGGACCATTTTGTTTAATATGCAGATTGTTTTTACGGGCCAACAGTGCATAGGATGGGTTTTTATCGCTTGCATGATTTCTCTATGGTTGTAATAATAATAATATTAATAATAATAAATGTTAAGCATTTGGCCCGGTTGGCAACGACCTGCCGTCTGGTCCCGAGATGGGCTGACCGAACCGTTCAGTCAAAATCAAGCACATCATCAGAGAGAGTGCAACACGAGCTAATTTTCAGTAAAAGCTAGATAATGGACCGTACAAAAGGAAAGGCAGTGCAGAAAAACTTTGAGGAAGCTTAAGTCTGACGCTGCTAAACTCTTTTCAAAAGGTTTAAATTCGGCTGCTGCAGCGGAGGACAGTTGTGCCGCAGAGGTAAGAAGAAAACAGAAAATACAGCTAGCACAAGTCATTTTCTCACTACTTCTGACAGTTACAGTGCCCTCCACTAATATTGGCACCCTTGATAAATATGAGCAAAGGCGGCTGTGAAAATAAATCTGCATTGTTTATCCTTTTGATCTTTCACTCAATAAATTCACAAAATTCTAACCTATCATTGAAGTAAAACAATTGAAAGTGGGGAGAAAATCTCATGATGAAATAAATGTTTTTCGCCAATGAATGTTGGCCACAATTATTGGCACCCCTAGAAATTCTTATGAGTAAAATATCTCTGAAGTATATTCCCATTCATATTTACATTTTTTAGCACACCAGGGTGACTAGGAGCATGAAATTGTCCAGCCATGACTTTCTGTTCCACAGGATTATAAATATGAGGAACACAAAGGTCAAATTCCCTTAATCATCCATCACAATGAGAAAAACCAAAAAATATATTTCTGATGTGAAGAACAAGATTGTTGAGCATCACAAAATAGAAAGTGGCTGTAAGAAAAGAGTTAAAACATTGAAAATCCCCATTTCTACCATCAGGGTAATAATTAAGAGGTTCCAATCAACTAAAGATGTTAAAAATCTGCCTGGAAGAGGACGTGTGTCTATAGCGTCCTAATGCACGGTGAGGAGGAGAGTTTGAGTAGCCAAAGACTCTCCAAGGATCACAGCTGGAGAATTGTAGAGATTAGTTGAGTCTTGGGGTCAGAAACCTAAAAAAAATATATATCAAACATCCCCTAAATCACCACATGTTGTTCGGGAGGGTTTCAAGAAAAAATCTCCTCACTCATCCAAAAACAAACTCCAGCAAATTCAGTTGTCAGACACGACTTGAACTTCAAATGGCACTGGCTTCTATGGTCAGATGAAACTGAAAAAAAAGCTTTTTGGCAGCAAACCCACCAGATGAGTTTAGTACAAACAGGGATAAAAAAGTACCCCATGACCACGATTAAATATACTGCTGGATCTTTAATGTTGTGGGCCTGTTTTTCTGCCAGAGGCCCTGAACATCTTGTTCAGATGCATGGCATCATGGATTCTATCAAATACCAACAAATAAAAAATCAAAACCTGACTGCCTCTGTTAGAAATCTTATAATGGGCCATGTTTTGATCTTCCACCAGGACAACAATCCAAAACAAACATCAAAATAAACACAAAAATGGGTCACTGAGCACAAAATTAATCTTTTACCATTGCTGTCTCTGTCCTCTGACCTGAACCCTACAGAAAATGAGTGAGGTGAACTGAAGAGAAGAAGTACTAACATGGAGCTGTGAATCTGAAGGATCTGGAGAGATTCTGTATGAAGAAAATGGTCTCTGATCTCTTATCAGGTGTTCTCCAAACTCTTCAGGCATTATAGGAGAAAACTCAGAGCTGTTACCCTGGGAAAAGGACGTTGCAATAATTGGGTGCCAATAATTGTGGCCAACATGAAATAGTGAAAGCATTTATTTCACAATGAGATTTTCTCCCCACTTTCAATTGTTTTACTTCAATGATAGGTTGGAATTTTGAGAATTTTTTGAATGAAAGATAAAAAGGATAAAAAATGCAGATTTATTTTCACAGCCGCCTTTGGTCATATTTACCAAGGGTGCCAATATTAGTGGAGGACACTGTAGCTCCAATGTTTTTTTGTTTTGTTTTGTTTTTTTGACAGTAGCCTACAGGCCAATTCACACTGCACCGACAAACGCCAACAAACTCCAACAAACTAGTTTTGCACTCTCAAGCCTCTGTTATACTTTCCGCATCCGCGAGTCCGCTAGGGTCCGCTATGGTATGCGTGACGTAAAAATCATCATCGGAGGGTGTGCGCGGACGGTCCGCGAGGACATCCGTGTGCCTCCCATTTTTTATGACCGCGCGGACAAGTACGCGTGGTCAGTAGGCTGTGTGAAGACGCTCGTTGCTACCCGCACTTCTACAATCCGTTGATAAAACAATATAAAGACAGCCAGATGTGCAATAACTCTGGGCAATTGTTTGTTCACATGTTTGTTTACTGTTCAAGCCGATCTACTGTGCATGTATGGAACACGTCCGCGGAGTGGACCACCAGCGCACGCTTTTGGTAGTATAAATACAAGTAGTCCGCGTCCGCGCTGTCCATGTGCGCGTCCAGATTGCACACGCGGAAAGTATAACACAGGCCAGACACTTGCACTCCCAGACACTTGCACTCTCAGACACTTGCGCTTCCGCGAGTGACGTCACTTGCAATCTTTTTTATTTTGTTCTATTTATTGATTATTTTTTGTTTGAATCTCTCAACATTTTACAACAGTAACCAGGTGGTGAAGACAAGAAAAAAGAAACTAAATTACAATGTCACTTGCAATCACCGCTTGCACTTTCCGCTACCTGCGACGTCACTTGCATTCAACACGAATCATGTGCGTTGCCAATGGAGACGAGACGCTGTGCTGGTTAAATGATTAAAACTAATTTAGTACAATAACGAACAGGGTCCTGCAAGTCATCTGTAGGAGAAAAAGAAAAGACCCGCAAATCCGTGGCTACAGAACAGCAGAATATGAACGCAATGCGCAAAGTTTCTCGTTAAGCATTTTAATGTGGCATAATGGACTAAGATGATAAAGAGCAAACTCAATATGCTCCTCATCATTATTAAAATATACATAACTAATGTACAGGCAAGCAGGTGAGCCCAGAATAAATGCAACACGCAAAGTTTCACGTTAAGCTATTTTCCAAATATAAAGATTCAAGATTCAAGATTTTTATTCGTCACATACACGATTATATTGAGAATATATGAATGAATGAATGAATGAATGAGGCATTTATATAGCGCTTTATTGTGTATGGTTGTACACCCAAAGCGCTTTACAATCATGTGGGGGGGGGGGTCACCTGCATCATCCACTTGGATGATGCGACGGCAGCCACAGGACAACGGCGCCAGTGCGCTCACCACACACCAGCTACAGGTGGAGAGGAGAGAGAGATAGAGCCAATCAAGTGGATGGGGATTACTAGGAGGCCATGATTGACAAGGGCCAGTGGAGGGAATTTGGCCAGAACACAGGGGTAACACCCCTACTCTTTTACGAGAAGTGCCATGGGATTTTTAATGACCACAGAGAGTCAGGACCTCAGTTTAACGTCTCATCCGAAAGATGGTGCTCTTTTGACAGTATAGTGTTCCCGTCACTATACTGGGGCGTTAGGACCCACACAGACTGCAGGGTGAGCACCCCCTGCTGGCCTCACTAACACCTCTACCAACAGCAACCTAGATTTCCCAGGAGGTCTCCCATCCAGGTACTGACCAGGCTCAACACTGCTTAGCTTCCGTGGGCAACCAGTCTTGGGCTGCAGGGTGATATGGCTGTGGCTCCAGCAGTGAAATGTGAGTCAGATCCACTCCATGGACAGTGCAAATATTATAGAATACAAACACAGAGGAAATACACATAAATATAGGTATAGAGAAAATGAAATAAGTAAAGACTAAGATATAAAGAACAAAATATAAAAATGTGCATGACAGTATACTGTAGACTTAAATATTAAGATAAGCAAGAATGTACAAGAGAGGAATGTGCAAACGGGTTGTACATGGTTGTCATGTAGCAGCAGTAATAAAAAATAATAAATAAATAAAACGAATAATAAATAAATAAAACAGAAAGTGCTGTGTGCAAATGACACTGTCAGTATGAGGTAGAGAATAAACGGTCTACAGCTCTTTTATATCATTGTCTTTGTCCATTAAGCTATATTACGTGTTTTATTTAAAATGATTTTCTATGGGAGGAAAACGTTTAATGTGCAATTTAATGCATTGCGTCCTTTTAATATCACTTAATGCATTTCATAATGCACGTTCATATCTGCTGGTCTGTATATCAGAATCAGAATCAGAATCAGAATGAGCTTTATTGGCCAGGTATGTTTACACATACAAGGAATTTGTTATAGTGACAAAGCTCCACAGTGCAACAGAATGACAGCAACAGGACAGGACACAGACAACAAAAGAACAATATACAAATAGGCAATGTACAAAATAGCAAAAACACTATGCAATACAGACAATCATGTGTGTACAGGTCTGACATGTGCAAATTTGAAATGAAAAAAAAAAAATATATATATAAATTATATATGTATGTGTGGTGAATAAATAATTGTAAAATAGTGTTGTGTGTTCCACGTTAATGTCAAGTGTTCATGAGATGGATTGCTTGGGGGAAGAAACTGTTCCTGTGTCTGGTCGTTCTGGTGCTCAGAGCTCTGTAGCGTCGACCAGACGGCAGCAGTTCAAAGAGGGAGTGTGCTGGATGTGAGGGGTCCAGAGTGATTTTGCCAGCCCTTTTGCTCACTCTGGATAAGTACAGTTCTTGGAGAGTAGGGAGGGTTGTACCAATGATTCGCTCAGCAGTCCGGACTACCCTCCATAGTCTTCTGAGGTCAGATTTGGTAGCTGAGCTGAACCAGACATTGATGTGCAGAGGACGGATTCAATGATGGCAGAGTAGAACTGTTTCAGCAGCTCCTGTGGCAGGTTAAACTTCCTCAGCTGGCGAAGGAAGTACAACCTCTGCTGGGCCTTTCTCACAATGGAGTCTATGTGATTGTCCCACTTCAGGTCCTGGGAGATGGTGGTGCCCAGGAACCTGAATGACTCCACTGCAGTCACCGTGCTGTTCATGATGGTGAGTGGGGGGAGAGCAGGGGGGTTTCTCCTGAAGTCCACGATCATCTCCACTGTTTTGAGCGTGTTAAGCTCCAGATTGTTAAGACTGCACCAGACAGCCAGCTCCTTAACCTCCTGTCTGTAGGCAGACTCGTCACCATCCTGAATGAGGCCGATAAGTGTGGTGTCGTCTGCAAACTTCAGGAGCTTGACAGAGGGGTCTTTAGATGTACAGTCTGTAATGCCTTGGGGGAAGTGAGAACGCACACACACACCATAATGGCGAGCACATTCCTGAGTTCCAATTTCCTGCCATAAAACTCCTTATCTCAAGAGACTTGTGAAAGAAGGAGAAATTGGAGGAGAACATCTTGAATGTAGTTTAAAACAGGACTCCACTTGGTTCTTATCACTTAACCATAACTCAACCGAAACAGGACGAAAAAACTCCCTATCTGGACATGGTCTGGGATGATCGTTAACGCATAATTCAATGATTTTTATCAACAAGGAAAGACTTTTACGAGAGCTGAAGTTGTGCAGATGCATGCCCCAAAATTGACTTTGACCCCCTCACATTCCAAACTGAAACACCCCTCAGTTTCTGTTCTTGGTCAAACAAAGAACACCCAAACTTTTATTAACTTTGCTAAAAGGACTCAAAACTTTTATAAAGTGTTCCAAAAGACAATTAATAATAATCATTGCTGCTATTAGAAACAATATATATATACATATAATATAGATACAGGCAATACATATATATTGCTGGCTGTATTTTATGAAATTAAATTAAGCTTTCTGTGTTATTGTAACCAATGATATTTTCTTAATCTGTGACATAACCTTTCCCTGTGTTTAATTCATATGCATGGTGCGATTATTCAGAATTTAGCCTGGTTTAATCTATGCCTTAACCGTGCAGTAGATATAATTAGTATATGGACTTTTGTGTATGCCAAATACCTGTTGATGTTGAATAATAGCTGATTAACTAAGCAATATGTTGGTGTGCACGGAAAGTTAACCTTTTGTATAATAATGTATGATTACAACGCATTTAGAACGTGTTAAGATACTTTCTTCATGTGACAAAATAAATAGGCGGATAATGTATGCACAGGAAGAAGCCGTGTGGGGCGGGGCTCCACCCTACAGGAACTATTTCATTGGAAGAGCATCGAGTGGGAGGGACCGAAATCTCCCGTCTAATACTGACTCCCAGCTCACAATGCTCTCTCTCTCTCTGCTTGCAAATCGCGCGCTGCTTGAAAACTTGGAGTTGCTCCAAAAGAGCTCTCAGCCATTAACATCTGGCCAAGCATTGAACAACTACAAATACTTAGGCAAATCTCTGAAGAACCCCTTCAAAGCCTGCAGCTGCGCGAAGAACTCTTAACAACTTCAAAGCCTATACCGCTCTCGCGTCACCAGGAAGAACAGCCAACCTACCAACGAAAGGCTTTCCCCGTGACGTCACGCAATGAGACAGTCCTTCGCGGGATTCCCTCAAGCCAGGAAACGAAACACAGATCAGCGATCATCTCAACTTAAAGCAAGTATCAAACAACTAGCTCTCTATAAAGTGGCTGAATCGTGTTGTATTTATCTCTAAGAGTAAGGATAATAGAGTTCTCTACTTGATGATCTGCACGGGTAAAATCGTGTGGAAATACAGAAAAGCTTTAAAAACTGCTAGATCTGATTACTTTTCGTCTCTTTTAGAACAAAACAAACATAACCCCAGGTATTTATTCAATACAGTGGCAAAATTAACAAAAATTAAAGCATCAACAGGTGTTGACATTTCCCAACAGCACAGCAGTAATGATTTTATGAACTACTTTACTTCCAAGATTGATACTATTAGAGATCAAATTGTAACCATGCAGCCGTCAGCTATATTATCACATCAAATAGTGTACTATAGATCCCCTGAGGAACAATTCCACTCATTCTCTACTATAGGAGAGGAAGAATTGTATAAACTTGTTAATTCATCTAAACCAACAACATGTATGTTAGACCCTATTCCATCTAAACTACTAAAAGAGGTGCTTCCAGAAGTCATAGATCCTCTTTTGGCTATTATTAATTCGTCATTGTCATTAGGATATGTCCCCAAAAACTTTAAATTGGCTGTTATTAAGCCTCTCATTAAAAAAACACAACTTGACCCCAAAGATCTAGTTAATTACAGACCGATCTCGAATCTCCCTTTTCTGTCAAAGATATTAGAGAAGATTGTATCCTCACAATTATATTCCTTCTTAGAGAAAAATGATATCTGTGAGGATTTCCAGTCAGGATTTAGACCGTATCATAGTACTGAGACTGCTCTCATTAGAGTTACAAATGACCTACTCTTATCATCTGATCGTGGTTGTATCTCTCTATTAGTTCTACTGGATCTTAGCGCTGCGTTCGACACTATCGATCACAACATTCTTTTGAATAGACTAGAAAACTTTGTTGGCATTAGTGGAAGTGCATTAGCATGGTTCAAATCGTACTTATCTGACCGCCATCAATTCGTAGCAGTGAATGAAGAGGTATCATATCGATCACAAGTGCAGTATGGAGTTCCTCAAGGCTCAGTACTAGGGCCGTTACTTTTCACGCTTTACATGTTACCCTTGGGAAATATCATTAGGAAACACGGGGTTAGCTTTCACTGTTATGCTGATGATACTCAGCTCTATATTTCTTCACGGCCTGGTGAAACACACCAAATTGAGAAACTTATGGAATGCATAGTCGATATAAAAAACTGGATGACGAGTAATTTCTTACTGCTAAATTCTGAAAAAACAGAGGTGTTACTTATCGGACCTAAAACCCCCACAAGTAATAACCTAGAACATTGTCTAACACTTGATGGCTGCTCTGTAAATTCTTCGTCATCAGTCAGGAACCTAGGTGTGCTATTTAATAGTAATCTCTCCTTTGACAGCCACGTTTCTAGCATTTGTAGAACTGCATTTTTTCATCTTAAAAATATATCTAAACTGAGACCTATGCTCTCAATGTCAAATGCAGAAATATTAATTCATGCGTTTATGACCTCAAGGTTAGATTATTGTAATGCTTTTGGGTGGTTGTTCTGCACGCATAATAAACAAATTACAGATGGTTCAAAATGCAGCAGCTAGAGTTCTTACTAGAACCAGGAAGTATGAGCACATTAGCCCGGTTCTGTCAACACTGCACTGGCTCCCTACTAAACATCGTATAGATTTTAAAATCTTGTTAATTACTTATAAAGCCCTGAATGGTTTAGCTCCTCAGTACTTGAGCGAGCTCTTATCGCATTATAGTCCTTCACGTCCGCTGCGTTCTCAAAACTCTGGCCATTTGATAATACCTAGAATATCAAAATCAACTGCGGGCGGCAGATCTTTTTCCTATTTAGCTCCCAAACTCTGGAACAATCTACCAAACACTGTTCGGGAGGCAGACACACTCTGTCAGTTTAAATCTAGATTAAAGACCCATCTCTTTAACCTGGCGTACACATAACACACTAATACACTTCTATTATTCAAATCCGTTAAAGGATTGTTAGGCTGCATTAATTAGATCAACCGGAACCGGGAACACTCCCCATAACACATGATGTACTTGTTACATCATAAAAATATTGACATCTACGCTAATATTAGTCTGTTTCTTTCTTATTCTGTTTCTCAGTCCGTGTCTGGATCAGATGGTGGATTGGCGCCGGGAGATGATGTCTGCGGCCCAGATTGTCGGCGGAGGCCGGACCCCTGGATGAGCCCCGGGGACATAATCCCAGTGAAGCCCTCGACTTAAAATACAATAAAACTAATAATAAAACAAATAACTAAAAATATAATAAAATACCTAATTACATAATACTATTATTGTTAGAAATTGCAACAATATTACAATAGAAATATAAAACATTTAAAGTCTTAATTAAAACAATAAATAAACAATAATATCCTGGCCAGAGGAGAACTGGCCCCCCGACTGAGCCTGGTTTCTCCCAAGGTTTTTTTCTCCATTCTGTCTCAGAGGGAGTTTTGGTTCCTTGCCGCTGTCGCCTCTGGCTTGCTCAGTTGGGGACACTTAATTTCTAGCGATTATCGTCAATTGGATTTCACAGATACTATTTAAACTATACTGAGCTAGACAATGACATCTCTGAATTCAATAATGAAATGCCTTTAACTGAAAATTGAGTGTTTAATCTTATTATTATACATTACTGACACTCTATCCTCCAACTTGATACTGTTAAGTGCTTTGACACAATCTGTATTGTTAAAAGCGCTATATAAATAAAGGTGACTTGACTTGACTTGACTTGGAAATAGCAAACAGTGCTATATTTTAATGGTTCCCAAATTGCAACAATTCATTGCCTGTGCATGTATGTATTTTGTTTTGTGTTATTTAGCTTAGTTCATGTATTTTTAGTAAGATAGCAAATAAACTCTTGTTTGATTTATAAAGAAGTGGTCTGTCTTCTGTTGTGTAATATTCAGATCAAACTTTGCCCAAACTTTGCCTTTGCGTTACCTATGCTAAACATTTAACCCAATTAATTCTATTACTGTTGTGGCCACGACAATAAATAGGATTGCTCAGACATACTGATATAACGACTCGCGGGACGATCGTTAAGAAGGTATAAATCGGGCGTTTTGATTAATATCAATTAATCATATCAAATCAACTGAATTTTAAGATTTAAATTCCCTAAAGCTAAAATTCAGTTTAAAAGCTGAAATAAAAGCTTAAACCAAGGAGCTAATCCTTTACAGAAATGGTGGAGAAAAACAGCGGGCAAATTTGATGTGAAATTTCATAACCAGAAAACATATTGTTGTATTTTGCCTATTTTTAACCGGAAGAAATAGTGTAGATACAGAGAGACAGAGTTTGCTTGTGTGTTTGTGGTACTGTATACTTGTGGCAATGCGTTTTGAATGAATGAAATAGCAACTTTAGTTGTTTAGAAGAAATAGACTGCAGCAAATAAATTGTCTTGTAAGACAAAAAGTTGCTCTAAAAGCGCAAAAGAGACAAATGAGCGAATTTCCTCATTTCTCTCTTCTATAAGGCCTTCATAACGTGATCTGGTTGGTGCGTTTTCCACTTCCGGACTCACCTATGCTATTAAACCTCCCGGTTTGAGAATATTAGATTAGATACCTGTTTATTTCTCTGCCACTTTGTGTCACTAAAACAGTGAATTTAAGACGCGGCGCTCGGAAGGAGTGGCCAAAAACGCGTTCTGGGGAGAATAGTTATTGATCTCGATCAAAAATAAATTGTGTGATGATAAATCCACTGTGTTTTGTCTGTGAAGTTAGACAGAAGTAATGTACTAAGGCCCGCCACGGCCAAAAGTGTTGATAATTAATCTGTGGATTAATTTATCTCGCTCTAAACGAGTGAGATTGGTAGCGCTATACGAAAGAAAGAATCTAAATAGCTGCTTTTTGATGGTAGTGTGAAAGGCATTGATGTTTCACTGATTACTCGGATCTGTCTGTCCGAAATGACAGGTTCCCTGATGTCACCATAGTGACGCGTAACCCAGGAAGTGCGCAGGCTCCGTCCCCGCGCCATTTTGAGGCTGTTGTAAACAACAGCCTAGCAAGCTTAGCTAACTGAAGCTAATGAATAGCATTGGAGCTTAGGCAAAGCTAGTAGCATTGAAGGCTAGCGATTAACACGTAGCATTTTGTAGCCTGTGAGGTCAGATGCGGTGTATGTTTGCAGTGTGTTTTTGAAGTGTTGATACGGTTTAACCCTTCACAGTTGAACTTTAACTCACACTAAACTGTTTACATAATTTCCCTCTCTCTTTTGCATTTACTCATTCTCTCTTTGGCATTCACTCACTCTACCTCTAACTTCTCATGTTAAAGGACTTTAACAATACAAATTTAAATAAACCATTGATGTGCAAGGCAGCTGAGTTTCATAGGAAGTGAGATCAGCGATTTCACAGGTGGTTTTAATAAGCATTTGTGTTTAGGTTGTTTTGTTTTGTTTTATATTTAGCGGGTATTAGTTTCATAACTATTGGGGTTTATTATAAATTAACGCTGGGTCTTAGCCTCATTGCTTTGATAGGAAGATAATTAATTTGATTGTAATTGCGCTCATGATTTTAAGAATCTCATCGGATGAATTACTATGAAATATTTGAAATTGATAGTTTAATTCCATAACTAATCCCAGATGTGAAATTAAATTAATTTCATTAAAATAATTTCAGTTCCTGATTCCACATAGACTGATTGAGATAATTATGAGTGCTCTGATAATTTAACAATAACATTAAGATCTTAATTATTAACTATCAAAGTGTTGATCGTCTGGCCTGGGAATTTTTTTTAAATTTTCTTTATAAATGAGATGGTATGGATTAATTTGTTCTAATGATTTGAATAACACAAGGAATTAGTAATTGGTCAGGCTTAGGGATACGAAATTAGGGATGTGGAATTTGTAATTTAATTTCATAATTAATTACGAATTAGAAAATTCTAATTCAATTTAATAATTAATTACAGTTCCTGTTTCCATATGGCAACACTATTGGCTGATCAATGAAATGTAATCGCTTGTAATGTTAATGAAAAACATCATTAAGATTGTAATCCATGACTGCCAATAATGCTCTGAAATTTTTATTTCTCCAGAGTTTCTTCAGAGAAACACTAAAACATCAGACACAAGTAGAGCTGCACGATTAATCGTTAAAAGATCGCAATCTCGATTCAAATACCCACACAATCTAATTTCTGAATGACAACGATTCGCCCGTGTCTATTAAAACTTTGAAAAAATCATACCGGAACATTCAAATCTGCATTCGCGCTGCTGCTGATCCAGAGAGCAGACAGTTAACATGTTTAGGTAAGAAAAAGTGTTCAACTACACAGTATTATTTCTGTCTTACAGTCATTCATAGAAATACTGGGATAAAAGTTTATAGTTCGGCTACAAACATTGATGTCTATGGTAGCGATCAAAATAGAGCCACTCATCTTTTGAAAGCAACTGGCGCTTCAAATAACGTTTGTGTCGATTGCATCATTTCGCCACTAGGTGGCGACAAGTGACTGTTAAAAAATGGATTTGTTATTGAATCATTCATTCGAGATTCGTTCAAAAACACTGATTCATCCATTAATGAAACAAGTGAGGTATGAGTGAGTCATTGAATCATTAATACAAACCAATTTTTCATAATTTTAATTCTAAAAGTTGGTGTATTAAATACACAATATTTTAAATACATATACCCCGGGTTTCACAGACAAGGCTTAAGCCTAGTCCTAGACAAAAATGTAAATCTGAGCTGTTTCAACTAAAAGAAACTCGCATTGACTGATCTTAAAATATATCAGTGCCTTTGTTCTGTCTCAAGATGTACACCAGTAATGTTTTTTTCTAAGCATGTTTATAAAAATTGCTTAAATGTCTTAATTGAACTATGATCTAATCCTGGCTTAGTCTAAGCCCCGTCTGTGAAACCTGGCCATACTGTATTATATATTAAAATGTTTAATAATTCATTTAAATTAAACACTTTTAAATAGACTGCAGCAATTAATATTTTGTCACACATTATTTTGTTTAGTTCAGAATCGTGGGAGAATCGTGATCCCTATTTGAGAAAAAAAATTGTGATTCTCAATTTATCCAGAATCGTGCAGCTCTAGACACAAGACCAGCTGGACGACAACATAACAAGCCTCATGGCACAAGACCCAAGTCACAGCTACAATCACAAAGAATTAGCCAAGATCACCGGCTCCTTAAGCCACACACTCATCGCCACCCTCAAGTGGAGCGACAAGCACGCTGCACAATGCCAGCAGGAGCTGACACGCGCACAACGACGCATAGAGCAGTTGGAACTTGAAGCTCAGGAACGACGGGAAGGGTCGGATGAGGCGGAACAAGGTGAAACATTCACCAACTCACTCTGAACTTTACCTCACTTTACCTCAGGAGGAGATCAACAGGCTAAAAGAAACCCTAGCAGCTACTAGCCAAGAATTGGAACAAGTCAAGGCAGACTACGATGATCGGTCCAAAAAGCTACAGTATGCGGAACAGCTTCTGCCAGGGAGACGAGACAAGGACGGAGACAGCAAAGGCCGACTTCAGAGATAAAAACGGCAGATCTTGGCGTTCTCGCATCAAAGCCCTTGAAGCTCACCTGCCAAAACCCCAGCCGGACTTCAACACTCAAAATCAATGAGTCAAGAAACGAGGTTAGTCGTCTAACACGACAGCTTGACTACGTCAAAGAGGAATCTGACAGTCTCCAAGAGGAACTCAAGCACGCTTACGAGTGCTGTCTTGTTCGTCTGCCACTGCGCCGTGTTTCCTCCCAAACTCCAGCCACCAAGGAAAATTCTACCTCTCCATCATCACACGACGCGCCCTCCTCATCGACCTCACCCCTGGAGGAAGCCGAGCAGGACCCTCAAACCGGGTCACCTGTTAACTACAACTAAAACATGTGGCCCCAATTCACCTAACGGTGGGATCGATGGACCTCGTCCATCCCGTATATGTTTCACCACTTAAAACGTATCCACTCCTCATTGGGAAAGATCTGCTTAATCGCTTCGAACCTCTAATAGACTTCAAGCACCTAAAGATGTGGACACAAGTCCGTGAACCTCTGCCTTGCCAGGCGTTAGACTCCAACGAGTCGCAGTGTCAAGTCACAGACACCGCCCCTAAGTCACTGATCGATGATGCAGTAGCAAAGCCAGGATCTGGACCAAGCACAAACAGCAAGGACAAGGACCCCCTCCTCTGCTCACTGCAGGAGCCTGAATCAAATGCAGGCCCCCTTCGAATCATGACTGCAATAGATGTCCAAGGCACATCAGTGTCCGACACGGCACTAGCCCTGTAGGCAGAGAACTCAGCCATCAGCCTGAAGCTATTCAAAACATTGAAGCAAAGACATCAGTGTCTACCACATGTCGCTAAGCACAGTAGTTCCCTCTCAGTCCCTGGTCGACAACCATGGCCACCTCCAAGATCATCTGCGCTCTGGACATACGATGGAACAACAGACAGCTGACTCACTACTTCCTCGTTGTCTCAGACCTGCCGCAAGACATCTACATTGGAGCAGATATCCTGGCCCGGCTCAATGCTTGCATTGATACCGTAAACGACATCATATGGGCTCCCCTGTCACACCAACTGACAACGTCAGTCAACCTCAAGAACCTCCAATCTGGTCAAACCATGCCAGACGCATGTGCTATGATCACGGAGCAAGAAGCCACAATACCTGCCTACAGCAAGAGTGTCAGCATCCGCCTCAACATGCGACCTGGCAAGCTCTCAACAGTAAGCTAGGCTTCTTCCAACCTTCCAGGACCTGCCTAAAACTCGGACTGACTCTGGAAGCCACACCTCTCATGGAAGTGTCATCTCGTGCTGTGTATGTGTTGTTCAACAACTGTACGGCCCAAGACATCCATGTTCCCAAAGCCAATCACCTGGGATGGCTCATCAGCCAGGCGTTCCATGACTTTGAACTGATGGTACATGTCATAGGCCCTATACCCACACAGCTAATGTCAGATGAATACGACGACACCATAACATTCACAAAACCCCATGAAATCATTGCCATCACGTCCATTCTGCCGGTGTCCAGAGAAAGCGTCTGCCGGTCAGAACTAACAGATGACACTCACCTCGCTGTCTATGCTGTCTCAACACAGCCTGCGACATAATCACCTACACAGGTGACCATCGGGGCCCAAAGCCCCTCAAATGACCTCACTGCAGAAGAACCCTACGCCGGGTTCAACGCACAAGTTCAACAGATCCTGAGTGAGGCGGATGCCCTCCACAATGAAGCGGCTCATCAAGGACTCAAAGAGGTTCTGCACAAATACAAGGACTCTTTCGCAAAGGATTCCCTGGATTGTGGACTGACCAACATCCACACGGTGCGCATCTCGACAAACCCAAATGTGCCACCCACATTTGTGCGACAGTACAAGATTTCAATAGCGTCATACGAGCCAGTGCAAGAGATTGTTGACTCCATGCATGTCATCCGGCCCTGTAACAGCACATACTCTGCCCCGATGTGGCCAGTCCTAAAACCCAACGGCAAATGGCGGCCCACCATCGACTATCGCAAGTTGAAACAGCAAGTACCATTGTCACGATGGCCTATGACCCAGTTGGATCAAGAAATTCCAAAAATCAAAGGCTCGACGATCCTTTCTACACTGGACGTCGCCTCCGGGTTCTGGACAATCCCTGTCCATCCCGATGACCAACATTCACCTTTGGCAATCGACAGTACACCTTCACACGGTGTCCCTTCAGCTATGCCAACTCACCAGCAGAATTCAACATCTTCCTGAACAAAGCATGCCCTGATGCCAGAGCCAGAGGCAACCTTGTCTATGTAGATGAGGTTTTGATGAAAAGCTCAAGTGTCGAAGACCACCTCAAAGAGATCAATCACGTCCTAAACCAGCTGACAACGGCAGGAGCCAAGATCGCCCTTCACAAAGGACAGTGGTGCAAAACCAAGGTGAACTATGTCAGATTGCTTGTCGGAAGAAAAGGCATCGAGCCACAGTCTAACCGCACCCAAGCAATCCAAAGCATAAAGACGTCGACTGACATCTCTGAGCTGCGAAGCTTTCTGGGAGTCTGCAATTATTCACGACAGTTCATCGAAAACTACGCTGACATCGCACGACCACTAACTTCCCTCCTGAAAAAGGATGAACCCTTCGTTTGGACAGATACACAGGACACAGCAATGGGCCAGCTCAAACAGCGCCTGTGCTCTGCTCCGTGCCTTGCCTACCCAGACCCAGGAAAATAATTCTATCTGGATGCTGGATTCTCCAATCATTGCCTCAGCGCAGGACTATACCAGCTCCATGACAAAGACAAACGAGTGGTCGCTTATGCCAGCAAAACGCTGCTTCCCCCAGAATGCAAGTACTCAAACTGTGAAAAGGCTTTGCTTTGCACTGTGTGGGCTATCCAGCTTTTCTCTAATTACATCGGTGCACAGAAAGTCATCATCGAGACTTGTCATCAGCCAGTCACCTTCCTAAACAGTCAACGCATCAGAGATGGCGTGGTGACCAACGCACGCATAGCTACCTGGCTAATGCCACTCCAAGGACGGGACATCGAGGCAAGATATGCCCAAAACTACAAATCCTCACTTAAACGGGCTAGCGGCCTGCCAAAACTGTTCAATGGACACGCTGCACACTCCAGCAGAACCTAAAGAACCGCCACAACCTCAACTGACGAATCACAAATACTTCGAGGAGAATGTGTGTGAAGGAATGCCCACAGCATATGTCGACGGCTGCTCCTACAACCACAAGGGCAATTTACAAGCTGGAGCGGGAGTGGTCTGGCTCAACAACGACCCCTGCCCACCGCAGCAATTCAACTTAGGCCCTCGCTCATCACAATATGCTGAAATAGCAGCCATCCTCATCACACTTCAAATGGCGGCATCCCACAACATCAAAGAACTCCTCATCTGTACCGATTCGAACTACGCCCGTCTAAGCTTCACATGCCATTTAGCTGGATGGAAACAGAACGGATTCAAGACAGCTAACAACAAGCCTGTCAAACACCAGGAACTCTTCCAAGCAGGCGATGCCATTGTCACTGAACATGACACTATCGTTTATTGGAAAAAGTTTCGAGGTCATTCACGTCAACCAGGACAAGACAAAGACTTCAATGACCAAACCGATGCCCTCGCCAAAGCAGGTGCATTACACGGAGAGTCCTGGACATTTCAAGCCCTCCCTCCCAACCCTTCAGTAGTGGCCATAACCCGCCGCCAACACGCCACTGGCGTACAAACCTCCACCTCCTCCCACATTGCCATTTCACCTCAGTTTGCTGCTAACGATCTCCTCACACTCCAACATGCGGATCGAACACTGCGAACTATGGCAACTCACATTTCCGACCCTTTAACCCATCCTATTTCCACCTCCGACCTAGCCACTTCCTCCGAGCTCCGCATGCTCCACTCAATCAAGCACATGCTGCATCTGAGAAACGGTGTGCTCACGTATGTCCCTGAGCCCCTAACTACGCCAAAGCTCGTAGTCCCTCATGGCCAAAGGGGGATGATGCTGACACACGCCCACGATGCACCATGCGCAGGACACCACGGCGCCAAGGCCACCTATGAAACACTCAAGCAAGTAGCATACTGGCCTGGCATGCAGCAAGACGTGGCAGAATACGTAAAAGGATGCCTGGTGTGTTGCCAGTTTCAACCGGCAAACCCAAACCACCGAGCCCCATTGCAAAGGAAAGGAATGACTTTCCCATGGTCGGACCTCCAAATAGACTGGGTAGGACCCCTACCACGGTCACGCGAGGTAACAAATACTTCCTCACCGTGGTCTGCGAATTCACGAAGTGGATAGAGTGCCTCCCAGCTCCCAACGATACAGCAGAAACAACAGCCTGCCTGTTAATGAACCACATCTTCTCAAGATTTGGACTGCCTTTAAGGGTCAACTCTGACCGCGGAACCCACTTCACTGCCGACATCATGCAGGAAGTGTGGAAAATCCTCGGTGTACAGACCAAGCTCCATATAAGCCATCATCCAATTTCCTCGGGTCAAGTTGAACGGGCCAATAAAACAGTGGTCAGCATGTTGAAAAAGTTTGTGTCCGCCAATCAAAAGGATTAGGATAGTAAACTTCCGCTGGTACTGATGGCTGCTCGAGCCACCCCTCACCAGTCTACCGGTGTACCCCCATTCACATTGATGACAGGGAGAAACATGACGCTACCGCTACACCTTCTGTACCAACCTGGTGACCTGAACCTCGTCACCGCCTATACCACTCACCAGCACCTGGAAGAGTTGCATCAGCACCTGAGAACGACTTTCGCCTTCGCTCAACAGCAACTACAACGAAGCGCGGAAGGTCGTAAAGCCTTACGACCAAAAGGCTCACCAAGTTCAGCAACAAAGTGTGGTACAACGCCCAACCAAAGCGAACACTCCCCATCGCCTGTCAAAGGTTCCTACCTCACTGGACAGGACCCCACGTAGACAAGCTCTCAGCTGTCGCCTACCGAATCAAAATCAGACAAGGGCGCAGCGAGCCAGTCCTTCGATGGGTACGACCAGATAAAAGGCCTCGGGAAAGGGGAAGATCACCATGACACAGACCGACAATCATAGTTCAAGGGCTGTCGATTTGGGGAAAATATCTAATTACGATTTTTTTGACAATTGCGATTGCGATTTGATTTTCGATTTTAAATTTGCAAAGTCAAGCTTCAGCTCAATATTGTCAATAATGTGCAGCACAGTATGAGTATTGTTACCCTGCTGAAAAACAAAACAAAAAAAACAATAGAAACCATCACAGAAATTCTTATAGTTTCCATAAAAACATTACAAATTCCTTTTTGTTTTGGGCATTATTCCAATAGGAATTACTGTTGTTCTATTGGTTGCCATCTGCACTCCCACCAATAGAATGCCATCAGTAGCCATTATGTTTACATTAAAACCAATACAATTCCCATTATAACCCTTAAATCCATTACATTTTCTATTGTGTTTTGGGAGGGGTTCTACTGTTTTCTTGTGTGTTTTTTTCTGCAGGGAAGATTATAATGGTATTACAACTTTTACAGAATTACTGAATTTAACAGGAAAGATTTGTTTATTTTTTATAAATAAAGAACTGTATTTCTTTACAATTATTAAAGTATTAGCATGACCCTGATTTATTCATTTTTAAGTATTTGGGATTTTAAGAACGAGATGTGCTGAATGTTTCATTTCATAGAAATTACAATTTGCATTCGTTTTAAACGCGGAGCCAGGCGCGAGTTGACACAGGTTGCGTGCGTGCGTCAGGCCTCGCATATTGCCAGTCGCATGAGAGACTGCGGAGCAGAACCGGGCCGAATAAAAGAGCATTAAAAGGCTGCTGTCACTCGTCCGTGAGACGGGAGACGCGCAGCGTGGGGCAGGCGGAGCGAGTATGAGAAGTATTCAGAGACACGGGCTGTGTGTGCGGCCTGAATTAGCGAACATACATTATAAACTTATTTCCAAATGAATCTGTTGAGGAGATAAAATGTGTAAGATAATGTTCATGGCCTACTAATAAAAACATCTAAAAATGTATCTTTTATTCTCCAGTATGAAAGCAGAACCGAAACTTGATATGCGTTGTGAGAGCTCTTGCAAAACCTTTTTTGCTCGTTGTCTGTCATTTCGAGCTGGTTACATACGTTTTTATTTAGTTTTAATTAATCAGACCCTTTTTAAAAGGTGGGCTCAGTTGGCTAGAGCAGTGCGACGGGCGGGGGGAGGGAGGTGCGCTCACTCTATTGGTTAGGGTCACTCAAGGCTGGCAGTCATATGCTCTGGAACAGAGTAAATCGCGTCCACCCACTGATTACATCGCAGTCTCAAACCGATTGCATTCGATCATATCACACAGCCCTACTCTACACCACACTAACATAATCTCTGTTGTTTAGGAAAACATATAGCGACCTTGTTGAAACACAACACTTACACTCTCTCCTCAGCTGCACTGCTAGAGTCAACCTCTAGTAGAGAGGAGTTACTTCACACATGTGACACTCATTTGCTGCCTTACCTCATTCGGTGTCCCTGTGCCTCCGTTTTTCGTTTTGTTGTTTCCTTTCACCTGCGTCTCTCTTTGTGTTTTTCCTTCTTCCTCTCTCACTATAATTTCCTCTCCCTTCTGGTCCCCTCATCAGGGAACCCCCTTTACCAATTATTTAAATCCAGGTCCCGAAATTAAGATTGACTCCCTTCAGTAAAGTCGTTGTAACTCGTTGTGAGAACTGTTGTCAACCGATCGAGGCGACCCGCCAAATCATGACCGACATGCTACGTGAAGTAAGTTCCTCGATTGATAACTTAGCCATGGGTAGGATTCCACACTACTTGATACCTCTTAACCTTGTCCAAAACATTCTAACTTCGGCCACCGCAGGCCCTGCTAGTCCCATCCAAACCCATCTCGCCTTTTCCCTGGGTAGCGCTACTCCCTTGTACGTAGACCCGGAAGCAGGTGACTTGGCCTTTCTCCTCAGTTTGCCCATTATCGACTCTAATAACATTTACCGGCTCAAAGACGTTGTGAATGTGGGATTTTGGCAAGGGAACACCCATGTCAAAATCCACACTCCTGAAGTCGTTGTGTATCACGATAACAACGAGCAGTTGTACTTGGCCCTAAACCTAAGGATGTGTACGCGCACTAAGGACATTCACTTCCTTTGCCTGAGTAAACCCTTCGTCCGCGATAATACTGAGGGCATCTGCGGCCTAGAATCCATTAGACCCGACACTAGCTGCCCCGCCGAAGCGACACCACGGTCTCAAGTTGAGGTAACGCAAGCCGAAATCATTGGAAACCGATGGCTGGTCAACACCCCAGCACGAACAGCTAACCTCACATACGATCAACACGACACAGCCACACGCATTATCCTGCCCAACCAGACTTTATGGATCACTGTGCCCAAGGGCTCGATCCTCCATATTGACGAGTTAGCATTGTATCACCTTACCGATGACAAGTATCAGGCTGAAATCGAAATCTCACCCTTCTTCAAACAGCACTCCTTCTTCCTCGGTCCAGAATTGGAAGAAAGGATCAAGGAGGAAGGAATGCAACTTATTGACTTGACTCCTGTTGATACAGCTTTAGAAGCTATCGCTCGCCTTCCGCCCGCTGACGCGCCAATTATTCCGTCTTGGTCTGCCGCTGACACAGCGCTTTGCATCTCTACTATTGTAGGGTACGTTGTGACATTGACACTGGCCTTCCTCCTACACAAGCGAGTGAACGCCGTTCAAGAGTCTTTCAACAAATGCACATCAGGCGTCCAGCGCATTTTCCGACGTGATAAAACCGACCAAGAACCCGAACCTGAGAACTCAACCAACCTGCTTGAGATCACGCCTATACCGCCTCGTCGAACCCCTGACAATTAAACCAATCGGGATGACTCAATTGCCAGTAATCCTAAAGAATGCACCCCTACATCTTCTCAAGTTCCTAACCTGTTCTTTCCCAAATTACCTTGCACCAGGATTCAGTCAGTGATGGAGATGTTGTTTGTGTCTTGTGTGTGCCTGTTCTCCCTGCTTCTTGTTCCAGTGCCCGCCGACGTTCACAATGGGAACCTCACCGAGCAAAGGGGGATGTGAAATGCCTTGGGGGAAGTGAGAACGCACACACACACCATAATGGCGAGCACATTCCTGAGTTCTGATTTCCCGCCATAAAACTCCTTATCTCAAGAGACTTGTGAAAGAAGGAGAATTTGGAGGAGAACATCTTGAATGTAGTTTAATACAGGACTTCACTTGGTTCTTATCACTTAACCATAACTCAACCGAAACAGGACGAAAAAACTCCCTATCTGGACATGGTCTGGGATGATCGTTAACGCATAATTCAATGATTTTTATCAACAAGGAAAGACTTTTACGAGAGCTGAAGTTGTGCAGATGCAAGCCCCAAAATTGACTTTCGACCCCCTCACATTCCAAACTGAAACACCCCTCAGTTTCTGTTCTTGGACAAACAAAGAACACCCAAACTTTTATTAACTTTGCTAAATGGACTCAAAACTTTTATAAAGTGTTCCAAAAGACAATTAATAATAATCATTGCTGCTATTAGAAGCAATATATATATATACATATAATATAGATACAGACAATACATATATATTGCTGGCTGTATTTTATGAAATGAAATTAAGCTTTCTGTGTTATTGTAACCAATGATATTTTCTTAATCTGTGACATAACTTTTCCCTGTGTTTAATTCATATGCATGGTGCGATTATTCAGAATTTAGCCTAGTTTAATCTATGCCTTAACCGTGCAGTAGATATAATTAGTATATGGACTTTTGTGTAAGCCAAATACCTATTGTTTGATGTTGAATAATAGCTGATTTCCTAAGCAATAAGTTGGTGTGCACGGAAAGTTAACCTTTTGTATAATAATGTATGATTACAACGCATTTAGAACGTGTTAAGATACTTTCTTCATGTGACAAAATAAATAGGTGGATAATGTATGCACAGGAAGAAGCCGTGTGGGGTGGGGCTCTGCCCTACAGGAACTATTTCATTGGAAGAGCATCGAGTGGGAGGGACCGAAATCTCCCGTCTAATACTGACTCCCAGCTCACAATGCTCTCTCTCTCTCTGCTTGCAAATCGCGCGCTGCTTGAAAACTTGGAGTTGCTCCAAAAGAGCACTCAGCCATTAACATCTGGCCAAGCATTGAACAACTACAAATACTTAGTCAAATCTCTGAAGAACCCCTTCAAAGCCTGCAGCTGCGCGAAGAACTCTTAACAAGTTCAAAGCCTATACCGCTCTCGCGTCGCCAGAAAGAACAGCCAACCTACCAACGAAAGGCTTTCCCCATGATGCCACGCAACGAGACAGTCCTTCTCGTTATTCCCTCAAGCCAGGAAACGAAACACAGATCAGCGATCATCTCAACTTAAAGCAAGTATCAAACAACTAGCTCTCTATAAAGTGGCTGAATCGTGTTGTATTTATCTCTAAGAGTAAGGATAATAGAGTTCTCTACTTGATGATCTGCATGGGTAAAATCGTGTGGAAATAGCAAACAGTGCTATATTTTAACGGTTCCCAAATCGCAACAATTCATTGCCTGTGCGTGTGTGTATGTATTTATTTTGTTTTGTGTTATTTAGCTTAGTTCATGTATTTTTAGTAAGATAGCAAATAAACTCTTGCTTGATTTATAAAGAAGTGTTCTGTCTTCTGTTGTGTAATATTCAGATCAAACTTTGCCCAGATCGCGTTACCTATGCTAAAAATTTAACCCAATTAATTCTATTACCGTTGTGGCCACGACAATAAATAGGATTGCTCAGACATACTGATATAACGACTCGCGGGACGATCGTTAAGATGGTATCAATCGGGCGTTTTGATTAATATCAATTAATCATATCAAATCAACTGAATTTTAAGATTTAAATTCCCTAAAGCTAAAATTCAGTTTAAAAGCTGAAATAAAAGCTTAAACCAAGGAGCTAATCCTTTACAAGTCATTCGTGTAGAGGGAGAAAAGCAGTGGGGAGAGAACGCAGCCCTGAGGGGCTCCAGTGCTGGTGGTGTGGGTGCTGGATGAGAATTTTCCCAGCCTCACTAGCTGCTGCCTGTCTGTCAGGAAGCTGTTGATCCACTGACAGACAGAGGTGGGGACAGAGAGCTGTGTCAGTTTATTCTGAATGGTGTCCGGGATGATGGTGCTAAAAGCAGAGCTGAAGTCTACAAACAGGATCCTCACATAAGTCCCTGGTCTGTCCAGATGCTGCAGGATGAAGTGCAGTCCCATTTTGACTGCGTCATCCACAGACCTGTTTGCTGTGTAGGCAAACTGCAGGGGGTCCAGTAAGGGTCCAGTGGAGGCCTTCAGATAAGACAAAACCAGTGTTGGGCTAGTTACTCAAAGAATGTAATATATTACTCATTACTAGTTACTCCTTTCAAAAGTAATATTGTTACTTTATTTATTACTTTCTGGCAACAGTAATTAGTTACACTACTAGTTACATTACTTTTTCTTCACGCCCCACACAAGTTTTAACTGTGTATCTTCCAATTAAAATTCTTGTAGAATGTTACTAACAACATATTTCTGCCTCATCATTTGACCAAAATCCACATTGGATCGGAGTCAGAAGTTATTACAAACACTCAATAGTGATTAACAGTGACATTCAAGTAGAAGTGTTGTATTAATCTCATTAATTGTCATGTGTAGCTTGAAGCTAATTGTAATTTCTCCATTACCCATATACAATTATATTTCATTATGTATTTTATGAAATCACAAGTTTGTAAGAAACTGTTTAATTTTCCCAAAATATTTTTAATTATAGTAATATAATGTACCACGTGCTGATCAGAGGGACGTGGGTGGGATGTAATGCCAGAGTAAAGTAAAGCCACAACTTACACAACAGTGTTCAGATCATCTTTTTTCCTGACAAAATCAATATAATGCAATATTTCTATCTGCTGAATGTAAGCTTTTCCATATTCCAAGCTTGCCTGCTGCACTGGGGACATCACATGCATGTGCGAGTCGTCAAAATTATGAAAATAAATCTAAGAATTATTTGATTGTTGGATTTTAAATCAGCGGGGTTGAGGCATCAAAGTAACTAAGCTGTTTTTTTGGATGGTAACTGTAATATTATTACTGAAATCTTATTAGTAATTAGTTACACTACTAGTTACTGCAAAAAGTAATATTATTACAGTAACTAAGTTACAGTAACTAGTTACTGCCCAACACTGGACAAAACCAGTCTTTCAAATGATTTCATGACCACAGACGTTAGAGCCACAGGTCTGTAGTCATTAAGTCCAGTAATTTTGGGTTTCTTTTGGATGGGGATGATGGTGGAGCGTTTGAAGCATGAGGGGACTTCGCACAGCTCCAGTGATCTGTTGAAGATCTGTGTGAAGATGGGGGCTAGCTGGTCAGCACAGGATTTAAGGCAGGCTGGTGACACACCGTCTGGGCCTGGTGCTTTCCTTCTTTTGTTCTTTATGAAGACCTGCCGCACAGGGCCGTGCAGAGACCTTTGGAGGGGCAGGTGCTCAAAGTATAAAAGGGGCACATGGAACACGGCTTTTAATAGGGCTGTGCTCCTTGCTGATATGTGCATCGAAATGGATGCTTCTGTATTAATACAGCAGCAAATGCCATGACACAGGTTTGAAAAAGAAACACAGAACAGAAAAGACCATTTTAAGTTTAAATGTTAAAGACATTTTTTGCACCTCTTAATTACTCTGGAATGATATTATTATTATTGTTGTTGTTGTTATTGTGTTTACAGGGTATGGTGGTTTTGCTGTTGTAAACACTACTGTTGTTGTTGTAGAAAAAAATATTCCTGTCTTATTTAAAATAGAATTCTATTCTAATCCTGTTCTGAATTTATTCATTTTTTGAATGATAATGATTATAAAAACAGGATTGATAAGTATAATTCGGAGGACGAGAAAATCAGTATAAGCCTGTTTTACCAGTGTTGTGATCATTATTTTTAAGGCACTCTACGTTTTTTAAATAAATACTGTAATAATAATAGTTCAAAGTATGAATAGTTTTTAGTCAGATAACATAAAAAAGACAAGGCACCTCGACGCGCTTTAAAGTTTTCCCAATTAAACAGCAAGAACGTAAGAGAACAAGCACCTTTGTTTTTATTGCTGTGTGTAGAACTACATTAGCTGCATTTTTAATATTTAATATTAATTTTAATAAAATGTAAATTCGTCCCCGGCACTTTATTCAAGCTCGAGCAGGTGTTTTCACATAGATGTTTCTAGATTTAAATCTAGATTTAAATTAAAGAGACATGACCTGACGTTTTATTCGTATCCAAAATGAGGAGATATGAATATCAGGAGAGCTGAACACTCTCATGCAGTGCATGTTTAATTCATACTCGAAGTCAGAGGGCGCTCTTCGCGCAGAAACTTTTGACGTGCAGGAAAGCTGAGCTGAATAAAAAGCAGAAACGTTTTTACTGATGAAACGTGTGCCGTAAACACACGATTGCGAAAATATATGGTTTATGTGTTTTTCAAGTTATCTTCAGGTAATAAATAAATAAACTATATGAAAAATGCAGTACTGATTGACATATAATTTAGTATAGAAACTATAAAATATATATTTCCTAAATTATTCTGTGATAAAAATGGGAAAAGGGTGTTCGTAGTAACTTTTATAAACCAGTCATTAAATTGTCATTAGGAAAACATTGAACAAAAATATTGCTTTTATATTTTATTTTATATTATTGCTAACCGTGTTAATACGCTGATGATATTATTCTATATTTAGACCACTTTGATGTTTCAGTCTCTAGTATAATTAAGGAATTTGATAATTTTAGTAGCCTATCAGGATATAAAATAAATTGGAGCAAATCTGCTTTAATGCCAATTAACAATGTTAAAGTTATTTTTTCTATTCCCTCATTTATCCCTATTAAGGAATCTTTCATCTATTTGGGCATTACCATATATAAAGACATTCATAAGATTGCCAGAGACAATTTTAATAACATTTTAGTTAAGGTCAAAAATGACATTCAAAGATGGAAGAATCTTAAAGTCTCTCTCCAAGGAAGAATCTCCACTGTTAAGATGAATTTGTTACCTCGATTTAATTTTTTTCCCTCTATGCTACCCCTCCCCCCCTCCCCCCCCCCCCCCTCCAGGTTACGTTAAGGAGATCAACTCCATAATTTCTAAGTTTATCTGGAATGATAAATGTCCCAGAATTAAACTTACCACATTACAACATCCTAATAGCGCAGGAGGACTGGCTGTACCAAATTTTGAACTGTATTATTGGTCGTTCCAGCTTAAGGCTCTTCATAATTGGGTTGATCCTCAATCTACAGTTTCATGGAGGGTGATTGAAGCTGACAAGGTTAAACCAAATAGACTTCAAGATATTTTATTTACTGGCACAGGAAAATAAAATAATAATCATAAATAATCATAAATTTGGTCCGGTTGTGGCTAACTCTATTAAAATCTGGAAAACGGTTGAACGTCGGATAGGTGGACCCTTCAAATTCTGTAACAGTACACCCTTATGGCACAATTTTAATTTTATATGCGGAAATCGTCCATTTGTCCAACCCTCTTGGTCTTCTTTGGGTGTAAACACGTGCGGTGATATGTATGATAACCAGGGCCTCTGTTCATTTCAGACATTAAGAACCAAATTTTGTCTACCAGAAAAATGTTGTCTACCAAATTTTGTCTAAAATGAAACTACAGTCAAATTTGAACTGCCATATATGTAACACTACATCATCAGGCACTTTTCTGCATATGTTTTGGGAATGTCCTGTCGTCATCAGTCTATGGACACATGTAAACCTGGTTTTGTCATCATTACTGCGAATTGATTGGTCTGTTAACCCAAGTTTGTGTCTTCTTAATGATGATTCTGGTCTCTGTATTAGTTCAATGCAAAGGAGAATGTTGTTTGCTGGTTTTACAGCTGTGAAGAAGACAATAATCCAGAACTGGTTTACACCACACATGTGTAGAAAAACATATTGGATCCATAGCCTCCTGCAAATAGTGTCATGTGAATGTACAACGGCGCGAGTTGGTGGGGCCAGGCCCTCGACCATTGATGCTTGGCAGTGTTTTTTGTTTAATATGCATGATTATATAAAGGAGTGACTTTTGTGTTCTTGTTGTCCTTCCCTCTCTCCCTCCCTTTTGATTGGACCTTGAGATGTTGAGTATGTGTCTGTTGTTTTGTTTTGTTATATTTTGGATACTATGTTGTTATGTGTGAAAAAATAAAATAAAAAAATTGTTGGTAACAAAAAAAAAAAAAACACTCCAATCAGTGAGGTCAAAACAAGCTTTTAAATCTTGCTCTGCTTCAACAGTCCATCTTTTAATAGTTTTTAATACAGGTTTTTCAGATTTGAGTTTCTGCCTGTAGGTTGGTATAAGATGAACTAAACCAGTGATCAGAGAGTCCCAAAGCTGCCCGTGGGACAGAGTGATATGCATCCTTTATCGCTGTGTAACAGTGAACCAATATATTACTGTCTCTGGTGGGACATGTGATGTGCTGTCTGTATTTTGGCAGTTCGCGTGAGAGATTTGCTTTTCTAAAGTCACCGAGAATGATTAAAACAGAATCCAGGTGTTGTTGCTCAGTCTCTGTGATCTGATCAGCGAGTTTCTGTACAGCTGATCTCGCATTCGCGTGCGGTGGAATGTAAACACTCACGAGAATGAACGAACAGAACTCCTGCAGCGAATAGAACAGCTTGCAGTTAATGAATAGCGTTTCTAGATCATAACAGCACATCTTCTTTAACACAGTTACATCTGTACACCACCTCTCATTGATGTAGAAGCACGTCCCGCCGCCGTGCAATTTCCCAGTTGATTCTGCCTCGCGATCTGCTCTGATCAGTTGGAAATAAGGAAGATGTAACGCGCTGTCTGGTATGGTATCCTTCAGCCAGGTTTCCGTGAAACACAGAGCAGCAGAGTTTGAGAAATCCTTATTTGTCCGGGAGAGCAGGAGAAGTTCGTCCGGTTTGTTGGGTAGAGAGCGGAGATTCGCGAGATGGATGCTAGGCAACGGCGTTCTTAATCCGCGCTGACGAAGTTTCACAAGCGCGCCGGCTCTCTTCCCCCGACTGCGCGTCCTGTAGCGTCTAAACAACACCCCAGCTCCGCCAACTATAATGTCCAGCAAAGCGTCCGAGTAATCAAAATCAGGTAAAAGATTTTGTGGTGTGTTCTGCCGAATGTTCAGCAGTTCATCCCTGGTAAAGCTGATCGTGTTTGAGAAACAAAAAACAGGAAAAACAAACAAAAACAGTACAAACACTGGAGAGCAAAGCACAGTAGCTGCCATCTGCGGCGCCATCACGAGCTTTTATCGTGTATACTGTATGTGTCATATGTGAATATATGTGTATATATGTGTCAACAAGACTTATAGGCTAATGAATTGTCTTTATCATCTTAGTCAAACACTACAGAATACCCTTAAGTCCCTTATTATTATTATTATTATTATTATATTAAATTTAGTCCGTTATGCCACATTAAGCGTTTTGCTGTATGGGAGGACAAGTGAAAGTTTGCATATTGTGTTCATGGCCGTCTGCTTGCCTTGTAGTACATTTAATAACTATACATCGAATTTTATCTTTTAATTGCACTTAATGTATCTTAACACATTAATCCATATTAAGTGTTTATGGTTTTCTGCGAGAGGAAAATGCTTAACGAGAAACTTTGCGCATTGCGTTGAATATTCTGCTGTTCTGTAGCCACGGATTTGTGGGTCTTTTCTTTTTCTCCTACAGATGACTTGCAGGACCCTGTTCGTTATTGTACTAAATTAGTTTTAATCGTTTAACCAGCACAGTGTCTCGTCTCCATTGGCAACGCACACGATTTGTGTCGAATGCAAGTGACATCGCAGTTAGCGGAAAGTGCAAGCGGCGATTGCAAGTGACATTGTAATTTAGTTTATTTTTTCTTGTCTTCACCACCTGGCTACCGTTGTAAAATGTTGAGAGATTCAAACAAAAAATAATCAATAAATAGAACAAAATAAAAAAGACTGCAAGTGACGTCACTCGCGGAAGTGCAAGTGTCTGAGAGTGCAAGTCTGCAGCCAGACCCTATTGGAAAAATATGCTATTTGCACTTAGTGTAAATAGCATCTAATTGCCATTTACACTGAGTGTAAATAGCATCTATTGCTATTTGCACTTAGTGTAAATAGCATCTATCGCTATTTGCACTTAGTGTAAATAGCATCTATCGCTATTTACACAGTGCAAATAGCCACTGCTTAGATTCATGATCAAATTATTTTTTATTGTGGGGGGCAAAGATGCAATACGATGATTGAGAGATGTACAAATAAATGCTCCCCAAAAACCTTATGTATCATATTTGATATTTACATTTTACATGTTTTTTTTTTTAAATTGAATAATATCATCTATCTACTAACCTGGGTTAAATTCAAGCCAAGTTCTTAAACATTTTACAGTTAAGCAAATTACATCTTTATCACATAATCAATACATACAAACACTGTGCTTACCACACATCTATCTATCTATCTATCTATCTAAAAGGCCTTTACTTGCTAAGAAAGTATAAACTATCAGTCAGAAGACAGAAGGCCTGTAGTAGATTGTGTACAAGTTTTTTTCAGCAAAGTTTTAATTATGTTGATAATTTAGTGGCCTTCGAAATTTGCATATCAAATATGATTTATGGTTAAAAATGCACTTTCAACTGTTTTCAGTGTACTGAAAGGGATAGTTTACTCAAAAATGAAAATTCTGTCATAATTTTCTCACCCTCATGAGTAAATCAAAATGTATTTTGATGAATATTTCAACTGTTCTTGTTTTTGTGAACTATCCTTTTAAAATTATCTAAAAAACAAGCAAACAAAGTTCTTGAACCACATAATAATTTACTTACCAATAATGTTTAACAGTTTATGACAGATGGTGACATCTTCACAACACACCACACAAGAAGAAGGGCAGAGTAACGACAGCTGAACTTGAGAGATCACCACCAGTAGAAGGCAGACACCTGAGAGGAACCATTAGTATAGTGTTCACCTATGTTAGTCTGACAGTTTTGTTTTCAGAACTGTGAGACTACAATATGCACATACTTCTCATGATTTGGCACTGATGTCAGACAGTGTTGGACTTCCAAAATGGCTTATGTGGTCCATGGCCTTTGATCAGCTTTGTTCAAGCAACAACAATTATACAAAATCCTCTAAAACAAAGCAAAAAGCAAGAACTTGTCAACAAAAGTACAACAGAGTTGTTTAGTCCAGATCTACATCCACTGACTAGTACTTAGTCATAACTAATTCTTTTGTTTGTTTGTTTTTTTCTTTTGTTTTGGCAACTGCACCTGATGCTGCGCTCCCCTGACCTCTGTTGCCAGGAGATGCTGACTGCCAGACAGACGAGGAGGGTAAAGTTATAAAACATGCATGATCTTTCTCCTGATTCCTTATGTGGAGATGATTCTGCTTGCTATATATTGTGTGAGGACACTAGCAACACCTGCCATATATTCTTTGACTGTAACTGTAGAATAAGAAAGCGACTGATAATAGTTTCACATCTCAGACAGCTACTATTTAACTCCTCCTTGAGGAAATGTCTTGCTTCAGATCTTAGCCAAATTGAACAAAACAGACAATCTTCAGTAAAAAAAATAATATAAATTAATATTATATATACATTTTTCAGGATTCTTTGATTAATAGAAAATAGAAATAGATATTTTTTTGTAAAAATGTAAAAGTCTTTACTGTCACTATACTGTCTATTTAATTCTTCCTTTATAAATTATTAATCTCTTTCAAAACATATCTTACTGACCTGATATACATATACATACATATATACAGTATATAGAGAAGTAAATGGATGTATGCATAAATAAATAAAAAAATAACATCTATCTATCTATCTACTAACCTGGGTTCTTGAAAGTTCTTAAACATTTTACAGTTAAGCAAATTACATTTTTATCACATAATCAATACATACAAACACTCTGTGCTTACCACACATGACGCAGCAAAATGTCGAACACTCGTATCCATGTGCTGAGGGTACAAACAAGTTTCTAAACCTTTCCTCAGTATTAGATTCTCAATGGTTCCACTGTAATACAGTCATGCTGTGTCTCAGTGAGTGATCTCAGTGCAAATGGGGCACGTGTTGAACCAGCATGTTACCTGATCTCAGAAATGTAGTACAGTGTCTAGCACTGATGCTTGGCGGTCGCAAAGACACTTTCTTAAGCTCCAAGTTCTTATTTACATTGTTCCATTTTTTTTACATAGAGGCAGCCCTAAACTGATGGACAATCAGCAGTCAAATGATAACAATTACAATACTGTGTTGATCATCTGCTAATTATTAAAAACTGTAATGCGTACAATGGAAATACCATTTTGAGGCCTGTTAAAAGGACAGTTTACCAAAAAAATGGAAATTATGTCATGATTTACTTTTTTTCCATACTATGCAAGTCAATGGAGACAATCAACTGTTCGATTACCCACGTTCTTCAAGATATCCTCTTTTGTTTTCAGCAAGAGAAATAAACTCATACAGGTTTGGAACAACTTTCAGGGTGAGTAAATGATTGGTGAACAATCTCTTTAATTTCTGTTTGCCTGATATTTACTATTCATGTTATTTATAGAAAATTGGATGAGATGTAATTTCCTACTACTAAATACAGCAGCTAGAGTCCTCAACAGCCCAGTTCTGTCAACACTACATTGCCTCCCTATTGAACACCGCATTTTAAAATTTTAAAACATCTTAAAATCTTTCTGATTACTTAAAAAGCTCTAAATCGTTTAGCTCCCCAGTGCTTGAGCGAGCTCTTATCGGTTTATAGTCCCTCACGTATATTATGGTCTCAGATTCTGGTCAGTTGATAATACCCAAAGTCCCTTTAAGGCAAGTCATGTCACTCGGCGGCCATCTTTGAAACGCTTCTCGGGCATGCAAGTGTAGATCCTATCTCTTTGAATGGGGAAACATCAAATTCTCCAAAACTGTTGACAAGGTTAAGATTAAATTTCTTATTTAAAATCACCAATGAAATCTGACAACAACTGTCAAATAAATGTTGTTTATTTTGCTCAAATAGCATTAAAAAAGCTTATTTTTTTCAGGCAAGATCAGCCAGTGCGCATGCGCAGTCCTAGGCGCATGTCTCAGAGCGCTGACTGTTTCTATAGAAACCAGGACTTCTACCATAGATACGTAGATGCCTCATTAGCGACTGTTTCTATGGGCCGCGATATGTAAGCCGTCCACAATTTTGGAACGGTATGCAAACCATAGATCTGTATAGATACCCATTTGACCCATGATTCGACCGCTCCAAGCACATAGATGCGTCCGCAATCTACGTATTCATATCTATGCTGCGAATGCAAGTTGATTGTGCGCGTCTAAAACAGCAAGTTATATGCATGTATAACTGCTTAAGCTATTTTGGTTGTGTGTGTGTGGTAATCTAAAAGCTTAAATTACCCAAATTCATTTTCTAGAGTCTGTTTTGCAAACAGACATAGCCTTACCATGGAAACTTGTTAGTCTCTAGTGGTCATTTTTCTGTTTTAATTTGCACTGCACTATTTAGTAGTCAAATTCCTTCTCTAACCTTGACAAAAAATACATAGTTGAAAAGATTTTAAGACTCAAGTCTCGCATCTTTGAATATTCATTGATTATTATGGTGAGTCACGTCAAAAAAACGTTCCAAGATGGCGGCCACATCTATCGTGCCTGGAGCGGTCGAATAGGGCGTCTGTTATGTCTAACGGCAGCTGCAGTGATGCCTGACTTTACTGATTAGCGATTGGCTCTTTTGCTCAGAAGGCGGGGCTTCGTTCGATAGAGCGGCCATATTGAGCGTTGCATTTTTCTCCATTGAAAACTATACGAGTGACACGTCTTGGGTATTCTATAGTCTTTGTAATACCTAGAATATGTTCGGGAGGCAGACACACTCTGTCAGTTTAAATATAGATTAAAGACTCATCTCTTTAAACTAGCATACACAACACATGATCACATTTAGCTTGTTAGCTTGCATAAATTAGGTCAACCGGAACCGGGAACACTTCCAATAAGACCCAATGTACGCTTATATTAGTCTCTCTGATTCATCCTTATTGGGTTACCTTATCCAGTCTGCATTCAGATCAGATGGTAGACCTGCATCTTATGACGACAGCTCACAACAGCCCTGAATATCAGTGGAGACCATGACACCTAGACGAGCCCATAGAGACAAATCCCCTGTAAAGACCTCACTGCTACAATAGCTATCGGCACAGATCCTCAGTGAAGACCACGGGAACCTGACAAGTCGTCTACACAGTCCCTGTGGCCAGCTTCAACTCCTTCACCATGTGAAGTATATTCAAGCAGTAGGAATTCGATGAATATTCTGAATGATATCAATCCACAATCTGACTTGTGATGCAGCCTGTAATTAAACCACACCAGGTTGGTTCGCCTGGCCAGAAGAGAACTGGCCTGCCAACTAAGCCTGAGGTTTTTTAAATCCATTTCACTCATGACAACTCTCGGAAAGGATTGTAAAAGCTTTATTGATAAATTGTAAAGAGCATGGGTTTGGTCTTGGCGGACTAGATCTGCTATGCTGCTGCTGCTGCTGAGCAAGTAAACTTGCTTTGGCTAAATGCACCGATCATAAATTAAAAGGAACATGCTGCTGCTACTGCTAGAGAGAGAGGAAGATCCCCTGTAGCAGATCTAGGCAGGTGGTGCTGGGAGAGTTTCATGGCTGAACTACTAATTTCTGTTACTGATGGGAGTTTGGGTTCCTTGCCACTCTTGCCTCTGGCTTTCTTAGTTGAGGACACATAATATTGAGTAATATTATTTATTCAACTGTACAGACATTATTGGATGAGAACTGAACTGAGATGGATGACAACATTATTGTTTTCTCCAAAGCAGCTTTACAGCTGAATTGAACTACTTTCATAATCAATGATCTTTACACAGTAATTTAATGGAACTGAATCACCACTGAACTGACACTATTGTTTTTTCAGGGCTGTTTTATAGCACAATTGATCTCTGAACCATTATTTTCCTGTTTATCCCTTTAAAGCTGTATTGATGTTGCATATAGTGATATTTAAATAAAGGTGACTTGACTTGAAGATTTAATTATCTGTTTATTTAATTTCATTTCCACAAAACAGGTCTCTATGATCTGTTTCATATATGTGATTCATACATGAAAATATCATGTAGCTGAATGTAGCAACAAACAGTTGACGTAGCCATTGACTTCCATAGTATTTTATTTTCCATTCTTGGCTACCATCAAATGTTTGGTTACCCACATTCTTCAAACTATACTCATTTGTGTTCATACAGGGTTGGAACAATATGAGGCTACTAAATGATGGCAGAATTTTCATTTTTGTTCCAAACCTGTATGAGCTTCTTTCTTCTGTGAACACAAAATAAGACACTCCCTTTAATGCAATGACAGTTTAGTTATGTTGCATTGGATTGGATTTTTTACTTCCTGCATAATTTCAGATGATCAAAATCATCTTTCCACTGGCTCCAGGGCTGTTGATGATGTCTTCATGAGCCTGGGATGCTTTATCAAGTGTATATTCAGGACCAATGACAGGTTTCAACCAGCCTGTCTCCATTCCTGCAAAAAGAGCTGCAGCACACTCGGATGTTTCCTTCTGTCAAAGACACAGATAAAGAAAACCTGTCTGTATCTTACCATGAATCCTTTGCAAAATAAGATTTGTCATAGGGGATGATGAATAAATGCATTATATTCCAAGCATAAATTCTAGAAAGCAAGAAAATGTTAAATATGTAATGTCAGGAAGCCCACCGTACATTAGTTGCATTGTATAAAGCCACACCAATGATGCTGGTCTCTTTCATCATGGTGTCTCTGGGGTTGATTTCAATAGGGCCTCTAGAGCCAACAATCTGAAAGGAAGAACAATATGATGAAACAAAAACAAAAATGTTCAAAACACTTGCTAAACAAACACAGGGTACTTACAATAACTCTGCCACCAAAGTCAAGCAACTGAAGATCATTACTGAGGTTGACGTTGGACAACATCTCAATGATCACATTCACACCTTGTCCACTGGTAGCATTCTAAACACAGGAGACCAGCTGACAAAATGCCACCTTTATTTTTTTGTAATCACAAACTATTGGTATATAAAGTATATCCATGATAAAGTCAGATTAGACTGTGCAATGTGTGACTTGCACTACCATTCAAAAGTTCAGAAAGTCTTTCAGAAAAGACTCTTTTTTAATTTTTTTTAATATACTCAGCAAGGATGCATTAAATAGATCAAAAGTGACAGTAAAGACATTTAAAATGTTTAACAGCTTTCTATTTTAAATAAATGCTCTTTTAAACATCCTATTCATCAAATAATCATGAAAAAAGTATCACAATTTCCACAAAATTATTAAGCAACTGTTTTCAGCATTGATAATAAGAAGAACGTTTTTTTTTTCCCCATCAAATTTCTTAACGTGTAATATTTGTATGGACATAAAAAGATTCAACAACTGAGAAATAAACAACAATTTTCATAGACATTTGTTTAACAGAAATGGAATGATGAGTCCCTGAACAGAGCAGGGGTCAATATCAAAGTATCAGTCAGTATGTAGCAGTCGGTATGTGGTGTGTCCACCAGCTGCTTTAAATACTACATTGAATCTCATCTTAATGGACTAAAGCCCTATTCAGACGGTAATTGTTTCTCATGGGGAAGCAAGTTATTTTCACCATTTATAGGGGGTAATCAGTAATTTTATTGCCATCCGAATTTAGAATGTCAGTGCTTATCTCTCACCACCCGTGTAAATTTATTAATCAAATAATAAATAGGATTATACAGTTAGGTCCATATATATTTGGACACAGGCACATTTTTTGTTATTTTAACTGCTGACCAAACAATATTCAAGTTACAGTTATATAATATGTGGCCTTAAAGTGCACACTCTGAGCTTTAATCTCATCAAAATTGGAGGAAAGGTTAAGGAATTACAGCTCTGTACCACACCCCTTTTTCAAGGGACCATAAGTAATTAGACAATTGACTCAAAAGCTGTTTCATGGACAGGCGTGGGCCATTATTTCTACATCAGTTAGGCAGGTAAAAGGTCTGGAGTTGATTCTAAGTGTGCCACTTGCATTTGGAAGCTGTTGCTGTGAACCCACATCATACGGTCAAAGGATCTCTACATACAAGATATGAACAGATAATTGTTAGGCTTCAAAAACAAAACAAATCCATCAGAGAGATAGCAGGAACATTAGGAGTGGCCAAATCAACAGTTTCGTACATTCTGAGAAAAAAAAGAACACACTAGTGAGCTCAGCAACATAAAAAGGCCTGGACATCCACGGAGCACATCAGTGGTGGATGATCTGAGAATCCTCTCCATGGTAAAGAAAAACACTTCCACAACATCCAGCTAAGTGAAGAACGCTTTTCAGGAGGTAGGCGAGTCATCTAAAAAATCCAGACCACTTCTGGAAAAGCATTCTTTGGACGGCCGAAATTAAGATCAACCTGTACCAGAATGACGGGAAGAAAAAAAGTATGGAGAAGGCTTGGAACAGCTCATGATCCAAAGCATACAACATCATCTGTGAAACATGGTGGAGCAGTGTGATGGCATGAGCATGCATGGCTTCCATTGGCACTAGGTTACTGGTGTTTATTGATGACGCAACAGAGGACAGAAGCAGCCGGAAGAATTCTGAAGTGATTCAGTAAAATGGAGCAAAGTTGATTGGGCAGAGCTTCATAGTACAAATGGCGATGACCCAAAACATACAGCAAAAGCAACCTAGGAGTTTTTGAAGGTAAAAAAGTGGAATATTCTGCAATGGCCAAGTCAATCTCCTGATTTCAACCCGATTGAGCATGCATTTCACTTGCTGAAAACAAAAAACTAAAGGCAGGAAGACCCACAAAACAGACAATAACTGAAGTCAGCTGCAGTAAAGGCCTGGCAAAGCATCACAAAGGAGGAAACCCAGTCTCTGGTGATGTCTATAGCCCTATTCGGACGGTAATTGTTTCTCATGGGGACGTAAGTGATTTTCACCATTTACAGGGGGTAGTTGGTGATTTTAATGCATCCGAATCCAGAATGTCGGTGTTTACCTCTCACCACCCTCGTAAAAATCCCCGGCCGAATTACCTACTGTTTTTTGACAAACACCAAGGTCGTGTGGTAATTTAATTGTAATTTAATTTAGTTTACAAGAATAAATCGATTCGAAAATCAGTTTAAACCCTTTTTGAGCACTCCCGAACACCGTACAGTAACTGTTGTACTTCGGTGTAATTTGCATACATATTTATTTAAAAGAACAATACTTCATAACTGCTCCACCACAGCGAGTGAGAGCAGAAAGAGAAAAAAAGCATGTCAACATTCGAAATGGATCTTTATTATGGCAGCAGCAGGTATGCAATACAATTTTAAAATGTGTATTATAAACAGATATATATCGTGTATAATTATAAGTATAGCTCGTCTATTTTCCTATTTTTAAACAGGAGATTTGAATAATCAAATAATAAATAGGATTATTATAAAATATGCTTGGAATAATAAGAATACATTTTACATAAGTATTTTAAATACGTTTTACACTATATTTACAGCAGACAATCATGTGACTGGCCACGTGAGCAGCACTTTCCCGGGTTCGTAGGATCACAGAACTCGCTCCTCCACTGTGAATAAAGTGCCATCCAAATCCATGAGTTCCCTTTCAGTCGGTCACTCTGAGTCACGTCGGTGTTCTACTTCAAGTGTAAACTAAACGAGCCAATGCACATTGGCACGCGATAATTGCATCCAGCTGCTGCTCGTCACAGCATGAGCATAAGTAGGCAGCAGGTGCAAGGCATATTCAGCTTTTCGCTTCGGAGCCGAGTGGTTCTATCGTTCTGCTCTGCCTGTCGTCTGAAGAGGAGTATTCTGACGAGTCAACGAGCGCTCTGGGGAAGAGGCTTCTTCAGCACTGGTGTTGGTGTGACGGCGCTACAGCGGTGGTTCCCCTGTGCGCTTCAGCACTTCTGAAAGAGCTAATTTCCCTAAAAGAGCAAGACATGGGTGTGACGTTGCATCTTTTTAAAGATGTCATTCCACCCGTGTGTTTCTGGATGCGGTCGTTACCTGGCGCCGGATGACAGTCACGATCGCTGCATCACATGTTTGGGCATTGAGCATGCTGAGGCAGCCTTCGTGGATGAGTCATGCCGTCATTGTAGTGGCATGGTCATCGTGGCGTTGCGGCTGAGACTCCGGTACATCAAAAAAGGTGGAGTCCCCTTACCTATGCCCCGATCTAGTCTACTTCGGTGAATAGACAGGGTAGCCTGAGGGTTACAGTGGGGGCAAACCCGCCAAGTGAATCTCCGTGGGGCCCCCATTCCTCTAGCACGCCGCAAGCTGTGGAGCTGGGGGTCCGGCCGTTTCATTCGGAGCTCCTCCGGACGATCAGATGTCGATCGCGGCATCGGAGGGTGAGCTGGACTCTGGGGATGAGGACTTGGCTGCGTTGCCCCCTTCAGGGAGAGTAGCGTTGTCCGAGCTTGACCCAGAATTAACGGCTATGCTTTCCCGGGCTGTCAAGATGGTCGGGCTCGAGTGGAGAGAGCCACTGTGTCCCCAGCCGTCAAGTTCTGACCCAGGACTGATGGAGGAGCTGCGCACAGCGAACGGACCTCGCCCTGAGAGTGACGAAAGTCACTGCGCACTCCCTGGGTCAGACTATGGCCACGTTGGTGGTCCAGGAACGCCATCTCTGGCTGAACCTGGCGGATATGCGGGAGACCGACAAATATTGTTTTCTCGACTCCCCTATCTCCCAGGCCGGCCTATTCTGCGATGCAGTCGAGAGCTTTGCCCAACTGTTCTTGGCTGCCCAGAAGCAGACGGAGGCTATTAAGCACATCCTGCCCCGGCGGCCCACTGCTGCTTTCACCCCGCCGCTGGCTGCAGCTGCTCCGCTGCTCGTCGCCGAGGGGACACCAACATAATATAATATAATATAATATCAAAACAAATTGAAGCATTTAAACTGATAGAATAGAATAGAATAGAATACAAACTGAAGCATTTAAATGGACACCGTGCTGCTTTGTCACGGGAACATCCCAGCTGAAGATAATGAGGAAATTACGCTCCCTTCACCAAGTGCATTCCAAACAACAACATAATGGCACACACGTGCCCTGCTCACTCCAAAGTCCCCACTCCAAGGGGATAGGGATGATTACTTCCATTTGGAATTTGCCCGTGAACCGTGCGGTACACGATACGCGTACCGTTACACCCCTAGTCCATATGTGTAATCTCCACATGATACCTCCCTGCAGGCAGGATGTGGATTCCGCAGCGTTCCCGGGAAGGGCACGCTTTCCCAGTGTTATCCAATAGTCTTACTGTGTGGGTAAAGAGGAACAACAGTAATAGACTCTCTCCGCGTAATCCCTGTCCTATCTCCCACCCCAGTAGCCACAGGGGGGAATCAGGTGGCTTACTAGGGACGCTGGAAGGGGCAGCATCCGTGGCGCTTTGGTAGGGATCCCAATTCGTCGGTCACCGACGTGACTCGGAGTGACCACTGAAAGGGAACTTTCCTATTCTCCTATTCTCATGAAGTGCTTTGAACGGCTAGTCATGCACCACATCAAGTCTGTCCTCCCTCCCTCCCTGGACCCCTTCCAGTTTGCATATAGGTCCAACCGCTCGACCGATGATGCCATCGCCACTGCCCTCCACCCAGCCCTCACACATCTGGACAAAAAAGACTCATATGTCAGAATGCTGTTCATAGACTTCAGTTCAGCATTCAACACAATCATCCCTCAACAGCTCATTCATAAATTGGTCCAGCTGGGGCTCAATACGTCGCTGTGAAACTGGCTGTTGGACTTTCTGACCGGGAGACCTCAGGCAGTACGGGTCGGCAGTAACACATCCAGCACCATCACACTGAACACAGGGGCCCCCCAAGGATGTGTGCTGAGCCCCTCCTCTTCACTCTGCTGACCCATGACTGCACTTCGTCAAACACGTCCAACGTCTTCATTAAATTTGCGGATGACACGACTGAGGTGGGTCTCATCAGCAACAGACATGAGACAAACTACAGGAGCGAGGTGAGCCGCCTGGCCGGGTGGTGCAGTGACAACAATCTCTCTCTGAATGTGGAGAAGATGAAGGAGATTGTTGTTGACTTCAGGAGAGTGCACACTCAGCATGCTCCTCTGACCATCAATGGTGCGACTGTGGAGAGAGTGAACAGCACCAAGTTTCTGGGTGTACACATCACAGAGGACCTCTCCTGGACTAACAACACTGCAGCACTGGCCAAGAAAGCACAGCAGCGTCTCTACTTCCTCCGCAAACTCAGAAGAGCCAGAGCCCCGGCCTCCATCGTGCACCTTCTACAGAGGCACCATCGAGAGCATCCTGACTAGCTGCATCACTGTGTTGTATGGCGCCTGCAACGCATCCTGCCGCAAGACCCTTCAACGGATAGTGAGAGCAGCTGAGAAGATTGTTGGTGTCTCTCTCCCCTCCCTCCAGGACATCTACAGCACCCGTCTCACCAGCAAAGCCCTCTGCATTGCAGGTGATCCCACCCAACCGACACACAGCTTCTTCAGTCTGCTGCCATCAGGGAGGAGACTGTGGAGTCTCCAGGCCAGGACCAGCAGACTGAAGGACAGCTTCATCCATCAGGCTGTCAGGAAGCTGAACTCCCTCCCGACCTTGCCCCCCCCCCCCCCCCCCTCCCCCTCCCCCTCCCCCCCTCCCCTCTCCCCTCTCCCCTCTCCCCTCTCTTACCCCCCGCACCACTGAACCCGCACATGTTTATATATCACCGCACGTGTTTACACCTAAAGAAGACCAAGAGGGTTGGACAAATGGACGATTTCCACATACAAAATTAAAATTGTGCCATAAAGGAGTACTGTTACAAAATTTGAAGGGTCCACCTATCCGACGTTCAACCGTTTTCCTTATTTTAATAGAGTTAGCCACAACCGGACCAAATTTATAATGATCCCCTTTTTTTCCTGTGCCAGTAAATAAAATATCTTGAAGTCTATTTGGTTTAACCTTGTCAGCTTCAATCACTCTCCATGAAACTGTAGATTGAGGATCAACCCAATTATGAAGAGCCTTAAGCTGGAACGACCAATAATATAATTCAAAATTTGGTACAGCCAGTCCTCCTGCGCTATTAGGATGTTGTAATGTGGTAAGTTTTATTCTGGGACATTTATCATTCCAGATAAACTTAGAAATTATGGAGTTGATCTCCTTAAAGTAACCTGGAGGGGGAGAAAGTGGTAGCATAGAGAAAAAAAAATTAAATCGAGGTAACAAATTCATCTTAACAGTGGAGATTCTTCCTTGGAGAGAGACTTTAAGATTCTTCCATCTTTGAATGTCATTTTTGACCTTAACTAAAATGTTATTAAAATTGTCTCTGGCAATCTTATGAATGTTTTTATATATGGTAATGCCCAAATATATGAAAGATTCCTTAATAGGGATAAATGAGGGAATAGAATAATTAACCTTAACATTGTTAATTGGTATTAAAGCAGATTTGCTCCAATTTATTTTATATCCTGATAGGCTACTAAAATGATCAAATTCCTTAATTATACTAGAGACTGAAACATCAAAGTTGTCTAAATATAGAATAATATCATCAGCGTATAATGAAATACTATGATTATGATCATGAATCTTAATCGATACTTCAGATTTTCTGATGGCTTGCGCTAAGGGTTCAAGAGATAGACAAAACAATAAGGGGGAAAGCGGACACCCCTGCCTCGTTCCCCGCTGTAAAGGGAATGAGGGGGAAATAATATTACCAGTTATGACTGATGCTGCAGGTGAGTGGTATAATGTCTTAATCATAGAAATGAAGTGTTCACTGAAGCCGAAACATTGCAGAACTGCCCACATATAATTCCATTCTAGCCTGTCAAAGGCTTTTTCTGCGTCAAGTGAAAAGACCGCACAAGGGGTTGGGTGGGAGTCCACAAAGTCAAGAATATGAAGGAGTTGACGCATATTGTCAGATGCATTGCGCCCCTTGATGAAACCGGTTTGGTCCTCCTTGATCAGACTATGAATTACCTTTTCCATACGAGAAGCAAAAACTTTAGCATAGATTTTTAGATCACATGGGATAAGCGAAATCGGTCTGTAGCTGGAACAATCGAATGAATCTTTCCCTTTTTTAAGAAGTAATGAAATCAGTGAAGTTTTTTGATCTCTATGAAATACCCCATGTTCAATTGCAAAATTAAATGAGTTAAGCATAGGTATCCCTACCAAATCCCAAATTTCGAAATATAATTCAGGGGGGAGACCATCTAGACCCGGTGATTTGCCCTTTTGAAGGCTTTTTAGAGAGACGTGGACTTCCTCCAAACTTAATGGGGCCTCCAAAGATTCTTTATCTATCTGTGAGATCCGAGGCAGTTCCAATTTATCTAAATACTGCTTACAAATTGGTTCATCAAAATCTGTTTCAGCTTTATACAGATTTGTGTAAAAACCTTTAAATATGTCATTAATTGCCACAGGATTCGTGGTGACCTGATCATCCGATGATTTTATTGTGCTAATATATGCCTTGGACTCGTATTCTTTAAGCCTAAGGGCCAATAAATGACTAGGTCTCTCTGATTCAAAATAATATTTTAGCCTAGTCCTATGTAAAATAAATTCCGCCTTTGAGTGTTAAAGTAAATCATATTCTTCTTTTAAAGAGGACAGCTGTGTAGCCTGTTGCTCAGTAAAATGTTGTTTTTGTAGGTTTTGTAATGTTTGGATTTTATTTTCTAATTGTGTAAATTGGTGAGTTTTCGCTTTGGCAAGAGTAGAAGAGAAAGATATACAGAAACCTCGTATAGCACACTTTGTCGTTTCCCACAGTATTTGAGGATCCACATCAGAGGGCATATTAATTTCAAGAAATTCCTTAATATATTCTTTTAGAGAAGTAATGAAAGTCTGATTACTTAATAATTATATGTTAAAGCGCCATCTAGGGGACTTGGCTTTAACATCGGAAAGAGGAACACTGCACAACACAGCAGAGTGATCAGATAATAAAATTGGTAATATAGAGATGGAGGAATTAGACGAAATTAAAGATGGGCTGAGAAACATGTAGTCTATCCTAGAGAAAGTCTTGTGTCTATTAGAAAAAAAGTCCTTAGCCTTAGTATTCTGAATTCTCCAAAGATCGATTAAGTTAAGCTCAGTGATAAATTTATTCAGTAATTTAGTTTCAAGTTTCAAGTTTCAAGTTTTATTTGTCACATACACGACTATACAGAGACTGTATAACCAGCAGTGAAATGAGAGTTGGGTCCGCTCCATGGACAGTGCAAATATTGAAAAAACAACACAAGGGAAGTAAACATTAGATAAGATGAATGAAAAATAAGATATAAAGAATAAAATATAAAATGTAAAAGAATGTGCATGACAGTAAGCTGTAGAATTAAATATTAATATAAGCATGACTGTACAGAGAGGAATGTGCAACAGGTTATACATGGTTGACATGAAGCAGCCAATCACAAAAAATAAAATAAATATAAAAATAAGATACGATTTACCAGATACAGAACGTGTTGTGTGCAAGTGTGCAAATGAGCAAATGACACTGACAGTTATGAGGTAGTTATGAGGTAGAGATTAATAATGAGTGTGTGATTAGTGATTTTGAAGTAAGTCAGATGATGTTTTTAAGAGGCTGACTTTGAGTTCAGGAGCCTGATGGCCGTGGGGAAGAAACTCCTCCTGAGTCTCTATGTTTTTGCCATCAGGCAGCGGAAGCGCTTACCAGATGGCAGCCTAGTGAAAAGACAGTTACCAGGGTGATTTGAATCTTTGATGATTTTGTCAGCTCTGCCTCTGCATCGTTTGATGTAGATGTCCTGCAGAGAGGGGAGAGCCGACCCAGAGATACGCTCAGCTAAGCGCACAACTCTCTGCAAGGCTTTGCAGTCTTGGCTGGAGCTGTTTCCATACCACACTGAGATGCACTGAGACAAAACACTTTCTATGGTCCCTGCATAGAAAGTTTTCAGGATTGTTGGTGAGACCCTGAATTTTCTCAGCTGTCGCAGATGGTACAGTCTTTGCCTGGCTTTCTTGACCTGTGTTTGGATGTGTGTAGTCCAAGTCAGGTCCTCGGAGATGTTTACGCCGAGGTACTTGAAGCTGCTTACTCTCTCCACAGGGGTCCCGCTGATCATAAGAGGAGTGTAGGGCAGCAGGTGTCTCTTTCTGAAGTCCACAATCAGCTCTTTGGTTTTGCTCACGTTCAGAGAGAGACAGTTGTCCTGGCACCATGATGTTAGTCTCTCCACCTCATCCAAGTATGCGGTCTCATCATTGTTGGAAATGAGGCCCAGAACCACAGTATCATCAGCAAATTTGATAATAGATGTGGATCTGTGAGAGGACACACAGTCATGTGTGTAGAGAGAGTATAGCAGGGGACTCAGAACGCAGCCCTGCGGGGCTCCTACGTTCAGGGTGATGGAGTTTGAGGTGTACTGGCCTACCTTCACCACTTGAGGTCTGCCGGTGAGGAAGTCTTGGATCCAGTCGCAGAGTGAGGTGTTTAGGCCGAGGCCTGTGAGTTTATTAGTCAACTTGGTGGGGACTATGGTGTTAAAAGCTGAGCTATAGTCTATGAATAGCAGTCTTGCATAGTTCCCATTGCTGCTGTCAATGTGTGTAAGGGAGGAGTGGAGTATGTGTGAGATGGCATCATCAGTAGATCTGTTGGGACGATAGGCAAACTGAAGAGGGTCCAAAGTAACAGGGATGGATGAGCTAATGTGGCTCTTAACAAGTCTCTCAAAAAACCTTCATGACTATAGATGTGAGGGCCACTGGACGATAGTCATTCAGGCAGGAGGGTTTATTGTTCTTAGGCACAGGGATGATGATGGATTTTTTAAAGGAGGTGGGAACTACAGAGGTAGCAAGGGACTCATTGAAGATAGAAGTGAACAAACCAGCAAGCTGATCAGCGCATGATCTCAGAACCCGGCCAGTAATCCCGTCAGGTCCAGCCGCTTTCCTGATGTTCACTCCCTTTAGTGCCCTCCGAACCTCGTCCTCCGTCACGGTGATCACATGATTCTCGCTTCTCTGCCTGCTGCTTCCTGATGCGCTGCTCGGCAGAGCCGCGATGCCTCCGTTGCTTTCAAAGCGGCCGTAGAAGGTGTTTAATTCTTCGGCCAGCGACGGATCTGCTCTCACCTCCGCAGAGGATTTGTTTCCAAAGGCACAGATGGTCCTTAGTCCCTGCCACATGCGTCGAGAGTCATTGAGCTGGAAATGAGACTCAATTCTCTCCTTGTAGCGATGTTTGGCGGCACTTACAGCTCGTCTGAGAGCATAACACGAAGCTTTATATTCGCGCATATTCCCAGACAAAAGAGCCTCGTTGTATGCGGCAGTGCGTTTGTTAACCGCTTCACGGATAGTTCTGTCCACCCACGGTTTTTGGTTAGGGAAAGTCCTTACAGTTATTATTTCTGTAGCTTGTTCGGTAAGTGTGTTTACAAAGCTCACTGCTACCTCCGTGAACTCGCTGACGTCAGATGAGCTCGCCCTGAACATGTCCCAGTCGACGTCATCAAGAGCCGACTGCAGCATAGCTTCAGAGTGGGAGGACCAACGCGTCACTTCCCTCTTCACCGGGGGTTCCTGTGCGAGCCTTTGTTTGTATTCCGGTGTGAGGAAGATGGCGGCGTGGTCAGACTTACCAAAAGCAGGTAGAGAGCGGGCCTTGTAGGCGTTCTTAAACTGAGAGTAGCAGTGATCCAGTGTATTCGGTCCTCTGGTTGGACAGGATACATGCTGGTGAAAGTTCGGCATGACCTGCCTGAGGTTGGCTTTGTTAAAATCCCCCGCGATGATAAAGGCAGCGTCAGGATGTTGGTTAATGTAGCCGCTGATCACATCGTGAAGTTTAGACAAAGCCAAGCTCGTGTCTGCCTGTGGAGGGATGTAAACGGCAGTAGCGATGACCGCGGAGAACTCGCGGGGTAAATAGAATGGGCGGCAAATAATGGATAGATGTTCCAGATGAGGCGAGCAGGATCGCGACAGAGAGGAGATATTCCTGGGGTCACACCATTTCTTGTTAGTCATGAAACACACACCACCACCCTTGGATTTACCAGCCTCCGCTGTTCTGTCCATCCGTAAAACAGAGAAGTTGTCAGACGGCGTTACAGCAGTGTCTGGAACCGAGGGCGTGAGCCATGTTTCAGTCAAACAGATGATGTTACAGTCCCTTATGTCCCGTTGGAAACTTATCCTTGCTCTAAGATCGTCCATCTTATTATCCAAGGATTGGACATTAGCGAGCAAAAGGCTCGGTAAAGGAGGACTGTGAGCCCTTTTCCTCAATCTGTTCCGAATCCCAGCGCTTTTTCCACGGTGTTTTTTGTTCCGTCTCCTGTGTCCTTTGTTCTCCGCGTTCCGAAGAATCTCAAGAGGCCACGATGGATTCGGTGATAAAGTGTCCTGAACCAGGTTAGTGAGGCGGTTTCCGATGTCCAAGAGTGCACTTTTGTCATAGGTGATCAGTGCCGACGTTATGTGTGTAAAAATAGAAATCAAAAGTAAGTAAAAAAGTAAATAAAAGCATAGTCTTAGCGGAGCGGCCCGGACGGCAGCCGAACATAGCAGCGCCATCTTGGAACAATTTAGAGGATGGATTGGCTGTTGTATCAGATTGAGATTTATCTAAAGCAGGATTTATGACAGCATTAAAATCACCACCCACCACTAGAGGGCAATCAATCTCCTCAAGTAGAGTTTTGGAAATCTGTGTAAGGAGTGCACTGTCTGTCTCATTCGGACCATAAATAGGGACCAATGCTAACCTATTATTATATATTTTGCATCGGATAAAAACAAATCTACCCTTCTCATCACTACCAAGGTGTTCAATTGTTAAATTTAACTTCCGGTTAACAAGGATAAGCACCCCCCTTAGTTTTATTTTGAGCGCAGGAAAAAGCTATTAATTTGTAATACTTATTCTGGAAACGTGCCACGTCAGATTGTTTTAAATGTGTCTCTTGAATTAGGGAACAGGAGATAGATTTACGGTGTAAATATTCTAACACACAGGTTCGTTTAACAGCAGAATTTAAACCATTCACATTCAGTGATAAAATATTTAGAGTATGCATTGAATATTCATAATCCCAAGATTGTATTCAATAAATAAAAAAAACACAAGCACTTCCATTCCGTAAATAACATGTAAACGCTGATGTGCATTTTAGATACCAAACCTCCTAGATGAAAAATCCCTTTAAAAATAAGGTAAAATAAATAGAAGTATAAATGTCTGTTGTAACAAACAAAAACAACATAAAAACATGAACAACTGACAACCATAAACAAGGAACAACTCAGACCGCACATTACCGAGAACATAGGTCTGACTGAGCAAGACATGTCTCCCGAAAGGCTCACACAGCCAAAAAAAAAATACTTTTTTTTAATTAAACCTACTCTCCATTAGTCCCCTCCAAAAAAGAAAAAAAGGAGTGTCAGTCTTACCAGCAAAGAGATCGTTGTACCGGATATATAGGGACAATATTCCAGTAGAAGAGAGGAGAGAAGAAAAAGAGGTTTACAAAAAATAGGTTTAGCAAGCGTCCATGTTCATCCTGCCATCATCCCCTCCTGGGCAGCTAGGACCATGTCCATCCCGGCCGTCAAGCCCCTCCCGCCGGGCTGGAGAAACAGCGGCTGCTGCTCCCCCGTCGTCCCCCGCAGAGCTGTGGCATACATTCTCCACTGAGACAGGGAGCTGACAAAATCCTCCGCTTTCTGAAGAGAATCGAAGCTCCTCTGCTCACCCTTGTGCCGTAGTTTAATTACCGCCGGATAGATGAGGAAGGGCTGGAGACCAAGCGCTGTCATCTTCATCAAAACCGGACCAAATGCTTTTCTCCTGATCGCTGTAGCTGGACTAAAGTCAGGAAAAAATAGCAGTGTGACATTGTTCTGTGCGCATTTCACCGGATAAGCCTGCCTGGCACCTTTCAGGATTTCCAATCTGTCATGCCATCTTAGTACACGGAAGATGAGAGTGCGCGGCCGATCGGAGCCCCTCCCTCCATCATACACGCGATGCACCCGATCAATCTCAATGTCACGGCCCCTCAAGGAAGGAATCCACTTGGAAAGATTAGCTCTGAGGAAACCACCTGCGTCGGGACCCTCCATCCCTTCTGGCAGTCCCACCAGTCTTATGTTGTTCCTTCTGCACCTGTCCTCCATATCTGTCATCTTCTCAGTGAGTCGCTCCAGCTGATCCTTTAAGTCCATGACTGTCCTCTTATCTTCACGCGCCGCTGCCTGAACAGAATCAACGCGGTCACGTGTCTGCTTCGTCTCGGTAGCTATGGCCTCAAATTCCTCTCTTAGCTCTTTAACAGACTTGTTGGTCGCTTGTATGTCCTCACGCAGTTCGCGCAATGCTGGAATCAGCACCGAGTCCATCGCATCTCTTACTGCCGAATTCACAACCGAATTCAAAGTGCTTTGCTGCTCTTTAAATGCTAGTTCAATGCGGTTAGCAATAGCCTCGTCGAGGTCTTCTCTGGAGATGGCTGAATCTCTGAATTTCTTCTTCATTGGCGATTGCTCAATCTCTCTTTTCCGATCCCCTTTGTCTGCCTTAGCACTCATGATGGGTCCAATGCAGAGTGGTTTAAGTTTTACTGACAGGATCATAAAATATGTGGCAAAGTGAGCAGAGCGAAGATTGTGGAAGAAGAAGCTGGAACCCGGGCTCTGGTCTCTCGCTGAGGGCTGCTTTGTGCCAAAAGAGCTAAATTCCACAAGACTCGACCAGTTCCGGGAGATTTCCCTGCTGGATGTAGAGGGGAAAATCTTCTGGTCTATCGTCGCCAAAAGGCTAACAACATACCTGCTCGCCAATGAGTTCATCGATCCCAGTGTCCAAAAAGGAGGAGTACCGGGATATTCCGGCTGCCTGGAGCATACAGCAGTGATTAGCCAGCTCATCAACGAAGCCAAGAGTAACAACAACACACTCTCTGTTGTTTGGCTGGACCTCGCCAGAGCCTACTCAAGCATCCCACACCAGCTGATCCGAAAGGCATTGGATCACTACCGAGTTCCATCAGAGGTAGTTGAGCTTGTAATGCACACATGTATGTGCTGCAGATGAGGTTCACCGTGGGAAGCGTCACCACCAAATGGCAAAGGCTCGAGAAGGGCATAATGGCAGGATGCACGATTTCCGTGGCCCTGTTCATAGCGGCTATGAATCTGTTGCTAAAGGCAGGAGGAATGCAGTGCAGAGGCCCGAAAGCAATCGACAGCATGAGACACCCCGCTTGTGAGCTTTCATGGACGACGTGACGGTGATGACTCCATCTATCCAGGGGACACAGTGGATCTTGAGCACCCTGGAAAAGATGGCAACATGGTCACGCCTGCAGTTTAAACCGGAAGAGTCAAGGAGCATCAGTATCTTGAAGGGGAAGCTAACAGGAAACATCTTCAACATCCAGGGTTTTGAGATCCCAACAATTCAAGATCAAAGGATCCGATGCCTCGGAAAGCAGTATGACAGCTCCCTAAAGGACAGCGGCAATCTCACTAATACCAAGGCCCAGCTGAACACCTGGCTTAAGGCAATCGAGCGCAGCCAACTGCTCGGGAGGTTTAAAGTCTGGTGCTTTCAGTATGGTATCATACCCCGGCTGCAATGGCCCTTCCTACTTTACGACTTTCCCGTGTCTCAGGTGGAAGGAATGGAAAGACTCTGCAGTAAGTTCTTGCGGAAATGGCTGGGAGTTCCCCCATCATTCAGCACAATCAACCTGTACAGCAAGACCTCTAAGCTTCCCTTGCCAGTCTCATCGGTGGTCCAGGAGTTTAAAGCCGCCAAGGCAAGGGCAGTCAGTACACTCCTCTCGTCTGAAGACGGGAAAGTAAGACACGCAAACAAGACCATCAAATGCGGCAGAAAGTGGAAGCCCCAGCAAGCCGTGATGGAAGCAGAATCCCACTGGAAACATCAGGAAATCGTGGGTGTGGTATGCCAGGGACGCCTGGGCCTTGGACACTATAGTGAGAAGAGGTGGAGCAGGGCTGATGCCAGAGCCAGAAGAGGCCTTGTGGCGCAAAGAGTCCGTGAGGCAGCAGAGGAGGAGTGCCAGGTGAAAGCGATCGGACTTGCCTCTCAGGGTCGATGGACGCAGTGGGACCAGGCACAGGAGCGACCGCTGTTGTGGAAGGAACTGTGGCAGATCGACCAAGGGAGGTTGAGCTTTCTCCTGCGCCCGGTGACTGACCCTGCTGCCAACACCAAGAAACATAAAGATCTGGGGCGGAGAGGAAGACCCATCATGCAACCAATGTGGAATAGCCTCCTGTACACTGAACCACATCCTGACTGGTTGTTCAAAGGCATTGGCAGAAGGGCGGTACAGATGGAGGCACGACAAGGTCCTCATGGAAATCGCCAAATGGGTGGAACAGCAGCGAGTCAAAGCCAATAACAAGCAGGCCCATCCGCCCGAAGCCATAACCTTTGTGAGGGAAGGAGACAAGGCTCATAAGACCGGCACAGTGGCCAATAACCCACCCTCTTTTTTTCATTGAGCCTCCGATTGGGGGTTGAGAGTGGACCTGAAGAGGAAGCTTGTCTTCCCACAGGATGTGGCAGTGACCTCCCTCCGACCAGATATGGTCCTGCTATCCAGGAGCACGAAAACCATCATAATTGCTGAGCTCACGGTGCCCTGGGAAGAGAGGCTAGCCACGTCCCACCAACTGAAAAAAGCCAAGTACCAGGACCTGGTTGACGAAGCTGTTGTAAAAGGGTGGCATGCAACCCTGCATGGGTATAACTGCAGACCGGAGATCTCCAAAATGGGGCGTGAACCCCAAAAGTGGGCAGAACCTCCAAAATTGGGCGGGGTCTATTCGCGCAAAGACTTTCACCATTGGCTCTGGCTTCAGCCAATTGTTATTGACTTACATTTCAAAATAAAACTTTATAAATTAAACATCGTTTATAGTTAATTAATATAAAATATGCTATATAAATCAATATTCTCTGTGAGAGCAGAGCCCAAAGCTCGCGACCATGTTCGGACCGGAGTTTGAACCTCTGCTTAACGATATAAACGAGAATCACCCACGAGCTCTCCCGCAAGCTGTCCCAGCGCAGTGCAAGGGAAAGATTTTACTCTATCGCTTTGTTTTAAGCAACGGGGCGTCCCGGAGCTTGAAAGTCGCAGGGTAGGATGGGGTAGTGGCGCTGGGTGTAACTAAAAAGGTGCCATTGTCTGGTGCGGTCCGGTTGGGGAGTTACGGAATGGCCAGCTCGTCGATCTCATATCGCAAAATCTTATTAACTAATTCTACTTATTTCTACTGCAACTTTCTTTACCACGCTATTCAGCACCAATCCCGCTGTGCTGCCAAATTCACTGGTTAATGTTAGGGACAGGTGTGGGGTAGGTTTAGGGGTTAGCATTTTTGTAGCATAGTGTAGGAAATGAACACTGAGATTGACACAAACAATAAAATCTTTAGAATCTGTGGGGTGGAGTTTGCGCTGAAGTTGATTGGGAGAAAAAAATTGCGCATGCGTGTCATGTGCCTGTCTGTCAATGGGAGGAAGCCACACCCTATTTTGGAGCTCCCACCCCGTTTTGGCGTTCCCGTCCCCATTTGGAGATCTCCAGGCTGCAGATATACCCTTCTCGTAAAAGGCGCCTTTGATATTATTTGCCTCTAAACCACTAGATGGCACAAAAACGTGGCTTAGCACTTGATGCGATCGCGGGCAGCAGCGCAAAGTTGATTCTGTGCTTACTTGATCTAGTATTTTATGTTTTTTTAAAATGTTGTAGATTTAAGTAGCAAATGAGAATCGCTAAAATGAATGCATATATTTTAAGACAAGAGTCTTCTTAACGATTTTCAGTTTTGTTTATGATAATTAAAGCAACAGTTTTTAAATAACAAAAGAATATGTAAAAGTATGGCATTTGGGGTAAAAAGCGCCCCTGCTGTTGGGGCTAAAAGGTACAGTAATTAACATGATGAATGAATGAATGCATGAATGAATGAGGCTTTTATATAGCGCTTTATTGTGTATTGCCGTACACCCAAAGCGCTGTAAAATCATATGGGGGGGAGGGTCTCTCCTCGACCACCACCAGTGTGCAGCATCCACTTGGATGATGCGACGGCAGCCACAGGACAACGGCGCCAGTGCGCTCACCACACACCAGCTACAGGAGGAGAGGAGAGAGAGTCATAGAGCCAATCAAGTGGATGATAATTAATAGATGGCTGACTTTTCCATTTGTTGACATGACATGGTTAGATTCAGATGGTAAATATGATATATTATGTTGGGTGTCCATATTAGAGATAATCACCATGTTTAGAATGAAACCATCATATTTAAAAACATGATATTAATCATATCATATAATAAAATATAATTTGTTGTTACTACTGTAAATCTATATTAAATTATTATGGGATCTCCTTCAATGCTTTCCGAATCTTTACTTTTTAAAATGATTTTGTTTCTGTATTTTAGAATATATATTTTTATATTAACATATTTTAATGACATATTTGTTGAACAAAAACGTATTCTTTTATTTTTCAAAATAAGCAGAAAATAGTACAAACTTTTAACATTAATAAGATTTTTAAACAAAATAAACGACTTGTATGATTTATTTTCACACAAAATCTGTTGCTCCATTAAAGTTCATTACAAACGTATATATTTTTTCTGCAATTATAGATTTTAGGTGCAGTGAAAAGCAATTTTTTTTCTCAAGGTGTGCCTTTAGCCCCGTTGTACCCTAATACTTAAAGGGTTAGTTCACCCAAAAATGGGTTCTGTAATTCTGTAAAAGAAAACTGTAATTAATTACTCACCCTCATGTCTTTCCAAACCCGTAAGACCTTTGTTCATCATGAAGTTCAGTGGATAATCTCCAAAATACCGGAAGACGGTAACTCAGGGTGAAGAATTGTTGAATAAATTATGTTATTATTGTTTTCTTTGCGCACAAAAAGTATTCTCGTAGCTTCGTAAAATTACAGTTGAACCACTGATGTCACATGGACTATTTTACCAATGTCCTTGCTACGTTTCTGGACCTGGGAACATTGCAGTTGCATTGCTGTCTACGGAGGGTCAAAGAGCTCTCAGACTTTATCAAGATTTATCATATCTTAATTTGTGTTCCGAAGATGAACGAAGGTATTACGGGTTTGGAACGACATGAGTGTGAGTAATTAATGACAGAATTTTCAAAGATATCTTAACAAAGATATTTTTTATTAACTAATGTTAACAAAGATAATAAACACTATAAAAATGATATTGAACATTGTTAGTTAATTTTAGTTAATGCATTAACCAAAAAAAAAGTTTTTGACTACAAATTCTTGAATGGTAGAGCAATGTTTTTTTTTTGTAAAAGTCATGTAAATCCTATAAAAATATAATAAGAAAGAGTTGAACCTTAATTTGATCCAAATAGTCTTTTTCTCTGTGGTTGAATGCAAGATGAGCTCCATTGCTGAGCACCAGCTGCATACCCTCAGATGTCCCTGCTGTACCCCAAACTTTAAGGCCAAATGCTCTTGCAATCTGACACGCTGCAATGCCTACCTACAAACACAAGATTAAAATTAATTTTATCTTCAAGGAAAAATGTCTTGGGTTACGCATGTCACCATGGTTCCCTGATAGGGAACGAGACACTGCGTACTCTAGCGGACACTTTGGGGAATGCTGCCAGCATGAGCGGTGTCTGAAGCACGTGTGAAAAAAACTCCAATCCTATTGTTCCATGTAGCCTGTGACATCATGAGCGGGCACCTGGAAGTATAAAAGGGGCAAGGGGACGCAGCGTCTCGTTCCCTTTCGGCGAACCATGGTTACATGCATAACCCGAGACATTCCCCTTCTAGAGAAATCATGCTGCATCCTCTAGCGCACACTTTGGGGAACAAAATGCTAACTATGCCATGCCGAGGCGCATGCCTGTCCATCTGGTGAGAGACCAAGGAGGTGACATACACCTAACCTTTCCTCAGAAAGGGGCCAAGCCACTGACGCCCCAGGCCGCTCACATAACTTGGCAGAAATGAGGAGCCCAATCTCCAGATGAAGAGGGACATCCAAACCAAGTTAAGAACATAGCTATCCTCAGATAGCTATGCCATGTGAGCAATACTAGCCTGGATTCACAAGACCACTGAAGAGGCTAAACTAGAAAGCCTCAAGGTAGGAGCTCAAGGAGATTGCTACTTAAAGGCCCAAGAAAGGGAAGAGCTGCTGAGCTAGAAAACAGCTATCCTTAGATAGCTATGTTTTAAGGGTCTTATCAAAAGTCTCATAGACCAAAAATGGATCGATACCTAGCTAGCCTAGGATAGCTATCTAGTAAAAACTTCCCACAAAACTGTGTGTGGGCTATCTGCTTACAACCCTAGCAGGGGAGATAGCACTATCCTCTTTAACCTGGCTTACACATAACACACTATCACATTTCTAATATTCAAATGCGTTAAAGGATTGTTAGGCTGCATTAATTAGGTCAACCGGAACTGGGAACACTTCCCATAACACCTGATGTACTTGTTATATCGTAAGAAGAATGGCATCTACACTAATATTAGTCTTTCTTATTCTGAGGACAACATAGCCACCAGATCCAGTCTGTATCCAGACCTTACTCTCTACCTCATAACTGTCATTTGCTCATTTGCACATTTGCACACTTGCACACAACACTTTCTGTGTCTTGTAACATATCTTATCTTATTTTTATATTTATTTTATTTTTTTGTGATTGGCTGCTTCATGTCAACCATGTACAACCTGTTTGCACATTCCTCTCTGTACAGTCATGCTTATCTTAATATTTAATTCTATAGCATACTGTCATGCACATTCTTTTATATTTTATATTTTATTCTTTATATCTTATTTTTTATTCATTTTATCTTATGTATACTTCCCTTGTGTTGTTTTTTCAATATTTGCACTGTCCATGGAGCGGACCCGACTCTCATTTCACTGCTGGTTATACAATCTCTGTATAGTCGTGTATGTGACAAATAAAACTTGAAACTTGAAACTTGAAACAGATGGTCACTGCAGTCACCCGAATCCAGTCCGTATCCAGCCCAGGTGGTGGATCAGGACCTAGAGATGACCTCTATAGCCCTGAATCTCAGCGGAGATCAGGACAACTAGATGAGCCCCAGAGACAGATCCCCAGTGAAGAACTTGTCACCTAGATGGCCATTGGGACAATGACAACCAGACGAGTCCTCTGGACGATCTGACTTTGCTGCAGCATGGAACAAACTGCTGGTTCGTCTGGCCAGAGGAGAACTGGCCCCCCGACTGAACCTGGTTTCTCCCAAGTTTTTTTCTCCATTTCTGTCAATGATGGAGTTTTGGTTCCTTGCCGCTGTCGCCTCTGGCTTGCTTAGTTGGGGACACTTAATTTCCAGCGATATCGTCGACTTGATTGCAGAGATACTATTTGAACTGAACTGAGCTCCATGATGACATCACTGAATTCAATGATGAACTGCCTTTAACTGAAAATTGAGTGTTTGCTATTGTCCTATTGCACTTTGCAATTGTACTTATTGACACACTATTTTTTTATTTAATACTGTAAAGCTGCTTTGACACAATCTGTATTATTAAAAGCGCTATATAAATAAAGGTGACTTGACTTGACTATCCTGACAAGGCTCAAGGAGACTGCTACTTAGAAACCCTAGGTAGGGGAGCAATCACCAGGCTAGTACATAGCTATCCTTGGATGGCTATGTACCTAGGAAGGGGCTACTAGAAAAGGGGACCTACTGAAACCGCCAAGACCAGCAGCAATGGGCTGTCTGCTTAAAGCCCTAAAAGGGGAGACAGCACTGTCCAGGCAGGGGCTCAAGGAGACCACTACTTAAAACCCTAAGAAGGGGGAGCAATCACCAAGCTAGCACATAGCTATCCTCAGATATGTTTCTAAGACGGGACTCACTGAGCTAAAACACAGCCAACTCCAGATGGCTGTAATATTAATTATTATTAATATTACTAAGCAGTAGTCTTGTCAAAAATACCGACCATGATACCAGTCGGTACTGAAATTTAAAAAACGCTCACACAGAAGCACATGGGAGCATTTGAAAGCCGCGTGCAGCGGATCCCTAATGTATCTGCACTTAGACGGATCCGCTGATAGACACACCTTTCTAATGCTCCCGTGTGCTTCTGTGTGAGCACTTGGTGAAGTGCGTGAAAGCGATGATCATTGTACCCAATCACAGTCATTTTTGTTGAGCACGTGAACACTATGGCCAATCAGCGCTGTTTAAGAATCCACTCAACAGCACTCAAATGTTAGCAGGAAATAGATGCTTTTAAAATTTCAGTACCAACTGGTATCATGGTCGATACTTTTGACAACACTACTAAGCAGGTCGCTAATCAGTGTCAGTCCCATAGAGGCAAGCAAACCACCATGTTATTGACAAGAAGCTCACATGAGGGAGATCCGGACCGACCATGAGTAAATGAAACCCAAACAGGGGAGATAGCACAGTATCGATTCCAAACACAGAGGCACACATTCCCTAAGGTGCTGCTCGACTCAATATAGCGCTATCTGCGGGATCGATGACCCTAAAAAGAGTGTCTGAAACCCGCTGAGCACTCAAGCTCACAGCAGAAGCTTTCAAGAGGTTCATACCCTTCTCAAACTTCTCTACAAGCTCGACCTGCGAACCCTGCGATCTGAGTCTTCGCTGTTCCTCGGCAGCAGTGGGACCCGAACCATGAAACACCGATGCTTGTCCCTCATCTCTCGAGAAGAGGGACAAACACGAATGGAGCTTTCTCATTGGATACATAGATGTGTGTGTCCTCAAGTGTCAGAAACCTCGGGCACAGAGGCACACACTTCCTACAATGCTCACCTGCCCTGGTCTTTCACACTCACTGCTTCAAACAAACGGCTCCAGAAGACAACAAAACCCTTTTATACTTCTGGGTGCCCGCTCATGACATCACAGGCTATGTGGACCAATAGGATTGGAGTTTTTTCACATGTGTTTCAGACATTGGTCATGCTGGCAGCATTCAGCAAAGTGTCCTGCTAGAGGACGCAGCGCAAGTCCCCTAGAAGGGGAACTGTACTTAAAAACTTCAAGGATTTTTTTTTTACAAAAATGTCTGATTATCTGATGAAATGTCTGATTAATCCAAATCATTTTTGAAGTACAATAATGCTATAAATTTAAGGTAAATTTTGCACATCCTACCCCACCACTGGCTCCATGGATAAGAACTATCTCTCCTGCTTTGGCATGAGCCCTGTTTAGAGAAAAAGTACTATTTATAATGCATTTTTATAGCTCCAGACACCTCAAGCAATGCCATACCCGTGACCTCATTCAAGACCCTACAGCAAAGATTACAAAATCTTACTTTTGAGCTAACGCCCGGTATGCAGTGAAATATGGGACTCCAATAGCTGCACCCTGTTTGTAGTCTAGGGAATCAGGAAGCTTGTGAACAGTGTCCTCTGAGGCCACAGTAAACTCAGCGTATCCTCCCGTCACTGTGCCTGTGGTGAAGACTCTGTCACCTGTCTGTGAAAACAGAAAATATTGCAATCCATGCAAAGCAAACATGTAAACTTGTAGTCAGTGTGCAAGATGGGTCACAAGTTGACAAATAAAATCATGGCACCCGTAGGAGGCAAACACCATCACCAACAGCTTCAACCACACCAGAAATATCTGATCCTGGAGTATAGGGCAAGCTGGATTTTCGAGCATAGGATCCAGAGCGGATGTATGTCTCCACTGGGTTTACGCCACATGCATGGACTCGAATCAGAACCTACAATTGCAGAAAGTGTTTACAACTTTAAAAAAAAAAAAAAAAGTTTTTGAACAGTAAGATTTTTAATGTTTTTTTTAAAGAATTCTCTTCTGCTCAAGCAAAATACAGCAAAAGCAGTAATATTGTGAAATATTTTTTTACTATTTAAAATAGCTGCTTTCTATTTGAATATATTTTATAGGGATAGTTCACCCAAAAATGAAAATTCTGTCAACATTTATTCACCCTCAAGTAGTTCCAAACCTGTATGAATGCCTTTGTTCTGCTGAACACAAAGGAAGATATTCTGAAGAATGTGGGAAACAGAGCAGTTCTGGGGCACCATTGACTTCCATAGTATTTTTTTTTCCTACTATGGAAGTCAATGGTGCCCCAAAACAGCCTGGTTACAAACTTTCTTCAAAATATCTTCCTTTGTGTTCGGCAGAACAAAAAAAATTCTTACAGATTTGGAACTACTTGAGGGTGAGTAAATGATGACAGAATTTTTATTTTTGGGTGAACTATCCCTTTAAAATGAAATTTATTCCTGTGATTTCAATTTTTTTTAGCATCATTACTCCAGTCACTTGATCCTTCAGAAATTTGCTGCTCAAAGAAACATTTATTATTATTATTATTATTATGTTAAAAAACAGCTGAGTAGAACTTTTTCAGGTTTCTTGAATAGAAATGTCTTGAATAGAAAGTTCTGAAGAACAGCATTTATCTGAAATAGAATATATATATATATATATATATATATTATATATACAAATAGCTTTTAAATGGTATAGTGTATAATGTTACAAAAGCTTTTTATTTTCTAAAAATTTTGTTATTTTTCTAAGATGGCGCCGCACATGACAGCTACAGTGCTCTGCTCTTCAGTGTTCGTAATGTTTTTGTTTATTCTCAAACACGATCAGTTTTACCAGGGAAGAACTGCTGAACACACCACTAAATCTTTTACCTGATTTTGATCATTCTGCTCTCCCGGACAAACAGGGATTTTTCAAACTCTGCTGCTCTGTGTTTCACGGAAACCTGGCTGAACGATACCATACCGGACAGCATGCTTCATCTTCCTAACTTTCAGCTGATCAGATCAGCTCGCGAGGCAGAATCAACGGGGAAATCGCGCGGCGGCGGGACGTGCTTCTACAATGAGAGGTGGTGTACAGATGTAACTGTGTTAAAGAAGATGTGCTGTTCTGATCTAGAAACGCTCTTCATTAACTGCAAGCCGTTCTATTCGCCGCGGGAGTTTTGTTCGTTCATTCTCGTGAGTGTCTACATTCCACCGCAAGCGCACGTGAGCTCAGCTTTACAGAAACTCGCTGATCTGATCACAGACACAGAACAACAACACCCAGACTCTGTTTTAATCATTCTTGGAGACTTTAATAAAGCAAATCTCTCCCGCGAACTGCCAAAATACAGACAGAATGTTACATGTCCCACCAGAGACAGTAATATACTGGATCACTGTTACACAACAATAAAGGATGCATATCACTCTGTCCCACGGGCAGCTCTAGGACTCTCTAATCACCAGTGATGGGAATAAAGGTGTTATAAATAAACGGCATTACTAACGGCGTTATTTTTTTCTGTAACGAGTAATCAAACGAATTACTGTTTCCCCCGTTACAACGCCATTACCGTTACTGACAATAAAATGCACGTTACTATAATTTATTATAATATTATTAGAATTTTATTTTTCAGTTCATCTGACTGGACGCACAGTGTGGCTGTATTTGACTTACCGTAAACTCTAGTGTGAAGGCGCACGTCTCGCTGTCGCTTTGTCTCAAACGCGCAAAGAAAGATACAGAGCAAGAGAGTCTTTCATAACATGCAGAATTGACGCGCTACATGTAAACTATATTCTTTGTTGTATTTTCCTGTCAAAATAACAGCGTTCCTTTGGAATACTTCAGCTTTTAAGAACTGCCGGGTTCCCTGGTAGTGGGCGGAACTAATGCGCAAACGACAATCTCATTGGTTGGCGCTCACCTATTATGCGTCCCTGTTTTGATTTCAGCAAATCAATTTGAGCGAACGTAGACTATGTGATTAATATTCATGAACCCAGCAGCTCATTAATCCTTAGTGCGTTTTATATTATTAGCAGTAGAATTCGTAGTAGTTTTGTTATCTTATACATTTTTTTCCCCCTTTTTTTATAGAAACACTAAATGACAAACAATATCTTAAGCACCACCACCAGTCCTAAGTTCAGTCAACATGACAAATATGCATTCATACTTGGTTATTCTAATTACTAAAGTTCTATCATCATATAATGCTAAATTATCATAATATCATATTATAATGCTTGACTGACTGATGCTAAGTGTCGTACTGTTATGTACTAACATAAATAGTGTAGATTAATGTACAATGTTTTATAATAATAATTTATTTTATTTAGTGTCCATTTCATTAATTTAACATATTTAATACTGGGGGCATCCAAGTTATTTGACATTTGAACAGTTTTTTAAAAAAGTAATGCAATAGTTACTTTCCCTGGTAATTATTTACTTTTATAATGATGTAACTCAGTTACTATTTGTGAGAAGTAACTATAACTAATTAATTTTTTTAAGTAACGTGCCCAACACTGCTGATCACTGTTTAATTCATCTTATACCAACCTACAGGCAGAAACTCAAATCTGAAAAACCTGTATTAAGAACTGTTAAAAGATGGACTAATGAAGCAGAGCAAGATTTAAAAGCTTGTTTTGACCTCACTGATTGGAGTGTTTTTGAAGCTGCTGCCACCGATTTGGACGAGCTCACAGAGACTGTAACATCATATCTCAGTTTCTGTGAAGATATGTGTATTCCTACCAGGACTCATTTAACCTACAACAACGACAAACCATGGTTCACTGCAAAACTCAGACAGCTCCGTCAGGCCAAAGAAGATGCTTACAGAAAGGGGGATAAAGTCTTGTATAAACAGGCCAAATACACACAAAAAAAGGAAATCAGAGTGGCAAAGATGAATTATTCTGGCAAGCTAAGGAACAGATTCTCTTCCAGTGATTCTGCTTCAATGTGGAAAGGCATGAAAGACATCACCAGTTAGACACCATCCCCCAGCACTGTGGAGAGTCAACTAATGGCAGACGATCTTAATGAGTTCTATTGCCGATTTGAAAAAACACCATTCACACCTCCTGCAACCCCCCTCTCCCCCACACCTATACTGCAGATAAAAGAAGATGATGTGTGCCAGGTCTTCAAAAAGAACAAAAGAAGGAAAGCACCAGGCCCAGATGGTGTGTCACCAGCCTGCCTAAAAACCTGTGCTGACCAGCTGGCCCCCATCTTCACACAGATCTTCAACAGATCACTGGAGCTGTGCAAAGTCCCCTCATGCTTCAAACGCTCCACCATCATCCCCGTCCCAAAGAAACCCCAAATTACTGGACTTAATGACTACAGACCTGTGGCTCTAACGTCTGTGGCCATGAAAAAGTCTCTGAATTAGACGTCACAAGAACAATTACATCTCTTAAACCATCCAGAGCAAAGGATATTTTTGGTATGGATGTGATAATGTTTAAAGAGCTTAGTGAGTCGTTAGTTAATCCTATCACTAAAATTATCAATCTTTAGTTAGGGGATGTTCATGTGCTTGGAAGTATCTGTTATTGTGCCTATATTAAAAGTGGTGACCCTACTCTCTAGTAATACAGACCTTAGCAACATGGGCAAAAAGAGCCCAGTTACACCTCTCTTCATCTCCTTGCACTGGCTCAGTTCAGCTCGCATCAAGTTCAAGACACTGATGCTTGCATACAGAATGACCCAGGCTCAGCACCCTCCTACTTCCACTCACTATTACGAATCTACATCCCCTCCAGAAGTCTGAGATCTGCTAGTGAGCACGCCTTGTGGTACCATCACAGAGAGGCTCAAAATCACTCTCCAGAACATTCTGTTCACCATTCCTGGCTGGTGGAATAATCTTCCCACCCCTATCCGGAATGCTGGATCCTTGTCAATCTTCAAGCAACAACTGAAAACTCATCTCTTTCGGCCTCTTGACTTTAGGGCTGCAACAAACGATTATTTTGATATCGATTAATCTAACGAATTAGAACGATTAATCGACTAATCTCGATTATTTCTCTGGTTAATCAGTAACTTTGATTGATTATTCAGTTTTTGCAATTAGTTAGAAATTAAGTTATACATATTCTAACATAAATAAAGGTCACTTCAGCTTTAGAAAAGCATATTCTGTAATTACAATTATTACACAATTAATTGGTAACACTTTACATTAAGGTTCATTAGTTAACATTAGTTCATGACTGCACTGTATTTTATGTATAATCATTTTCTATTCGTAACGGTTTTAAATTCATTTTAAATACATTTTTATATAATTTCCTTGTTTTTATTGTTGTGATTATTATTTTTAATGTCTATTTCACTTCCTTTTATGTAAAGCACTTTTGTGTTTTTGAATTTTTTGTGTGTATGAAATGTGCTATATAAATAAACTTGCCTTGCCTAACATGAATTAATAATGAACAGTACTTTTATAGCATTTGTTAATCTTAATGTTAATTTCAGCATTTACTAATGCATTATTAAAATCACAAGTTGTTTTTTTTACATTGATAAATGCATTTGAACTAACATGAACAACTGTATTTTTATTAACCGACATTAACAAAGATTAATACTTAAATGTAATAAAGTATTGTTCATTCATGTTAATTAATACATTAACTAATGTTAACAAATGATACCTTATTGTAATGTTCAATTCATTATAAAAATAGATGGCACACAAAATGAGATGACCGACAGAGACACTCTCTCACCATTTAATTACTACATGAAAAAGTAACGAATGACACATTTTGCACATTCTCCTAACATCTCCTTTTGTAAGTCATATAGATAAGAAACAAAATAAAGGTAAGTGATGAGATGCTTTGGATAAACTATTTTATTCACAACATAATGTCTTAAAATACCTTATAGGGTTATGATAATCAAAACAGCCCTGAGCTAGATCAAGCTTTGATCTCTGCAAACCAAACTGTCACTTTAATGAAATTATTATTTTTTCCCACTAATAAAAATATTTTACATTAGCTATCACACTGGAGAGCTGCTTTATAACTTGTAATTCTAACTGAAAGCGACACTGACCTTCATGTTTTTCATGTTTAATACCGTAAAGCTGCTTCAATTAAGGCTTCTATTCATAAAGTACTATATAAATAAACATAATTGACCGAACTCTACTGGAGTAATGTTACGTTACTGAACTGCAGAGCTCATGCAAACATCCACATCGTGTAATCAGATGCATTTTTAACTGTTCTCACACTCTGTCGGTTTTTGTTGTTTATTTCGTTATTGAGAGGAAAGCGCGCAATATATATTTACATATTCATCCAAACGCCGCTCAAGTTTGGATGCATTTGCTCTGAAGTGCTGTGTGTGTTCTTCTCTTGTCTTGATCTGCATCCAGGAGGGCTGAACTAGAGTCTTGCGCTACAGCGCCACACTGGTCAAACCGCAGTATTGCAGGCTCTTACATTAGGTCATATGAGATCAAACGACTACTCGACAACAAAAATATTTGTCGACAATTTTTTATTGTCGACGTTGTCGATAATGTCGACTAATCGTTGCAGCCCTACTTGACTTCATCCTAAAAAAAAAAAAAAATCTTAATCTTTCCCTTTATCTTTCTCTCCTTCCCTTGCTAGCTTGTACTTATTTGAACAATAACTGAGACTTGGTGTTATGAGCACTTCCTCTGTCTGATTGCCTCTTCAAGATGAATCGCTTTATGTATTCCCCAATTGTAAGTCGCTTTGGATAAAAGCGTCTGCCAAATGACTAAATGTAAATGTAAATGTATTAGTATTTTACCTATAGTCTCAAAGGTTGCAGAGAAATTGATGGCTGCACAAATCACTAATTATTTAAATAATGGTTCTTTTGCTTTACATCCAATGCAATTTGGCTTCAGAGCAAACTACTCAACTGAGATGGCAAATTGCTACTTCACTGAAAAAGTCAAGTCTCTATTAGATAAAGGAGGGGTCGTCGGGGCTGTGTTTCTTGACCTCAGGAAGGCCGACACTGTAAACCACAGAATTCTTCTGTCTAAATTATTAAGTTTTAATTTCTCTCCACATACTTTAAGATGGATCAAATCATACTTGTCAGGTCGCACACAGTATGTTAGTATACAGAATTATAAGTCAGCTCCTCTAAGTATATCTACTGGTGTTCCACAAGGATCTATTCTGGGTCCTTTACTTTTTACGTTGTACATCAATGATCTTCCATCCGTCTGTCCTAACACTAACATTCAAATGTATGCAGATGACACTGTCATTTATATACACGGAAGTAGTGTCACAAGTTGCAAATTAACTTACAGAATCCTTGGTTCATGTTGCAGCTTGGCTACAACAATGCTGCTTACAGTTAAACATCTCTAAAACAGTGTGTATGTTTATCACCAAAACTAAGAATTTAAGTGTAGTGCCAGATGTATTTGTATCAGGGGAAAGATTACAAGTTGTTTCTGAATGTAAGTACCTTGGTGTTCTGATTGATTCCAAACTTTCATTTAAGGCGCAGGTTAAATAGGTCTGTAACCGGGTCAGATTTAGTTTATCAAATTTTAGATTTATTCGTGATTATATGTCGTCTGACGCCGCTTTGATGTACAGTGTCCTCCACTAATATTGGCACCCTTGTTAAATATGAGCAAAGGCAGCTGTGAAAATAAATCTGCATTGTTTATCCTTTTTATCTTTTACTCAAAAAATTCACAAAATTCCAACCTATCATTGAAGTAAAACAATTGAAAGTGGGGCGGGGGATCTCATTGTGAAATAAATGCTTTCACTATTTCATGTTGGCCACAATTATTGGCACCCAATTATTGCAACGTCCTTTTCTGTCATTTACAACAGCTCTGAGTTTTCTCCTATAATGCCTGAAGAGTTTGGAGAACACCTGATAAGAGATCAGAGACCATTTCTTCATACATCTCTCCAGATCCTTCAGATTCACAGCTCCATGTTAGTACTTCTTCTCTTCAGTTCACCTCACTCATTTTCTGTAGGGTTCAGGTCAGAGGACAGAGACAGCCATGGTAAAATATTCATTTTGTGCTCAGTGACCCATTTTTGTGTTTATTTTGATGTTTGTTTTGGATTGTTGTCCTGGTGGAAGATCCAAACACGGCCCATTATAAGATTTCTAACAGAGGCAGTCAGGTTTTGATTTTTTATCTGTTGGTATTTGATAGAATCCATGATGCCATGCATCTGAACAAGATGTTCAGGACCTCTGGCAGAAAAACAGGCCCACAACATTAAAGATCCAGCAGTATATTTAACCGTGGACATGGGGTACTTTTTTATCCCTGTTTGTACTAAACTCATCTGGTGGGGTTGCTGCCAAAAAGCTCTTTTTTCAGTTTCATCTGTCAATAGAAGCCAGTGCCATGTGAAGTTCCAGTCGTGTCTGACAACTGAATTTGCTGGAGTTTGTTTTTGGATGAGTGAGGACAATTTTTCTTGAAACCCTCCCGAACAACATGTGGTGATATAGGGGATGTTTGATTTTTTTTTTTTTCGGTTTCTGACCCCAAGACTCAACTAATCTCTGCAATTCTCCAGCTGTGATTCTTGGAGAGTCTTTGGCCACTCAAACACTCCTCCTCAGCGTGCATTAGGACGATATAGACACACGTCCTCTTTCAGGCAGATTTTTAACATCTTTAGTTGATTGGAACCTCTTAATTATTACCCTGATGGTGGAAATGGGGATTTTCAATGTTTTAACTCTTTTCTTACAACCACTTTCTATTTTGTGATGCTCAACAATCTTGTTCTTCACATGATTTTTTGGTTTTTCTCATTGTGATCATTTGACCTTTGTGTTCCTCATATTTATAATTCTGTGGAACAGAAAGTCATGGCTGGACAATTTCATGCTCCTAGTCACCCTGGTGTGCTAAAAAAATTAAATATGAATGGGTACTTCAGAGATATTTTACTCATAAGAATTTCTAGGGGTGCCAATAATTGTGGCCAACATTCATTGGAGAAAAACAGTTATTTCACAATGAGATTTTTATCCCCACTTTCAATTGTTTTACTTCAATGATAGGTTAGAATTTTGTGAATTTTTTGAGTGAAAGATCAAAAGGATAAACAATGCATGATTTATTTTCACAGCCGCCTTTGCTCATATTTATCAAGGGTGCCAATATTAGTGGAGGGCACTGTATATGCATTGCATGATTATTTCTCATATTACTTACTGTTTAACTACTTGGTTGCAAGCTAGTATAACTCAGGGGTGCAAACTCGTCAGGAGTGAAAAAGGTGACAAACTAAACTCCCCCCCCATATATATATACACACACACAGGGGTGGGAATCACAGGGTACCTCACGATACGATATAATCACGATCAGTGTTGGGCAGTAACTAGTTACTGTAACTTAGTTACTGTAATATATTACTTTTTGCAGTAACTAGTAGTGTAACTAATTACTAATAAGATTTCAGTAATAATATTACAGTTACCATCCATAAAACAGCTTAGTTACTTTTGATGCCTCAACCCCGCTGATTTAAAATCCAACAATCAAATAATTCCTAGATTTATTTTCACGACTTGCACATGACCTGAGCACTGTTGTGTAAGTTGTGGCTTTACTTTACTCTGGCATTACATCCCTCTGATCAGCATGTGGTACATTATATTACTATAATTAAAAATCTTTTTGGAAAATTAAACAGTTTCTTACAAACTTATGTGATTTGATAAAATACATAATGAAATATAAACGTATATGGGTAACAGCGCAATTACAATTAACTTCAATACACGTGAAAATTAATGAGATTAATACAACACTTCTACTTGAATGTCACTATTAATTATTGAGTGTTTGTAATAACTGCGATCCGATGTGGATTTTGGTGATGATGAGGCAGAAATATGTTGTTAGTAACATTTATGTGGAAGATACACAGTTACAGCTTCTGTGGGGTGTGAAGAAACAGTAATGTAACTAGTAGTGTAACTAATTACTGTTGCCAGAAAGTAATAAGTAAAGTAACACTATTACTTTTGAAAGGAGTAACTAGTAATGAGTAATATATTACATTATTTGAGTAACTAGCCCAACACTGATCACAATACAGCGATTCTGCGATAATCGATATATTGCTCGACAATCATATAATGATACATCACGATATCTGTCTATGAAAATAAAATGCCCGTGAAAAGGTTAAGTGCAAGTTTTCTTTCTTTATTCAAGTCCAAACTGTTAGAAAACAGCAAAAAAAAAAAAGTTCTGTAAATCAATTTTAATATGTTAAGTAAATTAATCATTTTATTCTTGGACTTATTAAAAGCTTACACTTTCCTCTGTGTGTAAACCAACACATTTAACTGCTTATATATATATACACTATATTGCCAAAAGTATTGGGTCGCCCCCTTCTAATGAACATGTTTGACTACTTTAGTAATTTCCATGAGTACAAATCTTAATGTTAAAGCATATAATGATATTCTAGGGCAGTGGTTCTCAAAGTGTGGTACGCGTACCACTAGTGGTACGTGAGCTTCCTCTAGTGGTACGCAGAGGAATCTCTGAATTATATATAAATTAGGCTGCATGTCCACCAAAGCATTTTTTTCCCCGTGGTTAGCGATTTTTTTCAATTGTTTTAAATGGGAGTGTCTTTTTCATGCTGAGTTGATGAATGTTCATCTTTGGGTAAAACTTATCGCTCATCGCTGTCACTTTTAGTCAGCTAACCAATCACAGTGGAGGAGGGGCGTGACTAATACCGTCACACCCTGCTTGTACTACGACTGAACAACAACGGAGTAGTTAATATTGCTTGTCTCCGAGTATTTATGTCTTTACCAGATGGAGTACCATAATATTGTTATGAAAAATAATGCTTGGATAAACATTTCATTCGCGATGCGTCTGCCATATTACTTCAGCGGATATTCCATATCATAGCAACCACAGCGTCTTGACTGAAAAAAACCAAATACGCTGCCCTCTCAAGCGCTCACAGCTGGCTTTGGTGGACACGTGGCATGATTGTAGTTACATGCAGCTACACATACAGCCTGTGTTAATAATTTTTTTTTTTTTTTATCAAGTACTTTTTTATTTAAAAGTTAAATAAAAACTAAGTTACTGTACTAAAATGTTAAGTATGATATATTTTCATTTAATCTTTATTTAAATTATGTTTTATTAACAAGGTTCTCTGGGTTCGGGCTCTATCCTGAGCTCGGAGCCCTCCCTCTGGACAGCACGCCAAATATGCTTACTAATTGCTCAATCATATTATATGTACAGTTTTTATTTAACTTTTAGGTACAATATATTTTAATTTAATAATTAAGTTTTTTATTTACCTGGAAGTAAGCACAGTGCAGTGTTAATGTTCAAACTGTGTACTTACAAAGTTTTAATTAGCTGACAATAATGAATATTCTTATTAGGAATAAAACTGACTCGTTTTTTTTTATGTATTTTAATGTTGGTCATAATGATGGTACTTGGAAAGCCACATATTTTCTGAGGTGGTACTTGGTGTAAAAAGTTTGAGAACCACTAATCCCAGTTTAACACCTCTGGTGTGACTGTAAATGCAGACCTTGAGCCAAAAACTCATCACCAAACACCAATGACTTGTACATAAGGGTACTGTCATTTTAGACATGTCCAAAACTGTTGCAACAGAGATGGAAATACAATTTTTAAATACATGAATTACTGTATGTTTCCATCTTTGTTGCCACAGTTTTGTTAGCACCTTTTTCTGTTCTAAAGAAGGGGGTGTCCCAATACTTTTTCCTTATAGTGTATGTACAAGTCATTGGTGTTTGGTGATGAGTTTTTGGCTCAAGGTCTGCATATAAAGTCACACCAGAGGTGTTCAGCTGGGATCAGGACTTGGCTTTCTGCAGACCAGTCAAGGTCAAATAAACCACTGTAAATCTTAATTTCAGCACTCAAATTTTTGAAGCAGCTGACGGGCTAAACGCGAGGTGTTTCTCCGTCTTGAAACAGGCTGTTACAGGCTGACACTTAGCGCTGCCTCCACTTCAGCTGAGTGATACTATTATTACTATGCATTAAGCGATATGCTTTACTTGTAGGTCGAACAGTTCTCAAATCGACTTCATGTCAGAGTAATAGCTTACTGATATGTGAGACAAATGTTAAGGTCGAGACTGAGGAGCATTTTTGCAAAGGGTAGCGAACTAATGTAGCGATAACTTAACTCACAATCTTCATAGTTATCGCAACAGCAGCCTCACGCAAAACAACAACAACAAAAAACAGCAGCCTCATGTGGTAATCACCATTTAAACTGGAACACCATAATTTACAGCAGATACAAATGCATTCTGTCCGAAATATGGACAGTTGCAGTGTCTAAAAGTTAGGCTTCAAGAGTGAGATTGGTTGGATGAGGGAAAGAACATTAACCCTCTGGGGTCTGAGGGTGTTTTGGGGACCTGGAGAAGTTTTGACATGGCCTGACATTTGTGCTTTTTTCAGTTGCTTATAAACATATAAATGGCTAAAGTCTAATAACACTGTAAACAGCACAAACTGGGCAACAATAATATGTTAGCATTTATGTACATTATATGATATATTGTTTATGTGCTCTGAAGGAAAAAAAACAAACAAACAAACAAACACACATTTTGAAATTCTGGGTTATTTCTCTCAGCAGATCTTCTTCCAGAAACAGAAAGTAGCCGGGATGAACTTGTTTGTTTACGCAGAGGCGATGTGGGCGTTTGCCTCACGTGGATGTTTGAATCTGAAAGGCCGAACGGCGCGTGGGCGTGACCGTATTAGATATAATGAGTTGAGAGGGAAAACTGGACATCGCGTCGGTTTCATACGGATTACATTAACATAGAATATTTGTTTTGGACGTGACTTACTTCATTTAAAAGTAGACATTTTAAGCTTTCTATACATATATTTATCATGTATTTGAGGCGAGTATTCGCGGAGATTCAGGTTGTTTCATTTACGTGTCTGTGAAGAGAGGTGACAGAGACAGAGAACGCACCCTGTTTATTTTATTAATTTTAGAAAAGCACATTATTTCGTTGTTATTATGACTATACAGAAATAAAAGTAGACCCTTTGCAGTTTCAAATGATACCTTATTCTTATCTGTACGATCAAAACTGACAGAGTATTTTTAGTTATTTTCGCGGTCATAAAGAAAATACGAGACAGCCGGTGCAGGCTTCGACCCCAAGGTAAGCCAATCAGAGACAGAGTAGGGCGGGTCCATTCCTGCCATTGCCAACAGGGTCCATTGCCAACAAGGGAAAAAAACGCTGCAGGTGACGAGACAAATGACTCGCAGATCCGACGACCTCCCCCATTTTTTTATTTTTTTTTACAGATCTACACGATTCACGTGAATGACCTATTTCAAGGAGAAAACGGCGAATTTCGCCGAAAGGTGACACGTTTGCACCCCTGATTACTACTCTGAAACCACTAGTCTTTGTATAAACAATCACTAAAAACTCTTGATAAGAAATCAGTTCAGTTTCGTCATTGCTCAATATTAAAAAAATACAATTTGCTAATCTGGGATAACTTGATCAAATATGTACATATTTGTCTGCTGTTTAAGACTATGCATAGCTTGTCTTCACCACTAAAACAGTTTGTGAATATTAGAACAACTGCTCACCGATCTACAAGGGGTGGGGAAAGAGGGGACTGTATTATTCCTTTCAAAAGAAGTAACTTCAGTCAGTCTGTATTTTCAGTCAAAGCTGCAAGGGAATGGAACTCCGTCCCATCAACAATTAGACGATTACATACTTTTGGCTCTTTTCAGTCTCATCTTAAAAAATGGTTACTGACAACTCAGCACTGTCAACATTAGTATTGTATTATTGACAATAGACTTCCTTGTACTAATTGCTCTTGGCTATGTTGCTTTCTTCTGTTGCCATCTTTCTCTCTCTCTCTCTCCTTTCTTTCATGTTTACTTTGTTTTAGATAATTCACTTATATTTTGTATTTTAGTAGCGATTTTTCTGTTTGTGTGTGAATTTGTTTTCTGTAATATATATATATATTTTTTTTTTTCTCTTCTCTCTCCATATGATGTGTATACAGGTGCATCTCAATAAATTAGAATGTCGTGGAAAAGTTCATTTATTTCAGTAATTCAACTCAAATTGTGAAACTTGTGTATTAAATAAATTAAATGCACACAGACTTAAGTAGTTTAAGTCTTTGGTTCTTTTAATTGTGATGATTTAGGCTCACATTTAACAAAAACCCACCAATTCACTATCTCAACAAATTAGAATACTTCATAAGACCAATAAAAAAATAATTTTAGTGAATTGTTGGCCTTCTGGAAAGTATGTTAATTTACTGTATACTGTATGTACTCAATACTTGGTAGCGGCTCCTTTTGCTTTAATTACTGCCTCAATTCGGCGTGGCATGGAGGTGATCAGTTTGTGGCACTGCTGAGGTGGTATGGAAGCCCAGGTTTCATTGATAGAGGCCTTCAGGTCATCTGCATTGTTGGGTCTGGAATCTCTCATCGTCCTCTTGACAATACCCCATAGATTCTCTATGGGGTTCAGGTCAGGCGAGTTTGCTGGCCAATCAAGCACAGTAACACCATCGTCATTGAACCAGCTTTTGGTACCTTTGGCAGTGTGGGCAGGTGCCAAGTCCTGCTGAAAAATGAAATCAGCATCTCCATAAAGCTTGACAGCAGAAGGAAGCATGAAGTGCTCTGAAAATTTCCTGGTAGATGGCTGCGTTGACTGTGGACTTCAGAAAACACAGTGGACCAACACCAGCAGATGACATGGCAGCCCAAATCATCACTGACTGTGGAAACTTCACACTGGACTTCAAGCAACATGGATTCTGTGCCTCTCCACTCTTCCTCCAGACTCTGGGACCTTGATTTCCAAATGAAATGCAAAATTTACTTTCATCTGAAAAGAGGACTTTGGACCACTGAGCAAGAGTCCAGTTCTTTTTCTCCACAGCCCAGGTAAGATGCTTCTGACGTTGTCTCTGGTTCAGAAGTGGCTTGGTAGCCCTTTTCCTGAAGACGTCTGAGCGTGGTGACTCTTGATGCACTGACTCCAGCTTCAGTTCACTCCTTGTGAAGCTCTCCCAAGTGTTTGAATCAGCTTTGCTGGACTGTATTCTCAAGCTTGCGGTCATCCCTGTTGCTTGTGCACCTTTTCCTACCCAAATTCTTCCTTCCAGTCAACTTTGCATTTAATATGCTTTGATACAGCACTCTGTAAACAGCCACACCTTTCAGTAATGACGATTATTTTGATAATCTTCTGATTAATGACTTACCCTCTTTGTGGAGGGTGTCAATGTTCGTCTTCTGGATCATTGGTATAATCATTTTCTATTCAAGTCAGCAGTCTTCCCCTTTTGTGTTTTTGATTATTGTGGTGCCTCAAAGAACAAGAGATACCCAGAATTTATACTGTATGGTATTTTTATGCTCATTTATTGAAACTCAAATGTAAATATTCTAATATTTTGAGATACTGATTTTTGACTTTCATGAGCTGTAAGCTCTAATCATCAAAATTAAAACAAAAAAAACTTTTGAAATGTTTTACTTTACATGTAATGAATCTAAAATATATGAAAGTTTCACTTTTTGAAATAAGTTACAAGAAAAAATGAACTTTTTCACAACATTCTAATTTATTGAGATGCACCTGTATGTGTGATGCTCTGTCTTTGTTTTTAGGGTGACCTTTTAACATTCTGTCAAGGGTCTACAGATGAAAAATAGCCTTTTGGGCTAATTCTGGCACGTTTACAGTTATGTTTATTAATGTGCATTGCCCCTGTAAATAAATAAACTAAAAAAAAATATAATAATAAATTTGAAAGACTGGCTTTGGCTTATCTGAAGGACACCACTGGACCCTTACTGGACCCCCTGCAATTTGCATACAGAGCAAACAGAGGTCTGTGGATGATGCAGTCAACATGGGACTGCATTTCATCCTGCAGCATCTGGACAGACCAGGGACTTATGTGAGGATCCTGTTTGTAGACTTCAGCTCCGCTTTTAACACCATCATCCCAGACACCCTTCAGAATAAACTGACACAGCTCTCCATCCCCACCTACATCTGTCAGTGGATCAACAGCTTCCTGACAGACAGGCAGCAGCAAGTGAGGCTGGGAAAATTCTCATCCAGCACCCGTACTATCAGCACTGGAGCTCCTCAGGGCTGCGTTCTCTCCCCACTGTTCTTCTCTCTCTACACGAACGACTGCACATCTAAAGACCCCTCTGTCAAGCTCCTGAAGTTTGCAGACGACACCACGCTGATCGGCCTCATTCAGGACGGTGACGAGTCTGCTTACAGACAGGAGGTTAAGGAGCTGGCTGTCTGGTGCAGTCTTAACAACCTGGAGCTTAACACGCTCAAAACAGTGGAGATGATCGTGGACTTCAGGAGAAACCCCCCTGCTCTCCCCCACTCACCATCACGAATAACACGGTGACTGCAGTGGAGTCATTCAGGTTCCTGGGCACCACCATCTCCCAGGACCTGAAGTGGGACAATCACATAGTCTCCATTGTGAAAAAGGCCCAGCAGAGGTTGTACTGCCTTCGTCAGCTGAGGAAGTTCAACTTGCCACAGGAGCTGCTGAAACAGTTCTACTCCGCCATCATTGAATCCGTCCTCTGCACGTCAATAACTGTCTGGTTCAGCTCAGCTACCAAATCTAACCTCAGAAGACTACGGAGGGTAGTCCGGACTGCTGAGCGAATCATTGGTACAACCCTCCCCACTCTCCAAGAACTGTACTTATCCAGAGTGAGCAAAAGGGCTGGCAAAATCACTCTGGACCCCTCACATCCAGCATACTCCCTCTTTGAACTGTTACCGTCTCGCACCAGAACGACCAGACACAGGAACAGTTTCTTCCCTCAGGCAGTCTATCTCATGAACTCTTGACATTAAACGTGGAACACATAACACTATTTATATTATTTATTCATCACACATATTTTTCATTTCAATTTGCACATATCAGACCTGTACACACATAATTGTCTATATTATATATTGTGTTTTTGCTATTTTGTACATTGCCTATTTGTATATTTGTAGGGCTGCCACTAACGCCTATTTTTATTTTGATTAATCTATCGACTAATTTATCGATTAATCGATTAATCTAAACGATTAATTTCCCACCCAAAAAAGCAACAATTTTACTTAAGAATATTTTATTAAACCAAATTAAATCCAAATTTCTATGAAATCCTTTTTTAAAGCAAAAGTAAAGTGCAACATAGAGTGCAAGAAGCAAGTGTCCATCTCATCTCAGTCCAGATCACTGAAATCAGTTCAGTATTATAGTGTAAGAAAGACAACATAATCCACGTGTTCTAGTCTAATAATAAAATTATAATCAGTATTTTAAATAAAGGTTTTAAATAAAGGAGTATTTACCAGAAATATTGTTTACCAGAATTTATTTAGGAGAAAAATGTAAATGTGCAGTATTTAAAAAAATAAAAAAATAATAATAAAAACAAATTAATGGAACCATTAAAATGGAATCCAGAAAATATGAATTTGGTACAGATAAAACTGTAAAACTCAATTAATTACACAGGCTTTTTGATTAATAAAATTTAATTTAACCATTAAAACAGAGTATAGAAAAATGAAAATGGAAAAAACTGAATTTGGAAATAAAACGGATTTCATAGGGCCCTATAATTATAATAATGTTTTTGTGGTAATACAAATAGATGTAAGTGAACAATAGCTTTTAAAATGACTTAAAATACATATATAATAGCAATGATGCAATAATAATTAGTTCAAATAAAGTATCAAAAGCAAGAAATCATATGGTTTTATTGAACAAAACTGTTAAAATACATAATGTATTATAAACAATAGAGCTAATGTAGATAACGCATAACAACAAAGGCCTGCAGGGGGCGCCTGATGATTATGTTTAAACATTACTGCGCGATCTAATCCTTGTTTAATATTGACCAAGCACCATTTAATTAAAATGTCCACTTAATCTTTAATATTTGGCCATTTCTTTAGGACAGAAATGCTATTGTCACTGTAATTATATGAATATGTGGACATCAAAACGTGTAAACTTTACACGTGTAAACGTGTAAAAAGTGAGGGTTTGAGCTTTTATTTTGAAATCGCGATGTATTCTCCTGTGTTTGCACAGGTTTATAAATGATTTACCTTACAAATCTGATGAAATGGCGCACGTTGCGTTCCCAGATGAACGTTATAATAAACCCAAACTCACAACAACATGCAGAGATGGAGTTTGAGACGCTCCACATGTAAATGATAAGTTTCTGTGGAACTACTGTGAACGGAGCCGCTGTGTGAAGCAGGTACTTAACCTACACGCATGTACATAATTAAAGCGCATATACTGTGTTAGAACTGCATCGCATATAATTATTTAATTAAATCATAGCTTTTGTGAATTCACAATTATGCTTAATTATGATTTTTAAATGGGTTTAATGTCATGCAGCCTTGGAAAATAGTCTAATAATGTGTTTTATGGATTCTCGTCTGTGAAATGCGGCACTTCCGGTATTTTGCTAGTCGACACGAGCAAAATGAAGTCGACGATTTTTCAAAATCGACTAGTCGACTAAAATCGACAGCTCTATATATTTGTATATTATTATTTTATTATCTGTGTCTTGTCCTGTTGCTGTCATTCTGTTGCACTGTGGAGCTTCTGTCACTATAACAAATTCCTCGTATGTGTAAACATACCTGGCCAATAAAGCTCATTCTCATTCTTTGGATCTTTCTATTAATCACAGAATCCTGAAAAAATGTACTCAACTGTTTTAAATATTGATAATATAAATAATAAAAAATGTTTCTTGAACAGCAAATCAGCATATTAGAATGATTTCTGAAGGATCATGTGACACTGAACACTGGAGTAATGATGCTGAAAATTTTGTTTTGATCACAGGAATAAATTACATTTTAAATATATATTCAAATAGAAATCAGTTATTTTAAATAGTAAAAAAATATTTCACAATATTATTGCTTCTGCTGTATTTTTGTATCAAATAAATGCAGGCTTTGTGAGCAGAAGGGAATTATTTAAAAACATTAAAAATCTTACTGTTCAAAAACTTTTGACTGGTAGTATATAACAACATGTATCAATAATAAACTAATACTGTGACTAATTAAGTCAGTAGATGTACATAAATATTATTTATGTGGTCTCTGGGTCCTTCTCTAAACATGGTGAAAAACATGTCCCTTGACTCTTTAGTCTTATATACACTTCAAATAAGGGCTGCAACATACTATTATTTTGATAATAGATTAAGCTAACAATTATTGGAACGATTAATCGACTAATCATCGACTATTTTGCTGATTAATCAGTAGGCTTTGATTGATTATTCAGCTTTTGCAATTCGGTAAAATATTGAGCTATTGAATATTCTATACATATTCATAAAGCTGACATTGACAGTTTTTTCATGTTTCATACTGTAAAGCTGCTTGCTTTAAGGCAGTATTTTGCATAAAGTGCTACATAAATAAACATGAAGTGATTTTACAGGAGTGCTGATTGCAGAGCTTGTAAGTAAATGATGACACAATTTTATTTTTTTGGGGTAAACTATCACTTTAATTATGAATCTGCCAGAAAATATCATTATTATTATTATTTTCCTGGGTTAAGCATTATTGCAAGGTCTAAAAATCACCATCTGGTCATCTGTGCAAAAAGCAAAATAAGACATTTATTAAATAATAAAAAAATATATGTAATTTTATGTCATGTAATTTGACAGCACCGATTCTTCAAAACGAAGTTAGTTATAATTAGTAATAATGTCAAGATTAATAAATAATTTGCATCAACTTTTATGGGAGAAAACTAAACTGAATTCATAACTTAAACAGTTAGTAAATGAGGAAGTCAAGATTTATTTTTTTCAGACCCACCTGTTTCTGACCAGGATTTGGCACAGGCAGGTCTGTGCAGAGTTTTAAAACGGATGGGGCTCCAAACTCTGACACCCTAATGGCTCTCATTAATTTAGATGTGGCCATAGTAGCCTCTGCAAAGCAAGTGGATTGAAAAGGTAGGTTGAAGTTTGACTGGTTTCTGCACTGTTGAAAAAATAACAATCAATAAATTAGGACATCTGAATCGAAATGATCTAACTAGAGCTTTCTCCAACAGCCTATTATAGCATATATAGCACATGTAGTGCACAATCGTTACACAGCGTCGCGTTCTAAAGAAAACAGCACGGCATAGGAAACATTACATTACTTTGCTCACCTGCCTCGCAGCTCCCTGCAGTTGTTCACTTCCGTATGAAATGAATCTGGGCACATCCAGGCCACCGTACCCGACCGTGCTCTCAAAACGTCAAACATGAGATAACGTATGCGGTACAGCAAATCTAGCAAACAAACTAATATTTAAAAATCGGCAAAAACTAGTAATTCATTAGCAGTATTTAAACATGGCCGGCGATACGTTTGAGTCATGGAAGAATCAGTGTCTTAATAAGTGTGATTTCAGTAAGAAGGGCAGTGTGGATGACGATATTTCTCATATTGTCTCCTTTATCAACAGCCACGATCAGTATTTCACGACAAGCTCTTGCTCCGGAAGAATCATCCTTTTTGACGGGGTAAGAATGAGAAGTTATTTGTCTATAATTTGTCACCAGTATGGTTTTCAAAAGACACTCGTATTTAAAGAAGATATTTTGAAGAATATGGGTAACGAAACAGTTGCTGGGCCCCATTGATATCCATAATATATATATATATATATATATATATATATTAAACACTTTGATTACACATATTCTTCAAAATGTCTTTTGTGTTCAGCAGAAGGAAAAAAGTTATACAAGTTGGGAACTTGACTGTGAGTAAATGATGACCGAATTTTCATTTTTTGGTTAACTATACCTTTGAAGGTTTGGACACACTGACTGATTCTTTAATATTACATTTTAAAATAATAGTGAAGTTAATCTAACTATGAAATAACACAATGTAAAATGTAGTCTTTACTTTGTATTTATTTAGCAACAAAACAAATAAGCATTTATAGCATATACTGTAAGCCTTTATCAAAAGATCGTTAAGGTTATGGTAACCAGGGATGGGCAGTATTTCAAATACATGTATTTAAAATACGTATTTGAAATACAAAATACTATTTTGTATTTTAATACCTTTGAAAAAATCAAATGTATTTTGTATTTAAATACATTTAATCTTAGTATTTTTGTATTTTCAAAATACATAAAATACTTTTTGCCAATCAACCTCTTTATTAAACATCTGATTTCCTGTATCAACTAGTTCAAACATGCCACTTTCATGCTTTTCCTGTGAAAATCTTATTAAAGTCAAAATCGTAGATATTTAAGATATTTAATTTTGAATAAAATGTAGCATCCCATTTGTTGACAACTATCTCATCATTCACAGTGCTATCTTTACAGTTAGCTTGTTGATGATTCTGGATTTTCAGTTAAATACATGCTGTTTTGCTGTGTATAAACCATACAAAATGCTTGAAATGGTTATTGCACTACTATGTGCATGACTTTAACATAAAAACAAAGTGATCTTGCTTTTGTGGGAAAAAAAAGCATACCTGTCTCAGCAGGTAAAAAAAAAAAACCCTAGCAAGGGGAGCATAGCATTAGCACTAGTCAGTCTTGTTAGGTTTTTTTTTTTTGGTCAGATTTTGGTTTTGTCAACTAGCTAGTCAAATATGTTCATTAAACTTTAATCATTACTGCTTGCTATGGCGATATGACAATATAAATTTCGGCTATGATATAAAGTGTAAATCGATTGAACTTTTTCTATATCGTTTATATATCGTCGTGGTATGCAAATATATCTGTGGAGCTTTTAGTGGGCAGGAGTTATTGACATGTCAGAGCGATAAAGAAACATGGATAAATGAGTAATAAGCAGCTTTCTCTGTGTGTATGTACCCCAAGACAAAGATAACTATAATGCAAATTTTTTTTTTAAATTGTTCTAAGGGCATACTCACACTAGGCACAGCTGCCTTGTACTAAAGCCCAAGCGCGATTGTCCTTTCGCTAACAGACAGATATCACAGGATTATTACAGAGGCAGCTGAGGATAATGGTGGAATTTGCAGCTTTACACACAAACTACAATACCCGTTCATCAATAAGATGAGAACCAGACCCATTGTAAATCTAAATGTACTCTAATTAAATTAATTGAAAAGTGTGATATCCAAGTAGTTATAAAGATTTTTGCTGTCATAATGATAACAATAGCGCATACAAAAATAGTAAATTAAAGGTGGGGTAAGCGATTTCTGGAAGCCAATGTTGATATTTGAAATCCCCAAAACAAACACGCCCCTACCCTTATAGGGTCTCGCCTCTATTTTGATAGATCCGCCCCACACATACGTAGCCTACGCAACCCATGCAACGATTAGTTCTGTGAAATAAAGCAAAACCAATGTTACACCGTGTCTACACCGGACGCGAGCGGCGTGCCAAAATACTATAGAAGTCATTATAATCAGTGATGCTGTCTACACTGGATGCTGCGCGGCATGACAAATCCCCGACAGAAAACTGCTGCCGCGTTCTGTTTATAACGTGCTGACACAAATTTCAAGTGATTTTCAACGGTCGCTTTATCGCGTCCAGTGTAGGCAGACTTTAGCTGTTGCAGCGCGGCGCATCCGGTGTAGACACGGAGTTACTCACCTATCGAGAAGAAACAAAGCAACCTTGGCATCCGATCGCAGGCCTTCCACTCCTTGAGTTCTCTCCAGCGCTGGAAAGCTGATCCGATATTTACACGGGTCCCACTTCTTGCCTTATCATTCCGCAGACGTTTTCCACTTTTGTTTTTTATCCGCCATCTCTTTCTGTCACTCGGCTCAGCTGTTCACTGAATGCTCTCTCCTCCACATCATGAGTAGACACGCCCCTTACTGCTGATTGGCTACAAGTTTGTTTTGGTACTCGGCCCCAACTCAGTTTTGTAATGCGTTTTTGAAAAATTACATACCCCACCTTTAACTGTTCCATGCTCCAGCGCGGTTAGCGATCACACTACATGCGTACCGCACCCGAGCCACCTCTTCAAGCGGGCCAGGGCATGGTTAAATGAACCGCACTGGACACAGTACAGAGCAGACACACTTGTGAAATGAACTGGACTTTGGGGGTCAATCGTGCTCAAGCATGGATCAGATCCCCTAGTGTGTGTACATCCTAAATCTAAGTGAATAGAAGATTGCACACCACAACTATAACCATAACAGCACAACAAATTATGAATGATAAAAACATTGACAGCCAATCAGAATAATTTCTGCTTTAAAGAGCTTGAGCATTTAGTGACAGATGACACAACTACATTGTATACTTAGAATACACTAACATAGTTACCTTTATAATTATCGTTCTTGGTGTAAACAGGCCTTAATAGTGTTACTTCACTGGATGGCCAATTTCAAATGTATTTTGTGTATTTTCAAAATACAAAATACTGTATTCGTATTTAAATACATTTTCCCACACAGTATTTTGCATTTGTATTTAAATAATTTCTTTCACAGTATTTTGTATTTTTATTTAAAATACATTTTGATGTATTTGTGCCCTTCTCTGATGGTAACTAGCATTGTATGTGTATTGGTCACTGTGATTTGTAATGGCATGTTCTTATCTAAGGCACGGGACTGCCAAGTGCAAAAGCTAAACTGCTCCTGGTTATTTGTTACCCATCAGAAGTGCCAAAGTGAAGATGTGGTGAGAAATTCAGCACTGAAGACATTTTACAAATATACAGAAATAATCAACCTTGATTAAAGCTTCATGTGTTTCTGAAACAGCTTACAAGTCTGGAGAAGTCTGTTGGAGATGCCACTTTGAAGTTTGAGCCTTTTGTCCTTCACGTTCAGTGTAAAAAGCTTGAAGATGCACAGCTACTGGTGACTGTCACATTGAATTATAATGAAACTGACCATGGAGGTTGTTTAAAGGGGAGCAAATAATAACTTGCTTTTTATGGTTTGTTCCTTAGCATACTGTTGCAGTAAACTCAGGCTTTAGGAATTCTGGTATAACTGTGGGAAAGAAAGGCAAGATCATCATGGTAAGATACACATTGTGCTTTTTGTTCAACATTAAAGATACATCAGTGCTCTTCTGGGGTCTGAAATAACTTGTAGGCCTATTTGTCTTTGAATTTTTTTTTTTTTTTTATAGGCAGTACGCAGCACACATTGTCTTGAGGTTCCTGTCAGCCACAGGGGAACTGTCCTCATCACTGACCAATATCTTGATTTCCTTGTCAGAGTTTCTAACCAGAAGATGGAAGAAAATCTTAAAAGGATAGAGAGGTATATTGTAAGCAGAGTTTCCTGTGTTTATATACAGTGGGAATTAAAAGTGTTTTTTTAATAAAAATTATGCAATTTAATTGATTAGAGAAGTTGAATGGAAAATTTTAAAAGAATGTCTCAAAGGGCATCAGTAGGCTGCAATGGAAGCAAAAACATTTGATCTGTACCAGCATTATTTTAGAATCATTGAGATACTATTATAGTTTTATTCATATTTTGAATTACTTTTTATATTTTTAATTTGGAGTTTTTACATTTTTCAATATTAATTATATTAAAAATGTTAGTAAATTTGTTGTTTTTGTCATTTGTATTTTAAATAACAAATAATTTAATTAATTTAAATAAATAAATTAAATATTGTTTTTTTCTCTATAATGTATAATTTGTGTTAATTTTTATTTCAGTTTTAGTTATTTTAATACACCAAATTAAACTAAATGTTGGCTTGGCAACTAGTCAAAAAAGGTTTTTAAGTTTTACTTTAGTTAAAGTGTATTCTATTTCACATAGTATTTTTTTAATGCTTTTAGTTTTAATTAGCTATAATAACCCTGATATGTACAAATCAGTTCACATGAAAAAAATGTCACAAATCTAATTGTATGTAATGAATCTTAATTTTTAAAAAATATAATATTAGATTTTTAACTTTGTACATATCTTTTTAAGTTTATTTTAAGTCCCAACATATATTTTATTACCACATCCACATTTAGATTTACATCCCACCTATAATTCCTCATTTTATTTTCAATATTAAAACATTAAATTTAATTCACACTGTATTTTAAGTATTTCAATATGATAGTTATGGCATAATTAAATGTATTAACTTTTATTTTCAATAGATTCTATGAGTGCTTACAAACTGCCCTACAACCTCAAGAACAGAAATGCATTTTAAAGGAAGCAGCCGACAAGAAACCTATTTACAGACGGAGAAGGAAAAGGACACATGATGATTCTGTGACAGACTGTTGCCAGAGCATCAACGATCATAATGAAAACAGTGAAGAGGAAACTGTCTGTGATCTACTGTTTTTATGATAGGAAATCTTCCTTTACATCATATGATCATCATTCTCTGAGGTTTCTGAACAGTGCATAATTATCCAAGTTTGTGTTTAACAACCCTGCCCATTAGACATGCCTCACATTATCATTTCATGTGAACATTAGACAAACTTTTTTTTTTTAATGATGGATATAAATTAAAACAGTCTCAAACCCACTTCCTTAAAGTAACCTTTTTGATAAGAGGTGTCTGCTTCCTAAATATCTCTATTTCATATTCCTCATTATTTTGCGGAGACTTGGTGAATCTGTTTTAGTTTAACATGCTGTTACTTCAGAGCTTTTGAATGTGTAAACCTTAATGCTTTTGTTCATGCAGAAGAAAGATACTGTTCAGCATTGTTCCTCACAGTGATGTAGAAATTTACCATGTTATTCATCTCTGATAAGCAATTTGTCAGACGTCATTGTGAAAACGCTGTGTGGTTTAGAGCACATTTCCTATGGATTAGAAGGCATTACTGTTGGGGTCTAGTCCTGCAACGCCTCATTTGGGTGACTTGGCTCATTAACTACATCTGCTTCATTTTGCTTTTGATTTCTCATTTGTATCAGACATAATTAAAGAATTCAGTTGTATTGATCAGTAAAACATCTTCCAGCTCTAATAAAAGTATTTTTATGAAAAGCATTGTTTTTCCATATAAAATGTTATTTGTCGATGGACAAATAAAGGTTATTCAGCTACATTTCCACACGTGAAAACATCTTCTTATAACACATGTTGGCCAGTTCAAATACATTTTAAAAATATTTGTTTTCCAAAGAAACTAATAATGAATTTGTCTGGAATGTGGTCAGAGCTGTCAGACAGACAGTAATCTGCATGAATGTGTACAGCAGTGCACCAGTAGATGGGGTAAATGCACTTTGAAAGACATCGGTAACTATTGTTCTTGAGCGAACAGCTGTGCTGGTTCTGTGGCTCATCTCTTGGGATTATGCTGGGCCCAGTATTATATTCCAAAATATTCAACTTTTAAGAAAATGGCTCATTAATGCTTTCTTAAAATGTGTTTATTAGACAGTTTAAATCAAAATGCATTATATTTTAAACTCAAAAGTGTTATAATAATAAAAAATAATAGTGATAATCTATCTATATTTCTAAATAAATACTATTTTTTGGAACTTTCTCTTCATGAAAAAAATATTTCCACAAAAATATTTAGTACAACCTTCAAAAATGATAATAATAAGAAATGTTTCTTGAGCACCAAATCAGAATCAAAGTTAGAATGATTTCTGAAGGATTATGCCATCACAGGAATAAATTACATTTTAAAATAGATCAAAATAGAAATCAGTTATTTTAAATAGTAACATTTCACAATATTGTTGTTTCAACTGCATTTTTTTTATAAAAATATATGCAGCCCAAACTTATATGCCACCCCAACTTTTGAATGGACATTTATATAAATTAATACAGTACATTATTCATTATTCATACATTATTCATTAATACATAATAATAGATAATAATATTATTATGCATTATAATTTTTATACATTATGTTAGTAATAAATTATCAAGTTGTGAGTCTTTCATTTTATTTTATGTCTAGTGTACCTGTGGCCAGTTACAGACTGTACGGACTGTCTGCCCATTGTTATTTACTCCTATTGTTTACCCCCAAAAAGTATGACATTCAGATCCAGGTTAACTACAAATGCATCTTTCCCCAACCAAAGGACTTCTAATGCTAATCTTAAAATAGCATCAATTAGCCAGCCGAAAGACTAAGGAATGATTAGAAATCTCTCATAATTATTACTAGACATTAACAGTGAGGGGGAAGGAGGGGCGCTTGATTGGCAGGTTGAGCTGAAGGGGCATTAGAGTGAGTGAGAGGGAGTGCTGGGAGGGCATAAGGACTGCCGCAATCAGAGGTGAATTGGGAGCTTTTGTGCCTGCGTGATTGTCAAGTGGGCCATTTCTATGTCTGATTAGGACCCTCTCTCTCACCGCCGGCTGATTTGGTGGCTGTGTGTCCTCAGGACTCCCTGTGCAATCACACTGCCACTTACTGTCACTCCAGGCCTGCTGATTTCTCCAAGAGAAAAAAAGAGAAAGAGACACATGCATGCCTGTGTCCTTCACAACTAAACACGGACTCAGTTTTTACTGTAGGAAAGGTCACTTTATATTTTAATTAATGAAGCTAAAATTTAGACAGAATACAGGCTAAGGGCTAAAAGATGAAGGATTTTGTGCTGGCATTTCTGTAAAATCTTTAGATTATGTAAATGCAGATATCTAATCCACCTTGACAAGCCAAATTGGGAAAATGTTACAACACTTTACAATAAATATATGGTGTGCTATAAATGAAACATCATATTATTAGGTTAAAATTCAGCTTGTTTTGTTTTCACTTACAGCTTCAGTAGAAACTGACTGCAGCAAATATCCTCCTTAAATAAGAGAGTTTCAGATGAGAGGTTTTTGTATTTGTGATGATCAATCTACAGTACATCTAAAAACAATATTCATAAATTACCTAAATCTATTCAAATTATGTCCAATTTTGAATGGGAAGCATTTCTACAAGTAATCTCATTCTGTACCAAGAAACATCTTTTGTTTATTTTCTCTAGACAGAGGAACATTACAATGAAATCAAATTCATGTGTAATATTACATTTTGAAGACTATTAAAATAAAATGATCGGAATGGAAATTCAGTCAACATTCTCGCTATTTAAGTTTAATATACATTGTAACATAAATCAAGTATCTAATATTATGCATTACACTTGAGAGTGTAATGCATAATTATGCGACTCACATACTATCTTGTGAGTCGCAGTGTTTTTGTACGTCTTCGTCGCGTCTATCTGTTTTAAAGCGCGCATACAGTTGTGAGTTTCTGCTCGACGTCGGCAGAACCACATTTTTAGAGTTAAACTTTGCGCACGCCGAAGAGCTGCGGGACCTCGGTCTGCTCCGGAGGCCTACAACATCACCGACCCCCACTACTGCATCTCGTCCACAGCGGAGGCGCCACAAGCGGCGTGAGAGGACGCAGAAGAGGGGTAAGCGCGGAGGTATCCGGGCTAGGCTAGCGGCTAACCCACACAAGCCAGCTATCCCCACCATCGTACTGGCCAACGTACGCTCTTTGGACAATAAACTGGACTACATCTGACTACTACGCTCAACTCAGAGGACTGTAAAAGACTGTTGTGTTTTTGTTTTCATGGAAACGTGGCTCAGCAACAACGTACCGGACTGTGCCATTCATCACAGCGACAGCGACCAGCTATCATGCTATTGAGCTGACAGAGTTTTCGTCGAGGGAGGTAAGACCCGCGGCGGCGGGCTTTGTGTTTACATAAATGACGCATGGTGCCGTGATGCTGTTGTGGTCTGCAAACACTGCTCACCCCTGGTGGAGTTTATGATTATTAAGTGCCGGCCGTTCTATCTACCGAGAGAATATACAGCCATAATGCTGCTGTATACATCCCTCCCAACTCCAACAACAACAGGAGTGAGGCACTGAATGAACTGTACCAGCAAATCAGTGAGCAGCAGACAGCCCACCCAGATGATTTTCTCATCTTGGCTGGAGACTTTAATCACGCAGACCTAACGAGTGTGTTGCCAAAAATACACCAACATGTTGACTTTCCAACACGGGGAAACAACACTCTGGACTTTGATTCACCACCCAGCGTACAAGGCCCTACCCCTCCCCCATCTTGGCACCTCAGACCACATCACTGTCATGCTAATTCCTGCATACAGACCGATCGTTAAAGTCACCAAACCAGTTCACAAACAGATACAAGTGTGGCCGGAAGGGTCGTCAGAGGCACTTCAAGACTGTTTTAACACCACTGACTGGAATATGTTTAAGCAGGCTGCCACATACAACAACACCACAAACCTCCAAGATTACACAGAGACTGTCACTGCCTACATCACCAAGTGCATTGATGATGTAACAGTCACAAAGACCATCACTGTCTGGGCCAACCAGAAGCCGTGGCTGACAGGGGAGGTCTACAGACTCTTGAAGGCTCGGAACGCTGCCTTTAAAGCTGGAGATGAGGTGGGCCTAAGGACAGCTAGGGCCAATCTATCACGCGGCATCAGAGAGGCTAAGAGACAGTACTCCAGGAGGATAGCCCATCGTTTCAGTGACAGCAGAGACACTCGGAGCCTGTGGCAGGGGATTCAGAACATTACGGACTACAAGCCCCCACCACAGACATGTGACAGCATCATCCCCCTGCTGAACGAGCTGAATGCCTTCTTCGCTCGCTTTGAGGCAAAAAACAGCACCACTGCACAGAAGAATCCACCTCCTCCCGGCGACCAGGTGATGACGCTGTCCCCGGACAGTGTGAGGAGATCCCTCAGCAGGATCAATGCACGCAAAGCCCCGGGTTCTGACAACATTCCTGGGCATGTACTGAGAGACTGTGCAGTGGAACTCAACGATGTCTTCACAGACATTTTCAACATCTCGCCAAGTCAGGCTGTTGTCCCCACATGCTTCAAGGCTACCACCATCATTCCAGTCCCGAAGAAGTCATCTCAATCCTGCTTCAATGACTACCGTCCAGCCGCACTTACTCCTATCCTCATGAAGTGCTTTGAACGACTAGTCATGCACCACATCAAGTCTGTCCTCCCCCCCTCCCTGGACCCCTTCCAGTTTGCATATCGGTCCAACCGCTCGATCGATGACGCCATCGCCACTGCCCTCCACCCAGCCCTCACACATCTGGACAAAAAAAGACTTGTATGTCAGAATGCTGTTCATAGATTTCAGTTCAGCATTCAACACAATCATCCCTCAATAGCTCACTCACAAATTGGTCCAGCTGGGGCTCAACACCTCTCTGTGCAACTGGCTGTTGGACTTCCTGACTGGGAGACCTCAGGCAGTACGGGTCGGCATTAACACAGGGGCCCCCCAAGGATGTGTGCTGAGCCCCCTCCTCTTCACTCTTCACGACTGCACACTGTCACACAACTCTAACCTTTTCATTAAGTTTGCGGATGACACGACTGTGGTGGGTCTCATTAGCAACAGAGATGAGACAAACTACAGGAGCGAGGTGAGCCGCCTGGCTGGGTGGTGCAGTGACAACAATCTCTCACTGAATGTGGAGAAGACGAAGGAGATTGTTGTTGAATTCAGGAGAGTGCACACTCATCATGCTCCTCTGACCATCAACGGTGCGACTGTGGAGAGAGTGAGCAGCACCAAGTTCCTGGGTGTGCACATCACAGAGGACCTCTCCTGGACTAACAACACTGCGGCACTGGCCAAGAAAGCACAGCAGCGTCTCGACTTCCGCAAACTGAGAAGAGCCAGAGCACTGGCCGCCATCATGTGCACCTTCTACAGAGGCACCATTGAGAGCATTCTAACTAGCTGCATCACTGTGTGGTATGGCACTTGCAACGCATAGTGAGAGCAGCTGAGAAGATCGTTGGTGTCACTTTCCCCTCCCTCCAGGACATTTACAGCCCCCGTCTCACCCGCAAAGCCCTCTGCTTTGCAGGTGATCCCACCCACTCGACACACAGCTTCTTCAGTCTGCTGCCATCAGGGAGACTGCAGAGTCTCCAGGCGAGGACCAGCAGACTGAAGGACAGCTTCATACATCAGGCTGTCAGGAAGCTGAACTCCCTCCCGACCTCCCCTCCCCTCCCCTCCCTCCCCCCCTCCCCTCTTTCACCCCACGCACCACTGAACTCTGACACTACGACCCCTCCCTCCCTCCCTCCCTCCCTCCCTCCACTTACAAACTGTGACCCGCACCAGTCACTTTGTGCAGCATTGGACTGATCTCTACCTCATCCAGCATTGACTGCAAACTACCTCTTCTGACAGTCTGATTAAAGACTGTTCTCTGAGCTCTTATCACTTTAGCAGACTGATAAGCTCTTTTAGCACTACACATTATATCTGCACAGTTTTGATTATTTAACTGGTTTGCACTCTATCTGCCATGTGCCTTATGCCACTTTACCTATCTTTTTTTTTCTACAATGTCTTCATTTGTATATATGTATAGTTTGTATGTACATATGTTTAAACTGTATTTATCTGTATTTGTACGTCTACTGTCAGTGTTTAATGTTAACTGTATGAACCAAGGGTCTGAGAGTTACGCAATTTCAATTCTCTGTATGTATGTGCTGTACATGTGGCAGAATTGACAATAAAGCAGACTTGACTTGACGAGATTTTAAAGGGCAAAATTATGACGCAATAAGCTAATTTCTGTAAAATCAATATATAATATAATACCATTTCACGAGTTCACACTTACATATATTTAGCACGAGTAACGTAATGCGTATTTGGCGAGTATGGTAATATGTTGTTGGCGTGCTGTCCTGGGGAAGGGCTCCGAGCTCGGGAATGGCCCGAACCCAGAGTACCCCCATGGTGTGGTGGGAACTTAGCGATAATGGTGGAGAAGGGGTGGTGGAGGGATGCTGATTAACCGTCAAATGAGTAGAGGTATGTTAGCTGTATTTATATCCGTGTATTGATTAACTTGATTGCGTACCACTTGTGTCTAATTAGGCTAAGTATCTGACGTGGTCCTCCCGAACTTTGTTAATAAAATATCATTTCATGAGTTCACACTTATATATTTAGCACGAGTAACGTAATGCGTATTTGGCGAGTATGGTAATACGTTGTTGGCGTGCTGTCCTGGGGAAGGGCTCCAAGCTCGGGAATGGCCCAAACCCAGAGTGCCCCCCAAGAGCAATTGAGTGTTGGACAGTCGCCAGACTGAGATCCCCCCCAAAATACGCACTAGAGATCTGGCGGGAGCTAGTTTCGAGGAGTGGCCTGTGTGACGGGCCGGGGGAACCTACGTGCTCTGAGGGAGCGGTTTGGCATGCATGGGTAGGCCCCACCAGCCGCTGGTATGAACTGCGTGGTTTAGGGCGACCGGTCGGGGAGGGCTCGAACCGAAACACAACGGTGCGCTCATCGCTTTGGGATGGGTGAGCCCTGCCTGCCGATGGAGGAGCAGCGTGGTTGAGGCCCTGACCAGAAGGACCCGAGTTGCCTGCAGTGGGATAGTTCACGGAGTCGGCGTATAGGCCCTGCTAATCAGAGGACCGAGGACGGTATCTGGCCGAGAGGGCCCATGAAGCCTCCGACTAGAGCACAATACTCCGTCGTCGGACGAGTGGGTCCTATCGGCTTGGCAGATAAAAAGAGTTTGGGACGTCCGACAAGGAGGCTCTCGTGACATCCGACGGGAGCACAATACTCACGGCATCGAATGGATGAGCCTCACTTGCGGGCAGCAAGTATAGGAGCCCAGCCGGGAGACTTTCGTCGATGTCTGACACGAGATCAAGACTACGATGTCAGATGGATAGCCTCGCCGGGCGGGTAGGGAGAAAAGAAGACCCGGAACTGGGAGAGCTCTCGCAGCATCCGATGGGAGATCGAGACTCAGGAAATCGAACGGGTAAGCCTCGCCAGGCGGGGGGAAAAGATGTGAGGATAGAAGAGAGGGTTCGGACGGTGTTCGGCAGGCGGACAAGACCCGGAGAGACTGATGGCTGGGCCTCGCTGCCCGTTGGACGGAAAGTTAGGGTGGGTGGCCAGACTCTCGCCGACGCTCTACGGGAGCACAATACTCACTGAGTCGAATGGGTAAGCATCGCCAAGCGTGGGACATGAAAAGGTAAGGTTGTCTGGCCGGGAGTGCTCTCGCCGGCGTCCGATGGGAGATCTAGACTCACTGTGTCGGGCAGGTAAAGATGGAAAGGTAAAGTTTGGTCTGGACACTTTGCCGTCATCCAAATGGTGGGCATGCTCACCTGTTTGATGGGTTAACCTCGTTGACGTAGAAGGAAAAGGTAAGGTTGTCCGGCCGGGAGGCTCTCGCGACATCCGACTGGAGATCAATACTCGCGAGTCGGATGGTTAAGCCTCGCCGGTAGGTGGACTGAAAGCTAAGATTGCTTGGCCGACCGGGTATGTAGCGTTCGACGGGGGTTCAATATTGTGGCGCGAGCGGACGGAAAAGGTAAGTTTGTCAAGTCAAGTCACCTTTATTTATATAGCGCTTTTAACAATACAGATTGTGTCAAAGCACTTAACAGTATCAAGTTGGAGGATAGAGTGTCAGTAATGTGTAATAATAAGATTAAACACTCAATTTTCAGTTAAGGGCATTTCATTATTGAATTCGGAGATGTCATTGTCTAGCTCGGTATAGTTTAAATAGTATCTGTGAAATCCAATTGACGATAATCGCTAGAAATTCGGGGAATTTCGGGGACTAATCGGGGAAAGCCGATTAGTCACCAGAAGAGAAGGACGGCAGCTCGCGTAAGTGTTGTAATACTTTTTCGCAGTTCTGTTGTTTAAATTATTTACTTGCTGCTAGGAAGCAATACTTTGTTTCCTACCTATTTCTATTGTGCATTTTCGTTGAGGTTTATATGTTTGATTGCACTTACTGGTAATTAGAACAATTTGCACCTCGGCTAAGAACGAGCCTGTGTGATTGTGCGAAGTGTTTAGTTTCGTATCCAGCAATTAGCAGTCCTTTAATGTTATTGGCTGGGCTGAGCAGAAGCCGGCCTCAGCTGTTTTCACTCTAGTCTCCTAGACTGTATTTATTTGATGTCAGAGCGCTGACGCGGAAGCATCTGCGGAAGCGTTCAGCCGTTGTGCTCAGCCTCCTCGTGTGAAGACCAACGAGTGTAAAGACTGACGACTTTTCCTGCGCGACTTTAACCGAGCAACGACACTGAGCACACACTTAAGTATCATTTCTATCTTCCCTCACACACTCTCCTTCCCTATCCTCTATCCCTCCACCTCTATCATGTGTTTCCAAACCATTCCGGTTCTCTCTCAACCACGCTCTAAAAACACACGCAGACGGCAACGTAATCCTGCTAACCTGCGCCCGATCGCTACATCTTCTACTACACCTCTTTCTTTCTCTGTGGGTCTTTGGAATTGCCAGTCAGCTGTCAACAAAGCTGACTTCATTTCCACTTTTTCCTTACAATCCACACTCAGCATCTTGGGCTTGACTGAGACCTGGATTCGTCCAGAAGACTCAGCTACCCCGGCTGCTCTCTCTCACAATTTCTCTTTCTCTCACACCCCAAGGCAATTTGGCCGGGGTGGGGGCACTGGTCTGCTCATTTCAAACAATTGGAAATACTCATCCCACTCTCCCCTAGGCAATCACAACTCATTTGAATCTCATGCGATTACTGTAACGGCTCCTATAAAACTCCAGATAGCAGTAATCTACCGTCCCCCTGGCCAAATTCTAGCCACCTTCCTAGAGGAGCTGGACGGCCTGCTGTCCTCTTTCATGGAGGATGGCACTCCACTCTTAGTCTTTGGCGATTTCAACATTCACCTAGACAGGCCTTATGCTACAGACTTCCATTCACTCCTAGCTTCATTTGATCTCAAACGCCTTACCACTACTAGCACGCACAAATCAGGCAACCAACTTGATTTAATTTACACACGCAACTGTACTACAGATAACATTCTGGTACAACCACTACATATCTCTGACCATTTCTTCATTACATTTACCTTACATTTTGCTACCCGGGTACCACCAGCTCCCTTACCGGTTACTTTCAGACGTAACCTACGCTCCCTTTCCCCCACCCTTCTTTCCTCTGTAGTATCCTCCTCTCTTCCCTCACCTACCCATTTCACATCTCTGGATGTGAATGCAGCTACTGACACTTTATGCTCTACCTTAACCTCTTGTCTAGACGACATTTGTCCTCTCTCCTCCAGGCCAGCATGGGCTGCCCCTTCTAACCCCTGGTTATCCGATGTTCTTCGTGAGCATCGGACCAAACTCAGAGCGGCAGAGAGAAAATGGCGCAAATCAAACGATCCGTCGCACCTGACTAGGTATCAGTCTTTGCTTTCATCTTTCTCTACTGAAGTCCACACTGCCAAATCCTCACATTTCCACAACAAGATCAACAGCGCTCCAGACATGCGTAATCTCTTCAGAACATTTAATTCTCTCCTCTGTCCCCCTCCACCACCGCCCACCACTTCTATAACAGCTGACGACTTTGCCACTTTTTTCACAGACAAAACTAGAACAATCAGTAACCAGTTCTCACCTCCACACACACAGGACCTCCAACCAACCACATCCACTGCTCAAACTCCCATCTTCTCCTTCTGTCCCCTCACCGAGGCGGAAGTATCCAAACTTCTCCTCTCCAGACATTCTACAACATGTCCTCTTGACCCAATCCCCTCTCACCTTCTCCAAGCAATCTCTCCCACACTCTTACCGGCACTCACACACATTATCAACACATCTCTCCACACTGGCATCTTCCCCACAGCGTTCAAGCAGGCCCGGGTAACCCCACTGCTCAAAAAACCTACATTAAACACTTCTCTTTTAGAAAACTACAGACCTGTCTCTCTCCTTCCATTCGTAGCGAAAACACTCGAACGAGTTGTCTTCAACCAGCTCTCACTGTTTCTTTCACAGTACAACAAACTGGATGCTAAACAGTCAGGTTTCAGGAGTGGCCATTCAACAGAGACTGCGCTACTCTCAGTCACTGAAGCCCTGCGAGTCGCAAAGGCCAATTCCAAATCATCAGTCCTCATTCTGCTGGATCTTTCTGCTGCTTTTGACACTGTCAATCATCAGATCCTCCTGTCCACCCTCTCATCACTGGGCATCACTGGGATTCCACTTCGCTGGTTTGAATCCTATCTCACCGGTAGGTCTTTCAGGGTGGCCTGGGGAGGGGAGGTATCCAAAGCACATCAACTGGTCACTGGGGTTCCTCAGGGATCGGTTCTTGGACCCCTCCTCTTCTCCACATACACTACATCACTGGGACCCATCATACAGGCACATGGCTTCTCCTACCATTGCTACGCCGATGACACACAGCTCTATCTCTCTTTTCAACCAGAGGATCCAACGGTAGCTGCACGGATCTCAGGCTGCCTGGAGGACATCTCGGCATGGATGAAAGAACATCACCTACAGCTCAACCTGGCAAAGACTGAGCTTCTTGTCGTCCCTGCCACTCCGACTCTACAGCATGACTTCTCGATTCAGTTAGGCACATCAATAATTACCCCATCAACTTCGGTCAGAAATCTTGGTGTAATCTTTGATGACCAGCTGACCTTCAAAGAGCACATTGCAAAGACTGCTCGATCTTGCAGGTTTGCGCTACACAACATCAGGAAAATCAGGCCCTTCCTGACAGAGCATGCTGCACAACTTCTTGTCCAGGCCCTTGTCGTTTCTAGGCTGGACTACTGCAATGCTCTTCTGGCTGGTCTTCCATCAAACGCAATCAAACCTCTACAAATGATTCAGAATGCAGCGGCACGACTGGTCTTCAATGAGCCCAAAAGAACCTATGTTACTTACACCTCTCTTCATCTCATTGCACTGGCTACCAATGGCAGCTCGCATCAAGTTCAAGACACTGATGCTTGCATACAGAACGACCACAGGCTCAGCACCCTCCTACTTCCACTCACTATTACGAATCTACATCCCCTCCAGAAGTCTGAGATCTGCTAGTGAGCGACGCCTTGTGGTACCATCACAGAGAGGCTCAAAATCACTCTCCAGAACATTCTCATTCACCGTTCCTGGATGGTGGAATAATCTTCCCACCCCTATCCGGAATGCTGGATCCCTGTCAATCTTCAAGCAACAACTGAAAACTCATCTCTTTCGGCACTACTTGACTTCATCCTAAACTTGTTCTTAAAAAAAAAAAAAAAAAAAACTTTCCCTTTATCTTTCTCTCCTTCCCTTGCTAGCTCGTACTTATTTGAACAATGACTGAGACTTGGTGTTACGAGCACTTCCTCTGTCTGATTGCCTCTTCAAGATGAATCGCTTTATGTATTCCCTAATTGTAAGTCGCTTTGGATAAAAGCGTCTGCCAAATGACTAAATGTAAATGTAAATGTAAAATTAAGTGTCCCTAACTGAGCAAGCTAAAGGCGACAGCGGCAAGGAACCAAAACTCCCTCTGTGACAGAATGGAGAAAAAAAAAACCTTGGGAGAAACCAGGCTCAGTCGGGGGGCCAGTTCTCCTCTGGCCAGGATATTATTGTTTATTTATTTATTGTTTACTTATTGTTAAAATTAAAATTTTAAATGTATATATTCTATTTTTATATTGTTGCAATTTCCAACAATAATAGTATTATGTAGTTAGGTATTTTATTATTATATTTTTAGTTTTATTGTATTTAATCGAGGTCTTCACTGGGGATATGTCTTTGGGGCTCATTGCTGACGATCAGGGCCGCAGACATCATCTCCCGGCACCGAGTTTGTCTGGCTGGGAGGCTCTCGCCGACGTCCGACGGGAGATCAAGGCTCACTGTGTCGGACGGGGAAGCCTCGCCGAGCGTGGGACTTGAAAAGGTAAGGTTGTCTGGCCGGGAGTGCTCTCGCCGGCATCCGCCAGGAGATCAGGGCTCACTGAGTCAAACAGGTGAAGACGGAAAAGGTAAAGTTGTGTGGTCGGGAGGCTTCGCCGACATCCGTCTGGAGACAGACACTCACAGCATGCATGGGTAAGTCTCGCCGGCCGTAGGATGGAAAAGGTACGTTTGTCTGGCTGGGAGGCTCTCGCCGATGTCCGACGGGAGCTCAATACTCGCTGTGTCGGTCGGGTAAGCCTCGCCCGCGAGGGACTTGAAAAGGTAAGGTTGTCTGGCCGGGAGTACTCTCGCCGGCGTCCGTCGGGAGATCGATACTCTCTGTGTCGGACAGGTGAAGACGGAAAGGTAAAGTTGTGTGGTCGGAAGGCTCTCGCCGTCATCTGACTGGAGATGGATACTCGCAGCCTCGATAGGTAAGACTCTCCGGCCGCAGAATAGAAAAGGTAAGTTGTCTGGCTGGGAGGCTCTAGCTGACGTCCGACAGAATATGAAGACTCACGGTGTCAGATGGGTGAGCCTCGCCAAGCGTGGAACTTGAAAAGGTCAGTTTTAAATAGCTGGAAGGCTCACACCAGTTTTTTTTTTTTTTTCAATGAGAGTCTGGTGGGCTGTTTTAATGTGGAACTGGTCCGTTCTGATGTAGCTTTGGAAGGCTTCTGAAGACCATCTTCCTAGGGTTTGGATCTGATGTTCTGAGTATGGTAGAACAATCACTTCTACCACAAAAGACTGCTTTGTAAGTAATCTTCCTGATTTATCTCAATTCCTCAGCATATCCAACAGCGCAGAAAAACTTGATGATGTAACAGAAACTATGCACTCTCTCTTTTCTAGCACTTTAGATACAGTTGCTCCTTTACGCTTAAGGAAGATCAAAGAAAACAGTCTGACTCCGTGGTATAATGAGCACACTCGCACCCTAAAGAGAGCAGCCCGGAAAATGGAGCGCAGCTGGAGGAAAACAAAACTAGAGGTTTTTCGTATAGCTTGGCGGGAAAGTACCCTATCCTACAGAAAAGCATTAAAAACTGCTAGATCTGATTACTTTTAGTCTCTTCTAGAAGAAAGCAAACATAACTCCCGGTATTTATTCAATACAGTCACTAAATTAATGAAAAATAAAGCATCAACAGGTGTTGGCATTTCCCAAGAGCACAGCAGTAATGATTTTATGAACTACTTTACTTCCAAGATCGATACTATCAGAGATAAAATTGTAACCATGCAGCCGTCAGCTACAGTATCACATCAGATAGTGCACTATAGATCCCCTGAGGAACAATTCCACTCATTCTCTACTATAGGAGAGGAAGAATTGTATAAACTTGTTAAATCATCTAAACAAACAACATGTATGTTAGACCCTATTCCATCTAAACTATTAAAAGAGCTGCTTCCAGAAGTCATATATCCTCTTTTGGCTATTATTAATTCATCATTGTCATTAGGATATGTCCTCAAAACCTTCAAATTGGCTGTTATTAAGCCTCTCTTTAAAAAACCACAACTTGACCCCAAAGATCTAGTTAATTACAGACCGATCTCAAATCTCCCTTTTCTGTCAAAAATACTAGAAAATGTAGTATCCTCACAATTATATTCCTTCTTAGAGAAAAATGGTTAGAAAAATTTAGACCATATCATAGTACTGAGACTGCTCTCATTAGAGTTACAAATGATCTGCTTCTATCATCTGATCGTGGTTGTATCTCTTTATTAGTTCTACTGGATCTTAGCGCTGCGTTCGACACTATCGACCACAACATTCTTTTAAATAGACTAGAACACTTTGTTGGCATTAGTGGAAGTGCCTTAGCATGGTTCAAATTGTACTAATCTGACCGCCATCAGTTCGTAGCAGTGAATGAAGAGGTATCATATCGATCACAAGTGCAGTATGGAGATACCTTTAAGAATTTACCCTTGGGAGATATTATCAGGAGACATAGTGTTAGCTTTCACTGTTATGCTGATGATACTCAGCTCTATATTTCTTCACGGCCCGGTGAAGCACACCAAATTGAGAAACTAACGGAATGCATAGTCGATATAAAAAAACTGGATGACGAGTAACTTCTTACTGCTAAATTCTGAAAAAAACAGAGGTGTTAATTATCGGACCTAAAAACCCCACATGTAATAACCTAGAACACTATCTAACACTTGACGGCTGCTCTGTCAATTCTTCTTCTTCATCAGTTAGGAACCTAGGTGTGCTGTTTGATAGCAATCTTTCATTTGAAAGCCATGTTTCTAGCATCTGTAAAACTGCGTTCTTCCATCTCAAAAACATATCTAAATTGTGACCTATGCTCTCAACGTCAAATGCAGAAATGCTAATTCATGCGTTTATGACCTCAAGGTTAGACTATTGTAATGCTTTACTGGGTGGTTGTTCTGCACGCTTGATCAATAAACTACAGTTGGTCTAAAATGCAGCAGCTAGTGTCCTTACTAGAACCAGGAAATATGACCATATTAGCCCGGTTCTGTCAACACTGCACTGGCTCCCTATCAAACATCGTATAGATTTTAAAATCTTGTTAATTACTTATAAAGCCCTGAATGGCTTAGCTGATCAGTACTTAAGCAACCTCCTATCACATTATAGTCCTCCACGTCTGCTGCGTTCTCAAAACTCTGGCCGTTTGATAATACCTAGAATATCAAAATCGACTGCGGGCGGCAGATCCTTTTCCTATTTAGCACCCAAACTCTGGAACAATCTACCTAACACTGTTCGGGAGGCAGACACACTCTGTCAGTTTAAATCTGGATTAAAGACACATTTATTTAACCTGGCTTACACATAACACACTACTACACTTCTATTATTCAAATCCGTTAAAGGATTGTTAGGCTGCATTAATTAGATCAACCGGAACCGGGAACACTCCCCATAACACACAATGTACTCGTTACATCGTAAGAAGAATGGCATCTACGCTAATATTTGTCTGTTTCTTTCTTATTCTGTTTCTCAGTCCGTGTCCGGATCAGATGGTGGATCGGTGCCGGGAGATGATATCTGCGGCCCTGATCGTCAGCGATGAGCCCCAGAGACATATCCCCAGTGAAGACCTCAATTAAAATACAATAAAACTAAAAATAAAACAAAATAACAAAAAATAGAATAAAATACCTAACTACATAATACTATTATTGTTAGAAATCGCAACAATATAAAAATAGAAATATAATACATTTATACATTTAAAATTTTAATTAAAACAATAAGTAAACAATAAATAAACAATAATATCCTGGCCAGAGGAGAACTGGCCCCCTGACTGAGCCTGGTTTCTCCCAAGGTTTTTTTCTCCATTCTGTCACAGAGGGAGTTTTGGTTCCTTGCCACTGTCGCCTCTGGCATGCTCAGTTGGGGACACTTAATTTCTAGCGATTATCGTCAATTTGATTTCACAGATACTATTTAAACTAAACTGAGCTAGACAATGACATCTCCGAATTCAATAATGAAATGCCCTTAACTGAAAATTGAGTGTTTAATCTTATTATTATACATTACTGACACTCTATCCTCCAATTTGATACTGTTAAGTGCTTTGACACAATCTGTATTGTTAAAAGCGTTATATAAATAAAGGTGACTTGACTTGACGCACCATATCTGCATTGTCAATAAACCCTTCTGTTTACCTGCATTCCTCGAGTCTCTGGCTTGAATGTGACAAGTAGAAGTATGTCAGCTGTATTTATATCCTTGTATTGATTAACTTGATTGCGTACCACTTGTGTCTAATTAGGCTAAGTATCTGACGTGCTCCTCCCGAACTTTGTTAATAAAACATCATATATTTATATTTACAACTTACTCAGAAATGCAATAATTATACTTTTCTGTTATTTAACCTAATATTTATTTTATATTATATGATGTTGTAGTGTTAAACCTATTTAATATAAAATAAAATGAAATTTAAATGCTTTGATATTGTGCTCTTATACGCCTATCTATCTAAATTCAAATATTTTTCTATTTACACCTACATGTCAATGTATCAGGATCAGTTCCTGCATTGCCTACCAATACAATAATTAAAGGTAGATACAGGTGGTATTTATGAGTGATTTGTCATATTTACCTCTGTAAGGGAGATCATTTTACATTATATTCTGTCAATTATATATATTTTTTAATTAAAATATTAATGAAATATACAGTAAGTTGCATGTATTATATCAGCAATATGTGCTCTGATGTGTTATTATTTGAGCAGATCTGATGTGGATTTTCTAGGAGCCTCATTCTACCCTAGGTCCTATCTCTTATTTTTCTGAGGTAAGTGGTGTTGAGAGTTGTCTGATCTTTAGGTAATTTGATGAGGCCTCCATGTTTTGTTTTATCAGCTCTTAACTGCTGTCTCTTATTCTCTTATCATTAGACATTCTGTCTTTTTTTTTTTTTAGGGAAGCAGAGAGATGACAGAAATTGATAGGGGAGAAGAAGGATGAACAGGACTTGGAAATGCTGAGAGCCAGATTCAAACACATTTCCCATATAAGCACCATAGCTCCAACAATGAAGATCATGTTTTGTTTTATGTGTGTTACTTACGTGCCTTTTATTCTTTGGATCTGTGGCGATGAATGACATCAGCACATGATGCTGAGAATCTTTTGAGATCTTATCTCAAAAGTTTTCATGCAGTCTGCTTCATATTTTCCTGTAGGAAGTATATTTCTCATCCTGGATTAACAGCTGTGACATTCATTTATTGATTACATATGTAGACATGGTGAGGCTTTCCATCTTCCAATTTACAGCACAACTGCCAGTGGTAGAGCACCAGTAAAGTCTGAAAGATGAGGGCCAAACAGGCAGGTTTTATGAGAACTGGAATGATGAATTAGAACACACAGATTTGCAAGATTAATTTGATTCTCTTTCATCTCAGATGCTCGATTATGTTATGAGAGCCCGGCTTTCCCCAAAAATTTCTGAGCATGCAACTGTACCCCAACGGAAAGTAAAATAAACAGTTGCACACAGAGTACTGTATCATTATCACAACAAAGACTGGAGGAGGGAGCTTCTGAAATCTGAGGATAGAAACATCTGGAGTGCGTTAATCAACCGGTGAATGACGGATGAGTTTTATTCTGCCTGGCGACAGATACGAGGCGGGCCTCCTAGTCGATTGTGATGCATGATAATGACATCATCTGACTAAAGTGGGCCATAATAGGCCCTCCAAACACATGTCAGCAAAGGAGGTTTGTGCCATGTTACGCTGAGCTCACTGATGTGGTGAAACAGGTTCCTGTTTTAATTCCCATGCAATCGTTCAGCTTGTTGTAAACCGCTTTGGGTTATAAAGAGCATCTTTGTAGAGGATCAGTAGATGATCCTATGGAATGCTTCCAAACAGTTCCTGTCCCATGGAATTATTTTAAACAGCCTTGTATTTTACAGACACTATGAAATCAAAACGGTAATCAAAATTGTGTTTTGAGGTCATCTATTGCTAGTGCACTCCATAAAGTAGAACATTTTTTGCAATTTTTTCTTCATGGAAGGAAGACTAAAAATAGTGATGACATCCTGCACTACACAGATATTTGATGCTCTCTAGAATGAGAATGCCCCTCCCCAGTATAGTAACACCTGCAACCAACTAACAAGTAGCAAATCATACTTCATAACAGTGTCATAGCTAAAGCCTATTGGCTATATTAAAAAAGGCTGATTTGTCCCACCAAACGTGTGGCATGTCTGCATTACATTCTTACTACATACATCTATACTATATAGAACATAGCTTTTTAGTGGTTGCAAAGTAATTACTTATTCAAAAGATACCCACTCAGAGTAAGCAGTTTTCAGATGCAGCTCATCTATTTAAAGAACCAGGAAATGGCTCCATCTCAGAACAGTTCACACAGTTGTGTTTAAATATGCGAGACACAGAAGAGTGGAGAAGAAAAAATATAGTTTAAAGATGGCATTAGTGGAAACATTAAAAAAAAAGAACTTCTTTTAACTTGAGTGCCACATTTTAGATTGCCACTGCAAAAGACGTGAGCACAACAGTCAAACACATTTATCTAACGCATGTTTACACAGAAAAACAATGGAAAACAGTGCATTCGGTGTGAGCGTCTATCATGCTCAGCATAGGGCAATGTTTAACAGCATGCACTGTGCCTTGTCAATTGAATTTGAGCACTATGTATGTTATTTGGGGTCTGGTTTGTGTTGTGTGCTTCACAGTACTCATGTAGTACCTGCAGGCTCCCTCAGGCCTTAAGGGTGTCGACCCCTCCTTTGCACCAGTGATGGGTGGCGTGCTGCCTGCCACTTGCTGGTGGGCCAGCTGTAATTTATGTGATCCCCTGTAATTTCCTGCTACTTTCTGAAGTGGTAGCGGGGTGGAGTCAGCGGAGGAGGTTGAAGGACCCTTCCCTGTTTGACCCTTCCCTCTCTACTTCACGCATCACCCTGAAGGAAATAATTACATGGGAAATAGAGAGAAAGAAATGAAAGGAAGAAAGGGAGTAATAGAGCAGCAAGGGCCATAAACAGCTCCTGTCCTGACTGCCTATACTGTGGAGGGAGTGCTCATTAAAGAGGTCAAAGGTCAGGACAGCGATTCCCTTGTGAATTGGAAAGTGTGTATTAATATTCAGACAAAATGCATGTTCTGATATCGGGCAAAATAGGCAATAGACATAATATAGTCCAAAACAAAAATAGTGCACAATCAGCAAAGTATTTCAATAAAATAAAATAGTTAAAAATAATAAAAATAATGATGGTTCTGGACTTGACTTCAAAGATAAGAAAATTAATTGTTACCTAAAAATTCTGAATGAAAGCATTCCAGAAATCACAAATATGCACAAATCTAATTCACACATACACAAAGTAAATCGACTAAAGAAGTAGGATTTAGATGCAAAAACTACATCAGTTTGAACTAATCTTTGCTCAAAAGGTTGATAAAAATGAAAGATTATGATGTTTACTTGAAATGTATACATAAACTTAGTTGTTTAAACTGTGAATATGCTAAAAGAACAATCATCCAATGGAATTTTGAAATTTATTCTTTCATAACATGCACATTTGATGGAGGTGGCAGAAAGGAATTCACTGTGAACTAATCAAGTGTGATTACAACTGAGCCATGTGTCTGACTTAGGTGTTGTACTGTATATACAAACAACCTCTGCCATCAAGCCCTCATAAATTGCTAATGTATTCTTAATGTATTCTTAATCAGCAGTCTAACCACGCTTTGATTTCATTTCATATTATGAACAATTATTAGCAGCTAAAAGTGGTCTGATCAGTATGGGGACGTACTTGAAAACAATACATTTTAAAACATGCAGATTGCTCTTTTTTTGTGATGTATTTTAACTTTGAAGCTGACTACGTTGTTGCTCTTTTTTGTGAATACAAAAATCAATCAACTTCTTTATATTTGCAGCCAGACAAACAGGTTTCTATTGAAGGATAAGTAGAGATTTTTTTACTTTTTAAGGTAATATATAAATATAATCATTGCAACAACAACAAAACACTATGAATTAAACTAAATCTTCCTTTTAAAAGTTTGGAGTAAATAATTTAATACTTTTATTCATCGAGGATGATCAAAATCATTCATCGCCATGATCCAAGATGGCGCTGCTACGTTCGGCTGCCGTCCGGGCCGCTCCGCTAAGACTATGCTTTTATTTACTTTTTTACTTACTTTTGATTTCTATTTTTACACACATAACATCGGCACTGATCACCTATGACAAAAGTGCACTCTTGGACATTGGAAACCGCTTCACTAACCTGGTTCAGGACACTTTATCACCGAATCCATCGTGGCCTCTTGAGATTCTTCGGAACGCGGAGAACAAAGGACACAGGAGACGGAACAAAAAACACCGTGGAAAAAGCGCTGGGATTCGGAACAGATTGAGGAAAAGGGCTCACAGTCCTCCTTTACCGAGCCTTTTGCTCGCTAATGTCCAATCCTTGGATAATAAGATGGACGATCTTAGAGCCAGGATAAGTTTCCAACGAGACATAAGGGACTGTAACATCATCTGTTTGACTGAAACATGGCTCACTCCCTCGGTTCCGGACACTGACTGTATACGCCGTCTGACAACTTATTTCTTTTATTTTACGGATGGACAGAACAGCGGAGGCTGGTAAATCCAAGGGTGGTGGTGTGTGTTTCATGACTAACAAGAAATGGTGTGACCCCAGGAATATCTCCTCTCTGTCGCGATCCTGCTCGCCTCATCTGGAACATCTATCCATCATTTGCCGCCCATTCTATTTACCCCGCGAGTTCTCCGCGGTCATCGCTACTGCCGTTTACATCCCTCCACAGGCAGACACGAGCTTGGCTTTGTCTAAACTTCACGATGTGATCAGCGGCTACATTAACCAACATCCTGACGCTGCCTTTATCATCGCGGGGGATTTTAACAAAGCCAACCTCAGGCAGGTCATGCCGAACTTTCACCAGCATCCTGTCCAACTAATCCTGTCCAAGTAGAGGACTGGATCAACTGCTACTCTCAGTTTAAGAACGCCTACAAGGCCCGCTCTCTACCTGCTTTTGGTAAGTCTGACCACGCCGCCATCTTCCTCACACCGGAATACAAACAAAGGCTCGCAAAGGAACCCCCGGTGAAGAGGGAAGTGACGCGTTGGTCCTCCCACTCTGAAGCTATGCTGCAGGCGGCTCTTGATGACGTCGACTGGGACATGTTCAGGGCGAGCTCATCTGACGTCAGCGAGTTCACGGAGGTAGCAGTGAGCTTTGTAAACACACTTACCGAACAAGCTACAGAAACAATAACTGTAAGGACTTTCCCTAATCAGAAACCGTGGGTGGACAGATCAGTCCGTGATGCGGTTAACAAACGCACTGCCGCATACAACGAGGCTCTTTTGTCTGGGAATATGCGCGAATATAAAGCTTCGTGTTATGCTCTCAGACGAGCTGTAAGTGCCGCCAAACATCGCTACAAAGAGAGAATTGAGTCTCATTTCCAGCTCAATGACTCTCGACGCATGTGGCAGGGACTAAGGACCATCTGTGCCTTTGGAAACAAATCCTCCGCGGAGGTGAGAGCAGATCCGTCGCTGGCCGAGGAATTAAACACATTCTGCGGCCGCTTTGAAAGCAACGGAGGCATCGCGGCTCTGCCGAGCAGTGCGTCAGGAAGCAGCAGGCAGAGAAGCGAGAATCATGTGATCACCGTGACGGAGGACGAGGTTCGGAGGGCACTAAAGGGAGTGAACATCAGGAAAGCGGCTGGACCTGACGGGATCACAGGCCGGGTTCTGAGATCATGCGCTGATCAGCTTGCTGTGTTCACTTCTATCTTCAATGAGTCCCTTGCTACCTCTGTAGTTCCCACCTCCTTTAAAAAATCCATCATCATCCCTGTGCCTAAGAACAGTAAACCCTCTTGCCTGAATGACTATCGTCCAGTGGCCCTCACATCTATAGTCATGAAGGTTTTTGAGAGACTTGTTAAGAGCCACATTAGCACCTCCGTCCCTGTTACTTTGGACCCTCTTCAGTTTGTCTATCGCTCCAATAGATCAACTGATGATGCCATCTCACACATACTCCACTCCTCCCTCACACACATTGACAGCAGCAATGGGAACTATGCAAGACTGCTATTCATAGACTATAGCTCAGCTTTTAACACCATAGTCCCCACCAAGCTGACTAATAAACTCACAGGCCTCGGCCTAAACACCTCACTCTGCGACTGGATTCAAGATTTCCTCACCGGCAGACCTCAAGTGGTGAAGGTAGGCCAGTACACCTCAAACTCCATCACCCTGAACGTAGGAGCCCCACAGGGTTGTGTCCTGAGTCCCCTGCTCTACTCTCTCTACACACATGACTGTGTGTCCTCTCACAGATCCACATCTATTATCAAATTTGCTGATGATACTGTGGTTCTGGGCCTCATTTCCAACAATGATGAGACCGCATACTTGGATGAGGTGGAGAGACTAACATCATGGTGCCAGGACAACTGTCTCTCTCTGAACGTGAGCAAAACCAAAGAGCTGATTGTGGACTTCAGAAAGAGACACCTGCTGCCCTACACTCCTCTTGTGATCAGCGGGACCCCTGTGGAGAGAGTAAGCAGCTTCAAGTACCTCGGCGTAAACATCTCCGAGGACCTGACTTGGACTGCACACATCCAAACACAGGTCAAGAAAGCCAGGCAAAGACTGTACCATCTGCGACAGCTGAGAAAATTCAGGGTCTCACCAACAATCCTGAAAACTTTCTATGCAGGGACCATAGAAAGTGTTTTGTCTTCAGTGCATCTCAGTGTGGTATGGAAACAGCTCCAGCCAAGACTGCAAAGCCTTTGCAGAGAGTTGTGCGCTTGCTGAGCGTATCTCTGGGTCGGCTCTCCCCTCTCTGCAGGACATCTACATCAAACGATGCAGAGGCAGAGCTGACAAAATCATCAAAGATTCAAATCACCCTGGTAACTGTCTTTTCACTAGGCTGCCATCTGGTAAGCGCTTCCGCTGCCTGATGGCAAAAACAGAGAGACTCAGGAGGAGTTTCTTCCCCACGGCCATCAGGCTCCTGAACTCAAAGTCAGCCTCTTAAAAACATCATCTGACTTACTTCAAATCACTAATCACACACTCATTATTACTCTCTACCTCATAACTAGACTCATAACTGTCATTTGCTCATTTGCACACTTGCACACTTGCACACTACACGTTCTGTATCTTGTAAATCGTATCTTATTTTTATATTTATTTTATTTTTTGTGATTGGCTGCTTCATGTCAACCATGTAAATATAACCTGTTGCACATTCCTCTCTGTACAGTCATGCTTATATTAATATTTAATTCTACAGCTTACTGTCATGCACATTCTTTTACATTTTATATTTTATTCTTTATATCTTATTTTTCATTCTTCTTATCTTATGTTTACTTCCCTTGTGTTGTTTTTTCAATATTTGCACTGTCCATGGAGCGGACCCGACTCTCATTTCACTGCTGGTTATACAGTCTCTGTATAGTCGTGTATGTGACAAATAAAACTTGAAACTTGAAACTTGAAACTTGAACTTGAAAAGAGAGAGTAAGGACATTTATAATGTTACAATCTTTTTTTTTTTTTTTCAAATAAATCTACTTTTTTTGAATGATATCCTATATATATATATATATATATATATATATATATATTATGGTTTCCACAAAAATATTAAACAGTACAACTGTTTCAACATTATGAATAATATAAAATGTTTCTTGAGCATCTGATCAACATATTAAAATAATTTCTGAAGCATGTGAGACTGAGACTGGAGTAATGACTCCTGAAAATTCAGCTTTGCCTTCAGTTTGCCATTAATTACATTTTAAAATATACGAAAGTAGAAACAGTTATTTTAAATTATATATATATTTTTTTTAACTACTCACATTAATTAATTGTGTTTTTTTGTTATTTATAGTTTTTTTATTTCTATGTTGAATTTGTGAAAAGGAGTTCAGTTAGGAGGTAAAACACACAGCTTCAATGAGAAGTTCTAGAAGCTCATAAGTCATGTACAGTTCTAAGATCTGAAGAGACATATGTGAAATCATACAGGAAAGAAGCCAGTCAGTTGCGTTTGTGGCAAAACCTTTTACAGTGTTTGATATCATATTTTACGAGTTGCCAATTCGTATGAATTTGTATGAATGACCTACACCTAACCCCGCCCCTAAACTATGGTATTAGATCTATGCCACAATTCTGTGTGCGAAAGATCATATTTTGAGCGTGCAAAAGTGCATTTTGCACTGGCTCGATCTGAGTTTTGTGGAGAAAATGTTTCTCTAGCAAAGAAGAAAGTATTTTGAGTGCACTAAAATCAATTTTGCATTTAAAATAAGTTTATGAATGTGTGCAGACCTTCTCTTTGGCACTTGCAACATTTCACTAACTTGCTCACCTGATGCCCGCCCTCAGTGCTTTCTAAATGCCGAAGGCTCGCTTGCTCAACACAACCCAGCGTTACAATATGCCATAATTCCAGCCAATCAGAGACGAGGCTGCTAAATTCTGATTGGCTGCCTTGACAACCAATCACAACATTCCTTGCATTACTGATGACAGCGGAAGAGGAAAAATACAGTACATGCATAATTATAGAGTGGGGGAACTATGACGTCACTTTGTATGCGGATCGGCTGTTAGCATGAAACTGGTTCCCTCGACAAAAAGCCAATAGGATTTTTCCATAGGCTTTTGGATTATCGCTAAAAGCTGATACTAAAATGTGCGACCTATTTGAATTCTATTAAGAAACTGCCACTTTAAAATGCTATGGATAAAGTTGAACATTATCTTAAAAAGGCAAAAAAACTGAAAAGACTGATAATTTTGCACCAGCACTAACTAAGTCTTTTTAAACTACTCATTACCACCTTTACAATAATTTATCACGTTTTATTGTAGGCTCATTTATTGTGGTACATTTTGTCTAACTTCTTGTAAAATGTATAATAGATAATCTGTTAAGAGAATAGATTTTTCTATTCTTTTTAGATTTATATTACAACTGTGGCATGTTGTAGCTATTATTTCTAAATGTGCAGGCTGTTGTTTTTCATAACAAATGCTATATAGCAGGGGCGGACTGGGACAAAATTTCAGGCCGGGAAATCTCACACTCATCCAGGCCATCCCATACACCCACAACAAATTCTGAAACATGGACAACCCTATTAGCCTATTTGTATGACCATCACATAAAACGGTCTAAGTCTTTAGTCGGGGCCTTGGAAAATTATTAAAGGTTCTCTTTTTAACTGCAGCTTCACTTCCCTTTTCCTTTTCTTCATTTTCTCCAATATCTCTGTCACTCCCTTTTTTCTTGTATCTGTCACTTCTTTACCAGCAGGTCTACTGTTATTAATAGAACGGTGTTCACCTTGTTGCAAAACAACCACCTCATTGCAATTTGTTTGCACATAATGTTATTTCTCTTAAAATTACTTAAATACCCAATATTTAACAAACTTATAATTCATACAAATATATTAAAGCAAATTTTCTAAAGTGCCTAAATGCCAAAATTAGTACATTGAAAATCCTAATACTGAACAAACTATTGTATTTTTGGGCTGACTGATATTCTTGTGATGCTGTTTGCTCTAGCTCCCTCCCTTTCTATACAATAAATCCATGTGAATATCTGCCTGCTAAATTTATTAATGTAACTTTCCAATCGATAATGATGTCCTTTAATTAGCACAGTATTCTGACTGATGATAATAATGGGGTGCTACTGACAGCCTAACAGGTGCTAGCAGTTTAATACTCAACTAGGTTAATAAAGACAAAACTACAGTAGCGTATTACAGATGAAACTGACCTGCACTTGAAGCCCTGAACAGGTTAGTAATTTCGCTACATTTAACTGTTTCTTCTGGCTGTTTCCTCTCCTTCCTCGAGTCCCGCGCATCGACTCTGTTCAAAACCATTTGACGGAGGCAAGGAACAGGTGTGAAGCGTGGCGTTGCCAGTCAAGACTAACCGATTTATGATTTATTATCGATTTATTAGGGAATGCCACAATCGGAAATGATCACTTTGGCACATTGGGAAGGCAAAAAAATAAAAATAAAATAATAATAATAAAAAAACACAGGGCAGTGGGCCAAATCAGCTGCCAGGCCACCGGGAACCGTCCAGGTGCTCCCAATGGCCAATCCGCGCCTGCTATATAGATTAATTTAAAAAAGCCATTATTGGTCTGGTAATGATTGTGTAATCATTACTGATTAATACAGTAGGCCTACATGCTTCAGTTAAAAACTATGGTACACTTTCATAAGAGCAAGTACAAGTCAGAATCGGGAGCCATGTGTAAAATGGGTTCTAATCAGGGGCTTCATACACTCATTATTTTTGAGGGGGCACGAGTGTGTGTGTGTGTGTGTGTGTGTGTGTGTGGGGGGGGTCGTCATTTGACACACAGCAGCCACAATAGCACTTATGTTTTATTTATTTTTTCCTTTTTATTCGAAACGTTCCCAAATGCATTATATCATGACATATCTTGATTCTCACCTTTATAGATTATGTTGATCTATAGTGTGCGATGGTCAAACCTAATAATGTAATAATCTATTAACTATGCATAAAAACCTCTCTGTTTATGGGTGTCATGCCATAACATATTTTTAATATGACTGACTTTATATTTAATGTGAATTTAACATTGAAAGTTAATGTGAATAAAAACATTGCAAGTTAGGCTACTAATCATAACACTTTCATTGTACAGAAAGAGAGCAAAGAACATTTACATTATCAAAGAACATTTTCACTGACAGTCTAGTTCTAACACTCTCAAAAACTCCCATTAAAATCACTGAAGCTGTTTACACTATGAAATTAATATCTTACAGATTCGTACACACATTTGCACATTTGTTGTTTCTGATGAGAGAATTCGCTAGAAAGCGGTATTTAGTCAGCGAGCAAGTGAAGAAAACACCGGCATTTTAGCGATTACTCATCTGAACACCTCTGATTGGTCATTGCATTCATAAGCTCAACAGAATCGTGTGTGATTGGTTATAATTCAGCGCTGTTCAAACGTGTATGTATCTGGCTCAGCGCCAGCCAGCCCAAAGCAGATTTGAATTTAGCAGCTGATGATATGATGCACTGAACGATCTAATCACGCAGGTGTGATTGTATTAAATATAGAAAAAAATAATCGGCTATTTTTTGTCTTTTGGAAGCTGCATTCAAAATCCACGTGGCTCAAAAATCTGAGGGGGCACGTGCCCCCTCACTTTGAATGGGCATGACGCCTCTGGTTCTAATGATGAGTGATGGAAAAACCTGGCCTTCACATATTCCAAGAGATGGCATCGAATAAATCATTAAGAGCCTGAAGAACTGTTGGAGTAAGAAATAAACAATATCAATAGAAGAAAATGTTAAGCTAGTAGGGCTGGGTATTGTTCAAAAATGTTCAATATCGATATACCGATACCTTGAATTCGATACCGGTTCCTGAACGATACTTTTTCAATACCAATTTTATGAAATCAGTTTTAACAAAGTCAAAATCAAAGTCAGCTTTATTGTCAATTCTACCACATGTACCGTACATACATACAGAGAATTGAAATTGCATTACTCTCTTACTCCCTGGTGCATACAGATAACACTAAACACTAACAGTAGAACGCACAAATATACAAATAAGGACATGTAGGAAAAAATAAAAATAAAAATAATAATAATAATAAAAAAAATAGATAAAGTGGCATAAGGCACATGGTAAATAGCGCAAACCAGTGAAATACACAGACAGTGCAGAATATGAATGGTGTAGTGCAAAGAGCTTATTAAGTCTGTTCTATTAAAGTGACAAAAAGAGAGCAGTCTTTATTCAGACTGTCAGAAGAGGTAGTTGAATGTGGTCAGTCCAATGCTGTACAAAGTGACTGGTGCTTGTCACAGTGTGTGTGTGTGTGTGTGTGTGTGTGTGGTGTGCGGGGGGGGGGGGGGTCAGAGTTCAGTGGTGCGTGGTGTAAGAGAGGGGGGGGGGGGGGCAAGGACGGGAGAGAGTTCAGCTTCCTGACAGCCTGGTGAATGAAGCTGTCCTTCAGTCTGTTGGTCCTGGCCTGGAGACTCCGCAGTCTCCTCCCTGATGGAAGCAGACTGAAGAAGCTGTGTGTCGGGTCTGTGTATCACCTGCAATGTAGAGGGCTTTGCGGGTGAGACGGGTGCTGTAGATGTCCTGGAGGGAGGGGAGAGAGACACCAACGATCTTCTCAGCTGCTCTCACTATCCGTTGAAGGGACTTGCGGCAGGACGCGTTGCAGGCGCCATACCACACAGTGATGCAGCTAGTCAGAATGCTCTCGATGGTGCCTCTGTAGAAGGTGCACATGATGGGGGCCGGGGCTCTGGCTCTTCTAAGTTTGCGGAGGAAGTAGAGACGCTGTTGTGCTTTCTTGACTAGTGCTGCAGTGTTGTTGGTCCAGGAGAGGTCCTCTGTGATGTGTACACCCAGGAACTTGGTGCTGCTCACTCTCTCCACGGTCGCACCATTGATGATCAGAGGAGCATGCTTAGTGTGCACTCTCCTGAAGTCAACAACAATCTCCTTCGTCTTCTCCACATTCAGAGAGAGATTGTTGTCACTGCACCACCCGCCCAGGCGGCTCACCTCGCTCCTGTAGTTTGTCTCATCTCTGTTGCTGATGAGACCCACCACAGTCGTGTCATCCGCAAATTTAATGAAGAGGTTGGAGTTGTGTGACGGTGTGCAGTCGTGGGTCAGCAGAGTGAAGAGGAGGGGGCTCAGCACACATCCTTGGGGGGCCCCTGTGTTCAGTGTGATGGTGCTGGATGTGTTACTGCCGACCCATACTGCCTGAGGTCTCCCGGTCAGAAAGTCCAACAGCCAGTTGCACAGCGATGTATTGAGCCCCAGATGGACCAGTTTACGAATGAGCTGTTGAGGGATGATTGTGTTGAATGCTGAACTGAAGTCTATGAACAGCAATCTGACATACGTGTCCGTTTTGTCCAGATGTGTGAGGGCTGGGTGGAGGGCAGTGGCGATGGCATCATCGGTCGAGCGATTGGACCTATATGCAAACTGGAAGGGGTCCAGGGAGGGGGGGAGGACAGACTTGATGTGTTGCATGACTAACCGTTCAAAGCACTTCATGAGAATAGGAGTGAGTGCTACTGGACGGTAGTCATTGAAGCAGGATGGAGATGACTTCTTCGGGACTGGAATGATGGTGGTAGCTTTGAAGCATGTGGGGACAACAGCCTGACTTAGTGAGATGTTGAAAATGTCTGTGAAGACATCAGTGAGTTCCACTGCACAGTCTCTCAGTACACGCCCAGGAATGTTGTCAGGACCCGGAGCTTTTCGTGCATTGATCCTGCTGAGGGATCTCCTCATGCTGTCAGACATCACCTGGTCGCCGGGAGGAGGTGTAGTCTTCTGTGCAGTGGTGCCGTTTTGTGCCTCAAAGCGAGCAAAGAAGGCATTCAGCTCGTTCAGCAGGGGGATGGTGCTGTCACAGGTCTGTGGTGGGGGCTTGTAGTCCGTAATGGTCTGAATCCCCTGCCACAGGCTCCGAGTGTCTCTGCTGTCGCTGAAACGATGGGCTATCCTCCTGGAGTACTGACTCTTGGCCTCTCTGATGCCGCGGGATAGGTTGGCCCTAGCTGTCTTCAGGCCCTCCTCATCACCAGCTCTAAAGGCAGCGTTCCGAGCCTTCAGAAGTCTGTAGACCTCCCCTGTCAGCCACGGCTTCTGGTTGGCCCGGACAGTGATAGACTTTGTGACCGTTACATCATCAATACACTTGGTGATGTAGGCAGTGACAGTCTCTGAGTACTCTTGGAGGTCTGTAGTGTTGTTATATGTTGTTATATGTCTGTAGTGTTGTTATATCTCCCAGCTCCAACAAGATTACATTATCTAAAAAAAAATTGTTTTTTTATTTTTTCAGCTTGTTGACATTTATACAGACTCAAAGCCTCATCTCCTGAGCCACTGCACAAAGGAACAAAATATATCCAACACAATAAATCAGTGCAAATAGTTTTAATAAAGTTAAAATAGTTTTAAACACATCTGTTAGGCTACGTTTACACTAGTGTGTGTTCGTTTTAAAACGCATAGCTCAGACAGAATCATCATTTCAATTCATTTTATTTTATTTATTCTCTATCCATTTTCATAAGTGGGTGTTTTATTTTCTTTCACCATATGTTTTATTGTTATTAAATTCTGTGTTGTAGTATGTTTAATTCCTGTGGCTCAGTGGTAGAGCATTGCGTTAGCACCACAAAGGTCATGGGTTCAATTCTCAGGGAACACACATACTGATAATTTTTTTTATAGTGTTTATGTGTTTATAATGGCGGTACGTGCTTCTCTCTCTCCTGACAGAACGGTGTTTTCGTGTTTTTTGTCTTGTAAGTCACAATGTTTTTGTACATCTTCGTCACGTCTACCTGTCTTTAAGCGCGCATACAGTCGTGAGTTTCTGCTCGATGTCGGCAGAATCACAGTTTTAGAGTTAAACTCCAAGCACGCCGAAGAGCTGCGGGACCTCGGTCTGCTCCGGAGGCCTACACCATCACCGACCCCCACTACTGCATCTCGCCCACAGCGGAGGCGCTACAAGCGGCGTGAGAGGAAGCAGAAGAGGGGTAAGCGCGGAGGTATCTGAGCTAGGCTAGCGGCTAACCCACACAAGCCAGATATCCCCACCATCATACTGGCGAACGTACGCTCTTTGGACAATAAACTGGACTACATCCGACTACTTCGCTCTACTCAGAGAACTGTAAGAGACTGTTGTGCTTTTGTGTTTACGGAAACATGGCTTAACAACAGCGTACCGGACTGTGCCATTCAGCTCGACCAGCTAACATGCTATCGAGCAGACAGAGCTCTCGTCGAGGGAGGTAAGACCCGCGGCGGCAGGCTTTGTGTTTACATCAATGATGCATGGTGCCGCGACACTGTTGTGGTCTGCAAACACTGCTCACCCCTGGTGGAGTTTATGATTATTAAGTGCCGGCCGTTCTATTTACCAAGGGAATATACAGCCATACTGCTCGTTGCTGTATACATCCCTCCCAGCTCCAACAACAACAACAGGAGTGAGGCACTAAATGATCTGTACCAGCACATCAGTGAGCAGCAGACAGCCCATCCAGTTGCTTTTCTCATCTTGGCTGGGGATTTCAACCACGCAGACTTAAAGAGTGTGTTCCAAAAAACACACCAACACATAGACTTTCCAACAAGGGGAAAAATCACTCTGGACTTTGTTTACACCACCCAGAGAGGAGCGTACCATCTTGGCACCTCAGACCACATCACTAGCTGCGTTTACATGGACCATAATAATCCGATCATAATAGGACTAAAGCACAATCGGAATAAAAAAGTCACATGTAAACACGTCAATCGGATTGAATTGGCCAGATCTGATTAAAATTTCGATCGGATCATAAGGAGGGGTTTATTCCTTTTGTAATCTGAACGAGAGGACATGTAAACACTTGATCGGATTGAAACCCGAAACTGGAAAGTACTGCGCATGTGCAGTGACGTAAAAATAGCGTAATGACGTATGACGCATGGAACGAGCTGTTCTTCCTGGTGAATAAAGTGTCATAAGTGAGTGTCCAGTCATTCTAAAACGCTGCTTTCATTCAGAGTATGTGAAGTGGAGCAGGACAACATCCCACCAGTCCTTGTTTAAGACTTTCATCCACAGACGACTGGTTTTGGGCACGGGAAGGGTCACTTTTACTGCTTTCTAAAGTAAGCAGCACTGCACAATAGTTAATGTGCTGGTCGTCGCCTAATTAGGACCCGAAGTAAATAAATATCAAGTGTGCTTTTTAAAACAATATGCGACAACAGCGGGAAACTCTGAATATGCATGCAGTGTGAGCATGTCAAAAGATTAAATCCGATCAGAAGCTTGGGACATATACACGATCACATCAACCCGATCACTTTATTTAGCGTTCATGTAAACACTACGTTCGGATTCATCAATCAGAATGAATTCATTCCGATGGAAGCAAAAAGTGTCCATGTAAACGTAGCTACTGTCATGCTAATGCATGTATACAAACCGCTCGTTAGAGTCAACAAACCAGTTCACAAACAGATACAAGTGTGGCCGGAAGGGTCGTCAGAGGCACTTCAAGACTGTTTTGACACCACTGACTGGGATATGTTTAAGCAGGCTGCCACATACAACAACACTACAGACCTCCAAGAGTACACAGAGACTGTCACTGCCTACATCACCAAGTGTATTGATGATGTAATGGTCACAAAGACTATCACTGTCCGGGCCAACCAGAAGCCGTGTCTGACAGGGGAGGTCTACAGACTCCTGAAGGCTCGGAACGCTGCCTTTAGAGCTGGAGATGAGGTGGGCCTAAGGACAGCTAGGGCCAATCTATCACACGGCATCAGAGAGGCCAAGAGACTCCAGGAGGATAGCCCATCGTTTCAGCGACAGCAGAGACACTCGGAGCCTGTGGCAGGGGATACAGACCATTACGGACTACAAGCCCCCACCACAGACCTGTGACAGCACCATCCCCCTGCTGAACGAGCTGAACGCCTTCTTTGCTCGCTTTGAGGCACAAAACAGCACCACTGCACAGAAGGCTCCACCTCCGCCCGGCGACCGGACAGCGTGAGGAGATCCCTCAGTAGGATCAATGCACGCAAAGCTCCGGGTCCTGACAACATTCCTGGGCGTGTACTGAGAGGCTGTGCAGTGGAACTCACTGATGTCTTCACAGACATTTTCAACATCTCGCTAAGTCAGGCTGTTGTCCCCACATGCTTCAAAGCTACCACCATCATTCCAGTCCCGAAGAAGTCATCTCCATCCTGCATTTTTTTTTTTCACACATAACACAACATAGCATCCAAAATATAACAAAACAAAACAACAGACACATACTCAACATCTCAAGGTCCAATCAAAAGGGAGGGAGAGAGGGATGGACAATAAAAACACAAAAGTCACTCCTTTATACAGTCACGTATATCCAACAAAAAACATTGCCAAGCATCAATGGTCGAAGGCCTGGCCCCACCGACTCGCGCCGTTGCACATTCACACGTCACTATTTGCAGGAGGCTACGGATCCAATATGTTTTTCCACACATGTGTGGTGTAAACCAGTTCTGTATTATTGTCTTCTTCGCAGCTGTAAAACCAGCAAACAACATTCTCTTTTGCATTGAACTAATACAGAGACCAGAATCATCATTAAGAAGACACAAACTTGGGTTAACAGACCAATCAATTCGCAGTAATGATGACAAAACCAGGTTTACATGTGTCCATAGACTGATGATGACAGGACATTCCCAAAACATATGCAGAAAAGTGCCTGATGACGTAGTATTACATATATGGCAGTTCAAATTTGATTGTAGTTTCATTTTAAATCTTTAAATTTAAGTTATGTATGCTCTATGAATGACTTTGAAGTGAATAAGACGATGAGCCAGATTTTTAGATGTTAAGCTGAGATTAGAGCACACTCTCTCCCAGTCGACAGATAAATTAAGGTCAGATAATTCCCTATTCCAAATAATTATAATAGAAAGAGGTTTTGTAATGCAATCAATAATTTTATTATATATTAAGGAAACAGATGGCCGACCAGCAGATGGTGCAATCCAGTCCCGCATAGGATGAGAGGAAATAGAAGATGCCTACGGAACGCCATACGCTTTGAGAGCAGAGCGTAATTGAAGAAAGACAAAATATGCGGATGCTGGTAGACAAAATTTGGTTCTTAATGTCTGAAATGAACAGAGGCCCTGGTTATGATATATATCACCACATGTGTTTACACCTAAAGAAGACCAAGAGGGTTGGATAAATGGACGATTTCCACATACAAAATTTCAATTGTGCCATAAAGGTGTACTGTTACAAAATTTGAAGGGTCCACCTATCCGACATTCAACCGTTTTCCAGATTTTAATAGAGTTAGCCACAACCGGACCAAATTTATAATTATCCCCTTTTTTCCCTGTGCCAGTAAATAAAATAACTTGAAGTCTATTTGGTTTAACCTTGTCAGCTTCATTCACCCTCCATGAAACTGTAGATTGAGGATCAACCCAATTATGAAGAGCCCGTACAAAATATACATCATCAATAAGGTGTTTACTGAATTTCGCCTTTTAATATCTGCATTTTACTACATTACTACTTAATGCAAACTGCGTAAAAATAACTGGCGGTCAGTGGAGCAAACCTTCGTTTTGCCCTCCAGGTGGGTGTTCCTATAAGGGTGTGACGTCACGTGAAAACTATTAGGTATCGAAATTTGGTACCGAACGACAAGACATTTTTCGAGACTCAATGGTATCGAGGCAATTTGGTCGGTGCCTAAAAAGTATCAAACTCGATACCCAGCCCTATAAGCTAGATTGACTTTCCCTTGGCATGCTGAATTAGAACATTCTATTAAACTATAGCCTATAAGTGCCTAAATAATATAAAATACATTATATATCCCGTGTAAACAAGTATTGTTAACTAGGCTATTACTTTATTGCAGTTATGTTATCAACCAACTTTGCTTGTGTGGATGATTTTACAAAAATAAACATATAGCCTTGCAGACAAACCAATAAATAAAGCTTATGAGGAAACATGACCTCATGACTCCACTAAAACATTTCACGCTTCAAACCCCCCAATGTTCAAACCAAAACTACACCCTTGAACGAATAACAAGGACACCTTAATATAAAGTGTTACCCCCTTTTATTTAAAGTACTACATTACTTTCCGTAAACCAGACATTGTCCAAATGTGATGTCCAGTCAAATGTCCTAGTCTGTTTTCTCTTTAAACAAATGTTCCAATCCAATACACTTTCTATGCTTTGTGGCGTTCTGATGTGTTTTATGGACTTGATAGTGTTTCTTAAATGTGGTGATTAAGAAACAATATCGAGAAACAAAATTAAGCTAACCAATCAAAGACTGGTTATATATAAGCAGTGATGGGAATAACGGAATTATAAATAAACGGCGTTACTAACAGCGTTATTGTTTTCAGTAATGAGTAATCAAACTATAATTACTGTTTCCCCGTTACAACGCCGTTACCGTTACTGACAATAAAATGCGGTGTTACTATAATTTATTATAATATTATTACCATTTTATTTTTCAGTTCTTCTGAAGGGATGCGCAGTGTAGCTGTATTTGACGTACCGTAAACTCTAGTGTGAAGGCGCACGGCTTGCCGTAGCTTTCTCACACACACACACGCGCATGCAAAGAAAGATACAGAGCGAGAGAGACTTTCATAACATGCAGAATTGACGCGCTACATGTAAACGATATTCTTTGTTGTATTTTCCTGTCAAAATAACGAATTCCTTTGGAACTCTTCAGCTTTTAAAAACTGCCGGGTTCTCTGGTAGTGGGCGGAGCTAATGCGCAAACGACAATCTCATTGGCTGGCACTCACCTATTATCGTCCCTGTTTTGATTTCAGCGAATAAATTCGAGCGAACGCAGACTACGTGATTAATATTCATGAACCCAGCAGCTCCTTTATCCTTAGTGCGTTTTATATTGTTATTAGTGGTATAATTCGTAGTAGTTTTGTTATCTTATAATTTTTTCCCCCCTTTTTTTATAGAAACACTAAATGACAAACAATATCTTAAGCACCACCACCAGTCCTAAGTTCAGTCAACATGACAAATATGAATTCATACTTGGTTATTCTAATTACTAAAGTTCTAGCATCATATAATGCTAAATTATCATAATATCATATTATAATGCTTGACTAACTGATGCTAAGTGTCAGTAGATAAATAGTGTCGATTAATGTACAATGTTTTTTAATAATAATTTATTCTATTTAGTGTCTATTTCATTCATTTAACATATTTAATATTGGGGCATCCAAGTTATTTGACATTTGCAATTTTTTTAAAAAGTAATGCAATAGTTACTTTCCCTGGTAATTAGTTACTTTTATAATGATGTAACTCAGTTACTAACTCAGTTACTATTTGTGAGAAGTAACTAGTAACTATAACTAAGTACTTTTTTAAAGGAACGTGCCCAACACTGTATATAAGATATATTTAGATAAATGTATATACTGTATGTGACCTGTGCTGGCAAAATGAGTCACAATGAGCAAATTTTCAAAAAATAGTTAATTTTATTTTCACATTCTCCAATGATATATGATTTGTTGGAATCAGACGAAAAATGACTGATGTTTGAAGTCGATGAAGTCAGCAATGTCAGTTCAAAGTTGAACTTTTCTGAAGGTTCCAAAGCAAAATCACCTAGTAACATTGCATTATTTCCTCCACTTGCTTTCTTAATATTAATTACTATATTAATAATCACAATATAGCAATTTTGTGCTGCAGACGTGCCTTTATGTGCATGATTCCCTATCGAAAGGTAACTCCCGTTGCGTCGTCATTGACGACTGCTTGGGGAAACTCCTGTTTTCTCTGTTGCTGAAGCCTGATTTGATAACGTTTGTGTAGTTGCACATGGCACTCGAGCCCGCCAGATGGGGCGGAGCCGACTGCTATATAAGTCGGCCCGGAGCGCCATTTCATCAGAATCTTCTCCTTCAGCAACGAGACCATCTCTTTGCTGACTCTGCGACGAAGCAAGAATCCGAAGCAAGAAGCTCAGCCTGCTCTTCCGCCGTCGAACCGAGCCACTGCAGTGGAAGGAGTTCCCCTGCGTTGGTGTTGGCCCAGAGCCCGCACACATCACTCTCCCCGCAGCGCCTCACGTTGCCGGTGTAATGATATTTATAAACAATACCTTGTTTAATTTAGCTCTTTGGTTTAAGCTTTATTTTAGCTTTAGGGAATCTTACGATCTGATATTGATATCATCAATTGATATTAATCAAATCGTCCAACTTATACCTTATCTAACAATCGTCCAGCGAGTTGTTAGATTTCAGTATATCTGAGAAATTCTGTTTATTCTCGTGGCCACGATATAATAATACAGAATTATTTAAATAACCTTATGACAGTTATGAGCATAGGTAACGTAATCTGGGCAAAGTTCTGATTTGAATATTACACAACAGAACACTTCTCTATAAATCAAACAAGAGTTTATTTGCTATCTTACTACAATACATGAACTAAGCTAAATAACACAAAACAAAATACATACACACAGGCAATGAATTGTTGCAATTGAGAATGATTAAAATATAGCACTGTTTTGCTATTTCCACACGATTTTACCCGTGTCGATCATCAAGAGGAGAACTCTATTATCCTTACTCTTAGAGATAAATACCACACGATTCAGCCACTTAATAGATTTTGTTTGATACTTGCTTTTGTTGAGATGATCGGTGTGGCTCAAGGGAATCCCGCGTGTCCTTGTCGCGTGACGTCACTCTGGGGTTGCCCTTCTGGTTGTTTCTTGGTTGGCTCTGGGTGCTGTTTGACGCTCTTGAGTTCCTTTCGCGTAGCTTCAGACTTTCAAGGGTTTCTTCAGAGATTTGACTAAGTGTTGGTTCAATGTTCAAACTCGGCCAGATGTTAAGGCTAGGAGCTCGTTTGGAGCAGCTCCAAGTTTCAAGAAACGCGCGATTTGCAAGCAGAGAGCGAGCGAGAGCGAGGGGGGTCCGTTTTTTAGATGGACTGATGTCAGGGCGTCCACCAGCGCTCTTCCAATGAAATGGTTCCTGGGGGCGGAGCCCCACCCACATGGATCAATCTTCCGTGCATAAATTTATCTGCTTAGTTATTTTGTCACATGAAGAAAATATCCAGGCAGATTTCTATATGTGTTATAATCATACATTAGGATCAGAGAAGTCAACTTTCATTTACACCAACTTGTTGCATTTATCATGGCCGTTAAAATGAAACCAAATTCAGCATATTTCCTACACGTTAATAGTTTTCCTGCTAAGACACACAAAAAGGTTCAAATTAAAGATTAAAAACAACACATCATGCATATGATGCTATAAGTGTAGTACTCACTTTACAAGAGAAAATTATACCTACAAAGATTACACAAAAATACCATTGATTACAATAACACAGTAAGCTTACTTTCATTTCATAAAATGCAACCTGACTATATATATTGTAAATATAATATATATATATATTGCTTTTGATAACATGCTTTAATAGCCCAGTAGCTATTATTAATTGTCTTTTGGAACACTTTATAAAAGTTTTGAGTCCTTTTAGCAAGGTCCAAGACCAGAAACGAGCTGTGGAATGTGGGAGAAAAAGAGCGAGGTTATGAGGTCATGAGAACATCACTTTAGGGTGCATCTGCAAAACTTCAGCACTCAGACTTCTCTCGTAAAACAGTCTCGCCTTATTGAATTATGCTTTAAACGGTCATCCTGGATCATGTCCAGATCCAAAGAGTTCTTTTGTAGATACAACGTCCTTTGTACTGTTGTTCATTCTAACTTTATTTATGGTACCGGTCGGTACCAACATGGAAGGTTCTGTTCTTTAACGACATCCAGATGTTCTTCTCAAATTTCTCCTGGTTTTATGGGTCTCCTGAGTTGATAAGACGGTTATCTTCTAGACATTGAGGCGTCAGTGGCTTGGTCAATTTCAGACTCGCAGGAAAGGGAATCATCTAAGTTTTCCCTTTGGGTATGCAAGATTCTATAATTGTTTGGTCTTTGTTCTATCAGGTTCTACACCGGTGTGCTTTGTACACAAGGATCAGTACCCCTCATCGGATGCGAGCGGCTTGATCTCCTTCGGCGCTTCTGAGGAAGAGGTGGTTGTCGACGACTCCATGTCCTTAACGGCATCTGACGCTGACGAGTGGGCATGTTCCGGCGAAGAGCCTGAAGCTCCTTCTCCATCTCAGTCTATGCGGCCCAGCGTAGACTCGGAGCTGATCCGGTTCTCACATGCCTGTGGAGGAACTTGGCCTTGAGTGGTCGGCCCCAGAAGAGCCCGTCCCCGGCCTCCTCGACGAATGGTTCCTGAAAGGACAGCTTCATCCTTCCTCCCGTCAGCGGCCAGCTCCCTTCATGCATTAAGAGCTCACCAAAACGGCGCTGAGGACAAGGGGTATTGCAAGCTCCCCCCTCTGGAAGAGGTGGTGGCTGCTCACCTTCTTCCACCGTTGAGCAGTGGGCTTAAAGCTGCAGTGCATCCCTTAAAGCCCTGCAGGATGACGTCAGCCCTAGCCAACAGGGCTTATGCAGCGGCTGGCCAGGCCGGTTCAGCCCTGCATATGATGTCTGTGCTTCAAGTGTTTCAGGCCAAACTTCTCTGGGACATGGACGAGTCTGGCCGGGATCCTGGCACCTTCACGGAGCTGCGTACGGCGACAGATCTGGCCCTGTGCGCTACCAAAGTGACGACACAGGCAGTGGGCAAGGCCATGGCTAGTCTGGTGGTGCTGGAGCGCCACCTATGGCTAAACTTGACGGACATCAGAGATGCCGAAAAGATGGCCTTCCTTGATTCCCCGGTTTCCCCCAAAGGGCTTTTCGGCCCTGCCATGGACAGCTTCACTGAGCGCTTTACTGAAGCCCAAAAGACGTCGCAAGCGCTGTGTCATTTCCTGCCTAAGCGTCCCAGCATGGCGACTGTTTCAAGCCGCCCCAAGCCAACGTCCACACAGCAGCCTGCTAAGATGGCGCAGTCTCAGTTCTCACACAAGCTGGAGCCTGACATCCAACAGCACCCCCTGGACGGCAAAGAGGTATCCTTTCCCAAAGCATTCTGTAAAGGTTTTTAGCCCTTATTTTAATTTAGCTCTTAGGGAATCGATTCTTAAAATTCGATATGGATATGATTAATTGATATTAATCAAAACTTATAATTTCTAAGGTTTTAACGACTCATCCAGCGAATCGTTAAATTCAGTATATCTTTAACAATTTTGTTTATCTTATTCGTGGCCAACGATAAAACAAACCAAATAGTACTTTATCAAAATTTATGAGCATAGGTAACGCGATCTTTGGCAAATAGTTTAAGACTTGAAAAATCACATAGCACCAGACAAAAGATTTCTTAATAAATCAAAGTTTATTCGCTATTCTACTCAAGATACATGAAACTAAACTAAATAACACAAAACAAAATACATACATACACACACGTTACAGGCAATGAATTGTTGCGATTTGGAGACCGTTAAAATATATATAGCACTGTTTGCTATTTCCACACGATTTACCCGTGCAGATCATCAAGCAGAGAACTCTATTATCTTTACTTTTAGAGATAAATACCACCAAGATTCAGCAAAATTATAGAGCTAGTTGTTTGTTTACTTGCTTTAAGTTGAAGATGACCGCTGATCTGTTGTTTTCTCCAGTTTCGTTTCCTTTCCTGGTTTGAGGGGAATCCCGCGGATGAGTGGCTACTGATGTCTTGTTGCGTGATGTCACTTTGGGAATGCCCTTCGTGGTTGGTTGGCTGCTCTGGGCTGTGATGACGCTCTTAGGAAGTCTGTTTGGAGTTCTTACGGCTTCAGATGTTGAAGTTCCTTTGGGTCAGAACTTGGAGACATGTGTGAATCCTCACCAGATGGTATATGGCTGAGGGGCGCTTCGTAGCGCGATCAGTGAGCCAAAGTCAAAGTTTGTTAAGCAGCGCGCCAGCAAGCAGAGAGAGCAGCAGCTCTTGTGTCCAACTTTAGTGGACTGATTGCAGTACGCCCACCAGAGAGCTTCTTCCAATCAAATTGTTCCTGTGGGCGGAGCCCCGCCCCACATGGCTCATTTTCCATGCAGTAAATCCTCCTGCGTCGTTGTTTTAATCCCACGAAGAAAATATCAACACATTCTTATAAGTGTTTTAATCATACATCATTATACAAAAGGTTAACTTTCCATGCACACCAACTTATTGCTTACGAAACCAGCTCTTATTCAAAATCAAACACCACATATTTGGCATACACAGAGTACATATACTAATTCTATCTACTGCACAGTTAAGGCATAGATTAAACTACGCTAAATTCTGAATAATCGCACCACACATAGGAATTAAACACAGGGAAAAGTTATATGTCACAGATTAAGAAAATATCATTGGTTACAATAACACAGCAAGCTTAATTTGTTTCATAAAACACAACCTGAATATATATGTATTGTCTGTATCTATATTGTATATACAGTATATTGCTTCTAATAGCAGCAATGATTATTATTAATTGTCTTTTGGAACACTTCATAAAAGTTTTGAGTCTTTTTGTCCTCTTTGCATAAAGTCCATGACATTTTGCGCCTTCTTTGTATGCACGCTAACGAGAGAGAGAGAGAGAGAGTGCGTGCATTCCCTTGGAATGCGACAGAGCAACAAGAGATGCCTGGGGCCATGAGAATGTCACTTTGGACGTGCATCTGCAAAACTTCAGCGCTCGTAAAAGTCTTTCTTTGTTGATAAAATCATTGAATTATGCGTTATACGATCAGGAGATATCAGGGAGGGTCTGTGCTGTTGATTATTCGACTTTATTTATGGTAAACCAGTCAGGAAGGACTTTGAAGGTTCTGTTCTTTAAAGACATCCAGATGTTCTTCTCAAATTTCTCCTAGTTTTTATGGGTCTCATGAGATAAAACGACAGTCCTCTAGACCAGGGGTTCCCAACCGGGGGGTCCCGGCCCACTAGGGGGCCTCAGTGATCCTCCAGGGGGGCCGCGAGATGGCTTAAAATTAATTTAAATATGATCCTAAAATTGTTTAATTTCATTATTAATGTGTTAAATTAAAAATGATCAAAGCACGGCCTCTCTCGTGTTCTGTGATTGATTGCTTCGGACTCGGCGCAGCAAGCCACATCGCACTGTTAAATACAGACTGAACGGCGGCTTCAAAACTTCCAACCGCTGCACGCAAACTACATATCTGGACTGTATGAAGCAAACCGTCGCGCTAATGTAAAGGTAAAGACGATTAGAGTCATAATAACGAACTTGCGAGTGCCTAATGAATGACACTCCTGTGTATCAGAGTCGTACATTAGGCACGCGTTATATGATTCACAAATTATGCGCGCTCTCGGGGCTCTGATCCCTATCGTATTTTTGTGTGAAATTTCAATATTTGCATAGTTGTCTAAATTAATATCCTGTGAGTGTTTTATAATGGATGCTCACCCATAGAGGAGGATCTTGTGAGGCTTGTTATGGACATGTGAGCATCAGACGCGCTCTGACGGAGGAACTGTTCACTGATCCCGTCTTCAGATCGATGTGTTTCAACAGATTTAAAATTTATTTGCTGCATTTTTCATTTGTATGTTTATTTTTTTAATGGATACAAACAGTATATATTAAGTCAGTCCAGTTCAATGGGACAGGTGTAGTGAGTGGTCTTTTGGCATCTCCCTGTTGTCCTGTTTGGTATGGCAGGTTTATATTATTTTATATAGGTTTATAGCATTTATATTATTTTAAAAAGTTAGAATTGATATGAAGTATAGCTCTAATTTAAAGTTTGTTTGAATTTTGAGGTTATTTTTATTTTTTATGACATGCATTAGAAGAAGAATAAGGCAAAACAAATGTTTTGGTTAATAAAAAAAAGTTTAAAAATAAACACTTTTCTCTCTGCTGCAGAAGTACAGTATAAGATGAAATGTCAGGCATAGGGGGGCCTTGCAAAATTGACCGGAGAAGGAGGGGGGGCCCCGGAGTAAAAAAGGTTGGGAACCCCTGCTCTAGACAGAGAGGCATCAGTAGGCTTGTCAATTTCTGACTCGAAGGGAAGGGAATCATCTAAGTTTTCTCTTTGGTATGCAAGATTCTATAATTGTCTGGTCTTTGTTCAATAAGGTCCTACACATCCCCCTTTGCTCGGTGAGGTTCCCATTGCGAACGTCGGCGGACACTGGAACAAGAGGCAGAGAGAACAGGCACACACAAGACACAAACAACATCTCCATCACTGACTGAATCCTGGTGCAGGGGTAATTTGGGAATGAACAGGTTAGAAACTTGAGAAGACGACGGGGTGCATTCTTTAGGACTCTTGGTAATTGGGTCATTCTGATTGGTTTAATTGTCAGGGGTTCGAGGAGGCGGTATAGGCGTGATCTCAATCAGGTTGGTTGAGTTCTCAGGTTCAGGTTCTTGGTCAGTTTTATCACGTCGGAAAATGCGCGGGACGCCTGACGTGCATTTGTTGAAAGACTCTTGAACGGCGTTCACTCGCTTGTGTAGGAGGAAGGCCAGTGTCAATGTCACAACGTACCCTACAATAGTAAAGATGCAAAGCGATGTGTCAGCGGCAGACCAAGACTGAATAATTTGCGCGCCAGCGGGCGGAAGGTGAGCGATAGCTTCTAAAGCTGTATCAACAGGAGTCAAATCAATAAGTTGCGTTCCTTCCTCCTTGATCCTTTCTTCCAATTCTGGATCGAGGACAAAGGAGTGCTGTTTGAAGAAGGGAGAGATTTCGATTTCAGCCTGATACTCGTTGTAGGTAAGGTGATACAATGCTAACTCGTCAATATGGAGGATGGAGCCATTAGGGACAGTGATACATAAAGTTTGGTTGGGCAGGATAATGCGCGTGGCTGTGTCGTGTTGATCGTATGTGAGGGTAGCTGTTCGTGCTGGGGTGTTGACCAGCCATCGGTTTCCGATGATTTCGGCTTGCGTTACCTCAACTTGAGAATGTGGTGTCGCTTCGGCGGGGCAGCTAGTGTCAGGTCTAATGGATTCTAGGCCACAGATGCCCTCAGTATTATCGCGGACGAAGGGTTTACTCGGGCAAAGGAAGTGAATGTCCTTAGTGAGCATACACATGTTTAGGTTTGGGGCCAGATACAACTGCTCGTTGTTATCATGATACGCAACGACTTCAGGAGTGTGAATTTTGACATAGGTGTTCCCTTGCCAAAATCCCACATTCACAACGTCTTTGAGCCGGTAAATGTTATTAGAGTCGATAATGGGCAAGTCAGTCGCCTGCTTCCGGGTCTACGTACAAGGGAATAGTGCTACCCAGGGAAAAGGCGAGATGGGTTTGGATGGGACTAGCAGGGCCCGCGGTGGCAGAATTTAGGATGTTTTGGACAAGGTTAAGAGGTATCAAGTAGTGTGGAATCCTACCCATGGCTAAATTATCAATCGAGGAACTTACTTCACGTAGAATGTCAGTCATGACGGTAGTTAGGAGTTGTGTTTGGGCTAAATCGTTTTGCACGACCGAAAATAGTTTATTAATGGATTTTTTTGTTTGGTTTAGAAGGGTGCTCTGGGTATTTAGAATTGTGATGTGCCATTCAGAGATTTCCTGAAGGTCTGTAGGGCGTGGCTCTGGACTAAGAGCTGTTGTCGTATTTCAGGCATTTCGGCCTGAATTTCGCCCACATGCCGCCTGACGGTGGCCAGATTAACAGCATTAGCGGTGTTCATGCCAATGTTGAACAGAGTTCCTACAGCCGCAGCAGCCCCCAGCAGGGCGCCCAAAAATCGTTTGGGACGCCGGTTGTACCAGCTTAATTCAGCCTGGGTTACAGTCATTTTCTGTAATTGGTGCAGCATGTGGTTCACATCTGCCTGGGCATGGGCAAGGACTTCTCGAGTCCAGCGGGCTCCAGCCCAAGTGGTTTGGGCGGCTGAGAGGGTGTAGTGAGCTCTGAAAACATCACGGGGATCTAGTCTGACGTACACCTTTCGGTTGTAGGTTTTGCAGTTCGTTATCAATAACCCCGGTTGTTCACGGAGTACTATCCCTGATGCTGGTCCGGGCGATGCAACTTCTGGCTGGGGCGTAATCCCAATTATGCAGAGGAGCAAGGCAGCGAGTGTTATGTATCCACTTTTCAGAAGTGGGTTAATCCTGCAGTTGTTGTGTTGTCCTTTTGGTGGTGCTGTGTGCCGCTGTAATACTGCTGAACAGTTGTTAAGTAAAGGGGAAAAAGTGTTTACATGCACTCGGCCTCCATTGTGTCTTTGTCCATAGAATATATTGATATTCAGACAAATACGACAAAATTGGCGACGAGGAATGGAAATATTGACTCCAACCTTGAACTGTTGCAGACTGATATAGACCAGCATACTTTCATGACGAAAATGAGTGCACATCCTTGAAAACGCTGACGGCAATCAACGGGAAGTCAAATCAAGATAATCAAAAAAACAGAATGGCGACCATCGGGCATATTGATGCTTTCGACGAGGCCATCGAGCAGTGGACAACATATATTGAACGGTTTGAACACTTTACACAGGCCAATGATATTGAAGAGGAAAAAAGAGTACCGGCGTTGTTAAGCGTTATGGGCACTAAAACGTACAGTCTTCTACGTAACTTAATTGCACCTGCTAAACCGGGAGAAAAGACGTATCAGGAGATTGTTACAACGTTAACGGAACATTTCTCGCCGAAGCCCCTCATAATAGTAGAACGATTCTGTTTCCACAAACGCAATCAAGAGGACACAGAGACGGTTGCACAGTATGTAGCAGTGTTAAAACAACTCTCTGAACATTGTGACTTCGGTACACATTTGGAGGATGCCCTGAGGGATAGATTTGTTTGTGGATTACGCAATGAAGCGATACAAAAGCGACTTCTGACGGAGACGGCACTTACGTTTCACAAAGCTGTAGAGATCGCGGTGGCCGCGGAGACCGTCGCTCGCGAAGCGCAGCAGCTCAGCACATCCCTGAAGGTAAATGCAATGTATGTTTCTTCGCCCAAACAGCGACGCAATTGTAAGAGATGTGGGAAAACGAACCACACAGACGAGGACTGCTGGTACAAAGATCAAGCCTGCCATTCATGTGGAAAAAAAGGCCACATCGGACGCGTGTGCAGAAATAAAAGAAACTTTGAGAAAGAAAGAAAGTATGAGAAAAAGTTCAAGCCATGTAAAAGATGGAGTAAAAATGATAAGAGACGAGTACATCATCTGGATGCTGGAGGGAGACAAAGTGAGTAGAGTACAGATACAGAGAAAGAAATGTCACTGTATAAGATAACCAAAAGAGAGCAACTTGCACACATTTGTATAACTCCAGAAATTGAAGGAAAAATGATTGAGATGGAATTGGATACGGGCGCTGCAGTGTCGATAATTTCAAGGGAAAAATATGACAATGTCTTGCAGCATATTCCACTGCAGCCGACGGACGTTATCTTAAAAACATACACTGGAGAAGCACTAGCACCAGTAGGGGTCATCAACGTAGCGGTAAAATTAAATAATCAGTCTGCACAATTGCCACTGTATGTGGTTAACAGTGATGCCCCACCATTATTTGGTAGAGAATGGCTGAGATCTATAAAACTTAACTGGCAAGACATAAAAACAGTCAAGCATGGAGTTGCAGACACTATAGAAACGGTGTTAAAACGGCATTCCGAAGTTTTTGGGAAAGATTTGGGCACTATGGAAGGAATTGAAGCAAAGATTAGGCTAAAGCCTGATCATACTCCAAAATTCTATCAGCCTAGGGTAGTACCGTACGCCATTCGACCAAAAGAAGAGGCTGAATTGACACGATTAACAGAGATGGGAGTGATTTCACCAATACAGTACAGTGAGTGGGCCACGCCTGTGGTACCAGTGATAAAGAAAGATGGTTCAGTGAGACTGTGTGGTGATTTTAAAGTGACACTCAACCCAGCCATTTGTGTGGACCACTACCCACTTCCACGCATAGAAGATCTTTTTGCATCTCTAGCTGGTGGTCAGTTATTCAGTAAGCTGGATTTGTCAAACGCTTATTTGCAGATGCCTGTGGCACAGGAGTCGAGGAAATTACTCACCATATCCACTCAAAAAGGGCTATTTTGCTATAACCGTCTACCCTTCGGGATTGCCCCAGCTCCTGCATTATTTCAGAAAGCGATGGACCAAGTTCCTTTGGGGATTCCAAACACTCACTGCTATATAGATGACATACTGATAACAGGACGAGATGATGCGGAGCACCTCAAGACACTAGGCCAAGTTCTCACTAGACTGGAAAAATATGGTCTGAAATTGCAGCGTGAAAAATGTGAATTTTTCAAACAGTCACTGGAGTATTTGGGTCATTACATCGACGCTGCTGGACTACACAAATCGCCAGAAAAGATTAAAGCGATTATGGAAGCAGCCCACCATGCCAATGCAGATGGACTTTCACGGCTACCATTGCCAGTGACACACACAGAGAAAATGGACACAGTGGATGTGTTCTATGCCAATCAGGTAGCCACCCTGCCTGTCAATAATGCTGAAATTAAACGTGACACCCTAACGGATCCCACTTTGTCATCTGTGCTGGACATGGTTTCATCTGGACGGTTCCCAAAACCTAAAGATATACCCACAGACTTGCTACCGTTCGTGACTCGTCATCAAGAGCTTACAGTGGTACAAGGATGTTTAATGTGGGGGAGTCGTGTTATTGTACCTCCCAAACTCCGCCACCGGGTGTTAGCTGATTTACATATAGGCCATCCTGGGGTGGTAAGGATGAAACATCTGGCCCGTAGCTATGTCTGGTGGCCGGGTATCGACGGACAGATCGAGTCACAATCCAAATCATGTCAGTCGTGTCAACGTATCCAAAATGCCCCCTGTCCTGCACCACTTCACCCATGGATTTGGCCAACTCATCCTTGGGAAAGGTTGCATGTGGATTTCGCTGGTCCTTTTGAAGGCCATATGTACTTCATTGTAGTTGATGCACACTCCAAATGGCCTGAAGTCTCCATCATGGACAGTACTACCACAAGCAAAACTATTCAAGTCTTGCGGGGACTTTTCAGTCGTTATGGTGTTCCTAACGTCATTGTCAGTGACAACGGCCCACAGTTTTGCGCTGAGGAGTTCTCATTCTTTCTGAAGGCAAATGGAGTCCAACATATTCGCTCTGCGCCCTATCACCCCTCTAGTAATGGGCAAGCTGAGCGTTTTGTCCAAACACTCAAACACGCTCTGAAAGCTTCCAGGAGGTCAGCTCCGATTCAACAGAGACTTGATGGGTTCCAGTTAACATACAGAAACACTTATCATGCTACTACTAAGGAGTCACCTGCGATGTTATTCCTCAATCGCAAATTAAGAACCCGACTGGATCTTCTTAAACCTAGTCTTGCCAGAACCGTGAATCAGTCTCAGGAGGCTCAGCAGTTACGACGCCAGGAACGCTCAAAGTCGAGGGAATTTTGTGTTGGAGACTCCGTCCTTGTTCGTGACTACCGAAAAGGAGAAAAATGGAGACCTGGAGTCGTAATGTCAAGAACGGGACCTGTCTCCTACATCGTCAATGTGGACGCTGCTGGATCCTGGAAACGTCATGTTGATCAAATGTTGAGACGGGGAGTTCCATCGTCTGATACCTCAATTCAGCCAGTTGTTCCCGTTTGTTCTGCTAATTCCCAAGCACATTCCCTTCTGGAGAATATCAGTGAAGAGACGAACGATCTTGTTGATGTGATAACTGATAGCCCAGGGTCAGGTAACATTAACACAGCACCTTCTGAGACGGTACAAACAAGAGAGACTTTAAAGCGTTATCCTACCCGTCTCATTAGATCACCTGACCATTATCAAGCATCCTAATGTATATTGTTAAAGAGAGATTCATGCCGAGTAAGCTTGAGTAAAATATGCTTGTTGGACTGTAGTTAAAGTTGAATTCAAGAAAAGTAATACTACTTTGTTGTGTATGGTCACCCTTGATTTAAGTTGGGAGGAAATGTTATGTATCCACTGTTCAGAAGTGGGTTAATCTTGCAGTTGTTGTGTTGTCCTTTTGGTGGTGTTGTGTGCTGCTGTAATACTGCTGAACAGTTGTTAAGTAAAGGGGAAAAAGTGTTTACATGCACTCGGCCTCCATTGTGTCTTTGTCCATAGAATATATTGACATTCAGACAAATACGACAGCGAGTCTGAGTATTTCCTGGTGATTGAACAGAAACAGGGCACAATTAGCAGTGAAGATCATAGTTTGGCGGGTCGCCTCGATCGGTTGACAACGGTTCTCACAACAAGTTACAACGACTTTATTGAAGGGAGTCAATCTTAATTTTCGGGACCTGGATTTAAGGAATTGGTAAAGGGAGTTCCCTGATGAGGGGACTAGAGGGGAGAGGAAATTATAGTGAGAGAGGAAGAAGGAAAAACACAAAGAGAGACACAGGTGAAAGGAAACAACAAAAAGAGAAACGGCGGCACAAGGACACCGAATGAGGTAAGGCAGCAAACGAGTGTCACATGTGTGAAGTAACTCCTCTCTACTAGAGGTTGACTCTAGCAGTGCAGCTGAGGAGAGAGTGTAAGTGTTGTGTTTCAACAAGGTCGCTATATGTTTTCCTAAACAACAGAGATTATGTTAGTGTGGTGTAGAGCGTATGGTTGTCGGTCTGTGTCAGTGGGTTTGATCTTCCCCCTTTCCCGGTTGGCTGGAGCTCTGGTGCCTCTTTTTCTGGTTTCGATGGACCCATCGAAGGACTGGCTCGCTGCGCCCTTGTCTGATTTTGATTCGGTAGGCGACAGGTGAGAGCTTGTCTACAATCTAGTTGGGCCCTGTCCAGTGAGGTAGGAACTTCTTTGACAGGCGATGGGGAGCGTTCTGCCTTGGTCGGGCGAAGCTGTAGTACCACACTTTGTCTCCGACATTGAGCTCATGGTGAGAGGCCTTTTGGTCGTAGTAGGCTTTACGACCTTCCGCGCTTCGTTGTAGTTGCTGTTGCGCAAAGGCGAAAGTCGTTCTCAGGTGCTGATGCAACTCTTCCAGATATTGGTGAGTGGTATAGGCGGTGACGAGGTTCAGGTCACCAGGTTGGTACAACAGGTGTAGCGGTAGCGTCATGTTTCTCCCTGTCATCAATGGGAACGGGGGTACGCCAGTAGACTGGTGAGGGGTGGCTCGAGCACACATCAGTACCAGCGGAAGTTTAATATCCCAATCCTTTTGATTGGCGGACACATACTTCTTCAACATGCTGACCACTGTTTTATTGGCCCGTTCAACTTGACCTGAGGAAATTGGGTGATGGCTTATATGGAGCTTGGCCTGTATACCCAGGAGTTTCCACACTTCCTGCATGATTTCAGCGGTGAAGTGGGTTCCGCGGTCAGAATTGACCCTTAAAGGCAGTCCAAATCTTGAGAAGATGTGGTTCATTAACAGGCAGGCTGTTGTTTCTGCTGTATCATTGGGAGCTGGGAGGCACTCTATCCACTTCGTGAATTCGCAGACCACGGTGAGGAAGTTTTTGTTATCTCGCGTCCTACCCAGTCTATTTGGAGGTCCGACCATGGGAAAGTCATTCCTTTCCTTTGCAGTGGGGCTCGGTGGTTTGGGTTTGCCGGTTGAAACTGGCAACACACCAGGCATCTTTTCACGTATTCCGCTACGTCTTGCTGCATGCCAGGCCAGTATGCTACTTGCTTGAGTGTTTCATAGGTGGCCTTGGCGCCGTGGTGGCAACACGTTTCAGGACCTACTCATAGTCGAAATCATACTCTAGATTTAATACTGTCACATGGAATTGATGTTAATGGTGTTGAAATTCTGCAGCAAAGCGATGATATATCAGATCATTATCAAGTCTTGTGTAAACTCCATATAGTTAAAGCTGTAAATTCAACTCCTTCTTACAAATATGGTAGAACCATCACTTCTACCACAAAAGACTGCTTTGTAAGTAATCTTCCTGATTTATCTCAATTCCTCAGCATATCCAACAGCTCAGAACAACTTGATGATGTAACAGAAACTATGAACTCTCTCTTTTCTAGCACTTTAGATACAGTTGCTCCTTTACGCTTAAGGAAGATTAAGGAAAAGAGTCCAACACCGTGGTATAATGAGCACACTCGCACTCTAAAGAGAGCAGCCCGGAAAATGGAGCGCAGCTGGAGGAAAACAAAACTAGAGGTATTTCGTTTAGCTTGGCGGGAAAGTACCCTATCCTACAGAAAAGCTTTAAAAACTGCTAGATCTGATTACTTTTCGTCTCTTTTAGAAAAAACAAACATAACCCCAGGTATTTATTCAATACAGTGGCAAAATTAACAAAAAATAAAGCATCAACAGGTGTTGACATTTCCCAACAGCACAGCAGTAATGACTTTATGAACTATTTTACTTCCAAAATTGATACTATTAGAGATCAAATTGTAACCATGCAGCCGTCAGCTATATTATCACATCAAATAGTGTACTATAGATCCCCTGAGGAACAATTCCACTCATTCTCTACTATAGGAGAGGAAGAATTGTATAAACTTGTTAAATCATCTAAACCAACAACATGTATGTTAGACCCTATTCCATCTAAACTACTAAAAGAGGTGCTTCCAGAAGTCATAGATCCTCTTTTGGCTATTATTAATTCGTCATTGTCATTAGGATATGTCCCAAAAAACTTTAAATTGGCTGTTATTAAGCCTCTCATTAAAAAACCACAACTTGACCCCAAAGATCTAGTTAATTACACACCGATCTCGAATCTCCCTTTTCTGTCAAAGATATTAGAAAAGGTTGTATCCTCACAATTATATTCCTTCTTAGAGAAAAATGATATCTGTGAGGATTTCCAATCAGGATTTAGACCGTATCATAGTACTGAGACTGCTCTCATTAGAGTTACAAATGACCTGCTCTTATCATCTGATCGTGGTTGTATCTCTCTATTAGTTCCACTGGATCTTGGCGCTACGTTAGACACTATCGATCACAACATTCTTTTGAATAGACTAGAAAACTTTGTTGGCATTAGTGGAAGTGCATTAGCATGGTTCAAATCATACTTATCTGACCGCCATCAATTCATAGCAGTGAATGAAGAGGTATCATATCGATCACAAGTGCAGTATGGAGTTCCTCAAGGCCCAGTACTAGGGCCGTTACTTTTCACGCTTTATATGTTACCCTTGGGAAATATCATTAGAAAACACGGGGTTAGCTTTCACTGTTATGCTGATGATACTCAGCTCTATATTTCTTCACGGCCTGGTGAAACACACCAAATTGAGAAACTTATGGAATGCATAGTCGATATAAAAAACTGGATGACGAGTAATTTCTTACTGCTAAATTCTGAAAAAACAGAGGTGTTAATTATCGGACCTAAAGCCCCCACAAGTAATAACCTAGAACACTGTCTAACACTTGATGGCTGCTCTGTAAATTCTTCGTCATCAGTCAGGAACCTAGGTGTGCTATTTAATAGTAATCTCTCCTTTGACAGCCACGTTTCTAGCATTTGTAAAACTGATTTTTTTCATCTTAAAAATATATCTAAACTGAGACCTATGCTCTCAATGTCAAATGCAGAAATATTAATTCATGCGTTTATGACCTCAAGGTTAGATTATTGTAATGCTTTAGTGGGTGGTTGTTCTGCACGCTTAATAAACAAATTACAGATGGTTCAAAATGCAGCAGCTAGAGTTCTTACTAGAACCAGGAAGTATGAGTACATTAGCCCGGTTCTGTCAACACTGCACTGGCTCCCTACTAAACATCGTATAGATTTTAAAATCTTGTTAATTACTTATAAAGCCCTGAATGGTTTAGCTCCTCAGTACTTGAGCGAGCTCTTATCGCATTATAGTCCTTCACGTCCGCTGCGTTCTCAAAACTCTGGCCATTTGATAATACCTAGAATATCAAAATCAACTGCGGGCGGCAGATCTTTTTCCTATTTAGCGCCCAAACTCTGGAACAATCTACCAAACACTGTTCGGGAGGCAGACACACTCTGTCAGTTTAAATCTAGATTAAAGACCCATCTCTTTAACCTGGCGTACACAAACACACTAATACACTTCTATTATTCAAATCCGTTAAAGGATTGTTAGGCTGCATTAATTAGATCAACCGGAACCGGGAACACTTCCCATAACACATGATGTACTTGTTACATCGTAAAAAGATTGACATCTACGCTAATATTAGTCTGTTTCTTTCTTATTCCGAGGTCACTACAGTCACCAGATCAGATGGTGGATCAGTACCTAGAGACGACCTCTACAGCCCTGAACGTCAGCGGAGACCAGGACACCTAGATGAGCCCCAGAGACAGACCCCCAGTGAGGACCCCATCACCTAGACAGCCATCAGGACAAGACCTCGGGAACCAGTTGAGCCCTCCAATCTGACTTTGCAGCAGTTGGAATTGAACTGCTGTGTCGTCTGGCCAGAGGAGAAATGGACCCCCGACTGAGCCTGGTTTCTCCCAAGGTTTTTTTCTCCGTTCTGTCACCAATGGAGTTTTGGTTCCTTGCCGCTGTCGCCTCTGGCTTGCTTAGTTGGGGACACTTCATTTCCAGCAATATCGTCGACTTGATTGAACAGAAACTTTTTGAACTGAACTGAGCTGGACGATGCCATCACTGAATTCAATAATGAAATGCCTTTAACTGAAAATTGAGTGTTTAATCTTGTCATTTTACATCATTGACACTATTTTCCCATTTTGATATTGTGCAGTTGCTTTGACACAATTTGTATTGTTAAAAGCGCTATATAAATAAAGGTGACTTGACTTGACTGGATGTCGTTCGAAGTAAATATAGTCTATCTTTGTCCGTAACGTTAGGTCGCATTTCCAGATGGAAATCGATATCTTGGAGATAAGCTTGGACATTTGGGCTATTTGGCACGCTAGGGGTGAATTTGCCAATGTTCCTGGCGTGCTTGTCGAGGTCTTTAAGCCGTTAGATGATCTGTGACTGGCTGCAGCAGATTCTTTTGGCTGAGGTAAAGTGAGGTAAAGTTCTCCAGAGTGAGTTGGTGAATGTTTCAACACCACCCCCTCCACGTTTTTCTCATGTGTCAGTCCAAGAACAGGTGACCCGGTCCTGCTCGGCATCTCCTTGATGGCTCACGGCGCAGTTCATAAGCGTGTTTGAGTTCATCTTGGAAACTGTCAGATTCCTCTTTGACGTAGTCAAGCTGTCGTGTTAGATGACTAACCTCGTTTCTTGACTCATCCAGGTGAGTTTCAAGGGCTTTGATTCTGCCGTTTTTATCTCTGAAGTCGGCCTTCGCTTTCTCCAGAAGCTGTTCCGCATACTGTAGCTTTTTGGACCGATCAGCGTAGTCTGCCTTGACTTGTTCCATTTCTTGGCTAGTAGCTGCTAGGGTTTCTTTTAGCCTGTTGATCTCCTCCTCAGCGCCTTGTTCCGCCTCATCCGACCCTTCCCGTCGTTTCTGAGCTTCAAGTTCCAGCTGCTCTATGCGTCGTTGTGCACGTGTCAGCTCCTGCTGGCGTTGTGCAGCGTGCTTGTCGCTCTACTTGAGGGTGGCAATGAATGTGTGGCTTAAGGAGCCGGTGATCTTGGCTAATTCTTTGTGATTGTAGTTTTGACTTGGGTCTTGTGCCATAAGGCTTGTTATGAAACAATAACATTATTGTTTGAACAAAACAAACCAAAACAAAAATGGTAGTTGCAGATGAAATTAAAATTTCAGAGCATTATTGGCAGTCATGGATTAAAATCTTAATGATGTTTTTCATTAACATTACAAGCGATTACATTTCATTGATCAGCCAATAGTGTTGCCATATGGAAACAGGAACTGTAATTAATTATTAAATTGAATTAGAATTTTCAAATTCGTAATTAATTATGAAATTAAATTACAAATTCCACATCCCTAATTTCGTATCCCTAAACCTGACAAATTACTAATTCCTTGTGTTATTCAAATCATTAGAACAAATTAATCCTTACCGTCTCAATTATAAAGGAAATTTAAACATTTTCCCAGGCCAGACAATCAAACACTTTGATAGTTAAGATCTTAATGTTATTGTTAAATTATCAGAGCACACATAATTATCTCAATCAGTCTATGTGGAATCAGGAACTGAAATTATTTTAATTAAATTAATTTAATTTCACATCTGGGATTAGTTATGAAATTAAAATATCTATTTCAAATACTCAATAGCAATTCATTCACTGATATCATTGACATAAGGAGTGCAGTTATAATTGAATTAATTATCTTCCTATCAAAGCAATGAGGCTAAGGCTCATCATTAGTTTATAATAAACCCCAATAGCCGTGGCAGTTTACTGCATCTAGCTAAAAAGGGGAAGAAGCCAATCTTAAATAAATGCTTTATCAAAACCACCTGTGAGATCGCTGGTCTAATTTCCTATGAAAATCAGCTGCCTTGCACATCAATGGTTTATTTAAGTTTGTCTTTGTTAAAGTCCTTTCACATGAGAGGTTAGAGTTGGAATGAGTAAATGTCAAAGAGAGAATGAGTAAATGCAAAAGAGAGAAGGAAATTATGTGAACAGTTTAGCGTGCTTTAAAGTTCAGCTGTGAAGAGTTAAACCGTATCAACACTTCAAAAACACACTGCCAACATACACCACATCCCCTCATAGGCTACCAAAATGCTAGATGCTAATCGCTAGCCTTCAATGCAACTCATTAGCTTCAGTTAGCTTAGCTTGCTATGCTGTTGTTTACAACAGCTCAAAATGGCACGGGGACGGAGCCTGCGCACTTCCTGAGTTACGCGTCACTATGGTGTCGTCAGGGAACCTGTCATTTCGGACACAGACAGATTCGGGTAATCAGTGAACGTCAATGCCTTTCAAACTACCATCAAAAAGGAGCTATTTAGATTCTTCTTTTCGTATAGCGCTACTAATCTCACTCGTTTAGAGCGAGATAAATTAATCCACAGATTAATTATCAACACTTTTGGCCGTGGCGGGCCTTAGTACATTACTTCTCTGTCTACTTAACAGACAAAGCACAGTGGATTTACCATTGCACACTTTTTCTTTGATCAAAATCAATAACTATTCTCCCCAGAACGCGTTTTGGCCACTCCTTCCGAGCGCCACGTCTTAAGTTCACTGTTTTGGTGAATCTAAGTGGCAGAGAAATAAACAGGTAGCTAATCTGATATTCTCAAACCGGGAGAGTTAATAGCATAGGTGAATCCGGAAGTGGAAAACGCACCAACCAGATCACGCTATGAAGGCCTTATAGAGAGATAACAAGGAACACGCTTGATTCTCTTCTCCTGCGCTTAGAGCGACTTATTTTGTCTTAAAAGACAATTTATTCACTGCAGTTTATTTCTCAAACAACTCAAAATGCATTGCCATGCCACAAGTATACAGTACCACAAACACACAAACAAACTCTGTCTCTCTGTATCTACACTATTTCTCCTTCCGGTTGAGAAATAGAAAAGACACACAAATTGACTATTATGAATGTGCTATACATTTTCAAATCAAACTAATGCCAGCTTTCTTTCTCCACCATTCTGTAAAGGTTTTTAGCCCTTATTTTAATTTAGCTCTTAGGGAATCGATTCTTAAGATTCGATATGGATATGATTAATTGATATTAATCAAAACTTATAATTTCTAAGGTTTTAACGACTCGTCCAGCGAATCGTTAAATTCAGTATATCTTTAACAATTTTGTTTATCTTATTCGTGGCCAACGATAAAACAAATCAAATAGTACTTTATCAAAATTTATGAGCATAGGTAGCGCGATCTTTGGCAAATAGTTTAAGACTTGAAAATCACATAGCACCAGACAAAAGATTTCTTAATAAATCAAAGTTTATTCGCTATTCTACTCAAGATACATGAAACTAAACTAAATAACACAAAACAAAATACATACATACACACACGTTACAGGCAATGAATTGTTGCGATTTGGAGACCGTTAAAATATATATAGCACTGTTTGCTATTTCCACACGATTTACCCGTGCAGATCATCAAGCAGCGAACTCTATTATCTTTACTTTTAGAGATAAATACACCACGATTCAGAAAATTATAGAGCTAGTTGTTTGTTTACTTGCTTTAAGTTGAAGATGATCGCTGATCTGTTGTTTTCTCCAGTTTCGTTTCCTTTCCTGGTTTGAGGGAATCCCACGGATGAGTAGCTACTGATGTTGTCGTTGGTGATGTCACTCTGGGAATGCCCTTCGTGGTTGGTTGGCTGCTCTGGGCTGTGATGACGCTCTTAGGAAGTCTGTTTGGAGTTCTTACGGCTTCAGATGTTGAAGTTCCTTTGGGTCAGAACTTGGAGACGTGTGAATCCTCACCAGATGGTATATGGCTGAGGGGCGCTCCAAGTCAAAGCCGAATCAGTGAGCCGAAGTCAAAGTTTGTTAAGCAGCGCGCCAGCAAGCAGAGAGAGCAGTAGCTCTTGTGTCCAACTTTAACGGACTGATTGCAGTACGCCCACCAGAGAGCTTCTTCCAATCAAATTGTTCCTGTGGGCGGAGCCCCTTCCCACATGGCTCATTTTCCATGCAGTAAATCCTCCTGCGTCGTTGTTTTAATCTCACAAAGAAAATATCAACACATTCTTATAAGTGTTTTAATCATACATTATTATACTAAAGGTTAACTTTCCATGCACACCAACTTATTGCTTACGAAACCAGCTCTTATTCAAAATCAAACACCACGTATTTGGCATACACAGAGTACATATACTAATTATATCTACTGCACGGTTAAAGCATAGATTAAACTCTGCTAAATTCTGAATAATCGCACCATGCATAGGAATTAAACACAGGGAAAAGTTATATGTCACAGATTAAGAAAATATCATTGGTTACAATAACACAGCAAGCTTAATTTCATTTCATAAAACACAACCTGAATATATATGTATTGTCTTTATCTATATTGTATATACATATTGCTTCTAATAGCAGCAATGATTATTATTAATTGTCTTTTGGAACACTTCATAAAAGTTTTGTGTCTTTTTGTCCTCTTTGCATAAAGTCCATGACGTTTTGTGCGTTCTTTGTATGCACGCGAACGAGAGAGAGAGAGAGAGTGACGGTCTGGAATTCCCTTGGAATGCGACAAAGCACCAAGAGGTGCCTGGGGCCATGAGAATGTTACTTTGGACGTGCATCTGCAAAACTTCAGCACTCGTAAAAGTCTTTCCTTGTTGATAAAAATCATTGAATTATGCGTTAAACGATCAGGAGATATCAGGGAGGGTCTGTGCTGTTGATTATTCAACTTTATTTATGATAAACCAGTCAGGAAGGACTTTGAAGGTTCTGTTCTTTAAAGACATCCAGATGTTCTTCTCAAATTTCTCCTAGTTTTTATGGGTCTCATGAGATAAAACGACAGTCCTCTAGACAGAGAGGCGTCAGTAGGCTTGTCAATTTCTGACTCGAAGGGAAGGGAATCGTCTAAGTTTTCACTTTGGTATGCAAGATTCTATAATTGTCTGGTCTTTGTTCAATAAGGTCCTACAGCCAAGGTCCCTGCCCTCATGTAGTGCTGGACCCTGAGCCTAAGAAGTCGTCCTGATCTGCGTGCAGAGAGGAAGAGGAGAGGGAAAGTTCTTGCAAATGCCGGAACCCCCTTGAAGAATGCTCGCGATCATTCCCCACCCCTTCGAGCACCTCTGAGCAGTGGAGGTTTTTTAGCGCGGCACGTCCTGCCAGTTCAGCATGTGCCACGAAACACTACCACTGTGATAGTGGACCCAAATACCTTAAAGAGCAAATTCCCTCTTCCTACACTCACACATGTCAGTTCTCCCCCTTATCATCAATAAAAATAGAGCCCCTGGCCGCTCGGCTGCCTAATTGGAAAGCCATTCCCGGCATGTCAGATTGGGTTCTAAAAACTATAGTACGAGGCTACTCGCTTCAGTTCGCTCGCAGGCCTCCTGTATTCAGAGGTGTTGTGTAAACTTTGGTGCAGGACAATAAATCCCATGTTCTTCGAGCCAAAGTGCAAACACTGCTTCCAAAGGGTGCCGTGGAAGCAGTCCCCTTAGCGAACAGCGAGTCAGGCTTCTACAGCCGATACTTCCTCGTTCCCAAGAAAGACGGTGGGCTCAAACCGATTCTCATCTCAGACATCTGAATCGGGCCCTCACGCGACGGGCATTCAGAATGTTGACTTTGAAGCAGATCCTCGTGCAAATTTGCCCTGAGGACTGGTTTCTGTCTGTGGATCTGAAAGACGCTTACTTTCACATCCAAATAGCGTCTCGTCACAGACCGTTCTTGAGATTCGCCTTCGAGGGAGTAGCCTATCAGTATACGGTCCTACCGTTTGGTCTGTCCCTGGCCCCTCGCACTTTCAGGAAGTGCATAGACGCAGCTCTTTCCCCTCTAAGACAGATGGGAATCTGCATATTGAATTACCTCAACGATTGGCTAGTACTAGCCGACTCAGAACGGCAGCTTATCGCTTGCTGTGGCTCCTTGGAAATATTCTCGCCTGTATCAGTCAGGCGTGCAGTTGGGAACGACCTCCTGGTCACGACGGATGCCTCCGGCTCAGGCTGGGACACTCTGTATGAGGGCAACCCGGCGTACGGCACCTGGTTGACCCACGAGCAATGCCTAAATATCAACTGTCTCGAAATGATGGCAGTTTGTCTAGCACTGAAAAACTTCCTACCTGCCTTAAAGGGGCACCACGTTGGACAACACGACAGTGGTGGCCTATATCAACCGCCAAGGCGGCCTCAGGTCACGTCCCCTTCACAGGATGACTCAACATCTCCTGCTTTGGGAGAGAACTCCTTTCACTACGAGCGGTTCATGTGCCGGGCAGACTGAACCAAGGAGCAGATATGTTGTCAAGGGACAATGTAGATTCAGGGGAATGGAGGCTACATCCCCAGACGGTTCAGATGATCTGGTCAGTTTTTGGCAGGGCAGAGGTCGACCTCTTCGCCTCCGAAGACAACTATCACTGCCCAATCTATTTTTCGAGACAGCGGGATGCTCTGTCCCATGATTGGCCCAACAGCCGCCTGTACGCCTTCCCTCTGATCGCCCTACTACCCCAGGTTATCAGGCGAGTCAGGGACACAAAGTGCACTCTCCTCCTCGTGGCCCCTCTCTGGAGAAACCAAGTCTGGTTTCTGGAGATGATCAAGCTGCTATCTGCTACACCGTGGTCAATACCACTGAGGAGAGACCTTCTCTCGCAGGCACAGGGCAAGATTTGGCATCCCCAGCCGTAACTGTGGAGCCTTCATGTCTGGCCACTAGACGGGACTCTAGTCAACTCCCAGCGAGAGTCACTAATACCATTTTAGAGGCTAGAGCTCCGTCTACAAGACGCCTCTATGCCCTCAAGTGGTCAGTCTTCAGTGACTGGTGTTTAACACGGGAACCAGGATCCAGTATCATGTGATGTGTCCCACGTGCTAACTTTTTTTGCAAGAGCTGCTGGATAAGGGGCGCACCCCTTCCACGCTCAAGGTCTATGTGGCAGCCATCACGGCGAATCATTCTCTTGAGGCTGGCCAGACAATTGGCAGAAATGACTTGGTCATTAAATTTCTTAGAGGCACTCGGTGGTTAAACCCTCTGCACCCTAAGACGGTGCCAGTATGGGACTTGTCTATAGTCCTGAGAGCTCTCAAGAGCTCCCCCTTTGAGCCACTTCAAACAGCCGGCTTAAAGGTCATGACACTCAAAACCGCTCTGCTTTTGGCCTTGGTGTCAGTTAAGCGAGTAGGGGACTTGCAAGCCCTGTCTGTCAGTGCTTCCTGTCTTGAGTTTGGACCCAACGACTGTAAAGTCGTTCTCCAGCCATGCAGTGGCTATGTACCAAAGGTTCTCTCAGCTCCGTTTAGAGCCCAGGTCACTTCCCTCTTAGCCCTTCCTGAAACAGATGGCAAACAAGGTCCCAACTTGCTATGCCCTGTCAGGGCACTGCGAGTTTACATTAAGCGCTCGGAGTCATTCAGACAGTCTGAACAGCTTTTTGTGTGCTTTGGAAGCAGCTCTAAAGGGCTGCCTGTCACAAAGCAAAGGCTATCCCATTGGATAGTAGACGCTATAGCTCTGGCTTATGCCTCAGCTGGCTTGCAATGCCCTTTGGGTGTGAGGGCCCTTTCCACCAGAGGAATGGCCTCCTCTTGGGCCTGGTCCAGTGGGATCTCTATTGGGGAGATTTGTGCGGCCGCCGGCTGGTCGTCGCCGTCTACCTTTATTAGATTCTACAATTTGGACATCCCTGCCCTACAGGCGCGGGTCTTATCTGCTTAATGCTTGCCCCCCCCCCCCTCGGGTGGGGAGAATTATCTCAAGTAGACCTCGGAACGTTCCCGGGTCTCTTTGTGGCTCAGGCTTTGTCAATGATGACGCAACGGGAGTTACCTTTCGATAGGGAACGCTCCGGTTACTCACGTAACCTCAGTTCCCTGAGATAAGGGAATGAGCATTGCGTAACTGGCCGTGCTATGGTTGCACCCGAATCGATGGCTGTCGCTTCAGTCGTTGATTCTGATGAAATATATAGCATATATATAGCCGACTTATCGGCTCCACCCCATCTGGAGGGCTCAAGCACCATTGGTTTGTGCAACTACACAAACGTTAACAAATCAGGCTTCACTAACAGAGAAAACAGGAGTTTCCCCCAAGCAGTCGTCAATGACGATGCAACGCTCATTCCCTTATCTCAGGGAACCGAGGTTACGTGAGTAACTGGAGCATTCATCAGTAAGCGGCAGCGCAAGAAGCGAGCAGAGAAAAAGGTAGGCCTACTCCTCTCAGAAAACTTACAAATAAAGATAATTTTAGATGTTTAATTATTGTTTGGAGCATTGGGATCGCTAGATGAGGGCTTAATTAACTTTTTTTTTTGTTGAAAACCTGAAATTCAACCAAAATCGAAATTTTTCACTTTTTTTTGTCTGTTGCTCAAAATTAGCCCGTGGGCATTCCAACTCATTTTGCTTAATTCGTTTTTAACACATACTCTTTCACTTGTAATTGAGTATTATTTCAGCAAAGTAACAGTACTTTTAATTGAGTACACATTTTCAGTACTCTTTCCAACACTGTGTATTTTTAACATAAAATACTTATTTTTAAAATCATTAAAAAACTTACCCCAGACTTTTTTGTTATCTACAATTTTTTTTTTTCACACACAACACAAAATAATATCCAAAATACAACAAAACAAAACAACAGACACATACTCAACATCTCAAGGTCCAATCAAAAGGGAGGGGGAGAGGGAAGGACAACAAGAACACAAAAGTCACTCCTTTATACAATCACGTATGTCCAACAAAAAACACTGCCAAGCATCAATGGTCGAAGGCCTGGCCCCACCAACTCGCGCCGTTGTACATTCACATGACACTATTTGCAGGAGGCTACGGATCCAATATGTTTTTCTACACAAGTGTGGTGTAAACCAGTTCTGGATTATTGTCTTCTTCACAGCTGTAAAACCAGCAAACAACATTCTCTTTTGCATTGAACTAATACAGAGACCTGAATCATCAGAATCAGAATCAGAATCAGAATGAGCTTTATTGGCCAGGTATGTTTACACATACGAGGAATTTGTTATAGTGACAAAGCTCCACAGTGCAACAGAATGACAGCAACGGGACAGGACACAGACAACAAGAGAACAATATACAAATATACAAATAAGCAATGTACAAAATAGCAAAAACACTATGCAATACAGACAATCATGTGTGTACAGGTCTGACATGTGCAAATTTGAAGTGGAAAAAAATAAAATAAAAAATATTATATATGTATGTGTGGTGAATAAATAGTTTTAAAATAGTGTTGTGTGTTCCACGTTCATTAAGAAGACACAAACTTGGGTTAACAGACCAATCAATTCGCAGTAATGATGACAAAACCAGGTTTACATGTGTCCATAGACTGATGACGACAGGACATTCCCAAAACATATGCAGAAAAGTGCCTGATGATGTAGTGTTACATATATGGCAGTTCAAATTTGACTGTAGTTTCATTTTAAATCTTTTGTAAGGAGTTATGTATGCTCTATGAATGACTTTGAAGTGAATAAGGCGATGAGCCAGATTTTTAGATGTTAAGCTGAGATTAGACCACACTCTCTCCCAGTCGACAGATAAATTAAGGTCAGATAATTCCCTATTCCAAATAGTTTTAATAGAAAGAGGTTTTGTAATACAATCAATAATTTTATTATATATTAAGGAAACAGATGGCCGACCAGCAGATGGTGCAATCCAGTCCCGCATAGGATGAGAGGAAATGGAAGAAGACCAAGGAACTCCATACACTTTGAGAGCAGAACGTAATTGAAGAAAAACAAAATATGCAGATGCTGGTAGACAAAATTTGGTTCTTAATGTCTGAAATGAACAGAGGCCCTGGTTATCATATATATCACTGCACGTGTTTACACCCAAAGAAGACCAAGAGGGTTGGACAAATGGACGATTTACGCATACAAAATTAAAATTGTTCCATAAAGGTGTACTGTTACAGAATTTGAAGGGTCCACCTATCCGACGTTCAACCGTTTTCCAGATTTTAATAGAGTTAGCCACAACCGGACCAAATTTATAATTATCCCCTTTTTTTCCTGTGCCAGTAAATAAAATATGAAGTCTATTTGGTTTAACCTTGTCAGCTTCAATCACCCTCCATGAAACTGTAGATTGAGGATCAACCCAATTATGAAGAGCCTTAAGCTGGAACGACCAACAATATAATTCAAAATTTGGTACAGCCAGTCCTCCTGCGCTATTAGGATGTTGTAATGTGGTAAGTTTAATTCTGGGACATTTATCATTCCAGATAAACTTAGAAATTATGGAGTTGATCTCCTTAAAGTAACCTGGAGGGGGAGAAAGTGGTAGCATAGTGTAATGAGGGTGAGGCTGAGGCTGTGTTAGAATCCATTTGCAGAAGTTTAATGAGGAAACAGTTCAACAATCCAAATCGTGAGGCAGAAATCAGTGTCGTGGTCACAGGCAAAGAAGTCAAAAATCACAGTAATCAGTCCAACCGGCAAACAAACAAGAGGGTAAACCAAAAGGCAAAAATCCAGAGAACCAGGCAATAAATCATACACATAGCAAACAAAACAAGTCAATAGAAACGCTCGGTAAGGCAGTGGAACTGGCAATACTTCGCAAAGGCCTGTTTGGCCTGGCCATGCTTAAATGGCTGCCAAACAGGAAGTGATCACAGAAGCAGCAGAGGGAGTGGTACCAGTCAGTACTCAGGCGAGGGCTCCCTCTGCTGGCGTGGCATTACAGAATCCTCCCCTAGGAGCGCCTCCTGGCGCTCGACGAGGACGTCCCCGTGGTCGTGGTGCTGGACGATCGGGTCTGGCTCGATGAAAGTCTTCGATGAGTGAAGGATCCAGGATGTCGGGGGCGGCTACCCATGATCTCTCCTCAGGTCCATAGCCCTCCCAGTCCACCAAATATTGGAGCTGACCCCCTCGACGCCTTGAGTCCAGCAACTCGTTCACCTTGTATGCTGGTGATCCATCTATATCCAGCGGTGGCAGTGGCTCTTGGTTCTCAGCATTGGGGTCAGCATCCGGGTGGACCGGTTTGAGGAGCGAGACATGGAAGGAGGGAGAGATCTGGTAATTAGTAGGAAGCTCAAGCTGGTACGTGACCTCATTAATCTGTTTAATTATTTTAAATGGGCCAACATACCTGGGGCTGAGCTTCCGGCTCAGTAGCCGCAGCTTGAGGTCCCTCGTAGAAAGCCAGACCCGTTGTCCTGGTTGGTAGGGAGGGTGTGGGCGACGTCGTCTGTTGGCCTGGAACTCTAGTGTTCTGACGGCTCTCTATAGACGGACATGGGCACTGTCCCACACCCTCTCACTGCACCTGATCCAGTCATCGACTGCAGGTACTGATGAGGGTTCACCCAACCACGGGAACAAGGGGGTTTGATATCCCAAAACGCATTGGAAAGGGGTCATGCCAGTGGAGGAATGAGTTAGGGAGTTTTGAGCATACTCGGCCCATGGAAGGAATTCTGCCCACCGGTTCTGTTCACGACTACAATAAGTTCTGAGATACCTGCCGATCTCCTGGTTCAACCTTTCCACTTGGCCATTGGACTGTGGATGGTATCCTGATGTGAGGCTTACATTGATGTCTAGTTGCTTGCAGAAGGCTCTCCAAACCTGAGAGGTAAATTTGGTTCCCCTGTCAGAAACAATATCCTCAGGTAAACCATAGACTCTGAAAACATGGTGGAATAGAGCTTGAGCTGTTTCCATGGATGTGGGAAGACCTTTGAGAGGGATCAAACGACATGCTTTAGAGAAGCGATCAATAATTACTAGTAATGTGGTGAAACCATTGGAGAGTGGCAGGTCAGTGATAAAGTCTATGGACAAGTGAGACCAAGGACGCTGAGGAATTGGTAACGGTTGGAGGAGACCAGAAGGTAGTTCCTTGGGGGTCTTGGATTGAGCGCAAGTTTGACAGGACTTGACATAGGTTACCACATCTTTGGTCATCGATGGCCACCAGAAGGAGTTCTGTAATAAACGGAGTGCGCGTGAAATTCCAGGATGTCCAGAGCTCAGAGAGGTGTGAACCCATTGCATGACTCGGAGACGCAAACCTTGAGGCACAAAGTGTTTATTTGGGGGATTGTTTGCCGGAGGTGGTTCTTGCTGATGAACTTCCATAATGGAAGTTCCATAATGGAAGAGATCCAATTCCGTTGGATCTCTTCCATAATGTCCCAGGTTACTGGAGCAATGATGACAGATGGTGGAAGAATAGATTCAGGTGTGACATTGTCTGTTGGAGGATCGTGACGTCTGGATAGAGCATCAGCCTTGCTGTTCTTGCTGCCAGGTCTGTAGGTGACTGTAAACTGTAAACGGGTGAAGAATAAAGACCAATGGGCTTGACGTGGATTCAGGCGTTTGGCACTCTTGATGTATTCCAGGTTTTTATGGTCGGTGATGACTTGGAATGGATGGACTGCTCCCTCAATCCAATGCCTCCACTCTTCTATTGCTGCCTTCATGGATAACAGTTCTTTATTGCCTACATCATAGTTGCACTCAGCAGAAGTCAACTTTCTTGAGCAGAATGCACAAGGATAGAGTTTACCAGGTTGACCATGACGTTGTGAAAGACGGCTCTAATTCCACAATCTGATGCATCTACTTCTATCATGAAGGGAAGATTAGGATCAGGATGCCTGAGGATCGGGGCTGTTGTAAAATTGTCCTTGAGTTTGGTGAATGCTTGGGTAGCTTCTTCAGTCCATTTCAGTTTTGATGGTTTGCCTTTTAACAGTGACGTTAGTGGGGATGCAATCAGACTGTAATTACGAATGAAACGTCTGTAGAAGTTTGCAAAACCAAGAAATCTCTGAAGTTCTTTTACTGTAGTGGGTTGAGTCGGTGACTGCTCTGACCTTAGAGTCATCCATCTCCACACCTTGATGACTGATGTTGTACCCAAGAAAGGACGTTTGCTTGACATGAAACTCGCATTTCTCTGCCTTGATATATAGCTGGTTATCCAGCAGGCGGGAGAGTACTGTCTTGACATGTTGGATGTGTTCAGGTTCAGATTTGGAGTAAATTAAGATGTCATCAATGTATGCCACTACACACTGGTTCAGCAGATCTCGGAAGATTTCATTGATGAAAGACTGAAAGACTGCTGGGGCATTAGCAAGTCCATATGGCATGACCAGGTACTCATAGTGCCCCATAGTGGTGAGAAAGGCAGTCTTCCATTCATCACCTTCACGAATTCTGATCAGGTTGTATGCGCTTCTGAGGTCGAGCTTAGTACAGATCCTGGCCTCAAGTAGTTGTTCCAGTGCTGAAGGAACCAGGGGAAGGGGGTAGCGGAACTTGACAGTCACATTATTTAACCCTCTGGGGTCTGAGGTGATTTTGGGGCCATTGAGATGTTTTGACATGCCCTGATATTTGTGCTTATTTCAGCTACTTATAACATACTATTGACCAACATGTACTGTATTTGTTTTTGTATTCAGCACAAACTGTGCTACAATAATATGTGACCAAGATGGATGTACATGTTTGCATTTTTTAAAAAAAAAAATATTATGCGTGGTTAGTAAGTTTTGGGAAAAAAAATGTAGCTGAAATAAGGCCGTAAAACCCACACTAAATAGTCCTGAATAAGACTTTTGAGTAATCAGTCTTGTAGGCTAGAATATTTACTTCACAATTATGTGAGAATCATTCTGCTTACTCATTCACAGAAAACAATATATTGATTTAATTTTTTTAAGACATGTTTTGTGATTGAAAGCCTATATGCGAGGGAGTGGCAATGGCCTTGAGTATTAAGTGATTCTCACCTGATAGACAAAGGGCCCTCCCCTAAAGGCTGCTAATGGCCCATCAGTGTGACTGTGACTTTGAGGCAGGTAAGGGAGAATGTGAGGAGATTGAAAAAATTTTTTTAATTTTTTTATTATTTGTATTTTATTTACAAGACAGTATAATCAAAACATACATAATGAAGGTCAAAGACACATTATTGTGCACACTGATCTAACCACAGAGATGTGAACAGACTTTGAGTCATTCCTGCAACAGATTCTGTTCAACAAGTAAAATAAATAAATCATACCTGATATTTGCGTGTTAGTTAAGTGTTTCTGCTTATTTCCATGGATTCAAGAAGAAAAAAAACATAATCAGTAGTCAAGGATCTTGTTTTACCATAGAATATCAGTGTAGTTGAATATCTGATGTTGGTACAGCGCTCTCAGAGGAAAACAGTTTGAAGAAAGTCATCAGGATTCATCATCTGTGGTGCAGGTATCTGATTCAATAAAATACAAACAACCAAAAAAAAAAAAAACATTTGTGAGCATGTTAATATCAGGAGCATCTTTTCATATATATAGGTTTTATAGACTCACGCATGCGTTGTACTATCATAAACAAAAAAAGACATTTTATATCTGAGAAACTAATTATTGTTTAGCACGTTATTAAAATCTATTTTTGAACAGTAGGCTATTTATAATAAACATGTTCTAAACATACTTGGACTCGTAGCATTCATCATGTTACAGTGTACACTCATATTACTTTTATATAGAGCATGAAAACATCATCGCGGGTAAGAAATTTAAATACAATGAATTGCCCATCAATTTCTACTACAAAAGGATGTACTTTGTACTATAAAAAAAAGGATATTTTATATCTGAGAAACTAATTATTATTGTTTAGCACGCTATTAAATCTATTTTTGAACAGAGTATTAATTATAAACATGGTCTAAACATTCTTAGATGGTATCATTCATCATTTTGTCGTTTGGGAAAAACCCAAATAAACGTGTTTATGTCACAATAACACGTTAACTAATGCAAAAAAGAAACATTACTTACTCATCAGATCGCTCTTCTCTTCTGGATGAACTCTTGCTCTTATTTTGAGGGAAATCCAGCCTTTATCAGCTCCTCTTCTTCCAGAAACGAACAGTATGCTCTCCTCAGGCTGTTTGTTGTTAGGCGTCTCCTTGAGCACGCGGCTCACGTGGCTATTTACATATGAACGGCGCGTACTGCGAGGGGGCGGGATCGCATTAGAAATAATGAGTTAGACTGGAAAGACTGAACATCTTGTTGGTTTCATACGGATTACTTCATCACAGAATGTTTGTTTTCTTTTTTTTCAAAACCACAAAGTTTTGTTGTTATTGTGAGTGTACACAAAAAAAATAGACACCTCAAAGTTTCAATTGATGTATAACACTTATCTGTATGACCAAAATCGACGGAGTATTTTTAGTGTCTTTTGCACTGGTCTTAAAAAAAACGAGTTGGTATCGCCGGCGATACAGCCGTCCCCTTAGGGTTAAACCTCTGTAGTCTATGCACGGCCGTAAACCTCCATCTTTCTTTTCCACAAAGAAAAAACCTGCGGCAGCTGGTGAAGTGGAGGGACGGATAAATCCAGAGTTCATGGCTTCTTCTATGTACTCTTCCATGGCTTGAGTTTCGTTGCGTGACAGAGGGTAGACTTTGCTTTTAGGAGGCATGGCATTGGTTAACAAGTCAATAGCGCAGTCCCATGGCCGGTGAGGTGGTAACTGTGTGGCCTTAATTTTACTAAAAACTTCACTGAATTCTTCATAACAGGAAGGAATCTCAGTAGTTTGAGTTGTGTTTGGGCTTTCGATGCTTGTCGTTAAACAGGGCTTAATTATGGCTGAGTGCATGCAATGGGTTTGGCAGAATCTAGACCAATGGGTTAGTTCACCATGATGCCAGGAAAAAACTGGGTCGTGAACAGATAACCAGGGGTAGCCAAGGATAATTTCATGTCTGGGGGAGTCAATGACGTAGAATGAGATGGCCTCTTAATGGAATAGTCCAATATGGAGTTGAAGTGGTTGGGTTTGGTGGTTGATGCCATCTCCTATGAGGGTGTTATTAACAGCACTGATCTTGATGGATGGCACACAGGGTTGAGTGGGAAGGTTGAATTTGCTAATGATGTCCTTGTGGATGAGATTCAGGGCAGCTCCAGAATCGATCAGCACTGTTAAATCAATAAAAGTACTTTCAGTAGATAGCCGAACAGGAAAAATCAATGATTTGGTAGGAAGGAGAGAAAATTGTTCAACACTCACCCGGGTAGTAATTTTGGTGTTCCTCCGGGCTTTGTGTGGACATGCTATGCTGTGGTGGCCTGTTTCACCGCAGTAGTAGCACAGATTGAGTTGACGTCATTGAGTTCTCTCCTCTTCAGTGAGTCTCGAAAAACCCAGTTGCATGGGCTCCTGGCTAGGCATTGAAGTAGGTTGAGGAACATGGCAGAGCTGGTGTGTGACTAGAGCGCTGGCCTGTGATGGCTGGACAATTTTTTTCTTGGGAGCATTCCTCATAAGGTTATCGATCTTAATAGCGAGTGTTATATATTCAGTAAATGAAAAGTTTTCACCCTTGCAAGCCAGTTCAGTTTGTAGGTCGAAGTTCAAACTTTGTCGAAACACAGCTTTTTACGAGATGTCATTCCACCAACTTTGAGCAGCGAGCGTTCTAAATTCAATTGCATAATCTGCAGCGGTGCGGTTGCCTTGAGACATATGAAGCAATTGTGTAGATATATCCTTGCCCCCAGCGGGATATTCAAACACATCACGTAACTGTTGAACAAAGTACTTATAGGAGGTACGAAACAAACGTTCTGTCTCCCAGACCGCTGCAGCCCAGTCGATCGCTTTACCAGAAAGCATTGACATTAGAAAAGCACATTTCTTTTCATCTGAGTAAAACTGTTCTTCCTGGTTAGCAAAAAAAATCTCCACTTGATGAATAAAGCCTCGACATTGCTCAGCTGAACCATCAAATTTCTCTGGCATAGCCAGTCTTACCGTCTGTGGTGTGGGAGAAGGAAGCGATCGAATGTAATGGGTCAGATGCTCATTTGCAGACTGAAGCTGGTTGAGCTGTTCTTGGTAACCCTTGAGCACTTCACTTTGATAAGTAAAAGCAGCTTGAAGCTGGGAAACTTCCACTGGATTCATAGGTGGCGAAGTATTCTGTAATGAGGGTGAGGCTGAGGCTGTGTTAGAATCCATTTGCAGAAGTTTAATGAGGAAACAGTTCAACAATCCAAATCGTGAGGCAGAAATCAGTGTCGTGGTCACAGGCAAAGAAGTCAAAAATCACAGTAATCAGTCCAACCGGCAAACAAACAGAGGGTAAACCAAAAGGCAAACATCCAGAGAACCAGGCAATAAATCATACACGTAGCAAACAAAACAAGTCAATAGAAACGCTCGGTAAGGCAGTGGAACTGGCAATACTTCGCAAAGGCCTGTTTGGCCTGGCCATGCTTAAATGGCTGCCAAACAGGAAGTGATCACAGAAGCAGCAGAGGGAGTGGTACCAGTCAGTACTCAGGCGAGGGCTCCCTCTGCTGGCGTGGCGTTACACATAGAGAAAAAAAAATTTAAATCGAGGTAACAAATTCATCTTAACAGTGGAGATTCTTCCTTGGAGAGAGACTTTAAGATTCTTCCATCTTTGAATGTCAGTTTTGACCTTAACTAAAATGTTATTAAAATTGTCTCTGCCAATCTTATGAATGTTTTTATATATGGTAATGCCCAAATAGATGAAAGACTCCTTAATAGGGATAAATGAGGGAATAGAAAAATTAACCTTAACATAGTTAATTGGCATTAAAGCAGATTTGCTCCAATTTATTTTATATCCTGATAGGCTACTAAAATGATCAAATTCCTTAATTATACTAGAGACTGAAACATCAAAGTGGTCTAAATATAGAATAATATCATCAGCGTATAATGAAATACTATGATTATGGTCATGAATCTTAATCGATACTTCAGATTTCCTGATGGCTTGTGATAAGGGTTCAAGAGATAGACAAAACAATAAGGGGGAAAGTGGACACCCCTGCCTCGTTCCCCGCTGTAAAGGGAATGAGGGGGAAATAATATTACCAGTTATGACTGATGCTGCAGGTGAGTGGTATAATGTCTTAATCATAGAAACGAAGTGTTCACCGAAGCCGAAACATTGCAGAACTGCCCACATATAATTCCACTCTAGCCTGTCAAAGGCTTTTTCTGCATCAAGTGAAAAGACCGCACAAGGGGTTGGGTGGGAGTCCGCAAAGTCAAGAATATGAAGGAGTCGACGCATATTGTCAGATGCATTGCGCCCCTTGATGAAACCAGTTTGGACCTCCTTGATCAGACTGTGAATTACCTTCTCCATACGAGAAGCAAAAACTTTAGCATAGATTTTTACATCACATGGGATAAGCGAAATCGGTCTGTAGCTGGAACAATCTAATGGATCATTCCCTTTTTTAAGAAGTAATGAAATCAGTGATGTTTTTTGATCTCTATGAAATACCCCATGTTCAATTGCAAAATTAAATGAGTTAAGCTTAAGTATTCCTACCAAATCCCAAATTTCTAAATATAATTCAGGGGGGAGACCATCTAGACCCGGCGATTTGCCCTTTTGAAGGCTTTTTAGAGAGACGTGAAGTTCCTCCAAACTTAATGGGGCCTCCAAAGATTCTTTATCCTTCTGTGAGGTCCGAGGCAGTTCCAATTTATCTAAATACTGCTTACAAATTGGTTCATCAAAATCTGTTTCGGCTTTATACAGATTTGTGTAAAAACCTTTAAATATGTCATTAATTGCCACAGGGTTCGTGGTGACCTGATCATCTGATGATTTTATTGCGCTAATATATGCCTTAGACTCGCATTCTTTCAACCTAAGGGCCAATAAATGACTAGGTCTCTCTGATTCAAAATAATATTTTTGTCTAGTCCTATGTAAAATAAATTCTGCCTTTGAGTGTGAAAGTAAATCATATTCTTCTTTTAAAGAGGACAGCTGTGTAGCCTGTTGCTCAGTAAAATGTTGTTTTTGTAGGTTTTGTAATGATTGGATTTTATTTTCTAATTGTGTAAACTGGTGAGTTTTCGCTTTGGCAAGAGTAGAAGAGAAAGATATACAGAAACCTCGTATAGCACACTTAGTCGTTTCCCACAGTATTTGAGGATCCACATCAGAGGGCATATTAATTTCAAGAAATTCCTTAATATATTCTTTTAGAGAAGTAATGAAAGTCTGATTACTTAATAATGATATGTTAAAGCGCCATCTAGAGGACTTGGCTTTAACACCGGAAAGAGGAACACTGCACAACACAGCAGAATGATCAGATAATAAAATTGGTAATATAGAGATGGAGGAATTAGATGAAATTAAAGATGGGCTGAGAAATATGTAGTCTATCCTAGAGAAAGTCTTGTGTCTATTAGAAAAAAAAGTGAAGTCCTTAGCTTTAGTATTCTGAATTCTCCATAGATCGATTAAGTTGAGCTCAGTGATAATTTTATTCAATAATTTAGAGGATGAATTGGCTGTTGTAACAGATTGAGATTTATCTAAAGCAGGATTTATGACAGCATTAAAATCACCACCCACCACTAGAGGGCAATCAATCTCCTCAAGTAGAGTTTTGAAAATCTGTGTAAGGAATGCACTGTCTGTCTCATTCGGACCATAAATAGAGACCAATGCTAACCTATTATTATATATTTTGCATCGGATAAAAACAAATCTACCCTTCTCATCACTACCAAGGTGTTCAATCGTTAAATTTAACTTCCGGTTAACAAGGATAAGCACCCCCTTAGTTTTATTTTGAGCGCAGGAAAAAGCTATTAATTTGTAATACTTATTCTGGAAACGTGCCACGTCAGATTGTTTTAAATGTGTCTTTTGTATTAGGGCACAGGAAATAGATTTACGGTGTAAATATTCTAACACACGGGTTCGTTTAACAGCAGAATTTAAACCATTCACATTCAGTGATACAATATTTAGAGTATGCATTGAATGTTCATAATCCCAAGATTGTACTCAATAAATGAAAAACAACAGAAGCACTTCCATTCTGTAAATAACATGTAAACACTGATGTGCATTTTAGATACCAAACCTCCTAGATGAAAAATCCCTTTAGAAATAAGGTAAAATAAATAAAAGTATAAATGTCTGCTGTAAAAAACAAAAACAACATAAAAATATGAACAACCGACAACCATAAACAAGGAACAACTCAGACCGCACATTACCGAGAACATAGGTCTGACTGATCAACAAAAAACAGTGATAGGTCGTGACTGATCCACTCCAACGCAAGACATGTCACCCGAAAGGCTCACACAGCCAAAAAAAAAATATTTTATTAATTAAACCTACTCTCCATTAGTCCCCTCCAAAAAAGAAAAATGGAGTGTAAGTCTTACCAGCAAAGAGATCGTTGTACCGGATAAATAAGGACAATATCCCAGTAGGAGAGAGGAGAGAAGAAAACGCAAAAAAATAGGTTTAGCAAGCGTCCATGTTCATCCTGCCATCATCCCCTCCTGGGCAGCTAGGGCCAAGTCCATCCCGGCCGTCACGTCCCTCCCGTCGAGCTGGAGAAACAGCGGCCGCTGCTCCCCCGTCGTCCCCCCGCGGAGCTGCGGCATATGACTTTTGCTGAGACATGGAGCTGATAAAATCCTCCGCTTTCTGAGGGGAATCGTAGCTTCTCTGTTCCCCTTTGTGCCGTAGCTTAATTACCGCCGGATAGATGAGGAAGGGCTGGAGACCAAGCGCTGTCATCTTCTGCAAAACCAGACCAAATGCCTTTCTCCTGATCGCTGTAGCCGGACTAAACTCGGGAAAAAATAGCAGTGTGACATTGCTCTGTGAGCATTTCACCAGATAAGTCTGCCGAGCACCTTTCAGGATCTCTGATCTGTCATGCCATCTCAGTACACGGAAGATGAGAGTGCGCGGCCGATCGGAGCCCCTCCCTCCGTCATACACGCGATGCGCCCGATCAATCTCAATGTCACGGCCCCTCAAGGAAGGAATCCACTTGGAAAGATTAGCTCTGAGGAAACCAGCTGCGTCTGGACCCTCCATCCCTTCTGGGAGCCCCACCAGTCTTACGTTGTTCCTCCTACACCTGTCCTCCATATCTGTCATCTTCTCGGTGAGTCACTCCAGCTGATCCTTTAAGTCTGTGACTGTCCTCTTATCTTCACGCGCCGCTGCCTGAACAGAATCAACGCGGTCACGTGTCTGCTTCGCCGTGGTAACTATGGCCTCAAACTCCTCTCTTAGCTCTTTAACAGACTTGTTGGTCGCTTGTATGTCCTCACGCAGTTCGCGCAATGCTGGAATCAGCATAGAGTCCATCGCATCTCTTACTGCCGAATTCACAACCGAATTCAAAGTGCTTTGCTGCTCTTTAAATGCTAGTTCAATGCGGTTAGCAATAGCCTTGTCGAGGTCTTCTCTGGAGATGGCTGAATCTCTGAATTTTTTCTTCATTGGCGATTGCTCAATCTCTCTTTTCCGATCCCCTTTGTCTGCCTTAGCACTCATGATGGGTCCAATGCAGAGTGGTTTAAATTTTACTGACAGGATCGTAAAATATGTGGCAAAGTGAGCGGAGCGAAAGACTAAGCCTGCATCGCCGTCGAGGGGTCATGTGATCCTCCTAAAAAAACTTACCCCAGACTTTTGAAGAATAACAATATATATATAAATACACATTATGTTTATATATTAATAATAAATTATTGAATTGTGAGTCACTAAATTGTAACAAAATTCGTTCATTTTAAGTCAAAGTCACTAAGGATCCAGTGTGTACAGACATTTTGTTACTTCTTAGAGAGAAAAAGAAAATATTTTCAGCCCTGGTAATAATTTAGAACATTATCCTTTTCTTTTAAGGATTATTTACTGTGCATAGATGTTATAATGAGGCCCTTTTAAGGTGAATTGAGGGGGATTTGATACATCTGTTGTAATAATACCACAGATCTCCTGCCAGAGCTGTAAGCACCTCCAGGACCGCCACCACCATCATCATCATGAGATATAACAAAACATTGCTACAGTCCTGTGTTATTGCACCAGAAGCCAATCTGATGGGCACCTCCTCATTGTTGGACATTTCAGTGGTTGTCCTACATGGAAGCTGCTTCAAAGAAGCCAGAGTGGAGTGCCATGTTTTCAGATGATGCCTTTGATAACAGCCATTCATCTTCATTGGCTGGAACAAGCCTTAGAGTGATCAAGGCACGCTAGGCCCTTTTATACCTCATATCTGTGGGGAGGGCAAGACTAAACGATATAGAAAACCTTCATGTCAGTGCAGGTTTCTCAAAACAGCCCTCAGATTGTGTGCCACACTGGTCTCTCCGTTTGACTCGTGTGATAGTCGCTGCTAGTGTGTGTATGTTTGTGTCTGACACAGATGCACACTCTTCTATTCTTTGTACAATGTTTTTGAATGTAAGTGTTGGTGCCAGTGCATCTGTATAAAAATACAGGGTATTTTTCATAATTAACTCTCTGATAATCTAAAAGCCATTCACAGTATAATGTTACATCCAAAACACCATGAGTGTTTGACCTTTGACCCTTAGTCATAATTCTATACGACAGTCCTCTTTATGTCACTGTTTATTCATGACTTAATAATGCAGCAACCTGTGAATTATTTAACATTATCTACCATTATCTTTGGAAATAATTATATTCTTGTTTTGAAGTAAAAATAAAAGATTTTTCTTCTGTGGTATAATAATTCAGGTTTATTATAGTTACAAAAGCTAAAATAAAAGCACATTTTTGTTACTTGAAAAAAAATGTTAACTAAAATAAAAAATTATAAATTAAATTATTTTATTTTAGCTAGTAACATATCAGTAACTTGATGTCAATATACAAATAAACATTTGTAAAACAAAACCAACAAAATGACAAATTTCAAAATGAAAATGAAACGGAAAAAAAAAATTAAATGAAAAATAATCTTTTATGAAAAGTCATTTTAAATGATAACTGAAATGTCTTATGTGTGTTTCTCTTTTTCACTCTATAAATGAACCAACATATCAAGACATTTACCCCCAAATGCTGTGGCAACATCTTAATGTAAATCTTCCTCTAATCTTTCAAAAAGGCTTCTATTCTAGTAAGCACTCAAAATGACGAGTGTTGATGGGTACAGGATTTCAAAGCATGTTTTGTTATTTCAGGACACTTGACAAAACTCCTTTAAGAGGAAGAAAAAAAAAACTAAACATGCATTGAACCACTGAAAGTGCTTCAACACATTTGTCATTGTGCAAACTTTAATCTTCAGCAATCTTTTTTTATGAAAGACTTTTTTGTTTATCATGCAGTTCCATATCTGTAACTGTTTTCCTGTCAGTATCAAGTAGGACTGTTAAAAGACTTTGATGTGGGCATAATTTGGCAAAATGTATCCACTCTCCCCTCTTATGTTGGTCTAACCTTTGACGTATCGTTTGATGTCCAGCTATTTTTCAGACAGACGACTTCAGAATAATGTTTTTGTATTTTTTATCCTGTTTTACATTGGCTGGTCCTAGCAGCTATTCAGTCATGCTTTCAGGCACGCAATTGGCGGAAATGGGTAAATAACAGGTGGCAAGTGATGAGCTATTTTTGGCCAGTAAATGGTCTAAACAAACCAAAATAATAGGGTTAACATCCGGGTTAGTCACAAGTATCGCTTCTAAGGTATCGATGGAGAGACAAAAGAGTCTGTTAGCAGGGAAGGAGACAGAAATGGTATTCGGAAGTCTTTGTGTTATTTAAGCATTTGTGTTTTTGTACAGTGACTAACTTCTTTGAATAATAATGATCAATCAGTTCAACAACACTGTGATGCTGAGATGAAGCTGATTACATCTCTGACATCGTTTATCTTTGAAGTGAGTAAAATCTCAATGATAACAGAATAATTACGACACTGTCAGTTCCTGTGAAACACAACAGGTGAACATTCAAGTTCTCAATTTTCACTCTCAAAATTCATAATAACAGGAAAAAGTAAGGGAAAAAAAAGTCAGCAGAGTAAAGTTAGATCCTATCCAATTAAATTCATCCTGTTGCATGATGGGACTGCAGCTGGAGCTGAGGCTGAGGAGAATTAGAGTTTGTTAGGATCAATATGGAAACTGCTGCATTACTGGCCTTTTTTTACCCCCTATTCACCGGGAAGAGCTCACAGGCTCACTGGAGGAAGGCCCCACTTGCTCTGATTGTCAATTTAGGGCTATTATTTGTTTGATGAGGCCCCTTGATATGATGCTTCGTTCTTGGACAATCAGGACTGAGCTGGTGGCAGCAGGCATACCAATACCACAGGACGAGTGGAGCATCACTCTGATTGGGGCACCTTGCAGGAACAGACAACATGTGGCACAAGACACTGAGGAGTTTCATGGAATTCAAGAAACCATTACAGCTATTCAGATGAAACACTGAGACTGAAACGAAATGAACCAAAAACAGACAGACAGATAAACAAGTCAGACAGATAGACAAACATACAGACAGACAACAGACAGAGAGACAGACAGATGATCCCATAAGAACAAATCAAAAGAACCCCAACTTGCATGGTTTGCTTACAGATTTATACTGCTATTGTATACAATACTGTAGGTAATGCTTGAAGGATTTAGGAAATGGCTGTTCTCCCAACATTCAGCCATTGTAAGCTCATGATTAAAAAAAATGGTCCACAGTGGCCCTTATTTCATCTGAAAATACACTTGATGCGTTATGAACTAGTTCAACCATTTTGCATTTAAGACTTATTGGAATGAACTAATGCTTAGATGTTCTGGGATAAGACTATTCGACAAAGACCCAGTATAATCTATTTTGATCAACATGACAGAAGCAATTAATAGGAAACAGCAGATAATTGCACAAAATCAATTGCATTAATGTACCAAAGCATTTGCCAATTTGTTCAAAGAATAAAACATTTATTTTCTAAAATTGCTTTTATGTGCACAAGTGATTTGATGGAGTGGAGGTTAAACAAGTAGCTTAGATAATTTCAACTGATCTGAGAAATGTACTTAAGTGGCAGAGAAAAACTGTAAAATATGATTAATTGTGCAGCCTTCTCTGAACAGAATCAACTGAACTGACTTGTGCTAAATAATGACACTATTGTCTATTAGAGCTCCTTTACAGCAGAAGCTGAACTGTTTTCACAGTTGCATTTCCATAACTGATTGTGCTATTTTCCTGTTTATTACTGTGAAGCTGCTTTGACACAATCTGTATAGTATAAAGCGCTACAGAAATAAAGGTGACTTGACTTGATTCAATAGACAGACAGACAGATTATTAGACCGAATGACGAGACAGATTGATGGACAGACTGACAGATCTTCCATATCATACAACCTACAGTACTGAACAAACTGCCCAGTCTTGTCATGGAGTTTGAACTCTCACTATATTTGCAGTGTAAAAACACTTATAGAGTGTGATGGATGTGTGTAGTTGACCTGTGCTATGCTCAGTCTAAAGACAGGTGTGTAGATGCATGTTGGGAGAAGAAAGGAATCATAGCTTTTTGTATCTGGTCTATCTGCGTGTTTGTCTTGTTTTAGTGTGTCTTCTCTGGCACACTTGGTTTCATCTGTAAGCACTTCAGTATGCATGTATACTAATACACACAAATACACACTCTGACAGTCTTCTACAGCAAGTCTTTATTTAACTTGCTTTCCTGTAGCTCAAATGGTAGAGCATGGCGCTAGCAATGCCAAGATCATGGGTTCGATTCCCAGGGAAAGCAAGAGCTGATAAAATGTAAAACTGTAACTTGAATGCAATGTAAGCGTCTGCTAAATGCATAAATGTAAATGTAAATGTAACTTTGACACCAGGAGTGAGAAATGTGATAGCACACTACATTATGGGTTAAAAGGTTGCATAGCAGTGATTTTGGGGAATTTTTGGAGGATTTGAAGAAAAAAAAAAGGATAAAAAAACGCCAGGGCAAAAACAAATGATTACCAAATAATAGGGTCTGATATTGCATTATAAATCTTGAAATTAATTTTTAGCAGAGAAAAAGAAGATTAGTTTAATTTAAATTTGCATGCACACAGAAAAATAAACAAGTAAAATAGAAAATAGATATCTCAATATCTTAATTGTTTCTAGACACAAATTAGAGTAAATAGAAATCATATGGAGTCATCTCCTTAAATATCCTGTTTCTCACGAGAAAGCAATCTCACAAAAACTGAGAGAGAGTAATCGCTCTCTCAAAAGTGATCTCAATGATGTCTTAAACACTGCTCATAATTGCCAAAATATGAACTCTGAAATCAGTCATACATTTCAATATGAACTCAAATATTTCTCATTAACTTCTTCTGAGATATTAATTATAATTCCATTTTAATTATGAAATACTCTATAATTGTATTTACTCACTATTCACAATGTACCATAATTGCGTCATTTTTATTTCAAGAAATTTCAGAAGAAATGTTCTATACAAAATTTGATATTTAAAATAAACATAGCTGAGATTTTATTTTTTCATTTTTTATTTTTATCATGCTAAAAAACATTTCACAAAAATCTTGCCAACATGTCCATTATCACTTCTTAATCCTTATTTAACATAACTAATGAGTACAGGGTCTATCTTACCTTTCATTTACATTGCGGGGTCATTTATTGTCATGCTTTGTCATGTTTAATGTAACTATAAAATCAGGTTATTAGCTGCAATAACAATTAGTACCAGTGTTTATTGACAGGAGCCCTTAAACTTCACCATGTGTAACCCAACGGGGCATAAAATAATTCCCTTTGTAATGTCATGTAATCTCCCTTAGTGATTTGTTGTCTAAAAGAAATGGTTGCTAGCTGGGGGAATCTGTTGTTATCTGCTAAAATCTCTCTGCCTATCTGTCAGCACTCGCTACAGATGCTGTTTCATACAGGCACACACAAGACATCCCCTGAGTCAGCAGGCATATCTGTTTGTGTTCGGAAAATAAGGGCTGTGTGTATGTCTGTGTCTGTGCAATCTGAAATCTGCTCAAAATATAAAATGCATTGTTGTGGCTGCATTGAAGTAATGATGTTCTTGGGAAGCTCTAGACTAAGCTTGGGTTTTTTATGTAATTTATATGAATTTAACTGCTGTAAACACATAGAGGTCAAGGAAAGCTGTCAGGATACATTCATTCAATACTATTCATGATACAAGAATATGACCTAATATTTTCTGTTGAAATCAACACTCACAATCAGGTTTTTTCAAGTTTTTTTTCTGTCCTGTCAGTGTTGAAATAAATTGTATAATCAGTGAAATAAATCGATGAAATAAATTTATTTTAAGGGTCTGCGTAAGTTTGAAGGCGACAACACCCTGGAGATAAACAATTACTTTCTGACACGCAAACAGTCTATTTAGGAGCTGCTGTCATATTCAGGCTGAGGCATGCCATCGGCTCCAAAACTATTTTGACAGATGGTGGTTCATGATAAACGAGCCACTTTTTCCTTCACAAAGTAAGTATTTCTCGTTGCTCATAGACAGTTTTGGCATAAATATCTCCTGTGTATTCATGGTAAGCAGTTTTTCAGGTGGGTACTTATTTGCTGCTGTGGACATTGTTGTCAAAACTACATGTGTGGCCACTTCAGTCTATGTGTGTAGTTCATGCACCAGCTAGTAAAAAGGCCTGACCACCATTCCCACATCACAACTATTTTGATGGAAATGTATCTTTCTTACTCTGCCTCCACTGACAAACACTGGCCATGTTCACACAGCAGCAGCAGTCTCGTATTTGACTGCTTATTACATTTACATTTACACACACTTTTGCGGGAGTGTTAACTGCATTCTGTAACCAAACTCACACTGTGCATTTTAAAGACATTTTAAAGACAAACTTACTTTTGGTGAAAATAAGCACTGGAAAACTATTTGTTTAAACAGTGTAAAAGTCATTTTGTGAAGCAATATGTGTGTCTCTTGTGCTTTCATGTGTGGTTTTGGTAACTTACAGAGGCAGAGATATAAACTGTCAACAGAAGGATTTAGATCCAGTCAGTCTTGCACAGCAGCTGCTCCTGTCATTTTTGTGGTCCAAATGATAAACTTCAAACTCAAAATCATTCGAAACTTACTTGTTCAAGGTGACATTTGTGGCTATTGTGTCTTTTAGGTGATGGCCCTAATCACATTGCCTTGGGTCAAATTTTTTTTTTACATATATGAACATAACCATAGAAAAGAAAAAGCAAGGCCACCCAGCATGTCTGCAAGACTAAAATGGATCAGTCCTTATCTGCCTTTCTCAAAGACAACAAGCCATCAGAGCATCCCTAGCACTGCAGCTCCCGGCCAGGTCAGTGTTGAAAAGTGGCCAGTCTGTTAGAAAAACACAGTGTGTGTAATAAGGCTTCCTGCCGAGAGTTTAGGCACCGTGTAATTCATATAGTGCCAACCAAGAATTTCTTTCACTCAGGAACCACCTCTGCTGCTCCACTTAAAAACCAACTGCCATAATAGAAATTTAACACAGTTTTTTTTAACTGGTGGTCAGGCAGGACCTGCAGAGTATTGCTCTGGATCAAGATCTGGGTCTTTGGTTGGGGGATGCATACACATGTCAGATGTCACGAGGGCTATGAATGGGAGATCAACCCCCCTCCACCCACCCCTGTCTTCCCCAAGCTGTTTATGTAAGCCTGGCAGGATTTCCTGCTACATGATGAAATAATTAGAGGCCTAGCATGAGAGGGCAATGCCATGCCCGAAGTCAGGAGAACCTGTGGAGGGGGGAAACTGAAGTCAGATCATTTTGATTCCTGAAAGATTGGTTTCCATCCTCTCAGGAGCCTATTTATGCACATTATTGTTATAATTTTTTGACTGCTGGTGTTTTTTTAAGCCATTCCCCCAAAAAGGTTGTTCACTACCTTATTGACACTGATATTTATCACATCCCCTGGGCCATGTTTAATTTCTTGGCAGCTTTAAGTATTAAATTATACAGAAATATGGAAGGAACAAATATGCTTGTCATTCTGATACAACATGTGTTTCGGAAAGTGCAGTGCAAACCACAAAATTATAAAAAATAAACTTGTCCAGCAGCTGTTGGTAAGTTAATTCACTATTTATTTCTTCTGCTATTAACTTGGTATTACAAAACATGGAATAAATAAACAAAGTGTGGGATGCAAATGCACACATTGTTTGTTTTAGAAAGCTTTCGTGCTCGGCTCACTACTAGAAGTAAAAATCAGGATAAATTGCCAGAATATCCAAAACTGTGTGCCACTGTTTCACTTCATTATTGAGGTATCATAGAGGTATCATATCGATCACAAGTGCAGTATGGAGTACCTCAAGGCTCAGTACTAGGGCCGTTACTTTTCACGCTTTACATGTTACCCTTGGGAGATATTATCAGGAAACACGGTGTTAGCTTTCACTGTTATGCTGATGATACTCAGCTCTATATTTCTTCACGGCCCGATGAAACACACCAAATTGAGAAAATAACGGAATGCATAGTCGATATAAAAAACTGGATGACGAGTAATTTCTTACTGCTAAATTCTGAAAAAAACAGAGGTGTTAATTATCGGACCTAAAAACCCCACATGTAATAACTTAGAACACTACCTAACACTTGACGGCTGCTCTGTCAATTCTTCTTCTTCATCAGTCAGGAACCTAGGTGTGCTGTTTGATAGCAATCTTTCTTTTGAAAGCCATGTTTCTAGCATCTGTAAAACTGCGTTCTTCCATCTCAAAAACATATCTAAATTGCGACCTATGCTCTCAACGTCAAATTCAGAAATGCTAATTCATGCGTTTATGACCTCAAGGTTAGACTATTGTAATGCTTTACTGGGTGGTTGTTCTGCACGCTTGATCAACAAACTACAGTTGGTCCAAAATGCAGCAGCTAGAGTTCTTACTAGAACAAGGAAGTATGACCATATTAGCCCGGTTCTGTCAACACTGCACTGGCTCCCTATCAAACATCGTATAGATTTTAAAATCTTGTTAATGACTTATAAAGCCCTAAATGGCTTAGCTCCTCAGTACTTGAGCGAGCTCCTATCACACTATATTCCTCCACGTCCGCTGCGTTCTCAAAACTCTGGCCGTTTGATAATACCTAGAATATCAAAATCAACTGCGGGCGGCAGATCCTTTTCCTTTTTAGCTCCCAAACTCTGGAACAATCTATCTAACACTGTTCGGGAGGCAGACACACTCTGTCAGTTTAAATCTAGATTAAAGACCCATCTCTTTAACCTGGCGTACACATAACACACTACTACACTTCTAATATTCAAATCCGTTAAAGGATTGTTAGGCAGCATTAATTAGATCAACCGGAACCGGGAACACTCCCCATAACACACGATGTACTCGTTACATCGTAAGAAGATTGGCATCTACGCTAATATTTGTTTCTTTCTTATTCTGTTTCTCAGTCAGTGTCCGGATCAGATGGTGGATCGGCACCGGGAGATGATGTCTGCGGCCCTGATCGTCAGCGATGAGCCCCAGAGAATACCTCGATTAAAATACAATAAAACTAAAAATAAAACAAATAACTAAAAATATAATAATAAAATACCTAACTACATAATACTATTATTGTTGGAAATTGCAACAATATAAAAATAGAAATAGAATACATTTAAAATTTTAATTAAAACAATAAGTAAACAATAAATAAACAATAATATCCTGGCCAGAGGAGAACTGGCCCCCCGACTGTGCCTGGTTTCTCCCAAGTTTTTTTTTCCTCCATTCTGTCACAGAGGGAGTTTTGGTTCCTTGCCGCTGTTGCCTCTGGCTTGCTCAGTTGGAGACACTTAATTTCTAGCGATTATCGTCAATTTGATTTCACAGATACTATTTAAACTATACTGAGCTAGACAATGACATCTCCGAATTCAATAATGAAATGCCCTTAGCTGAAAATTGAGTGTTTAATCTTATTATTATACATTACTGACACTCTATCCTCCAACTTGATACTGTTAAGTGCTTTGACACAATCTGTATTGTTAAAGGCGCTATATAAATAAAGGTGACTTGACTTGACTACTGTTATATGATATTTTAACAATTATGCAGTTCCATATGCAGTTAAAAACTATTCACTGTTGTGAAGAGCTATGGGAAAACATTCAACAGCTACGTCAACACCTTGTCCTGTCCGCACAACTGGAAAAAAACCTTTGCTTGGAAAATACATGTATGTGTGGTGATGTCATGCATTTGGTATGCATACAGCTGCAGTGAGGTGAGGAGGCTGCTGGGACAGGTGCTGGGCTTCAGTCTTCTGTGTCTCTCTTGTCATAGCTGAAATAATTGTTGGGTAGATTCCTGTCACCTCGCCTGCTTCACGCCTGCCTTCCACTCAAAAGCTGTCTTTTCATCCACACTAGCCTTTTTCTTCTTTACACCTTTGCACAGGATGTCAAGAAATCCAGAAATGTCTGGTTGCATAAAAATATTGCTTTCTATGTTTGCTTTAATATGCTTTGCAAAAAGGTTACTGAAGTAACAGCATAGAGAAAATTTTAACATCAGAAAAACAACATCAATTTTAAGCCCAGCCCTGCCTCCATGTGTTCTGGGGTCTTCGGGAGGTGAATTACTCCTCAGCAACTCGGAGGACAATACGGTGGACAGTGGAACGAGGCATGTCAAACACTCTGTAGACCACTATGTATGATGTACCACTGGCAGACAGAAGAGAAACACCAGGGACTGGATTGTGGCACTTCTCAGAAGATCCAGCAGCACTGTCAGGGCCTCCCTGCTCAGCCCAAAACCATTAAAAACCTGACTAGCGCTGGCACATTCAGCTTTATCCTGCAGTACAGGGTCTGGTCTGATCTAGGGAAAGAAGGAAAAGACAAATTGTTTAGAGCTATGAAAGAGTAATTAGTAAAATAAATATTGAGGTACTTTAGTAAACTACCTTTAGTAACTACTAATACCATATTGGGGGAAAACTACTACTCAAATTTAAAATCTTAGTTAAAGGGATAGTTCACCCAAAAATTTAAATTCCAAACCTGGAACAACTTGAGGGTGAGTAAATGATTACAGTATTGTCATTTTTGGGTGAACTATCCTTTAAGTAAAAGTATTATCTTGCATACTCTAATACACTTAAGGTATTGAGAGTAAAAGTAAAGGTATACAGTATTGTTCTGAAAAATAATTTGTCAGGATGGTTTTGCATTAATATTACTGCTGCACTACTGTGCATGTTGCATTTTACTTCTGAATATGTTCAAGGTTGTTAAATTTAAAATAGCCTACTTCATACACTGTTGGGCAGTTTAAACAATGCATCAAAAGACCATATTTTTATAGTGCTACTGTCCTGTGAGAAAAAAACAAAAAAAAAACAAACATAGTAGCCTACTTCACATTTGTACTGAATACTTAACGAATGTGCTTCGTTACAGTCCACCACTGGTCATTTTGAAAATGAAACTAACATTTATTGTCAGAATATTAACAAATTGTTGATAACTACTGCTGCAACCCATATCAAAGGCTGCCTCTGAAGGACTCGGAGCGGCCATACAGAGCACTGTTCAACTGTCACAGCTGCCGCTGAACAATGCATAATTTGTTTTTTATTTATTCACAGTTTTATTTTTATGTTTACTTAATTGCCTAAAATCAGGGTTGCAAACCTTTCTAAATATGTTCCACCATGGTCAAGACAATAAACTATTATAAAATCGCACCTTGGTAACATATCTGTCAGCATTTGAACTGCTATATGTGTGTGCATGATTTTGTATTTTTTTCATATGTATCATTACATTATTCAAGTCAGTTTAAATGCAATGCCTGCATTTAAAGTTGTAATCCGGCAAGGACGCAGCAAAACAATACAATTTTCCCGGCCACGGTCTTGGATAAGCCTGAGGTACATCACCCGGTGCTGCCGGGGGGGAAGCATTCCCACCATCTCCTCCAGTAAAATATAAAATATAAAAACAAATATGAGAAACGCTGGTTCCATAACTTTTTTTAAACGACCTGTCAGGATGGCAGCTCTCATCTAGCACCGTTGCTATGCAACAGGAGCGGCAATCGGGAACACCTGGGCCACATTCAAGTTCACATATGCACAACGTTTTGCTACGGTTTCCAGGTTGAACGACATGTTTCCTGGAAATGGTGTGCAACGGGGTTTGAGATACGTTTTCTCTTGTTTGGTGGGTGTGTCAAAAATGTCAGCCCAATCAGCAGCAACATGTAACGTAAAAATACTATACATATTTATATATTTTGCCATTGTATTGTGGAGTGACACTTTCATAAACTTTTCTATACTCCTCTGATTATATAATGGTAAATATTACAATATCATAGCACAACAACAGTGATCAGTAATAATGATAAGCCTAATACGCACAATAAAAATAATAAGGTCATATAGATCATAACACAGTCTTGTAGGTAAGAAGTGAATTATCCTTCACCTGAAATGTTTGTCTTTTCATCCTGAAATGCGAGGCAAATGTTGGCTCACATTAATTAGGAACCACAGTTTCCACAAATCCCTTCACTCGATTGGGATGTTCTCTTTTATTCTGGACAGCAAGGGCAGTGACTGTAACATTGAGCGTATTTTGCAGTATTAAACACGTATTTATACCGATTTCATCAGGCTCTGAAAATTCTTCAAAAAGAACACAAAGAATGGCCTTCTCAGCTGCCATAGTTGAAACTCTTGCGTCATCAGAACAGGATGTTCAACGCATCACCGTTTCCGTTTAATAAACATTTTGTACCGTTTTGTCGGGGCTGAATGTGGCCCTGGTGGCGCAAATAGGAAATCATGCGAAGGCAGAGCGTCTCATGCACTTCGGAGGGTCCTTTGTGCACTTCGGAGGCGTGGCCTTCGAAGTCCGTACACTCCGGAGTCCGCACACTAAACTTTGGGACACAGCTTATATGTGGAAGCATGTTTGTTTCAGTTTCTTCTTCACTTGTTTTTTTTTGGAAATTCTGTACAGAAGATGTGTACTAGTGCCCCCTACCTTATAACAATGAAAACACGGGTTCTAGGAGCACAGTATATAGCTCAAATATATTTTGACTTTTTCTAAGTTTAAGTCAAGTATACTTAAATTTCATTTTAAGTATATTTCTGAGAAGTACATAAAGCCCATATCTGAGAAGTACATAAAAAGTAGACTAAAAGTATACTTTCCTATTTTTTTAGTTTAAAAGAAGTATACTAATAGCACACTTGAATAAACTTATTTTTCGTAAGGGTGTGCATGGCTATTCATAATTCAATTACATACAATTACATACATGTTCTTGTTCCCATATGTCTTGTTACTTTTTCCCTGCTGAAAAGCCCAGCACAACATGAATTCCCATGAAGGTCCAATCTAGTTAATGCTGGTCTATCATGAATGCTGTTCATTAGCACCATTTTTATGTGGTGCTGGTTGACAATTTTGCTGGTTAAAGCTATCCTGTAGCTCAAACAGTAACACTTTGCACTAGCGAAGGTTCTAGGCAGTGCATGAGCTGATAAAATGTATAATACAAAATGTACATTTAAAAGTTAGGGGTCAGTACATTAAAAAAATAAAAAAATAATAATAATAATACCTTTATACAGCAAGGATGCATTGAATTGAATAAAAGTGACAGTTTTAATGTTACAAAACAATACAAAAAATAATAATGTTAAAAAATTATGTTAAATAATGACACTGAAGATTGGAGTAATGACTGCTGGAAATTCATCCTTGCCATCAGAGGAGTACTTTGCGTTTTAAATGTATAAAAATGGAAAGTGGTAATTTTAATTTGTAATAATAATTCACAATATTACAGTTTTTAAAATATTTTTGATCAAATAATTGCATCCTTGGTGAGCAAGAGACTTCTGTCAAAACCTTACCGACCCTGAACTTTTGAACTGTCCATGTATACCTTTAATTCAATGTAAGTCACTTTAAATAAGTGTCTGCCGAATACATAAATGTGAAGCTCTACAAGAAGTAACCAAAACACCAACAAAATGTATTGTGTTTGCTGTGAATTCATTAAAAAACTGTTCATTGTTACATTTTGTAGGCATGCAGGTATAATATAAATACAGTACAAGCAAGTAAGTGTGTGAGCATTTATCACATAACCCCTAAGAACCAATATCAAAGCTCTCAGAATTATTATAACATCACTCATATCGGTATCTCTTGTCTATAACATCCACATAGTAGTCCAGCACTGGTATGAGGTCAGCTGTACCTGTTGATCTGCCCACCAAAAGTCCCAGGCTCTCTCTCTCGGCTCTCTCTCTCTCACTCATTATGGCAGCAATCAGAGTGCTCCCCTGGCTCTGACTGTGGCAGACGCTATGCTGAATGAGGGCTAAGGGTACACAGGGAAAGACAAATCACTACCAGATGAGAGCAGGGGGCTTTACACTGCATTTCCTTTCTTGTTCGCTCAGAGGGAGGCTAAGTGCTCTGCCATGTTTTAAGTAACCATAAAAACCATACCGAGCAGAGTACAACCCCAAATCAGAAAAAGTTGGGACAGTATGGAAATCGCAAATAAAAAAAGAAAGTAGTGATTTCTAAATTTACTTTGACTTGTATTTCATTGCAGACAATATGAACACAAAATATTTCATGTTTTGTCTGGTCAATTTCATGTAATTTGTAAATATACATCCTTTCCTGTCATTCAGACCTGCAACACATTCCAAAAAAAGTTGGGACAGTAAAGCATTTACCACTTTGTAATGTTGCCATTCCTTTTCACAACACTTAAAAGACGTTTAGGGACTGAAGACACCAAGTGATGAAGTGTTTCAGGTGTAATTTTGTCCCATTCTTCCTGCAAACAAGTCTTAAGGTGGGCAACAGTACGGGGTCTTCGTTGTCGCATTTTGCGCTCCAAAATGCGCCACACATTCTCTATTGGAGACAGGTCGGGACTGCAGGCAGGCCAGTCAAGTACCTGTACCCTCTTCCTCTGCAGCCAGGACTTTGTAATGTGTGCAGAATGTGGTTTTGCATTGTCTTGTTGAAATATACATGGACGTCCCTGGAAAAGATGTCTTCTTGAAGGCAGCATATTGTGCTCCAAAATCTCTATGTACTTTTCAGCATTAATGGTGCCATCACAGAAGTGCAAGTTACCTTTGCCAAGGGCACTGACACAACCCCATACCATGACAGACCCTGGCTTTTGGACTTGTTGCTGGTAACAGTTTGGATGATCCTTTTCTTCTTTGGTCCGGAGCACACGGCGTCCATTCCTCCCAAAAAATACCTGAAATACTGATTCATCTGACCACAGTACACGTTTCCACTGTGTGATGGTCCATCCCAGATGCCTCCGAGCCCAGAGAAGTCGACGGCGCTTCTGGACACTGTTAACATAGGGCTTCCTTTTGGCACAGTACAGTTTTAACTGGCATTTGTGGATGTAACTACGTATTGTGGTACTTGACAAAGGTTTGCCAAAGTAGTCCTGAGCCCATGTGGTGATATCGCTTATAGATGAATGACGATTCTTGATGCAGTGCATCAAGGGATCGGAGATCACGGTTGTTCAGCTTAGGCTTGCGCCCTTGTCCTTTACGCACTGAAATTCCTCCAGATTCCTTGAATCTTTTAATTATGTTATGCACTGTTGAAGGTGAAATATCCAAATCTCTTCCTATCTTTCTTTGAGGAACATTGTTTTTAAACATTTCAATAATTTTCTCACGTATTTGTTGGCAAACTGGCGATCCTCGGCCCATCTTTGCTCCTAATGGACTAGACCTTTCTTGGATGCTGCTTTTGTACCAAATCATAATTACAATCACCTGTTGACATCAACTGTTTCAAATCACATCATTATTTAACCAATTTACCTCATTACTAGCCCTAAATTGCTCCTGTCCCAACTTTTGCAGGTCTGCATGACAGGAAAGGATGTATATTTACAAATGACATGAAGTTGACCAGACAAAACATGAAATATTTTGTGTTCATATTGTCTGCAATGAAATACAAGTCAAAGTAGATTTAGAAATCACTACTTTCTTTTTTTATTTGCGTTTTCCATACTGTCCCAACTTTTTCTGATTTGGGGTTGTAAAAATATGTTAATGCATGCCAACTCTCGACCAATATCACAGAGACAGATGCAAAAATATGGGGTGATATTGATTGGTTTTGATGAGTAAAAATTAGGGCTGTCAGTTTAACGCGTTAACTTAATTAATTAGTTATGAAAAATAACATGATTAAAATATTTTAACACAGTTAACGCACTGGCCCTGCACTCAGACCTGTACGTCATCTTACATTTCTTACAGTTGACTGTTGACAAATATGATGCAAGGCAACAACTCATTAAATGCAGGTATGCCCTAAAACTCAAGATATTGGGGCAAAAATGCACCTGTATGAGTTTTGTCTCATATTTATATCATATGATAATCGATATCACACGAGCAGTGAGAGCAATCACACGAGTGCTGTTTGTCCCGAATACAATGAGTGCAAATGTGATTTTATACAACAGTTCAGTAAAAAGTTAATATTGTGTTATATTTTAAACAAAATATTGTCTGTTTTTGCTCAGTTTTGCCAACAAAAATATTACCTATAAAGTCACAGCAGAACTGTTGTGCGTCTCAGAGCAACATAGCTTTATGTTATGTCTAAACATCCAGCAATGTTTAGTTTCTGAATCTGCGTTCCCATTCAGTTGGTTCACTCAGTACAACACATGACTATGGGATATCACGCTCTTGCGCCATCTGCTGAAGACACTTATATTCACGCCTGAAAGGCCAATGACGCATGACGACATGGGCGGGGCTACCTGCCCACAGCATGCGGTCGCTGGTATGTGTGTATGCGCTGTCAACAGTGCTATCATTCCGCACTTACGCGGTGTGTAGCATGTGCTTGGTGGCTCAGTGGCCAAACATGATCCGCTCCAGTCTTCCAGGGTTTATCCTGATGCGGCTTTCGCTGTTGTTGGTAGGGCCATGGAGTATTAGGGCGATTGTGGGGAAGTCAGTGTAGTGTTCACGACAAGGTCCCTCTGACTGCCCCCAGAGTCTGAGCAGAACTTTAACTGTCTCGCTAGATGCGGACGAGGAATGCTCTGATTATATTTTTCAAGCGGGGCAGATCGCGGCTCTCCTCCCCTCTCTCCGAGGCGGTGGATGGAAGGGAAGTGATAAAGGGCCCTTGCATGGGTCTGTATTGGAGAGTGGCAGCAAACTTTGTCAGTGGAGTGGCTTGACCCTCCTCCGATACAGAGAAATTTGTTATGTTATGCGATGACTCCTGTAGAAACAGTGATGAGAACCTGCCTGACGATATATCCAAATTGTGTAAGGACCCTGCAAGGTAGCTGGTTCGGTTTTGAGGATGATGTTAATAAAAGAATGTGTGTTGATTTGTCAGAACAATCACAATATATTGGAATTATTTACCTCACGATTGGGCCATGTGCTGACAGAGGAGGTAAATGCAGTAATATGTAATATCCAGCAATGTTTGCAAATAAAAAGGGGCATGGGAGTTCCCTAGGTGATTTGTCACCACACCGGGATCCTCCCTGTCAAGCTGAAGCAGGAGATGCATCCTCAGGACTGGCTTACATCAGTGGGTTTGCCTGATGCATATAACTTTCTATAAAGGTGCTTTGCAACGATTTGTATCGTGAAAGACGCTATACAAATAAGCCTGAATTGAATTGAATATGGCCACCCGGGGCACAGAAATTTTCTGAGGTCTCCATCGAGGGTGCCTACAATGTTTTGGGTCTCTAGCACCACGCATATCTGCAAGATGTGCAGAAGCGGTGCGGCTCTGCGTTGCCATCTGAGCATTTTGTTCGCCAATTTGGGCGACCTACTCCTGGCTGCAGACAGCGGGAAACAAGCAGTGTTTCAAACACGTACACTTGTTTTCTATTAACGAGCCCTGGGATTCCTGATTAATCTCAAAAGGAGCTCACTGGCCCAGAGTCAGTGGATGTTATATCTGCGTCGGCGGACAGACTCAAAGCACGACAGGGGCAGAGGATTATCGCAGCTGTCTGGCTCAGTTTCGGCTGAGGAGGCGAGTGCATTTTTTCTTAGAGAATTGAGGCTGCTGGGGCTCATGTCTTCGATAGCAGTAATACGGCTTGGTCTTCTCTTTATGCAGGGGTTCCGGCGCTGGGCGCTGTATACCGCGCAACATTTAAAACAGACATGTGTCGATAGCGCCGATGTGCGTTCAGGCACTGATCCCCTGGGAAACCCCAGTCTGTTGACAGAGGGAATCCCCTGGGCAGGGTTATGCCATGTGTAGTAGTGACAACAAATGCGTCACGACATGGACGAGGAACTCTGTAAGAGAAGAGTGGTCGACAGCGCTGTAAGAGTGTCAAATAAACGTTTTGGAGTAGTTCTCCTGGTGCTGAAACACTCGGCCCAGCAAGGCAAAAGTCAGAATGAAAAATATGTGGCGTTGTACATAATTGGCAAGGGAGCGTTTGTTCTCTTCCCCTGCTACAATTGGCACGGACGCTATGGGGCAGACCTGCGGTCCCCCATGTTGTGATGTTTGCACCCTAAGTAATGGCGCAGATCTGGGGTCGGGTTCCGCAGAACCGGTGGGGATCTTTTTGTATCTGCAGAAAAACACGCACTGCCCGTTGTTTTCTTGAATATGGACAGGAACGCCCCACGTGGGGGTGGATGCCTTGTCGCTTGTATAGTCCAGGGCCCTGCTGTACGCATTCCCGCTCAGGGAATTGATACAGCCCACCATGGACAGGGTGTGGGGTCTGTCACTGATTTTGGTGGCTCCTCACTGGCCAGCGAATACATGGCATGCGGGCATTATGACATTGCTTTGTGAAGACACCGTAGTGTCTTTTTCCCTATGCAATGACCTGCTGTCCCAGGCAGGAGGCAGACTCTGCACCCTTGGCTGGAACTGTGGTTTCTAGGGCCTGCCTATTGAGAGGGAGAATCTGATAGATCTGTTTGATCTGACAAAAATGCCTGCAATACGATGATTGTTGCGTTGAAGTAGCGCATATTAAAGGACCGGGTATTCTTCATTTTTTAAGCTCTGCTCCGTCTCACGCAAGGTCGAGTTGTACGCAGATACATTGAGCGGATGCAGGCTGTGACCAGCTTTTCGTGACATTTGCCCACTCGGCCCATGTGAAGCCACTACTTGAATGGCTATGGCGTCTTTCGCATTGGATTGTAGAAAGCTAGGTCTATAGCATATAAAACATGCCTGTTATGACTAATGCCCTCATGGGTGCTTGGGCGCTCTACGAGGGGCGTGGAAACATCATGGGTATGGTTTAAGATGTTCGTGCGACTGCCAGTTAGGCATCACTGCACAAGTCTGTTAATTTTTTTACTAGACGTCACTGCGACAACGGTAGCTATGTCTGTGCTCACCGCAGGGGTTGCAAGCCAAGGCCCGTCGCTCCCGTGAAATGCATGGGGTATGTGGCGGTGCTGATCCCTTATGTTTAGTTCGGCGACTTTGTGGGCCGTGAATATATGTCCCATAGTCATGTGTTGTACCGAGTGAACCAACTGAATGGGAACGTTGAGTTATGAGTTTGGGAAGTCGTGGCCTAATGGTTAGAGAGTCGGACTTGTAACCCAAAGGTTGTGGGTTCGAATCTCAGGTCCGGCAGGGATTGTTGGTGGGGGAGTGAATAACCAGCACTCTCTCCTCCTTCAATACCATGACTGAGGTGTCCTTGAGCAAGGCACCGAACCCTCCAACTGCTCACCGGGCGCCGTAACATGGCTGCCCACTGCTCCGGGTGGGTGTTCACTTAGGATGGGTTAAATGCAGAGAATACATTTCACTGCTGGTTATATACTTTCTATATAATCGTGTATGTGAGAAATAAAATAATCTTATCTTATCTCTTATCTTATGCATATAACTGCTGTTCCTAGAAGGAGGGAAACAAGGTACAACACCTCTGGGCCCCACGTCGTCATGCGTCATTGGCCTTTTAGGCATGAATATAAGTGTCTTCAGCAGATGGCGCAAGAGCGCGATATCCCATAGTCACGTGTTATACATCGATTCCCTCCTTCTGGGAACAGAAGTTATATGAATAACTCAACGTTTTGAAGGAATTGTGTAAACCAATGATTCAAAGAGCAGAAAGTGAGCTGTTTAATTCATTCCTGAATGAATCAGCCATTTGAACGAATCGAATGAAAGACTCATAAAGACGTTTACCGCCACCTGCTGGCAGTTTTAGTTTCTTATTTAGAGTATTATTTCATAAAGAAAAGGGGGAAAAACTTTAAAGGGATAGCCTAGTTCACCCCCAAAAAAATGTAATTATGTCATCATTTACTCAAACCTGAATGACTTACTTTCTTTTGTGGAACAGAAAAGAAGGTATTTTGAAGACTGTTGGTAACAAAGCTGGTTTGGTTAGTAATGACTTCCATTGTACGAACACAAAAAAAAACTAAGATGTTTCTCAAATTATCTTCTTTTATGTTCCATAGTTTATGTTAGGCCATTGTAGCCTAAACATTTATGTGTAATAAATTTTATGTTGAATCGGATAAGATATTTCTTTCTAAAGCTACTATTTGTAATGTCTAATTAATACTTTCTCATTTAACACAAAAATAGCATTAAATAATCTTTTGGGGGGATTTTCATAGCCAAATGTAATTTGCGATTAATTAGATTAATTAATCAACACATCATGTAATTAATTAGATAAAAAAAAATTAATTGACTGACAGCTAGTAAAAATGTTCACTTCAATCAAACACCCCATTCAGCCTTCTGTATTGTTCCGTTCCGATTTGTTTCACATTCGGCTGCAAGGACATAACTGTTTCATAAATATTTTCTATAATTTTAAAATTTGGTAACACACTGAAATGACTAGTATAATGTGAAACTTTGTGCATATACACATGCCGAGGTACTATGTAATCTTGAAATAAAGAAGATAAAGATCTTTTCTGAATTTTTATAATTGCCCAGACTGTATCTAAAGGTTTTTTTTTTTTTGCCTATGTACTGATAAGCTATAATGTTTTATTTGTGTGAGAGTTGATTGTTTGTAGCCACTCCCACTTGTTAACCAGCTGTTCTGGCTTTTCATTAATTGATGTATAGATCTAAGGGCCAGGGCCGGAGTGGGACTCATTTTCAGCCCTGGAGTTTCATGCCTTAGACGGTTTCATGTCACGACTGACTTAGGCCTATTAAAATAATGTAATTAAATCCTCAGTATATACGTCTGCAATAGTGCACTATTTTTTCTCGCATGTCTCCAATAACTGACTTTTTTTTTTTTTAGCAAGGTGCTGATTCAGGGGGAGTCAAAAGATAATTACGTTATCATTATTGCCAATTAATTTCAGAAATGGAAAATAAGGGACAATTATGATTCTTTATAAGAACATAAGGGACAGAATAAGATAAGCTCAAAATATTTGTACTGTACCATAATTGTCTGCCTGCAATTAAAATGTTCTCAGAAATAATCACATTTGTTTTGATTAACCTATTTATGTACAATTAATCTAAAAATAATTTTAATGTCATACAAAAAAAAAAAAAAGTCATCGGCCTGAGTAAATTGTACCATTATAGAATTGTGACTGCACAAGTAGTGTAGTAATTTAGGAGGTGAAAATACTGTGAAATTACATACATACAATTGGCATGAAATTTGAAAGCATAACAACTGAAGATCTATGAAACGTCTGTCAATAAAGCATTTTTTTAAACAATGGCACTTACATTTTTGAACAAAAATTTTATTGCAACCATATAGCAAGGCAGATTTCATTAATCTATTACTTGTCATTCAAGGCTAAACCTCATGGCTAAACCTCATGGCCCTGACAGAGACCTGGGCAGAGGGGCACCGATAATCCTCTCAGCAGTCCTGACTGTCCGTTGTAGTCTTCTGATGTCTGTTTTGGTAGCTGAACCAAACCAAACAGTTATAGAAGAACATAGGACAGACTCGATGATGGCAGAGTAGAACTGTTTCAGGCAGGTTGAACTTCCTTAGCTGGCGGAGGAAATACAGCCTCTGCTGGGCCTTTTTTGCAATAGAGTCAATGTGATTGTCCCACTTCAGGTCCTGAGAGATGGTGGTTCCCAGGAACCTGAATGACTCCACTGCAGTCACAGTACTGTTCATGATGGTGAGTGGGGGGAGAGCAGGGGGGTTCCTTCTGAAGTCCACTATCATCGCCACAGTTTTGAGAGTGTTTAGCTCCAGGTTGTTAAGACTGCACCAGGCAGCCAACTGCTCAACCTCCTGTCTGTAAGCAGACTCGTCACCGTCCTTGATGAGGCCGATGACTGTAGTGTCTTCCGCAAACTTCAGGAGCTTGACAGAGGGGTCCTTTGAAGTGCAGTCATTCGTGTAGAGGGAGAAGAGCAGTGGGGAGAAAACGCAGCCCTGAGGGGCGCCAGTGCTGATGGTGAGAGTCTTGGATGTGAGTTTGCCCAGCCTCACTAGCTGCTGTCTGTCTATCAGGAAGCTGGTGATCCACTGACAGATGGAGGTGGGCACAGAGAGCTGTGTCAGTTTGTCTGAGAGAAGGTCAGGCATGATGGTATTGAAGGCCGAGCTGAAGTCCACAAATAATGTCCTTGCGTAATTCCCAGGTTTGTCGAGGTTTTGCAGGATGTAATGCAGTCCCATATTGACAGCGTCATCCACAGACCCGTTTCCTCTGTAGGCAAACTGAAGAGGATCCAGCAAGGGTCTAGTGATGTCATTCAGGTAGGCCAGGACCAGTCTCTCAAGTGACTTCATGACCACAGATGTGAGTGCGACAGGTCTGTAGTCATTACGTCCAGTGATTTTGGGCTTTTTGGGGACGGGAATGATGGTGGAGCGTTTGAAGCAGCAGGGAACTTCACACAGCTCCAGAGATCTGTTGAAGATCTGTGTAAAGATGGGGGCCAGTTGGTCAGCACAGACTTTTAGACAGGCAGGTGAAATACCGTCTGGTCCTGAAGCTTTCCTAGATTTCTGTTTTCTGAAGACCTGGTTCACATCCTCTACACAGACTTTAAACGCAGGTAGAATGGTGGGGGAGGGAGGAAGGGGGGTTGCAGGGGGGAAGGTGAATGTGTAAAGTGCAGATCAGAGCGGGTGCTGGGTGTCAATCTGGCCTTTTCAAATCGACAGTAAAACACATTGTGATCGTCAGCCAGTTGTTGATTCTCCACAGACTGTGGGGGTGGTGTCTTGTACATGGTAATGTTCCTCAGACCAGTCCATACTGACGCCGGATCGTTTGCTGAAAGTTCTTTCTTCAACTTCTCAGAGTAGTTCTTTTTAGCCACTCTGATCTCCTTTGTTAGTCTGTTCCTCACCTGGTTATACAATATTTTATCCCCACTTCTGTAAGCGTCCTCTTTGGCCTGACGAAGCTGTTTGAGTCTCCCAGTAAACCACGGTTTATCATTATTGAATGATAAGAATGTCCTGGTGGGGATGCATATATCCTCACAGAAACTGATATATGAAGTTACAGTCTCTGTGAGCTCGTCCAGATCGGTGGCAGTAGCTTCAAAAACACTCCAATCAGTGAGGTCAAAACAAGCTTTTAAATCTTGCTCTGCTTCATTAGTCCATCTTTTAACAGTTCTTAATACAGGTTTAGAAGATTTAAGTTTTTGCCTGTAGGTTGGTATGAGATGAACCAAACAGTGATCGGAGAGCCCCAGAGCTGCCCGTGGGACAGAGTGATATGCATCTTTAATTATTGTGTAACAGTGATCCAATATATTACTGTCTCTGGTGGGACATGTAACGTACTGTCTGTATTTTGGCAGTTCGCGGGAGAGATTTGCTTTATTAAAATCTCCAAGAATGATTAAAAGAGAGTCCAGGTACCTTTGCTCCATTTCAGATATTTGTTCGGCCAGCTGTTGCATCGCGGCGCTCACGCACGCGTCCGGAGGAACGTACACATTCACGAGAATGAAAGAGGTAAACTCTCGGGCGAATAGAACGGTTTACAGTTTAATGAAGAGGGCCTCCAAATTAGGAGAACACATCTTCTTTAGTGTTGTTACATCTGAACACCAACCTTCATTTATGTAGAAACATAGTCCACCACCTCTCGTTTTCCCCGTTAGCTCCGTGATGCGATCTGATCTGAACAGCTGATAGCCCGGCAAATGAAGGGCGTTGTCCGGGATGGTTTCGCAGTTCGGAAGCCGCGTTCGCGGAGCTTAACCAGCGCGCCGGCATGCTTCCCTCTTTTCCGTCTGAGCGCGCGTTTGACTAGGACCGCTGCCCCTCCGACCAAAACATCCAACAAAGCGTCTGAATACTCAAAAACCGGAAAAAAATTGTCCGGTGTGTGTTGCCTTATGTCCAGTAGTTCGTCTCTGGTAAATCGTATAGAAATAGAATGACTAAACACAGAACAAACAAACAAAAACATTAAAAGAACGGGAGCGTTCCACACCACAGCAGCCATACGCGGCGCCATCTTGGAATCATCTCTCTTTGTTAACAGTGCTACTGATACTTTCTGCTCCACTCTTACCTCTTGTTTAGACACTGTCTGCCCCCTGTCTTCCAGGCCAGCCTATACCACCCCTTCTGCCCCTTGGCTATCTGATGTTCTCCGCAAGCATCGTTCTAAGCTCAGGGCAGTAGAAAGGGTATGGCGCAAATCACAAAATCCTACTGACCTTAATGTGTATCGATTACTCCTCTCTTCCTTCTCTGCTAATGTCTCCACTGCTAAAAGGACATACTATCACAACAAAATTAACAATTCGTCTAACTCTCGCATGCTCTTTAAAGCCGGGCATACACTGTGCGATTTCTGTGCGATTTCCGTGCGATTTCAGCAAGGTATCAACTCACACTGTACGAGAAGATCGCATGCGATGTAAAGCCAAAGCTCAGGATTTATGTGCTCTCACTATACGGTCCGATTGTCGAGCGCGATTTATGTGCTCACACTATACGTGTGAAATACTCGGGTTCACAGTTGCCAACTCTCGCGAGACAAATAAGCAACCGCAGCTTCAAAAACAAGCCCAAAACAAGCCCAATATGTTTTTTATGATTTATTATCATCAATATTATTTATTATCAGTTATTTATTACCAATAAATGAGCCACATATTTATAGCCTAAAATATATATGGGTCATTCTATGGAAATGTCCATTTTTCTGTCCCTAGCCTTTACAGAAATATTACACTTGAAAAACACTTGGTTACAAAAAAATTTATATATATTTTAAAATGAAACGGTGTTATTTGAACAATTATACCTTCTTGAGCCATCAATGTGGCAATATTTGTTTTTAATTAATTATAAAGAATTCCAAGCACCACAAAACTGCTCGTTACAGCCATGTACAGAGTGAACGTGCTTTATTTTGAGGTCAAAAACAGGTTTTTCTTCCATTTAAAATACAATAATGTATACATAACTATCAAATAAATGACAAAAAAACTAAATGCCACATAAATATTATAGAAAATATATAAAATATTATATTAAATTATAATATATATTATATTAAAAAAGAAAATATTATATAATATTATTAAAAAAAATCATTAAGCTGTCATTTATGTGTATTCATGAAGTCAAAAGGTAATCTAATAATGTGGTCTAAGTTTAAATGTTAAAAAAAGATATACATTTTAAGACATCTTGCCATACCAGGCTATTGAAACCAAATGCATTTACTATTAGGACATGGCTACTTGATTTTTTATTACAGCCCGTGATAATTAATACATTACAAAAACATTGTAAAAATTAGGCTAAAAGAAAGTCACCCCACTCCTCTACGTCTACTTCTGTCATTGCTTGGATTACAGCATCACACGTCTTCTTTTTAATGTGATTTTTCTTCAATGAGGGGGCGGAACATTTGGCAAATTACGCTATGGCTCTTATATTATTGCACTGGTTGGCTATTAACTGCGAGCAGACAGAGTGTCAATCAATGTATTGGAGAATATGGCGAACATAAATAAAGAAATGAAGTCGCTTGTCAGATTTTCCTACCAAGCAATCATATTTTTTTAAATAAGCCCAAAAAACCGCAACCCGCAACCAGGGATTTTTTCCCGCAACTTTACAAAAAAAGAAGCCCAAAGTCACGTATAATACGCGGACTTGGCAGCTGTGGCCACGGACATCTTCGTACTTGGCTACATACAGTACATCTGCTATGTCCAGTGCCGATCCTAGACTTCTGGGGGCCCTACGCAAAACTGTGTCCGGGGGGTGCGGATGAGAATGGATGAGACACGTTTGTCTGTGTTTCACTCCATCTCGAATCGCGCTCGCGGAACGGAAAGCACTCGAGAAACACTATCTCTTCCGCAGCTCGTATAAGCTCTCTTTTTTTTTTAAATAAGAGCAAGAGACTGGACGACATTCACGTTACATGATTTGGCTGATTTTTACGTAGAGAGCGTGACAGCGCAACACATTAAAAGAAATGATCATTCATGTTTTCAGAACCGCTGTCCAAAATTAAAAAACGAAACTAAAATTAAAACATCTTTGAGAGCAAGGGGGTCCCCTGGTGTTTTGGGGGCCCTATGCAGCGTGCGTATTCTGCGTATAGGGAGGATCGGCTCTGGCTATGTCCAGTGTTGGGGGTAACGAGTAACAAAGTTAGTATAGCCTACTTATCACAACATTGTCAATCGCAAACGCTAATTTATTCAAACGTCTCTCTACCGAACTACCTACTGTAGCTTAATTTGCGGAAGACGAAGAGAAAGCACCCGTTTGATAAATGAGCCAGTAGTGGAGAAATAATAACTTTTAAGAAATAATCTATTTTGAGTAACGACCCCAACACTGGCTATGTCCTTGCTGGAGTGTGATGTGATTTGTGTCATGTGCAGGTGCGATGGATCGCATACAAACCAATGGGGTGTCGGAATGGTGTTTATTCTTCTCATCCAACCACAATCAAATTCACTCTATCCGGATGGCGCGATTTATCTGGATAGTTTTTTTTTTTTTTTTTTTTTGAACGATGACAAGCCGGAATGAAAACAAGCCGAAATGAAATTGGAGTAACGAGGCTATTTTTAAAAAGTAAGGAGTAGAAAGTACAGATAATTGCGTGAAAATGTAAGGAGTAGAAGTAAAAATTCGGCTGAAAAATAATTACTCCAGTAAAGTATCGATACCCAAAATTTCTACTTAAGTAAGGTAACGAAGTATTTGTACTTCGTTACTTGACACCTCTGGTGCAAATAGCCCCTGCCTTAAAATAATGCGCGAGCGGGAATCTCTTCCCTAGCACGCGGAATTTCTTTGCTCTAGCACAAAACCGAACGCGCGCTCCCAGAAACACACTGCTCTCGCAAAGAGAAAATAATCACTTCGTCTGATGTTTAAGTGAATAAAATAGCCAATTGACAGCCTTACTTACTGGAGTTCCACAACTACTGAGATTCTCTCTCTCACCGGACTTGTGTGTGTGATATAAAAGAGGAAAATGTTTCTAAACTTAAAATGCATTTTTGCCCCGTTTCCGTTTGTGTTATTTTACTACTTACACAATTATTTTAAGTATAAAACATTATTTACAATACACAGCGTGGTTATTTAAATCATATTTTTAGGGGGGACAACCCTCAGATAGGGGGGTCTTCACAATATTTCTGACTTAAGACTAATTTGACATCTTCTGCCTTTAATCTCTTAATCTAAACCGCGAGCGTTGCGCGTAGCAGCGCATTAGCATTCCGTTAGCCTATTAGCTTGTCAATCGCATCTCCATTCACATTTTCTACCGCTTCTCCCCTCTCTCTCTCACTCTGTTTCTTTTCTCTCTCGCTCCTTTTTTATGAGTCCATCAAACAACTGTGGTGAGTCGGAATTACTCTACAATCATGGTAATGGCATCGTCACCTGCACCTCTTGCCACATGTACAGTTTATCTGTCTCTGTCAGCAGCGAGGGATTCACATGTGATAAATGTAGGGAAATAGTTAGGCTGACAGAGAAGATTTCAGAATTAGAGACACGCATACAAACTTTAGTTGAGGATAGTAAGAATGTGAGGGCTGTAGATATGGCTTTGGATGCAACTAGCTCAGGGAGTCCTGTACAGTGTTCGGTTCCGGTTTCAGCACCTCTGCAGCAGGGCAACTGGGTGACTGTGATGCGGCATAGTTGCAGGTCAAAACACCGCTCTTCCGTTCCGATCAAAACATCAAACAGGTTCTCCCCACTCAGTGGGGAGAACCGAACACTGTACAGGACCCCACTGAGAAACCTGATGAAAGTGCTATAGTTATTGGTGATTCTATTGTACAGAACGTAAAAATAGAGACACCAGCCACCATAGTCCAATGTTTACCGGGAGCCAGAGCGCCTGACATCTTGGCAAATTTAAAAGAATTGTATAAACTTGTTAAATCATCTAAACCAATGTTGTGAACTTGGTTCTTCTAAAGTGTAGAAAACTCAGAAGAGAAGACCAGGAGAAATCGGATTGGATCGTCAGCAGGATTCTTTATTGAGAACACAAGCTGTTGGTATGCTGTAGTCATCGAAATCTCAATCTTAAGTAACTTTACAAGGTTATTTTATAGGCATTTTTGGAGAAGGGATTCTTGGAAGTGGAGACAAATTCAAACAAAGCAAACACATGAGGGAGGCGTTAGTTTGTTGCTACTTCCCGTGGTTCTAATCTCATCTACATAATCAAATGCATAGACACTAATCCAATCAACCTAACGAATCAACGTCTGGGCCAGGGGGCTCCGAAAGATAGACACTAATCCAATCAACCTAACGAATCAACGTCTGGGCCAGGGGTTCTTTGAATCAACGTCTGGGTGCTTTGAATCTCTGCCAATCAACATGACTTGATTGAGACAAAGCACAGTTATACATTGAGTCAGGAAGTGGATAATAAGAATCTAAGTTAAACATTTAAATACAATTTGTAATCCCACAATTCCCCCTTTGAGAGTTCTAATAACTCTCACAAAATACAAATTTAGATACTTAAAAGTTAATTCTTGTAACTTGTAATCGTTACCGGCACATTGTACATGTTCTGTGTTGCTTATATGTAATTGCATGCTGACACAGAAACAAAACATGCAATTAGGGTCCGTGAAGTTCTTACGGGTAATAATCTTTTCTGGTTGGAACTGTCATTTCCTCGTGAGAGGCGGGAGTCATTTGCTGAAAGAAACACTTGATACTGTGGATGCATAGATAGTACGCAAGTAGGAGAAACAACAGCAGAATTGCTATTTCCTTGATCCACAGCCAGGGTTTACCTAACAAGTTTCCGAACCATGAATAATTATCTTCAGTCATCTGGTGTAATTTTGCTGAAAGACCAAGAATGTCTTGTTGGATTTTGTTCAAGTTCTCTGTTGGATCCATTAACCCGGTGCAGCATTCAGGACCGATAATGGTACAGGCTCCCCCTTGTGTTGCAAGAATGTAATCCAAGGCCACTCTGTTCTGTAAGATCATCATCTTGTGCAAGGCAAGAGTGTCCTTGATGTTGCCCAGGGCCAAAACCGTATCATTGGCCAATTTCTGTACAGAATCCGACAGGCTTCTGACTTGATCGAGAGCCTGCATGACACCATACGATGGGATTAATGCACCAAGAGTTCTTGACCACCACGTTTGTACACAAGTGAATCCTGGAATGCAGCCATCTTTGTTGGTAGAAGCTGAATTTTGTAGATGTGGAGAACTTGAGGTGGAGTGTGTATTTTCTCTGACGGCTGGTAGGACATAAACCAGGGTGCACCTGCCATTGAATTGGCTGGGTAGGATGCTGTAGACAGAAGTCCCACATAACCACAAAGTGCCAGTCGGTGGAGGAATCATACATCACTGATTTATGGCAAAAAGTTTCGGTAGGGATGGGTTCCCGTAGAGACACTCTTTTAATTCATTCTCCTCTTTCGTATCTGATGTAGTAACGTACACATCGAATTCGGTTCTTCTTTCAATCACAAAGCTGCAACGTTCACGAGGAATTTCACCCAGTGTAGTCGATGCTGGAGCATGATTTTCCATGCACCAATAGAACATCCTTGGCATGAGTAGATCTGTCATGATGGGAGTAGCTGAAGTTAGGTTGCAGGATGGTAGTCCAGGAATGCAACACGAAGAAGCTGGAGGAATTGTTACGTTGTGACATGTATCCTTGTTGTATAATCCACTGGTATGATGATCGAATAAGGTACACGTATCACATTTGGAGATAGGGTGTGCCACCCATGGGATTCCTGCTCCTACTGAAGGTGCGTGCGGCATGCAAACGTTCTTTCCAGCAAACAAGGCATTTTCTTGACATATTCATCAGCTCTAAGAATATGTTGTTTCTGGGGTCTACACTTTGCGTGATGTCCATGATGGTTAATAGTACGAAAATCTTGATCATGTTGATGGATGACTGAAGTTCCCGTATGTGAGTCTCTGCGTTGTGTATTTTTTTTTTTTTTTTTTTTTCTTTCTTGTGTGATAGTTGGCTCGGCAATGGGTCTAGTTGTTTTCTAGAGGTTGTGGCTTCATCCGCAGGTGAGAAGGGCGGTGCATATGGATCTCAGGACAGCCATCAAGTGGTATCTGCACAGAGGAAGAAAAAAAACCAAAACAAAAGAGAACAACGGCACATAGCAGTATTTGTTGTAGAGTCTGCAAACATTAGGGTTGTATCCTCTGTTCAAATATAGTCTGCTATTGTTGTTCCTTCTTTCCCTATTTCTCAATTCCTGCGACACCTAAAGAACAGTGAGGAAAGGATGGACTATTGGATGGGGAAAGGCCTATGAGGAAATCTTCACCGCAGGGTTGGCCCCCGAAGCCTGTTGCTTTCGGTTCTTCCCTGGGCTCCTCACTGGTTCTTGTGTCTGTCCTATCCTATCCCTGCAGGGGGAGGAACAACTTTACAGTGTGACACATGAGTCCAAGTTTTCCTTCCCTGACACAATACTGCAGCAGCTGTAATCAACATCACTTGATGTGGTCCGTACCACTTAGGCTCTAATGGCTTGTTTCTGAACGCCTTTATCATGACCCATTGACCTGGGATGATTGTGTGTCCACCTTCTGGTGGAGTCTGCCAACACGACTCAACTCTCTCTTTGGCACTCTGCACTGCCTTTGTGAGGTTTTCACAGTAAGCGATCAGGGCATCTGAAGCAATGTGCACATCAGCATTTCTAAGATCAATCACACCTGGCATCTGCATTGGGCGTCCAGTAATAATCTCATGAGGGCTCAGTCCTACTGATCTGTTAGGTGATGCTCTCATACTACACAGTACTGCGGGCAGTGCTTCCACCCATGGTACTCCTTCCTGATGCATTTTGCTTAGCCTGGTTTTGATTGTTCTGTTTGATCGTTCAACCTGTCCTGATGCTTGTGGCCTATAGGGACAGTGAAGGTTCCACTTAATCTTCAACATTCTAGACACTTCCTTGACTACCTGTCCTGTGAAGTGGGTACCTTGATCTGAGTCAATGCAATCTGGTAATCCCCATCTGGGAATGAAATCAGTGACAAGACATTTAGCAGTATGTGCAGCTGTAGCACACCCTGTTGGATAAGCTTCTACCCATCTTGAGAACTTGTCTATTACTACCAAAACGTCAGTTTTTCCTTTACAAGGGGGCAACGATATGTAATCAACTTGCAGGTGACGAAATGGCCCTGGTGGAGCTGGGGTATGTGCTGCTGGTGTAGTGGCTGCTGGTACATCATTATTTTTCTGACATGTAACACATCTCTTGACTGTTTCAGTGGCTGCGTTTCTGAATTTTGGATTCCACCATTGATTTGAGAACCTGTGATTCATCGTTGCTGGACCACTATGACCCAAACTGTGTATTTGTTGAGCCAAATATGGCAACAGTGATTCGGGAGCAACATACTTTCCCCCTTTGGTCCAGCAGCCGGATGAATCCACAGTGGCTCCTTTGTCTAACCATGTCCATGCTTCATATAGAGGAATGTCTTTATACAGATTAACGATTGATTCAGGAGGTAGAATTGTCTTCTGTGCTGTACTACCTGAACACACTTGTACAGTTGCATAGAAACAAGCCTGTTTAGCCACTACATCAGCAAGAGCATTACCTTTAGCTTCCGTAGTATTAGTTGTGAGATGTGCTTTCACTTTGATCACCGCTAATTTCTTTGGGAGTTTCATGGCAAACATTAAATCTTTCACTAATCCAGCATGCTCAATGGGGGATCCAGCAGAAGTTAGAAATTTTCTGGTTTGCCAAATGACACCAAAATCATGAATTACCCCAAAAGCATACCTGGAATCTGTGTAGATATTTGCAACCGATCCTGAAGCTAGCGTGCATGCTCTAGTTAAGGCTACTAATTCTGCAGCTTGAGCTGAAAAATGATCTGGAAGACGACCTGAAGCAACTACTTCAGTGGTGGAAGTTACTGCATATCCTGCTCGTCTGTTACCTTCAATAACTTGAGCTGAACCATCAACAAACAACTCCAATTCTGCGTTCTCTATGGGAGTTTCTGCTATTTCACTTGTCGCTGCATATGTAAGCGTAACACAATCATGAGTCATTTCGCCTTCATCCTCTAACACAAATTCAGTCATTGCAGACATCATACATGAGGATGGGTTCGTGACTGGTGCACGCTGTATAACAATATTCAGGGCTGTGAGAGTTGCTAACCAATTTCCCCAACGGGAGGAGGTGACAGAAGTGACTTTTGACAAAACAGAATCTTCACCTATTACACCCGTTAAACAAAGTTTGGTTTTCTTGTATGGGATGTTTAAACCTTGTGCCAATTTTGTAGGGATTACTGTAATTTCTGCACCTATATCAAGCAAAAAATCAATCTCTTTCTCTTTTATGCTACCTTTCACAAAAATTCTTTGGTCATTGTGTTGGATTACAGGGGAAAGGTAGCTACTCACAGCCCCAACAATTAGTTTTTTTCTTGGTCTTGTTGTGCTCTTAGAATAGCCTGAACTAGCTGTCCTACAGTTTCAGTGGTCACTGGCGGAACTACTTCAGGGTTGTGTGCAGGCTGAGAAGGAGCAGAATTATGCATAGCATTTCTTTTACTATCTTGCAACTTCTTCCTACACTCTTTCTCCCAATGTCCTAATTTTCCACAGTATTTGCATTTGCTTTCTCTTTTAGACCATCTATTGTCTTGTTTCGTTGTGTTAAACGTAGCTGCTGCTACTCTTACTTTTGCCTTGACATCAGCATCTCTTTCCCATGTAGCTAACCTGTCTAGGTTACTTCTGAGAGTTCTGTTAGACCAAGTTAGATCTAAGAATGGTAAAGCTTTTCTGTATTCGGCTACAAGGCCATCTGACCAGATACGAACCAGGGGTCCCTTGTCCTCTAGCACACTTTCAGGGTCATCAACAATTCCACTGTAAATTACAGCTGACTGACAAAATCTCTCAGTATATTCACTCACAGTTTCTTCTTTCCTTTGCACACAGGTAGTAATTTTAGACCAATCTATTTTGGGTCCTAGGATATTCTTTAGGATTTTCAAAATACCTTCTCGTAAATCACCCTTGCTGGCATTTCGCAGTTCAGAAGCAACAGCAGATTCAAAACTGTTGAATTCAGATTCAGTTAGGATTTGTGACATCAGCTGCGTGACTTCTGCCAACGACATGTCATAAAGACGCATTTTACTGATCAATGTTCTTCTAAATTCAGAAAAATGTGTGCGTGCTGACGGTAAACTCTGAGATAGTCTCTCTATATCTTTAGGACATAAAGCTTTGGCAACAGTTTGTGTTTGCACAACAGAAGAATTGAGAGGAACACTATCAGTTTCCTCAATTCCCTGAGATCTTCTCCTAGCACCACACACATTGACGGAATTTACAGGCACATCAGTTACTGATTGGAGAGCTACATCTGTTTCAAAAAACGCTTGTAAATCAGGGTAAATGTTATCAGGCTGACTAAATTCCACATCAGTTTTTGCTGCAGCTTTCTTGAGGTTCAATTTCTTAGTCAAAGTGGATACTCTAGCACGGAGTTCATTGTTCTGTTTCTCTAGCTCTGAGTTACGCTGAAACTGTTGTGTAGCTAGTGTTACACTGAATTCTCTGTGACAACAGATAATGCCTTTCACATTGTTCTTACGAATACTTGCTCCTAGCACCTTTTTACACTCATCTACCGACCAAGTCTTGTCTGGATGAATCTCATATTTCTGCGTTAGTTCTTGTCTAACTTTTTCAGTGACTATTAGGTCAATTTGTTCCCCTAACAGCGTTTTGAATTCACTATCTGACCACAAAGGAGTCGCAAGACCCATCTTTTCTGTGGTTGGAATCAGCCTAGCATTCTTTCTAAACATTTTGTGAGTTTCTTTGTTACCACACAATGAAAACACTAAAACTTCTCTGATCAACAGAGGGTACACTTGTTAACACAGATCAACTATTGTTAACCTTCCCTGGCAAAGCAGAGGATAACACAAATTACTAGCACTTTACACTGATCTTCCCTGCATGAACAGAGGATAACCAATTCTTCCCTGCCAAAACAGAGGATAACAAATATTAACACGTAATGCTAATCTTCCCTGAAAGAACAGAGGATAACCAATAATTATTAGCACGAAATGCTAACCTTCCCTGCTTGAAACAGAGGATAACCACCTTTTAGCACGTAATGCCAAAATCTTCCCTGCCTGAAACAGAGGATAACTTTCATCTCTAAAAGAAAAACTTTAGAGGATAAACTTAGTTAAACAAACCCTACAGATGTATGTTAACTCTTCTCTGACGGCACAGAGGATTAAAATTTGTACTGGTCTTAGGTTCTTTTGGATTAGAGACAGCACTCACCACAACCCTTGGTTGAGAGAAAAATTCAGTCTGGGAATCTTTGTTCAGCTGGAAGTTTTCAGGTGAGGAAGCTGGAACTCTATCCGGGTCACGGCACCATCTGTTGTGAACTTGGTTCTTCTAAGGTGTAGAAAACTCAGAAGAGAAGACCAGGAGAAATCGGATTGGATCGTCAGCAGGATTCTTTATTGAGAACACAAGCTGTTGGTATGCTGTAGTCATCGAAATCTCAATCTTAAGTAACTTTACAAGGTTATTTTATAGGCATTTTTAGAGGAGGGATTCTTGGAGGTGGAGACAAATTCAAACAAAGCAAACACATGAGGAAGGCGTTAGTTTGTTGCTACTTCCCGTGGTTCTAATCTCATCAACATAATCAAATGCATAGACACTAATCCAATCAACCTAACGAATCAACGTCTGGGCCAGGGGGCTCCGAAAGATAGACACTAATCCAATCAACCTAACGAATCAACGTCTGGGCCAGGGGTTCTTTGAATCAACGTCTGGGTGCTTTGAATCTCTGCCAATCAACATGACTTGATTGAGACAAAGCACAGTTATACATTGAGTCAGGAAGTGGATAATAAGAATCTAAGTTAAACATTTAAATACAATTTGTAATCCCACACCAACAACCTGTATGTTAGACCCTGTTCCATCTAAGCTCCTAAAAGAGGTGCTTCCAGAAGCAATAGATCCTCTTCTGAATATTATTAACTCATCATTGTCATTAGGATATGTCCCAAAAACCTTCAAACTGGCTGTTATTAAGCCTCTCATTAAAAAAAAAAACTTGACCCCAAATAATTAATTAATTACAGGCCGATCTCGAATCTCCCTTTTCTGTCAAAGATATTACATTTACATTTACATTTAATCATTTAGCAGACGCTTTTATCCAAAGCGACGTACAAACGAGGAGAACAATAGAAGCAATCAGACCATTGAGAGAGCAACAGTATACAAGTGCCATGACAAGTCTCAGTTAGTCTAGCACAGTACACGTAGCTAGGATATTTTTTTTTTTTTTTTTTTTTTATTAAATAGAATAGGTAAGAGTTAGTATTAGTTAGTCAGGTGCTGGCGAAAAAGATGTGTCTTTAGATGTTTTTTGAAAATGGCTAAAGACTCAGCTGTTCGAATTGAGATCGGGAGGTCATTCCACCAGCTGGGCACAGTCCAGGAAAAGGTCCATGAGAGTGATTTGGTACCTCTTTGGGATGGCACCACAAGGCGTCGTTCACTTGCAGAACGCAAGCTTCTGGAGGGCGCATAAGTTTGAACTAGCAAGTTTAGGTATATTGGTGCAGTGCCAGTTGTGGTCTTGTAGGCAAACATCAGTACCTTGAATTTGATGCGAGTGGCTATTGGTAGCCAGTGTAACCTGATGAAGAGAGGGGTAACGTGAGCTTTTTTCGGCTCATTAAAGACCACTCAGCTGCTGCATTCTGGATCAGTTGCAGAGGCTTGATAGTACATGTGGGAAGGCCCGCCAAGAGAGCATTACAATAGTCCAGTCTGGAGAGAACAAGAGCTTGGACAAGGAGTTGTGTGTCGTGCTCTGACAGGAAGGGCCTAATCTTCCTAATGTTGTATAAGGCAAATCTGCAGGACCGAGCCGTTGTAGCAATATGGTCTGTGAAGCTTATCTGATCATCGATCACAACTCCAAGGTTCCTGGCTGTCCTGGAAGGAGTTATGGTTGACAAACCCAGCTGTATAGAGAAGTTGTGGTGAAGTGATGGGTTGGCTGAGACCACGAGCAGTTCTGTCTTAGCAAGATTGAGCTGAAGGTGATGGTCCATCATCCAGCTAGAAATGTCACTCAGACAGGCTGCAATGCGAGCAGTTACCGTCGGATCATCTGGTTGGAATGAGAAGTAGAGTTGAGTGTCATCAGCATAGCAGTGGTAAGAAAAGCCATGCTTCTGAATGACCGATCCTAATGACGACATGTAGATGGAGAAGAGATGTGATCCAAGCACTGAGCCTTGAGGAACTCCAGTAGCAAGAAGTTGTGACTTTGAAACCTCACCCCTCCAAGACACCCTGACGGACCTATCTGAGAGGTAAGACTCGAACCACAGGAGTGCGGTTCCTGAGATGCCCATCTTTCTGAGGGTGGACAGGAGGATCTGGTGGTTAACTGTGTCAAAAGCAGCAGACAGATCCAGCAAGATGAGTACAGAGGATTTGGAAGCTGCTCTTCCATATTAGAAAAGGTAGTATCATCACAACTATGTTCCTTCTTAGAGAAAAATGCTATATGTGAGGATTTCCAGTCAGGTTTTAGACCATATCATAGTACTGAGACTGCTCTCATTAGACTTACAAATGACCTGCTCTTATCATTGTCAGGGAGTCTCTGTCATCACAGTCACGCAGTCACAGCCTCCACCGTCACCACCGTCATCAGCCACCACTTGCACAAGATCACACTCGCCTGCCTTCTAATTCCCCGCACCTGCAGCCACTTATCATTTCTCCTTTAAATACACGCTCCACTCAGACTCTAATCATCCGGTCTACCGTTTATTGCCCCGAACAGTTCCCAGACCCAGTGTGATCTTACCTGTATGTACTTACAGTGCACAGCATAAATGAGTACACCCCCTCTGAATAAATATAAAATATGTATTTTCTTAATGATCACTAATATAATTCATGGAAAGATGGCAAAATTGAAATGTATTAAACATATACTTAATAAAAACAACAAAATATATGCCAATATTTTCTGTAAGATAAGTAAATTAGCCGATTTTGTTTAAATGAATGATTGCAGAAATGAGTACACCCTAGATTTAATTCAGCAAATGTATAATATTCTAGTACTTAGTATGTCCTCCAGAACTTTAAGTATACTGCTCTGACCCTTCTTGGCACTGAGTGTACAAGTTCATGACAAATTTTCACATCTGTCCTGTTTAACTCCTGGAGGACGACCTCCTTAAATGCTCTGGTCTTTAATTGCAAGTTTTGCTCAGCTCGTCTCCACAGAATCCCCCACAGCTGCTCAAGAGCGTTAAGATTGAGTTAAATACATGTCCACTGAAGGAATTTCACCTTGTGAGAATGAATATCTTCATTGTCATGCTGAAAAAAATCCCAATAATGCAGGGAATGAGGGGAGGGTAGCATCTTCTTTCAAGTTTTGGTATTACATCACACAGTAGTAGTGTGTGAATTCATGACAGCTTTGATAAAGCACAACTCCCTCACACCTTCAGCACTCATTCATCCCTATATAAGAGCTTTACTACCACTGAACGTCACTGTGGGTACCAAACACTTCTCACTGTACTCCTCCTCTAGCAACACCAGAACATTTTGGATGCTTTTGGGTCCGAAATGATTGACTTGGTCTCTTGAGACCAGAGTATGGATTCCCAGAAGTCTCTATTTTGTAAATATGGGCCTTGGAAGAGGTTAAATAAGTTTATTGTGATTTGTCTACATTAGGTAATTCTAGTGGTGACAACAACCATGCATGTCACTTCTGCAGGCTGCGTCATTCTCTGTGAGATAAAGTGTCACTCTTTTCATAGCTTTTGCCGGCTCTGAGACACTTGCATGCTATTTCTCCTGCTCTTTTTCTAGCAAAAATTCACTCATCAATAAATGAAAACAAAGTGAAGACCTGATTATTTCAGGAGCCTTGTCACAAGTCCATTGTTTTTGAATGTCGGTGCTACTTCTGCTATATTTTCACACTTAAAACAATAATTTGGTATTCCTCTTGTATCATTGTCCTCTTTTATGCTAAGAAATAAGTCACCTGGCAGTTCTCTCCCAAGCGGTTCCACTGCTGCCAGCATTAAGTCTGAGTATGATTCAGTGGGCTATATAACACTGTTAATTGTCAGGAAATTACTTGTCTTTAAAAGTTTTGGTTCAATATACTTACCTGTTGATCAAAAATAGCCTTGAACCTATACACATTTTTTTTTGTAACTTTCAGGAGGGTGTACTCATTTTTGCAACATATCATTTTATCACTTTGATAAGAAAATCTTATTTTGCTGAATAACTTTGACATTCTTCTTTGGTAATTGATCAAGCAGGCTTGTTGGAACATTATATCTCCAAAGAACCCTAACATGTCATCTAAGTCATCTTAGAGTAATTGCTGAATTTGTTAAGTTTTAGAGGGGGTGTACTCTTTTATGCTGTGCACTGTACCTTTTCAGATGTCCTACGATCCTCCCGCATTTCTCCTCCGAAGTTCTCCGTCAGTTCCTGGTTCCCCGCTCTCCTCCGATCCTGCAAAGAGACACTCACATCAGTTGACAGATAAGACCCATTTGAACTGTTTCAATCTCCGGATTCCTCACCTACCAGTCTCTCCTCACGACCAACACCCATCTTGTCAATAAATCATCCTGTGTTATATCACTTACCCCTTGTCTCCCGCCTGTGTGTTGTGACAATCATCTGATCGTGGTTGTATCTCTCTATTAGTGCTACTGGATCTTAGCGCTTCGTTTGACACTATCGACAACAACATTCTTTTAAATAGACTAGAAAATTATGTCGGCATTAGAGGAAGTGCACTGGCATGGTTCAAATCATACTTATCTGACCGCCATCAATTCGTGGCAGTAAATGAAGAGGTATCATACCAATCACAAGTGCAGTATGGAGTACCTCAAGGCTCAGTACTAGGCCCCTTACTTTTATGCTTTACATGTTACCCTTGGGAGATATCATCAGGAAACATGGCGTTAGCTTTCACTGTTATGCTGATGATACTCAGCTCTATATTTCTTCGCGACCCGATGAAACATACCAATTTGCAAAACTAACGGAATGTATAGTTGATATCAAAAACTGGATGACTAGCAATTTCTTACTGCTGAATTCTGAAAAAAACAGAGGTGTTAATTACTGGACCAAAAACTTTTCCATGTAATAACCTAGATCACTGTCTAATACTTGATGGCTGCTCTGTAAATTAGGAACCTAGGCTCAGTTAGGAACCTAGGCGTACTTTTTGATAGCAATCTTTCCTTCGAAAAACATTTTTCTAGCATTCGTAAAACTGCATTTTCCATTTAAATTATGACCTATGCTCTCAATGTCAAATGCAGAATCATTAATTCATGCGTTCATGACCTCGAGGCTAGATTATTGTAATGCTTTATTGGGTGGTTGCTCTGCACATTTAATAAACAAACTCCAGCTGGTTCAAAATGCAGCAGCTAGAGTTCTTACTAGAACCAGGAAGTATGACCACATTAGCCTGGTTCTGTCAACACTGCACTGGCTACCTATTAAACATCGTATACATTTTAAGATCTTGCTAATTAACTATAAGGCCCTGATTGGTTTGGCACCTCAGTATTTGAGTGAGCTCTTATCACACTATAGTCCTTCACGTCCGCTGCGATCTCAAAAATCTGGTCATTTGTTATACCTAGAATATCAAAATCAACTACGGGCGTGTCACGGTGCACACAGCAGGGAGGATACAGGAACACGCAGACAAGGACGTAAACTCAAATAACAGTCTTTAATGAGGACAAGGCAAGGCTGACAGACAGGAAACACCGGGAGTAACGAGTAGACCAGACCAAATCTAACTCAAAAGACAGGAACTAAATACACAGGGTAATAAACATATAATCACATAAACACAGCTGGACAAGAATTAACTAATAATCACATCAGACGAGGACAGGAAACAAACCAAATAAGGAAACATGAGGCGGGAACACATGACACACACGACAGAGGACTGACAGGGCGGGAGATCCGTTTTCCTATTTAGCGCCCAAACTCTGGAACAATCTACCTACACTGACACACTCTGTCAGTTTAAATATAGATTAAAGACCCATCTCTTTTCTATAATTCAAATCCGTTAAAGGATTGTTAGGCTGCATTAATTAGGTCAACCGGAACACTTCCCATAACACCCGATGTACTTGTTACATTGTTAGAAAAATGGCATCTACGCTAATATTAGTCTGTTTCTTTCTTATTCCGAGGTCACCGTAGCCACCCAGATCCAGACTGTATCCAGATCAGATGGTCACTGCAGCCACCCGGATCCAGTCCATATCCAGATCAGATGGTGGATCAGCACCTAGAGATGACCTCTACAGCCCTGAATGCCAGCGGAGACCAGGACAACTAGATGAGCCCCAGAGACTGATCCCCAGTGAAGACCCTGTCTCCTAGACGGCCATCGGGACAAGACCACAGGAACCAGATGAGTCCTTTGCACAATCTGACTCTGCTGCAGCCTAGATTTAAACTGCTGATTTTGTCTGGCCAGAGGAGAATGACACTATTTCGACACATTATTTCCCCATCTAAATACTGTAAAGCTGATCTCAGATGTTTTTCCCCATCAGTTCCCCAAGCGTTCACTTAAGACAGAACAGATTATGTTTGCGGGAATACTGAAATACTGTAATTCTGTGTATTTATCAGGATCGCGCGCCGTTATGCACTCTTCAGATGACAGTCAGCGCAAGAAGCGAGTGGAGAAAAGGTAATCCTCTCAAGAAAATATACAATTTAAGATACTTTTAGATGTTTAATTACTATTTGGAGCATTGGGATCGCTAAACGAGGGCTTAATGAACAATTTTTTGTGAAAACCTCAAATTCGACTAAAATCGACATTTTTTATTTTATTTTTTTGCCTGTACCTCAAAATAGTCCGTGCGCATTTACACTCATTTTGCCAGCATGGGTCCCATATGACGTCATCAAACCGCGGCGAAGTACTAAATTGTTGCAGTTTTAATGACGTACATAACGCGATGCCTCAGAAAATCTGATCTGCCTGTTTACATGACAGTCGCATTGGCACATATCGGATTTATAGCCGATTTATTTCCACATATGAATGAGGCCTGAAACCGATCTCGCTATATCCGAATGCATGCGTTTTTTTCCTGTTTACACTGCCATAGAACAGATCCGATCTGGGTCATATATGAGCAAAAAAATCGGAATTGGTCACATTTAACTGACAGTGTAAACGGGGCCCAAGTTGCAACATCTAGCTACTGGGGTGCCTCAGGGCTCAGTTCTTGGACCACTTCTCTTCTCTTTCTACATGGCATCACTAGGTTCTGTCATTCAGAAACATGGCTTTTCATATCACTGCTATGCTGATGACACTCAACTCTACCTCTCATTCCATCCTGATGATCCGATGATAGCTGCTCGCATCTCAACATGCCTATCTGACATTTCTTGCTGGATGAAGGACCATCACCTTCAACTCAACCTTGCCAAGACAGAACTGCTTTTGGTTTCAAGAAACCCATCACTTCATCACAATTTCACCATCCAGTTAGGCACATCAACCATAACTCCTTCAAAAACAGCCAGAAACACTGGAGTTGTGATTGATCATCAACATTAGGAAGATCAGGCCCTTTTTTCTGAACATGCAACACAACTCCTTCTTCAAGCTCTTGTCCTATCCAGACTGGACTATTGCAATGCTCTCTTGGCAGGTCTTCCAGCCAATTCTATCAAACATCTACAATTAATCCAAAATGCTGCTGCAAGATAGGGTTGATCCCATTTTTGACGGTGTTGACAGTGTTGATGGTTTACCGGTCTGAAGCCGCAACACCGGTTATGTCACTTGCCCACCGCGGCACCGCCACCACCTTCATTTAGATTTTTTATAGTAATAAAAATCGTTTAGTTCAGTTAGAGAACAGACACTACAATTAAAACTGAATGCGGCTGCTCAATGCAGCGTGCCGAACTACAGTCGCATCACAGATCAGATTCAATCAGGTGAGGAGAAGCTGACAAGAAGAGTGGTTGAGACAGACAAGACTAAGAGTTTCAAAACGACATGCAAAAGCACCTGTTTTAAAAATGTTTTGGATTTTGAAAAGCCTGTTGACTTCTGCCATTTATCTAAGGTGATATTGGAAGTTTTTTAAAAACATTTGTTTCTTATTTATTGGTTCCACAGTGTTTAATGATTTTCAGTTTTGTATACCTAAACTTTGTGTAGTTTATATTAGGCATATAGCATGGTGTATTTTTATTCGTTTTGATAATAAAAGTTCTATGTTCTACATTGTATTTTGTTGTCAAATGACGCGACATTGCCGCTAATTTGAAAGTGAAAGTAAAATGTGCACTGCGCCTTTACAAGCTATTTAAAATAGATGGAAAGCTAGGAAAAGAGAGACGGGGGTAGCTGCAGCCTGGAGCAATGGGCGAGCTGAAAGGAGGCGTTCCAAAAGGTGAATCAGTACAACAGAAACTACCCCTAACCCTACCCCACACCCCCTCGACCAATCATTAAGACCTTTCTCCACGCCAGGCACGTGCAGAGGAGGGGGCGGTGGGTGCTTGAGCACCTGCCCCTGTTCCCCTTGATGCCCAAAGTGCCCTTTTGTCAAGGCAATTTTTTATTTTTTTATTTTTTTGTAATTAAACGCCCTTTTGTGAAGGCCTGCCCAATCTAACTATTAGTAAAATTAATTAATAATAGTTTAGCCGTAAATTAAATTATCCACATGATGGCCTTTCACCTGACGATCTCATCCAGGAAGATCCCTCACGTTCAGACAAGCCTTTAGGATGCCTTCAATAACGTCCGCGGGTGCCGGTAAGCGGAGTGGTGTGCTTGTAAACTTATATTATATTATTGAATTATTATTATTTGACGAGAAAGGCATGAAGAGATCATGCACAGCTGTGTGTAGCCTGTGGAAGCACTGCAGCAAGGGGCTACAATATTTTTGTTCAATGTTTTCCTAATGACAATTTTATGATTGGTTTATAAAGGCTACTACGAACACCCTTTTCCCATTTTTATCACAGAATAATTCAGGAAATATATTTTATAGTTACTATACTAAATTATATGTTAATTAGTACTGCATTTTTCATATAGTTTATTTATTTATTACCTGAAGATAACTTGAAAAACACACATAAACCATATATTTTCGCAATCTTTTATTGTCTTCACGTTTCATCAGTAAAAACGTTTCTGCTTTTTATTCAGCTCAGCTACAGCGATATCGTGTGAGTTTGTCTATATGCACGTCAAACGTTTCTGCGCGAGAGCGCCCTCTGGCTTCGAGTATGAATTAAACATGCACTGCACGAGAGTGTTCAGCTCTCCTGATATTCATATCTCCTCATTTTGGATACGAATAAAACGTCAGGTCATGTCTCTTTTAATTTAAATCTAGAAACCTCTATGTGAAAACACCTGCTCGAGCTTGAATAAAGTGCGGGGGATGAATGAACATTTTATTAAAATTAATATTAAATAAAAAATGCAGCTAAGGTAGTTCTACACACAACAATAAAAACAAAGGTGCTTGTTCTTGTTCTTGCTGTTTAATTGGGAAAAGTTTAAAGCATGTCGAGGTGTCTTGTCTTTTTTATGTTATCTGACTAAAAGCTATTCATACTTTGAACTATTATTACAGTATTTATTTAAAAATAAAAATAATTATCAAAACACTGGGCTTATACTGATTTTCCTCCGAATTATACTTATCAATCCTGTTTTTATAATCATTATCATTCAAAAAATGAATAAATTCAGAACAGGATTAGAATAGAATTCTATTTTAAATAAGACAGGAATATTTTTTCTACAACAACAACAGTAGTGTTTACAACTGCAAAACCACCATACCCTGTAAACACAATAACAACAACAACAATAATAATAATAATAATATCATTCCAGAGTAATTAAGAGGTGCAAAAAATGTCTTTAACATTTAAACTTAAAATGGTCTTTTCTGTTCTGTGTTTCTTTTTCAAACCTGCGTCATGGCATTTGCTGCTGTATCAATACAGAAGCATCCATTTCGATGCACATATCAGCAAGCAGCACAGCCCTATTAAAAGCTGTGTTCCATGTGCCCCTTTTATACTTTGAGCACCTGCCCCTCCAAAGGTCTCTGCACGGTCCTGCTCCACGCCCCTACCTTTCGGCATGCCCTAACCTTTCGCCACACCCATTGCTCCAGCCTGCAGTTATCCCTACTTGGGAAAAGAGGGAAAACTCTCTTTTGTTGGTTTTGATTGCTTCTTGTCCTCATTTGTAAGTCGCTCAATAAAAGAATCTGCTAAATGATTAAACGCAAATGTAAATGTAAATATTGCCTATGAATGAATGAAAATCCTTATTTTTTAGTTAAAGAAAACTTAGAGAGTGTGGGCTACTTCTGGTCCTTGGATTTGCAATTCTATAATGAGGTCCAATTTTAAAAATAGTCTAGAAAGTTTTTTCTCTACCCAGTCAACATGTGAGATCATGCGATGATCACAGTGACATCACACGATCCTCATACTGTGATCCTCACAGTGCGAGTAGTATGCGAGCTCAGTATGAACTCAAATGATCCTCATACTGTGATCCTCACAGTGCGAGTAGTATGCGAGCTCAGTATGAACTCAAACGATCCTCATACTGTGATCCTCACAGTGTTAGTATGTGAGCTCAGTATGAACTCAAACGATCCTCACAGTGTGAGTAATAGGTGAGCTCGTTGTGAGTTTAAACTAGTGCTGACAATCGATTAAAAAATTGAATCGCGTTAATCACAGTCCTGGACTGTGATTAATCATGATTAATCACAAATTTAAAATATTAGGATTTACCTGTAAATGTGTTGAAATAAAGAAATGCATGACAAACTAGTTTAAAAAAACATAACCTTTCACACTTCCGCCAGGTATGAGACATAATCCTTATTATTCTTTTATCATTATTCTTTTGTTTTTATTCAGCCATTATCAGTCTTTATACTGGCAATAAAACGTTTACCAAACCACAACACTTCAATCCCAGTATACATTTACCCAACTATTATCAAAAGTATTTCTAAATAAATACAACAAAACATTTCTTGCGACCTTACGTGAAGTATTATGACAAAATGCATTATGAAGAAGAATTTGATCTGTTCTGGTGCATTAGAGCTAACATTAGCATCATAAGACAATTTATGAGATTAATAGTACACTTTTACTCAGAACTCACTTCAAACCACCATCGAGTGTTTGTAATAACTTCCTTTTGCGATCACATGTGGAATTTGGTTGTTTACTGTTGTTAAAATATGCTTTTTATAGCCTTTTATATCGCTGCAAAAATGAGCATTTCAGATGTAAGTTACGCATTCATCTCAAGAAAATCACATAGAAACCATATCCTATCGTAATCGTGTGTTTATTATCTTATATAATCTATAGTGGCTGTTGTCATGTTTATTTCTGCTGTGTTGTATGCTCTGGCTGAAACTCACGTTTGTGATTTTACAAGCGCCTCTCCGTTCTTAAGTTGCCAGGTATACATTCCAAGTATGATACACATTAGCAAAAGGATCTATAAAACCGCAACCCACGGCTCTGTAATTTTTCCCGCGACTGTATTTTCAAAATAGCCCACGGCCACTTGTGCCTGTATGTGTGCCACAGCCGCTACCCTGACAACACTGGTTCACTCTACGCTCATCACACACTGACAGATAACCTTCCGCGCTGTGACGACGGGAAGAAGTTGGGGTCAAACCTTATCAAACGATTAATTTGCGTTAAAAAAATATTAACGCGTTAAATTTTTTAGATTAATCACATGCGTTAACGCGTTAAAGTTGACACCCCTAGTTTAAACGATCCTCATACTGTGATCCTCACAGTGTTAGTAGTATGTGAGATCAGTATGAACTAAGACGATCCTCATACTGTGATCCTCACCGTGTGAGTAGTATGCGAGCTCGTTGTGAGTTCAAACGATCCTCATAATGTGATCCTCACAGTGTGAGTAATACGTGAGCTCATTATGAATTCAATTTTGAGCAGGTTGTAGGAGGCAGTTTAAATATCGTTCACTTGGGATAAGATCATCTACATCTTGGATAAGATTCCTAAAATTTTCAAGACAGTTCAGATCTAACAAGAGAAGTGGAATGAGAGAGGGGGTTGGATCGGGAAAGGTACTCGAGCCGGGATTCAAACTCAAGATGCCCAAAGCGCACAGCGCTGCATGTTGGCGCACTGCCCACATGGCTACCAGTGACGACAAGAATTTGAAGGTTTTAATAAAATATTATTTATCAATAGATCACCGAATGGGTCAGCAAATTTCGATTCAGTTCGGTTACTTCCTACGAACGAACAGGCTTAAAGAACAATTCGTTCAGGAATCGAACATCACTACAGTGATTTACATTTATGTCAGAGTCTTTCGACCTCGGAATTGCTGTTTTGTTCTGGAGCAATGGTGAGTGGTTTCTTTATTTGCTATTCACATACACTGATATGTTAGCCAGGTACATGTGAACCAGCCATCTTGCCAGCTCAGCCAGGAACACACTATGACTGTAAGACTGATTATGAATGTAATTTGATACTTACAACCGATCACACCCAAATGCATCAGAGCCAGTTATGTTCAGTCAGTGTTTACAGTCAGCATTTAAAATCATAAGTGTGTTCAGTTCAGTCTTACAATGTTTCAGCTAGTGTTTAAGTGTGTCCCTGGATTTAGTGCACTATTTATGATTTGTTATACTTCCCAAATCAGATCATTACTAGACTATATTACTAACTCAGGATCATATTTCAGTAACTATACAAGCATGTTTTGTGGAAGCATGGATACATGATTTGTTTCATATTTTGTTGAACTTTTTTGAGCTATGACCAGCTAAGACCAGGCTGGATGATCAGCTAAAACCAGCCAACCAGCTTAGGCTGGTTTTAGCTGTTTTTTTCAGCAGGGCGGCTGGCAACCCTGCGAGTAGGGCTGCGAGAAAATAATAAATAAAAAGATTGGGGCTGCAATGAGTGCAGGTAGCCTAAGGACAGCAGCATATTTCAACCCCAGTGGCATGACAACACCAGCCCTAGCTCGCGGCCAAAAAAAACAGACCAGCCCACCGGGAATTCTCCCGGTGCTCCCGTTTAGCCAATCCAGGCCTGCTAAGGGCTCATCCACATGATGCCAAAGCTTTCCCTATCCGATATTTTTTTCCTTGTACTTTCGTAAACACAGTATCATCTCAAAAAAATACCTGCGTAAACACGAAACCACTGAAGCTGACTCAAAACTATGTAATATACATTCCAGACCAGTATGTGGCGTTGTAATTTTACCACAGAGATACACTAAAAATGGAGAAGAGGACTGGGAGCATGCGCATAAGCCTTGCACGCTATATACAAACCCAACACAACAACAAGAAAAGCTAATAAGGTTAGTAAAGCTAATATCGTTGTAATGATAGTCCACTGAATGGCAAGTTGTAGATGAATCCAAGTGCAGCTTTATTATAACCAACATAAATAAATACAAAAAACACAGACTTGACTACAGACATGAAACAACTCACCAAACAGAGGTTAATACATTCAACACACGACCAGAGACAATGGCAACATGAGGGCTACTTATAGCAAACAATAAGGGTCACATGACATAAACCAACCAATGAGAAACAAGGCACATGACTAAAGCAACCAATAGGCGCGTTCGACTTGAAGCAGCGCTTGCAGAATGATCACCTTATGACATCAAAGTACCGCAAGAGCTATAAGAAAGCAGTCAGATCCTATGCATTCAAATCGCTCTCGCGGTACTTTGATGTCATACGGTGATCATTCTGCGCAGCGCCGCTTCAAGTCGAACGCGCCTAATTACAACATGACACACAGACAAGAGTAGCACATGACATGAGGCGCGTTTGACTTCAAGCGGCGCTGCACAGAATGGTCAGTGTATGACATCAAAGTACCGCGAGAGCGATAAGAGAGCCGATGGATCCTATGCTTTCGAATGGCTCTCGCGGTACTTTGATGTCATACACTGACCATTCTGTGCAGCGCCGCTTGAAGTCGAACGCGCCTATGATCACAAGAGGGGCAAGGAACACATTACAGGAACATGAAACAAGGCAAAATATCAAAATGAAAGACCTGGAAAACCTAAACAAGAAACAAAACCCAAACCCCGTGTTACATATCCCCCCCTCTAAGGGCAGCTCCAGACGCCCTAACGTAACACCCAACCCAAACAAAACCCAAAAATTCCAGGAGGGTGGTGGAGCGGAGGTGGAACTGGGGGAGGGACAGAGGGCCAGACCCATGCAGGGGTACAGGACCTGGATCATGACATGGCAGAGGACCAGGACTGTGGAGCAATGGTGGACTTGGGCCGTGAAGCATAGGCAAGTCTAGACTGCGGAGCAGTGGTGGGCCTGGATCGTGGAGCAATGGCGGGTCTAGGCCGTGAAGCAGTGGCAGACTGTGGAAGAGTGGAGGGCCAGGGTCATGGAACAGTGGCAGACCATAGAGCAGTAGACCAGGAGACCACCGGGTCAGATCCAGAGGAGCATGGAGCCATGGCGGAGCAGGCAGAGCAGGAATCCATGGTGGAGCAGAGACATGGACATACCACTTGACTGTGACAGAACGGGCAGAGAGTCCTTGAACAGCCACTATAGTCATATTAGAGCAGACTGAGAGTTCAGAAAAGGCTTCCATGGCCGTGACAGGACAGGCAGAGAGTTCATGAACGGCCTCCTTGGCCATGATAGGGCAGACTGAGGGTTCATGAACAGCCTCCATGGCAGTGACAGGACAGACTGTGAGTTCAGAAGTGGGCACCATCACCTCGGGAGTTTCTGGAGTGGATTCGTTGACAGGAGAGGCCTCGGAGTCAGATTCTTGGACAGGAGAGGCCTCTGGGAAAGACTTGTGGACAGGAGAGGCCTCAGGAGTGCAGTGTGAAGCCCACATACTCAAAATGGTGACTGCCATCACGGGCAGCACAGTAGACAGTGGCATGCTCACTGGGCTTGAGTGTGTTGAGGTAGTGAGGCTTGAAAGTGTGGAGACCACTGGGATGCCAGCCGCTCGCACTGACATCAGAAGTGGATCCATTACACTGGCAATCAGTCTCCTCAGTCCTGGCACAAGCTCCGCACCCGCAGGAGCTTGGGTACTATAGCCTCCCCAAAAAAAATTCCTAGGGGAAACTTGCATGGCATCCATGGCATGACGCGGTTCTGGCAAGGTGGCCATGGCATGACAAGGCTCTGGCGTGGCAGCCATCTTGACTGTAGGCTCTGACATGGCAGTCATGATGGGGCGAGACTCAAGAGTAGCAGCCGTGACATGATGAAGTTCTGACGTGACGGCTGTGGAGTGGTGAGGCTCAGGCGTGGTGGCCATCTTGGCCGGGGACTCAGGCATGGCGGCCATCTTGTGAAGAGACTCTGTGCTGGCGGCCATCTTGCGAGGAGACTCTGGGCTGGCAGCCATCTTGTGAAGAGACTCTGGGCTGGCGGCCATCTTGCGAAGAGGCTCTTGAGTGGCGGCCATCTTGCGATGAGGCTCTTGAGTGGCAGCCATCTTGCAAAGAGGCTTTAGCCTGACAGGCATGACGTGAGCAGACTTTGGCTTGGCAGGCATGACGGGAATAGGCTCTGGAATGGCAGCCATCTTGTGAACAGACTTTGGGAGGGCAGCCATTTTGTGAAGAGGCTCTGGTATTGAGGCACAAACTATTCCTGACATGACAGTCCTCATGTGGGGAAACAGTGACTTGGGGGCTACTGCAGGATTGTGGGGTCTCTCATCCGCAAAACCCACAGTAAATGCAGATCCACTCAACCGCAAAGCAAAGTCTATATATTTTTTCTAGAGTCCAGTGTGGGGTATTGCGTGGCATTAAACAAAATATGTCCTTACTTAAACCATAACGAAAAATGTCTTTCAGAAAAGTATAGTTGAAGTCTACCTTATGACAAAGTCCACAAAAAATCCTCCACATAATCCTCTATGGGCCGGTTTCCTTGGCGAAGACGAACAAGACGATCTGCTGGATTCATTGTACGGTCGAGTATTCTGTAATGATAGTCCACTGAATGGCAAGTTGTAGATGAATCCAAGTGCAGCTTTATTATAACCAACATAAACCAATACAAAAAACAAAGACTTGACTTGACTTGACTACAGACATGAAACAACTCACTAAACAGAGGTTAATACGTTCAATACACGACCAGAGACAATAGGTGACCAGAGACAATAGGTGCGTTTGACTTAACGCAGCGCTGCGCAGATCGATCAAATTCTGACTTGAAGTAGTGCATGCATGACTCAGCCGGTGCAGTTTCTTCAGAGTGACTGCAGGAGCTTTGATGACGACACAGCTATTTCATGATTAGCCAAACTCACCACATGACAACGATCACGTGTGTTTTGGGTTTATTCTAACCTTTTCAATTCCAATAATGGCTGCAAATCTGTATTTTTAGAACAGTAAACGCTTTTTTACTGTACTCGCAATGTTAGATTGAGTCACGTTTATCAAAAAACACAGATAAAAGCATATGTACCCCCACTTTATTAGTATTTAAATAGTATATGATTGTTGAACTTTATTCTTGAACAGATGGCATTGTATTAAGTAGTATATAAAAAGTGTTTCTGTTGCTCATGAATACATTTCTGAAACGTCTGTGTATTTGACAAATATTGCATTTAGTCAAAGTCAAAGTCAGCTTTATTGTCAATTCTGCCACATGTACCGTACATACATACAGAGAATTGAAACTGCGTTACTCTCTTACTCCCTGGTGCATACAGATAACACTAACAGTAGAACGCACAAATTTACAAATAAGGACATGTGAAAAAAAATAAAAATAATAATAAAAAATAGATAAAGTGGCATAAGGCGCATGGTAGATAGTGCAAACCAGTGAAATACACAGACAGTGCAGAATATGAATGGTGTAGTGCAAAGAGCTTGTTAAGTCTATTCTATTCTATTTAAAGTGACAAAAAGAGAGCAGTCTATATTCAGAATGTCAGAAGAGGTAGTTGAATGAGGTCAGTCCAATGCTGTACAAAGTGACTGGTGCTGGTCACAGTGTGTGTGTGTGTGTGTGGGTGGGTGTGGTGTGTGGGGGGTGGGTGTGGGGGGTGGGGGGCAGGGGGGGTTAGAGTTCAGTGGTGCATAGTGTAAGAGAGGGGAGGGGGGGCAAGGACGGGAGGGAGTTCAGCTTCCTGACAGCCTGGTGGATGAAGCTGTCCTTCAGTCTGTTGGTCCTGGCCTGGAGACTCCGCAGTCTCCTCCCTGATGGTAGCAGACTGAAGAAGCTGTGTGTCGGGTGGGTGGTATCACCTGCAATGCAGAGGGCTTTGCGGGTGAGACGGGTGCTGTAGATGTCCTGGAGGGAGGGGAGAGAGACACCAACGATCTTCTCAGCTGCTCTCACTATCCGTTGAAGGGACTTGCGGCAGGACGCGTTGCAGGCGCCATACCTGACAAAGAGATTGTTGTCACTGCACCACCCAGCCAGGTGGCTCACCTCGCTCCTGTAGTTTGTCTCATCTCTGTTGCTAATGAGACCCACCACAGTCGTGTCATCCGCAAATTTAATGAAGAGGTTGGAGTTGTGTGATGGTGTGCAGTCGTGGGTCAGCAGAGTGAAGAGGAGGGGGCTCAGCACACATCCTTGGGGGGCCCCTGTGTTCAGTGTGATGGTGCTGGATGTGTTACTGCCGACCCGTACTGCCTGAGGTCTCCCGGTCAGAAAGTCCAACAGCCAGTTGCACAGCGACGTATTGAGCCCCAGCTGGACCAGTATATGAATGAGCTGTTGAGGGATGATTGTGTTGAATGCTGAACTGAAGTCTATGAACAGCAATCTGACATATGTGTCCGTTTTGTCCAGATGTGTGAGGGCTGGGTGGAGGGCAGTGGCAATGGCATCATCGGTCGAGTGATTGGACCTATATGCAAACTGGAAGGGGTCCAGGGAGGGGGGGAGGACAGATTTGATGTGTTGCATGACTAGCCGTTCAAAGCACTTCATGAGAATAGGAGTGAGTGCTGCTGGACGGTAGTCATTGAAGCAGGATGGAGATGGCTTCTTCGGGACTGGAATGATGGTGGTAGCTTTGAAGCATGTGGGGACAACAGCCTGACTGAGATGTTGAAAATGTCTGTGAAGACATCATTGAGTTCCACTGCACAGTCTCTCAGTACACACCCAGGAATGTTGTCAGGACCCGGAGCTTTGCGTGCATTGATCCTGCTGAGGGATCTCCTCACGCTGTCCGGGGACAGCGTCATCACCTGGTTGCCGGGAGGAGGTGGAGTCTTCTGTGCAGTAGTGCTGTTTTGTGCCTCAAAGCGAGCAAAGAAGGCATTCAGCTCGTTCAGCAGGGGGATGGTGCTGTCACAGGTCTGTGGTGGGGGCTTGTAGTCCGTAATGGTCTGAATCCCATGCCACAGGCTCCGAGTGTCTCTGCCACACACAACACAACATAATATCCAAAATACAACAAAACAAAACAACAGACACATACTCAACATCTCAAGGTCCAATCAAAAGGGAGGGGGAGAGGGAAGGACAACAAGAACACAAAAGTTACTCCTTTATATAATCACGTATATTCAACAAAAAACACTGCCAAGCATCAATGGTCGAAGGCCTGGCCCCACCAACTCGCGCCGTTATACATTCACATGACACAATTTGCAGGAGGCTACGGATCCAATATGTTTTTCTACACATGTGTGGTGTAAACCAGTTCTGGATTATTGTCTTCTTCACAGCTGTAAAACCAGCAAACAACATTCTCTTTTGCATTGAACTAATACAGAGACCAGAATCATCATTAAGAAGACACAAACTTGGGTTAACAGACCAATCAATTCGCAGTAATGATGACAAAACCAGGTTTACATGTCAAGTCAAGTCAAGTCACCTTTATTTATATAGCGCTTTTAACAATACAGATTGTGTCAAAGCACTTAACAGTATCAAGTTGGAGGATAGAGTGTCAGTAATGTATAATAATAAGATTAAACACTCAATTTTCAGTTAAGGGCGTTTCATTATTGAATTCGGAGATGTCATTGTCTAGCTAAGTTTTGTTTAAATAGTAACTGTGAAATCAAATTTACTATAATCGCTAGAAATTAAGTGTCCCCAACTGAGCAAGCCAAGGTTCAAGGTTCAAGGTTCTTGTTTATTTGTCACATACACAATCATACAGGGTATAATCAGTAGTGAAATGTAGATCAGGACGGGTCCGCTCAATGGACAGTGCAAAAAATAAAAATAAAAAATAAAAGATTATACATAACACAGGAGCATATCTATAAATATAGGTAGGAATAAGATAAAAATAAAAGTAATAATAATAATAATAGTAGTACAAACAAGAAATAAAATAAGGAGTAAAATGTGCAATGAACTAAAATGTGCAATACAGTCAACTGAGGGTTTAATAAATATTAATATAACCAGGATGTGCAAGATGAATGTGCAAACAGGATGAACCGGGTATGTACACATAGCAGCAATGCGGATGATGGAGAATGATGGGTGTCGCAGTTAATTAAATGAGTCCTGTAGATGTTTATGAGACTGAGTTTAGGAGCCTGATGACCTGAGGATAGAAGCTCCTTCTCAGTCTCTCAGTTTTTGCCATCACACTTCTGAAGCGCTTGCCCGAAGGAAGTGTGATGAAAAGACGGTTACCGGGGTGATATGAGTCCTTGATTATTTTTGCAGCTCTGCTTCTGCAGCGTTTGAGGTAGATGTCCTGCAGAGAGGGGAGGGCAGACCCAGAGATGCGCTCAGCTAAGCTCACGACTCTCTGCAGGGCCTTGCAGTCCTGATTTGTGGCGTTACTGTACCACACTGAGATGCACTGAGTCAATACACTTTCTATGGCCCCTGAATAGAAAGTTTTCAGGATTGCTGGTGAGACCCTGAATTTCCTCAGCTGTCGCAGATGGTACAGTCTTTGCCTGGCTTTCTTGACCTGTGTTTGAATGTGTGCAGTCCAAGTCAGGTCCTCGGAGATGTTTACACCGAGGTACTTGAAGCTGCTTACTCTCTCCACAGGGGTCCCACTGATCATAAGAGGAGTGTAGGGCCGCTGCTGTCTCTTCCTGAAGTCTACAATCAGCTCTTTAGTTTTGCTCACGTTCAGAGAGAGACAGTTGTCCTGGCACCATGATGTTAGTCTCTCTACCTCACCCAAGTATGCGGTCTCATCATTGTTGGAAATGAGGCCCAGAACCACAGTATCATCAGCAAATTTGACAATAGAAGTGGAGCTGTGAGAGGACACACAGTCGTGTGTGTAGAGAGAGTAGAGCAGGGGACTCAGAACGCAGCCCTGCGGGGCTCCTACGTTCAGGGTGATGGAGTTGGAGGTGAACTGGCCCATTTTCACCACTTGTGGTCTGCCGGTGAGGAAGTCTTGGATCCAGTCACAGAGTGGAGTGTTTAAGCCGAGGTCTGAGAGTTTGACAGCTAGCTTGGAGGGGACTATAGTGTTGAAAGCTGAGCTATAGTCAATGAATAACAGTCTGACATAGTTGCCATTTTTGCTGTCAATATGAGTGAGGGAAGAGTGCAGTACCTGAGAGATGGCATCATCAGTAGACCTATTTGGGCGATAGGCAAACTGAAGAGGGTCCAAGGTAGCAGGGATGGAGGAGCATATGTGTTTCTTTAAAAGTCTCTCAAAAACCTTCATGACTGTTGATGTGAGGGCAACTGGACGATAGTCATTCAGGCAAGAGGGTTTACTGTTCTTAGGCACAGGGATGATGATGGATTTTTTGAATGAGGTGGGAATCACAGAGGTAGCAAGGGACTCGTTAAAGATGGAAGTAAACAAACCAGCAAGCTGATCGGCACACGATCTCAGAACGCGACCAGTAATCCCATCAGGTCCGGCGGCTTTTCTGATGTTTACTCTCCTTAATTCTCTCCGGACCTCGTCCTCCGTCACGGTGATAACACGATCAACATCGCTGCTCTGTCTGCTGCTTCCTGACGCGTTGATCGGCAGAGTCGCGCCGCCGTTGCGATCGAAGCGGCCGTAGAAGATGTTTAGCTCTTCGGCCAGCAATGGATCTGCTCTCACCTCGGCGGAGGGGTTATTTCCAGAGGAACAGATGGTCTTCAGTCCCTGCCACATGCGTCGAGAGTCATTGAGCTGAAAGTGTGACTCAATTCTCTCTCTGTATCGGAGTTTAGCAGCTCTAACTGCCCGTCGGAGAGCATAACATGATGATTTGTAAACGCTCATGTTTCCTGACAGAAGACCGGCGTTGTATGCGGCAGTGCGTTGGTTAACCGCAGCCCGCACCGTTCTGTCCACCCACGGTTTCTGATTGGAGAATGTCCTTATTGTTACCGTTTCAGTGGCTTGTTCGGTTAGCATGTAAACAAAGCTTAGTGCTACATCCGTGAACTCGCTGACGTCAGCTGAACTCGCCCGGAACATGTCCCAGTCGACGTCATCAAGAGACGCCTGCAGCATAGCTTCAGAGTGGGAGGACCAGCGCGTCACTTCCCTCACCCCCGGGGATTCCTGAACGATCCTTTGTTTATATTCCGGTGTGAGGAAAATGGCCGCGTGATCAGACTTACCAAAAGCTGGCAAGGAACGAGCTTTATAGGCATTCTTGAACTGAGTGTAGCAATGATCCAGTGTATTCGGTCCTCTAGTTGGACAGGATACATGCTGATGGAAGTTCGGCATTACTTTCCTGAGGTTGGCTTTGTTAAAGTCCCCAGCGATGATAGAGGCAGCGTCAGGGTGTTTGTTGATGTAGCCGCTTAGCTCCTCGTGGAGTTTGGACAAAGCCAAGCTCGTGTCTGCCTGTGGAGGGATGTAAACGGCTGTAGCGATGATCGCGGAGAACTCGCGGGGTAAATAGAATGGGCGGCAGATAATGGAGAGATGTTCCAGATGAGGCGAGCAGGAACGCGACAGAATGGAGATATTCCTGGGGTCGCACCATTTCTTGTTAATCATGAAACACACTCCACCGCCCTTGATTTTTCCGGCCTCAGCTGTTCTGTCCATCCGTAAAACAGCAAAGTTATCAGACGGAGTTACTGCAGTGTCCGGTACCGAGGGAGAGAGCCATGTTTCAGACAAACAAAGGATGTTACAGTCTCTAATGTCACGTTGGAAACTAATCCTGGCTCTAAGATCGTCCATCTTATTTTCCAAGGATTGGACATTAGCGAGCAGAATACTGGGGAGAGGGGGGCTGTGAGCTTTGTTTCTCAGTCTGTCACGAATTCCAGCTCGTCGCCCGCGGTGTTTCTTTCGCCTTCTGGGATTATTCGGGTGGCCTTTGTTGAACTCGGCGTTCCGAAGAATCTCCAACGGCCACGCTGGATCCGTGGGTAAAGTGTTCTGAAGCAGGTTAGTGCAGCGGTGTCCGATGTCCAAAAGTGTTCTTTTGTCATAGATAAATAGTGCAGACGTTAATCGTGTAAAAAGAGAAAGTAAAAATACGTAAAAGAGTATATAAAAACACAAATTGAGCGGAGCCATCCTTTAACGTCGACTGAACACAGCAGCGCCGGAAGCGGAAACCCGGCGACAGCGGCAGCGAAAGCCAGAGGCGACAGCGGCAAGGAACCAAAACTCCCTCTGAGACAGAATGGAGAAAAAAACCTTGGGAGAAACCAGGCTCAGTCGGGGGGCCAGTTCTCCTCTGGCCAGGATATTATTGTTTATTCATTGTTTACTTATTGTTTTAATTACATTTTTAAATGTATAAATGTATTATATTTCTATTTTTATATTGTTGCAATTTCTAACAATAATAGTATTATGTAGTTAGGTATTTTATTATTATATTTTTAATTATTTGTTTTATTTTTAGTTTTATTGTATTTTAGTCGAGGTCTTCACTGGGGATATGTCTCTGGGGCTCATCGCTGACGATCAGGGCCGCAGACATCATCTCCCGGCGCCGATCCACCATCTGATCCGGACACGGACTGAGAAACAGAATAAGAAAGAAACAACTATTAGCGTAGATGCCAATCTTCTTACGATGTAACGAGTACATCGTGTGTTATGGGAAGTGTTCCCGGTTCCGGTTGATCTAATTAATGCAGCCTAACAATCCTTTAACGGATTTGAATAATAGAAGTGTAGTAGTGTGTTAGGTGTATGTCAGGTTAAAAAGGTGGGTCTTTAATCTAGATTTAAACTGACAGAGTGTGTCTGCCTCCCGAACAGTGTTTGGTAGATTGTTCCAGAGTTTGGGCGCTAAATAGTAAAAAGATCTGCCGCCCGCAGTTGATTTTGATATTCTAGGTATTATCAAATGGCCAGAGTTTTGAGAGCGCAGCGGACGTGAAGGACTATAATGCGATAAGAGCTCACTCAAGTACTGAGGAGCTAAACCATTTAGGGCTTTATAAGTAATTAACAAGATTTTAAAATCTATACGATGTTTAGTAGGGAGCCAGTGCAGTGTTGACAGAACTGGGCTAATGTGGTCATACTTCCTGGTTCTAGTAAGAACTCTAGCTGCTGCATTTTGAACCATCTGTAATTTGTTTATTAAGCGTGCAGAACAACCACCCAATAAAGCATTACAATAATCTAACCTTGAGGTCATAAACGCATGAATTAATGTTTCTGCATTTGACATTGAGAGCATAGGTCTCAGTTTAGATATATTTTTAAGATGAAAAAATGCAGTTTTACAAATGCTAGAAACGTGGCTGTCAAAGGAGAGATTACTATTAAATAGCACACCTAGGTTCCTGACTGATGACGAAGAATTTACAGAGCAGCCATCAAGTGTTAGACAGTGTTCTAGGTTATTACTTGTGGGGGTTTTAGGTCCGATAATTAACACCTCTGCTTTTTCAGAATTTAGCAGTAAGAAATTACTCGTCATCCAATTTTTTATATCGACTATGCATTCCATAAGTTTCTCAATTTGGTGTGTTTCACCAGGCCGTGAAGAAATATAGAGCTGAGTATCATCAGCATAACAGTGAAAGCTAACCCCGTGTTTCCTAATGATATTTCCCAAGGGTAACATATAAAGCGTGAAAAGTAACGGCCCTAGTACTGAGCCTTGAGGAACTCCATACTGCACTTGTGATTGATATGATACCTCGTCATTCACTGCTACGAATTGATGGCGGTCAGATAAGTACGATTTGAACCATGCTAATGCACTTCCACTAATGCCAACAAAGTTTTCTAGTCTATTCAAAAGAATGTTGTGATCGATAGTGTCGAACGCAGCGCTAAGATCCAGTAGAACTAATAGAGAGATACAACCACGATCAGATGATAAAAGCAGATCATTAGTAACTCTAATGAGAGCAGTCTCAGTACTATGATACGGTCTAAATCCTGACTGGAAATCCTCACAGATATCATTTTTCTCTAGGAAGGAATGTAATTGTGAGGATACAACCTTTTCTAATATCTTTGACAAAAAAGGGAGATTCGAGATCGGTCTGTAATTAACTAGATCTTTGGGGTCAAGTTGTGGTTTTTTAATGAGAGGCTTAATAACAGCCAATTTAAAGTTTTTGGGGACATATCCTAATGACAATGACGAATTAATAATAGCCAAAAGAGGATCTATGACTTCTGGAAGCACCTCTTTTAGTAGTTTAGATGGAATAGGGTCTAACATACATGTTGTTAGTTTAGATGATTTAACAAGTTTATACAATTCTTCCTCTCCTATAGTAGAGAATGAGTGGAATTGTTCCTCAGGGGATCTATAGTACACTATTTGATGCGATAATATAGCTGACGGCTGCATGGTTACAATTTGATCTCTAATAGTATCAATTTTGGAAGTAAAATAGTTCATAAAGTCATTACTGCTGTGCTGTTGGGAAATGTCAACACCTGTTGATGCTTTATTTTTTGTTAATTTTGCCACTGTATTGAATAAATACCTGGGGTTATGTTTGTTTTGTTCTAAAAGAGACGAAAAGTAATCAGATCTAGCGGTTTTTAAAGCTTTTCTATAGGATAGAGTACTTTCCCGCCAAGCTAAACGAAATACCTCTAGTTTTGTTTTCCTCCAGCTACGCTCCATTTTCCGGGCTGCTCTCTTTAGAGTGCGAGTGTGCTCATTATACCACATGTGTCCATAGACTGATGACGACAGGACATTCCCAAAACATATGCAGAAAAGTGCCCGGTGATGTAGTGTTACATACATGGCAGTTCAAATTTGACTGCAGTTCAGTTTAAATCTTTTGTAAGGAGTTATGTATGCTCTATGAATGACTTTGAAGTGAATAAGACGGTGAGCCAGATTTTTAGATGTTAGGCTGAGATTAGACCACACTCTCTCCCAGTCGACAGATAAATTAAGGTCAGATAATTCCCTATTACAAATAGTTTTAATAGAAAGAGGTTTTGTAATACAATCAATAATTTTATTATATATTAAGGAAACAGATGGCCGACCAGCAGATGGTGCAATCCAGTCCCGCATAGGATGAGAGGAAATGGAAGAAGACCAAGGAACGCCATACGCTTTGAGAGCAGAACGTAATTGAAGAAAAACAAAATATGCAGATGCTGGTAGACAAAATTTGGTTCTTAATGTCTGAAATGAACAGAGGCCCTGGTTATCATATATATCACCGCACGTGTTTACACCCAAAGTAGACCAAGAGGGTTGGACAAATGGACGATTTCCACAAACAAAATTAAAATTGTGCCACAAAGGTGTACTGTTAGAGAACTTGAAGGGTCCACCTATCCGACGTTCAACCGTTTTCCAGATTTTAATAGAGTTAGCCACAACCGGACCAAATTTATAATTATCCCCTTTTTTTCCTTTGCCAGTAAATAAAATATCTTGAAGTCTATTTGGTTTAACCTTGTCAGCTTCAATCACTCTCCATGAAACTGTAGATTGAGGATCAACCCAATTATGAAGAGCCTTAAGCTGGAACGACCAATAATATAATTCAAAATCTGGTACAGCCAGTCCTCCTGCGCTATTAGGATGTTGTAATGTGGTAAGTTTAATTCTGGGACATTTATCATTCCAGATAAACTTAGAAATTATGGAGTTGATCTCCTTAAAGTAACCTGGAGGGGGAGAAAGTGGTAGCATAGAGAAAAAAAAAATTAATCGAGGTAACAAATTATTATTAATTTGTTACCAATTAATTACAAATTGTTATTAAAATTGTCTCTGGCAATCTTATGAATGTTTTTATATATGGTAATGCCCAAATAGATGAAAGATTCCTTAATAGGGATAAATGAGGGAATAGAAAAATTAACCTTAACATTGCTAATTGGCATTAAAGCAGATTTGCTCCAATTTATTTTATATCCTGATAGGCTACTAAAATTATAAAATTCCTTAATTACACTAGAGACTGAAACATCAAAGTGGTCTAAATATAGAATAATATCATCAGCGTATAATGAAATACTATGATTATGGTCATGAATCTTAATCGATACTTCAGATTTCCTGATGGCTTGTGCTAAGGGTTCAAGAGATAGACAAAACAATAAGGGGGAAAGTGGACACCCCTGCCTCGTTCCCCGCTGTAAATGGAATGAGGGGGAAATAATATTACCAGTTATGACTGATGCTGCAGGTGAGTGGTATAATGTCTTAATCATAGAAACGAAGTGTTCACCGAAGCCGAAACATTGCAGAACTGCCCACATATAATTCCACTCTAGCCTGTCAAATGCTTTTTCTGCATCAAGTGAAAAGACCGCACAACAGTGGTGTAGTGGAGGGTATACGCAGGTATACGGCGTATACCCACTTCTTTATCAGTCGGCATTCCGTATACCCACTTCTAAATCCCCTCTGATGCGCATCCTGCATTAGGCAAATCACGACAGTCCAGCATATGAGTAACTAATCCAATCGCATGTGAATTAATGCAAATATTTTCTAAAAACATCCAGTAAAGACAGTAATGCGGCCAGGAACGAGACGTAAACACTTTCATGCAGTGTATGTTTCTTGTATAGGCTACTCGAAGCCGGATGGCGCTCTCGCGCAGAAAGTCCGAATCGGCCTCATAGAAATACTAACTTACGAGTCACGACGTGCAAGAATTCAGCTATTGCTGTAGCCAAAGCTAGCTAAGCTGAATAAAAAAAGAATGTGAAGACAGTAAACACATGATTGTGACAATATATGGTTTATGTGTGTTTTTCAAGTCATCTCCAGGTAATAAAAAAGCATCTGATTCTGAATAATGCAGTGCTAATTGATAGCATTTATTACACTTGGCAATAGATAGGCTACTAGGCAATAAAATATATATTCTGCCTTATTCTGTGATAAAAATGGGGAAAAAATGTAGTAGCCTATATAGGCTAAACAAATCATAAAATTGTCATTAGGAAAATACAGGAAAAATATGATAAATTATTGGTTATTGTCACAGTGTATTTGATTTCTCAGCCAATTAAAAGCAAGAGGTAATAATTAATAAATAGTAATAAAACCTGTCAATTAGACAAAAAAAATATTATATTTGACATTTCTGTCCCCCTCACTTCTGAACTGATTGAGAATCACGATGTTTTGTTTGTTTCAAATAGAGATCACAATTCTCCCAAAATTCTGAACAGACAACTAAACAAAATAGCATGTAGTTTACTAGAGGTTCTGACAAAATGTCAGTTGCTGCAGTCTATTTATATATTTATTTATTTATTTGAATTATTTATTGCATAATCTGCACCTCTTCTGTGGATAATATTATTTTCATAATGATCCTTACTCAAGCAGCAGAAGTTAAGTGACAGTGTGCAAATATTACGATAGTGAACAAAATATGCAAGACTAGTTTCACTGTTGTCTAATGTCACTGTTTTTTTTTTAAAAATTGGGGACATAAATTAAGAGTATACCCACTTCTCCTGGCACCACTACACCACTGCCGCACAAGGGGTTGGGTGGGAGTCCGCAAAGTCAAGAATATGAAGGAGTCAACGTATATTGTCAGATGCATTGCGCCCCTTGATGAAACCAGTTTGGTCCTCCTTGATCAGACTGTGAATTACCTTCTCCATACGAGAAGCAAAAACTTTAGCATAGATTTTTACATCACATGGGATAAGCGAAATCGGTCTGTAGCTGGAACAATCTAATGGATCTTTCCATTTTTTAAGAAGTAATGAAATCAGTGATGTTTTTTATCTCTATGAAATACCCCATGTTCAAATGCAAAATTAAATGAGTTAAGCATAAGTATCCCTACCAAATCCCAAATTTCTAAATATAATTCAGGGGGGAGACCATCTAGACCCGGCGATTTGCCCTTTTGAAGGCTTTTTAGAGAGACGTGAAGTTCCTCCAAACTTAATGGGGCCTCCAAAGATTCTTTATCCATCTGTGAGATCCGAGGCAGTTCCAATTTATCTAAATATTGCTTACAAATTGGTTCATCAAAATCTGTTTCGGCTTTATACAGATTTGTGTAAAAATCTTTAAATATGTCATTAATTGCCACAGGGTTCGTGGTGACCTGATCATCTGATGATTTTATTGCGCTAATATATGCCTTAGACTCGCATTCTTTCAACCTAAGGGCCAATAAATGACTAGGTCTCTCTGATTCAAAATAATATTTTTGTCTAGTCCTATGTAAAATAAATTCTGCCTTTGAGTGTGAAAGTAAATCATATTCTTCATAATCATAATCATAAGAGGACAGCTGTGTAGCCTGTTGCTCAGTAAAATGTTGTTTTTGTAGGTTTTGTAATGATTGGATTTGATTTTCTAATTGTGTAAACTGGTGAGTTTTCGCTTTGGCAAGAGTAGAAGAGAAAGATATACAGAAACCTCGTATAGCACACTTAGTCGTTTCCCACAGTATTTGAGGATCCACATCAGAGGGCATATTAATTTCAAGAAATTCCTGTGTAAGGAATGCACTGTCTGTCTCATTCGGACCATAAATAGAGACCAATGCTAACCTATTATTATATATTTTGCATCGGATAAAAGCAAATCTACCCTTCTCATCACTGCCAAGGTGTTCAATCGTTAAATTTAACTTCCGGTTAACAAGGATAAGCACCCCCTTAGTTTATTTTGAGCGCTTGAAAAAGCTGCTAATTTGTAATACTTATTCTGGAAACGTGCCACGTCAGATTGTTTTAAATGTGTCTCTTGTATTAAGGCACAGGAAATAGATTAACGGTGTAAATATTCTAACACACGGGTTCGTTTAACAGCAGAATTTAAACCATTCACATTCAGTGATAAAATATTTAGAGTATGCATTGAATATTCATAATCCCAAGATTGTACTCAATAGATGCAAAAAAAAAAAACAGAAGCACTTCCATTCTGTAAATAACACGTAAACACTGATGTGCATTTTAGATACCAAATCTCCTAGATGAAAAATCCCTTTAGAAATAAGGTAAAATAGATAAAAGTATAAATGTCTGCTGTAAAAAACAAAAACAACATAAAAATATGAACAACCAACAACCATAAACAAGGAACAACTCAGACCACACATTACCGAGAACATAGGTCTGACTGAGCAACAAAAAACAGTGATAGGTCGTGACCGATCCACTCCAACGCAAGACATGTCTCCCGAAAGGCTCACACAGCCAAAAAAAAAAGTTTTTTTATTAATTAAACCTACTCTCCATTAGTCCCCTCCAAAAAAAGAAAAATGGAGTGTCAGTCTTACCAGCAAAGAGATCGTTGTACCGGATAAATAAGGACAATATCCCAGTAGGAGAGAGGAGAGAAGAAAACGCAAAAATAGGTTCAGCAAGCGTCCATGCTCATCCTGCCATCATCCCCTCCTGGGCAGCTAGGACCAAGTCCATCCCGGCAAACAGCTGCCACTGCTCCCCCGTCGTCCCCCTGCAGAGCTGCGGCATACGACTTCTGCTGAGACATGGAGCTGATAAAATCCTCCGCTTTCTGAGGGGAATCGTAGCTTCTCTGTTCCCCTTTGTGCCGTAGCTTAATTACCGCCGGATAGATGAGGAAGGGCTGGAGACCAAGTGCTGTCATCTTCTTCAAAACCGGACCAAATGCCTTTCTCCTGATCGCTGTAGCCGGACTAAAGTCAGGAAAAATAGCAGTGTGACATTGTTCTGTGCACACTTTACCGGATAAGCCTGCCGAGCACCCTTCAGGATATCTGATCTGTCATGCCATCTCAGTACACAGAAGATGAGAGTGCGCGGCCGATCGGAGCCCCTCCCTCCGACATACACGCGATGCGCCCGATCAATCTCAATGTCACGGCCCCTCAAGGAAGGAATCCACTTGGAAAGATTAGCTCTGAGGAAACCAGCTGCGTCGTTACCCTCCATCCCCTCTGGGAGCCCCACCAGCCTCACGTTGTTCCTCCTACAGCTGTCCTCCATATCTGTCATCTTCTCGGTGAGTCGCTCCAGCTGATCCTTTAAGTCCGTGACTGTTCTCTTATCTTCACGCGCCGCTGCCTGAACAGAATCAACGCGGTCACGTGTCTGCTTCGTCTCGGTAGCTATGGCCTCAAACTCCTCTCTTAGCTCTTTAACAGACTTATTGGTCGCTTGTATGTCCTCACGCAGTTCACGCAATGCTGGAATCAGCACAGAGTCCATTGCATCTCTCACTGCCGAATTCACAACCGAATTCAAAGTACTTTGGTGTTCTTTAAATGCTAGTTCAATGCGGTTAGCAATAGCATTGTCGAGGTCTTCACTGGAGATGGCTGAATCTCTGAATTTTTTCTTCATTGGCGATTGCTCAATCTCTCTTTTCCGATCTCCTTTGTCTGCCTTAGCGCTCATGATGGGTCCAATGCAGAGTGGTTCAAATTTTACTGACAGGATCGTAAAATATGTGGCAAAGTGAGCAGAGCGAAAGACTAAGCCTGCATCACCATCGAGGGGTCACGTGATCCTCTCCCGGTACAACACAATTTTTTACGTATACAGCTAAACGCATCTCCGTGTGGACAGGGCCTAAGTGGGTGCTTTCAACAGAGCTTTATGATATTGCAGCCTTACAAGGATGTGTCCTACCATTGAGAAGCACCTGATGTTTCTGTGACTGTCTGTTTGAGGTCAAAATGTGCTGGCCAAGAACAATTTTAAAGATTTAAGCCCACTTTATCAGAGGGTTTTCATCTTCAACCACTTGCCTTGGAATTTTCTGTTTTTTTTTATCAATTTGAACTTGTGAATAATATTTTAAAATATGTACACATTGACTCTTATAATGCTTAATATGTCGAAAACGCAAAACATTTCTTGTCTCTTTACATTCAGTTACATGAGTAACATGAATCACATAATTGATTCCAAACGGTGAAAAAAAGTCTGCATCACTAGATTACTGTTGGTTGTTTAACATATCTGTAAAACAGTTGTCAAATATGACATTTTGCTACACTGAAAAAAAATTGTGTATAAACTATTTTCATTCACAAACAAAGAAACTGAAAGTAACACACATTATTAAATGTGAAATTCTAAATAAATAAATAAACAAACAAACAAACAAATAAATAAAGGAAAATAGTATTTTCTTATGCCAATAATTTTTATTTACAACTTCAAAAAATATATTTTTACAGTGTACTAACATTTTACCTTGCTCTTTTTTAATGTTAAAACTTAGGGGGCATTTACACAACATCATTTTCAATTAAAAAAAGGAAAAAATTGGCTTTTCGTTTAAATGACAACAGCCTTTTGGTGGCCTGAATATACAATTTTGAAAATGGGTTTCAAAGGACAAGTTTTTGGAAAGGATTCCATTATTGTCTCTACAAAAATGTGAATTTGTGGAATTGGTGATGTCATGCACATATTACATGTTTAGTCAATATGCATACGCAGGGTCTGGCATGCATAATGCATTTTTAACCTTTTTTGTGGATGTGTTTGAATGGGGATTGTTTTGACAATGCTGTCATCTGTACGCAAAACCTTTCAAAAATACGAAGGAAACACGAGGATTTACCACTGGCTAAATATGGCACAATGCATGAAATGGAAACATCTATGTTAAAATTGTGCATGGTCCCTTTAAAAAAAAAAAAAAAAACCTTTCTATTTTTAGTACATTGATGTCATGTTAATGTCATGTCATGCTTGGTTTCTGTGAACAATATAGCCTGCCTTTTTTTATTTGATTGGTCATCTCTGTGAATTTGACATTGACGTGCTCTGTTAGACAACTGAGGCAGACCAGCATAAATTTTTTTCTTTTTTGTCATCCTAAAACCAAAGAGAACAATGTGTAATGGAGTGCAGCAGAGCAGTACAAGAAAAGCAAACAGACAATTTGGCCATTTCTAATTATTGTCCCTCTCAATGTCTATGGTGATAATGGCCCTGGGGTGCGTTTCCCATACAACGACATAACTCGCTGATTAACCACCAGAGTACGATGCATTGTTGTGGAAACGGACTAGCTAGTCACGACTGTTTCCCGAACACGGTCACATCTCCGTCATTTGAACCATATTAGTTCAACAACATAGGGCCACTGTTAATGACATCACATGCATGTGGTGGAGGAATAACTTCAGCTATTTAACTGATTAGAGATCTCTAAGATGCTGTATTGAACATGGCAACTGAAGATTAATTAAATATTTTTTGTTGCCTGTCATTTTGCATTATTTGATGTTTGATTCATCACGGGTTCCCTCTTACATCACACTCCGGGGTTCCCTTAGGTACATTTACATTTACATTTATGCATTTAGCAGACGCTTTTATCCAAAGCGACTTACATTGCATTCAAGTTACAGTTTTTTTACATTTTATCAGCTCTTGCTTTTCCTGGGAATCGAACCCATGATCTTGGCGTTGCTAGTGCCATGCTCTACCATTTGAGCTACAGGAAAGCTGTACATTGATAGGTATTTATGCACATGCACACTCTTCAAAAACGGGGCTTTGAGGACACGCAAAAATACATACATTAAAATGCATTTATATTTTGATAGAATGGACGATACAGATTGTACTGCATGTTAGCTTGCTTATTGTGCCCAAGAGCATATCTATTTGTATGTCTTACTAACAAGAAGCTATGCTTCTAACCACAAGTCGAGAGCTTTGACGCTGTTTGCGAATGTTCGTTTGAACTATGGTTTCGGGAAACAGCGAATCATTGAACCATGTTGGTAATGACAGAACATACAGTAGTTGGTTAACGATGCTTTTGGGAAACGCACCCCTGTTCGGTTAAGGGAAAGGTTACAAATCCCCGACATCACTGGTATTGAATTGATGTGAAGGCAACAGTGATGAGCACTTAAGGCTGAATGGTCTTTTGTGCCTTTAAAAATAAATTAATATATAGTAGTGTGTGTTGATTTAACTTGTTGAGTTCAAGTTCAAGCAGAGGTGTAACTGAGTAGTGTTTCTTCTCCAGAGCGGCTTAACCAGGATTAATTTCCCCGACCAATGTGCCTTAAGCCTGGACAGAAGAAAAGTGCTTTAGCCCACAGGGTTTTACATCCATTCATGCCTTTTCCACATCCAGCAGGTTGTCTTAAGAGAAAGCAGCTCTGTATAAGGGGACAGGTAATGGGTTTGGGGTTCATCTGGAACAGATAAGGATGACTTGACTTCTGTTGATAGGCTTTGCATGCAGGGAAAATCATTTTCAAATCATTTTAGCTAAACGAACAAACAGATGCTGGTCATAAAAACATTCTAATGTTATTTACAGATTCATTCAACACTTTATACTGGAAGTGAGTCATTGATAGTGGGGGACACTCCTTTGTGGCGACGAAACAAAGAATTTTGGTTGGAGCCGACAGCTGCAGGGAGACGCAGAGAACAGACACTTAAGTGTATGTGTTTTGGGTATAACTTCCCTTGTCGTGGTCATGTTGTAATCTCTGTTTCCTGTGGTCTGCATGATAGCAGAGGCTCAGAGCCCCCTAGCTGCATGGGGAACTGTCATCAGCTCCATTTCCTCAGAGGGCTGTGCTCCGTCCACACGCAACTGGCACAAATATGCAGAAGGAAACTGCAATGCCAAGATTATCTAGAATGGGACATCAATGACCAGACACGATGTCAAGGGTTTTGAATCCTCATGTCTGCATTTTCAGATTATGATTACAAAATCCTGGCAATGATTGAAAACATAAATAAGTGATTAATTAATTAATTGGGACTTAATGTAAATTCTACTTCTTAACAACCTGGTAGTTTTAGGAGTTTGAATACATGTTAGTAATAAAATGTATGACAAATTAAGATGAAATATTTTAGAACCTGCACTATTTCTAGGTCACTAATCAAAGTGATAATGTGAACTCACTTGTACATGCTTTAAAAAAAATAATTCTTCTTTGGCATCTACAGTTCTGTGAAGAAACATTAACATACTTGGAACTATTCCATTGCACAGAAGGTTCTTTAAAATTGGGAAGAACTACATTTACATTTAGTCATTTTGCAGACGCTTTTATCCAAAGCGACTTACAATTGGGGAAAATATAAAGAGATTAATCTTGAAGAGGCAATCAGACAGAGGAAGTGTTCGTAACACCAAGTATCAGGCATTGTTCAAATAAGTACAAGCTAGCAAGGGAAGGAATAAATAAAGAGAAAGAAAAAAACTTTTTTTTTAAAGTTTAGGATGAAGTCAAGTAGTGTCGAAAGAGATGAGTTTTCAGTTGTTGCTTGAAGACTGACAGGGATCCTGCATTACGGATAGGGGTGGGAAGATCATTCCACCAGCCAGGAATGGTGAACGAGAATGTTCTGGAGAGTGATTTTGAGCCTCTCTGTGATGGTACCACGAGGTGTCGCTCACTAGCAGATCTCAGACTTCTGGAGGGGATGTAGATTCTGAATCATGTGTAGAGGTTTGATTGTGTTTGATGAAAGTCCAGCCAGAAGAGCATTGCAGTAGTCCAGCCTAGAAATGACAAGGGCCTGGACAAGAAGTTGTGCAGGATGCTCTGTCAGAAAGGGCCTGATCTTTTTGATGTTGTGTAGTGCAAACCTGCAAGATCGAGCAGTCTTTGCAATGTGCTCTTTAAAGGTCAGCGGGTCATCAAAGATTACACCAAGATTTCTGACCGAAGTTGATGGGGCAATTGTTGATGAACCTAACTGAATCGTGAAGTCATGCTGTAGAGTTAGAGTGGCAGGGAAGACAAGTAGCTCAGTCTTTGCCAGGTTGAGCTGTAGGTGATGTTCTTTCATCCATGCTGAGATGTCCGCCAGGCAGCCTGAGATCCGTGCAGCTACCGTTGGATCATCTGGTTGAAAAGAGAGATAGAGCTGTGTGTCATCAGCGTAGCAATGGTAGGAGAAGCCATGTGCCTGTATGATGGGACCCAGTGATGTAGTGTATGTGGAGAAGAGGAGGGGTCCAAGAACCGATCACTGAGGAACCCCAGTGACCAGTTGATGTGCTTTGGATACCTCCCCTCCCCAGGCCACCCTGAAAGACCTACCAGTGAGATAGGATTCAAACCAGCAAAGTGGAATCCCAGTGATGCCCAGTGATGAGAGGGTGGACAGGAGGATCTGATGATTGACAGTGTCAAAAGCGGCAGATAGATCCAGCAGAATGAGGACTGATGATTTGGAATCGGCTTTTGCAATTCGCAGGGCTTCAGTGACCGAGAGTAGCGCAGTCTCAGTTGAATGGCTACTCCTGAAACCTGACTGTTTAGCGTCCAGTTTGTTGTTCTGTGAAAGAAACAATGAGACCTGGTTGAAGACAACTCGTTCGAGTGTTTTCGCTATAAATGGAAGGAGAGAGACAGGTCTGTAGTTTTCTATAAGAGAAGTGTTTAATGTAGGTTTTTTGAGCAGTGGGGTTACTCGAGCCTGCTTGAACGCAGTGGGGAAAATGCCTGTAAGGAGGGATGTGTTGATGTGTGTGAGTGTGAGTGCTGGTAAGAGTGTGGGAGAGATTGCTTGGAGAAGGTGTGAGGGGATTGGGTCTAGAGGACATGTTGTAGGATGGCTGGAGAGGAGAAGTTTGGATACTTCCGCCTCAGTGAGTGGACAGAAGGAGAATATGGGAGTTTTAGCAGTGGATGCGGTTGGTTGGAGGTCCTGTGTGTGTGGAGGTGAGAACTGACTACTGATTGTTCTATTTTTGTCTGTGAAAAAAGTGGCAAAGTCATCAGCTGTTATAGAATATGCTGTTATATGATCTTGTTGTAGAAATGTGAGGATTTGGCAGTGTGGACTTCAGCAGAGAAAGATGAAAGCAAAGACTGATACCTACTCAGGTCCGACGGATCGTTTGATTTGCGCCATTTTCTCTCTGCCGCTCTGAGTTTGGTCCGATGCTCACGAAGAACATCGGATAACCAGGGGTTAGAAGGGGCAGCCCGTGCTGGCCTGGAGGAGAGAGGGCAAATGTCATCTAGACAAGAGGTTATGGTAGAGCATAAAGTGTCAGTAGCTGCATTCACATCCAGAGATGAGAAATGGGTAGGTGAAGGAAGAGAGGAGGATACTACAGAGGAAAGATGGGAGGGAGAAAGGGAGCGGAGGTTTCGTCTAAAAGTAACCGGTAAGGGGGTTGGTGGCACGCAGGTAGCAAAATGTAATGTAAATGTAATGAAGAAATGGTCAGAGATATATAGTGGTTGTACCAGAATGTTATCTGCAGTACAATTGCATCTGTAAATTAAATCAAGTTGGTTGCCTGATTTGTGCGTGCTAGTAGTGGCAAGGCGTTTGAGATCAAATTAAGCTATGAGTGAATGGAAGTCTGTAGCATAAGGCTTGTCTGGATGAATGTTGAAATTGCCAAAGACTAAGAGTGGAGTGCCATTCTCCATGAAAGAGGACAGCAGCCCATCCAGCTCCTCTAGGAAGGTGGCTAGATTTTGGCCAGGAGGATGGTAAATTACCACAATCTGTATTTTTATAGGAGATGTTACAGTAATCGCATGAGATTCAAATGAGTTGTGATTGCATAGGGGAGAGTGGGTTGAGTATTTCCAATTGTTTGAAATGAGCAGACCAGTGTCCACACCCCGGTCAACTTGACGTGGGCTGTGAGAGAAAGAGAAATTGTTAGAGAGAGCAGCTGGGGTTGCTGAGTCTTCTTGACGAATCCAGGTCTCAGTCAAGCCCAAGATGCTGAGTGTGGAATGTAAAGAAAAAGCAGAAATTAAGTCAGCTTTGTTGACAGCTGACTGACAATTCCAGAGACCAACAGAGGAAGAAAGAGGTGTATTAGAAGATGAAGAGATAGGGCGCAGGTTAGCAGGATTACGTTGCCTTCTGTGTGTGATGTTAGAGTGTGGTAGAGATAAAACCGGAATGGTTTGGAAACACATGATAGAGGTGGAAGGAAAGAGGATAGGAAAGGAGAGTGTGTGAGGGAAGATAGAAATTAAACTTTAGTGTGTTGCTCGGTTAAAGTCGCACAGGAAAATTCGTCGGTCTTTACACTTGTCGGTCTTCACACGAGGAGGCTGAACACGACGGCTGAACGCTTCCACAGATGCTTCCGCGTCAGTGCTCGGACATCAAATAAATACACAGTCTAAGAGACTAGAGTGAGAACAGCTGTGGCAGGCTTCTGATTAGCCCAGCCAATAGCCTAAAGGAGTGCAAATAGCTCAAGACGAAACTAACACTTCACACAAGGAGCAATGCAAAAGACACAGGCTCCTTCTTAGCCGAGGCACAAATTATTATAATTACCAGTAAGTGCAATCAACAATAAAACCTCAACGAAAATACAGAATAGAAATAGGTAGGAAACAAAGTATTCCTTCCTAGCAGCAAGTAAATAATTTAAACAACAGATCTACGAACAAGTATTACAACACTTACGCGCTGCCGTCACTGAAAGGTTGGGGTTGGGGAACCTAAAATGGTTATTTTATGCATTAGTCAGATTTTCAGATGTTCTTTCTTTCACTGAAGCACAAGATGAATACTTTTGTGGCAGAGTGGTCAGGTAGAAGCTACCAATAACAACAGACAAATCCTATAGTCGACTACGCCACCCGGAATATACCGGGACATAACCACCCTATACAAGGGCACACAGGTTCGTTGCCAAAAGGCGGGGTGAGCATGGAGACATAGACAAAGTATAAACAAAATTAAGCAATTTATTTATACACAAATGAAACTTTAATTTAACACATTGTTTTTTTTTTATACACGAGAACTTAAATCAAACCAGATAAACAACTCTACCAGTTACAGAAATGACCAGTAGGAGAGAAATAGCCAGCGGGGGCCTTTTGGATTTTCACCTCACACCATACCCACACACAGTTGTGAAAGCAATACAATTAGTTAAGCACAGCACTCCATGTGGACACACTACAAGGCTGCAACCCCCGCTTTAAAAAGTTTATACTCCTAAATGATAAAAATGCTTAACTGGTATTCCAAAAGGAGCACACACAGAAATTCAACAACTACTTATACAATCAAATGAATAAAACAAAACAATAAAAATGAGCAGTCATATACACCAATGGGAGGAACAAAATGGCTGACCAAGGCCAAATATCTGACTTGCCTCCCAGTTAACTCGTACACAAGTTAACAAATTACAGCTCATAAATGAAAAAAAGAGAAAGAAAACCCATATAAACAGTTAACTAAAATAAGAGCAAGACAAAACAAAAGTTAAACAGTCACCCCCAAACAAACACTAAAACAAAGCAGCGGTGCGGTCACATCACTGATTGACATTAGTCTCAGACCAAGTTACTGGAAACCCCTGGATGTGCCGTTACACCTGCTGAACAAAACAAAAAGATTACACTATTACACTCATTAAAACACATGACAAACTCCCATCATACATACCAAGAGAGGTGTACCATGTAGCAAAATGCATGGTCGCTCACCACGCAAGACCATGGTCACTAGCATGCTGATGACGAAAAAAAGACAACAAATAAAGCCTCTCCTTATAAAAGACAAAATCCTTAAAATAACTGGGAGACTAACCTGAAAAAGGCCTAACTGCTAAAACACAACAGGAGGATGCACCAAGCCCTCTCCCTTGTTCATAATGACGTACTTCCACAAAGGTCTAGTACCAAGGATGATGCATCCTGAGCATAATGACGTACTTCCACAAAGGTCTAGTACCAAGGATGATACATCCTGAGCAATCAAACCCTTCCCTTTTTATATCAATGCCAACACTGATAGGTTCATAGGATTTAAACCATGTTAACCAATCACAAAGGAGTAAGGACACTGATAGGTTCACAGGCTGGCATGACATCAGCCAATCATACCTGGGCTATACCTTACCCGGTTACACTTTCACTCAAATTATTATCCTGATAATATAATTTAATATGAAAAGGAAAAAAAAGATTAAATAATAAACAGATTACAAGCACACTTTTACAACCACGCTGTATACTATCATCAATGCTATTTTCCAGGTCGCATTAAATGGAGAGATGTTATGGAGACAAATTAAATATGCTTATAATGAATAATTTCCTGAAAGGACAAAAGTCGAGCAGAAATTTAAATCATATTGTAGAAAATTATTTCAGTCAGGCATTGTGGTATTAACAAACAAACTAACAAAAATGAACGAAGATGAATGATCCTTACAGTATTTTTGGACTACCACTAAAATCATATTGAACTCTTGCTTCAATAATTTTCCCCTAACACTGGAAATTGAAGCAACATTTTCTGCATGAGCCTCCCTGTGCTCCCCTCAGTGTCTGAAGACTCAATGTGCTGTCACACATCTGCCAAAGGGGGTTTCTCTTCCTGTGTTGGCTAGCTTTAATGCCAGCAGAACAGGTCAGGAAACATGACCACAACGCTCCCCGATCAACCTGTCAGACCTCATTTACTCAAAGTCAAGGAGCTACAAGACCCCTCACCTCCCAGACCCTCAGTGTCATGTTACAACACCCCCCCAAACTCCTTCAGATCTCAGCCTCATGAATGAAACGAATGGCTCTCTTGTTGTGTAATGAATTATCCTGGCTGCTTTTCTCTCTTTTTGGGATCTACGTATTTTAGAGAAAGCAGATTTTCCTTTTTTTTGGCAGGCATGTTCTGTTTATTATTTTGTGTACAAGTTCAATGTTTTGGATTAATAAGAAAGATCTATCATAGATAAAAAACAAATGTGGACATTGCAAAATAACATTATTTGGACATTTAACAAAATGTCCATTTCCAATTACTATAGAGCAGCAGTTCTTAATCCTGGTCCTCCCGATTTTAAAACAAGTGCTTCATTCATAAATCTTACCTTCTTGTTGTGGAAATAGAAACCAGAAGACTGTTGTGGCTCGAAGGGATACAGCAAAAACAGGAAGCTAACAATAAATTTAATTTTCTACCTAGTAGATTGTGTTTTGTTAATGTCTACACCTACCCCTTACAATTATTGTTGTACAGTGTGAGAAAAATTACACTATATTGATATGCGCATGCCCAGTAGTTTTTGCTGTATGCCTTCTAGCCTTAACCCCAGAAGACAGAAAAAAATGAGTGCAGTGCTGAAAAAAGGGCGTGGCTAGCCATGCAATATTGTTCAATATAAGTAACCAGGCGATATCGCTCTAATCACAGCCATGCTGATTTCATTCTTTCGTTCATTACCCAAAACTCATGACCATAAGAGGGTTGGAATATAAATCGACTGGTAGATTGAGGGCTTCACCTTTAGGCTTAGCTCTCTCTTCAACACGATGGCTCGGTAATGGCTACATTACTGCTTCTGCTGCACCGAAACGTCTGTCAATCTCATGCTCCAGCCTAGGGATACAACGATACCATTTTTTTTCAGATCCGATCCGATCCAGAAAATTCTGAATATCGGCCGATTCCGATTCCAGCGCAGTTTTTTTTTTTATCAATGTAGAATTTCTATACTTCTGTGTGTTAACCTGATCGTCACTCTTTTGTGTGTTAAACACAATCTACTAAATATAGACAACTTCATTTTAATGAAAAATAACAAATGACAAAATATATAATCATAATGTAAGACAAAAATACTATTATAAACTAGGTTAGTGGACAATTTAGCAGCAAAAGTTACACTAGAAAAATCATGAGTGCACAATTTTATAAAATCTAAACATTTAGTGAAATAACTTTTTATTTTAATAAATAAATTATTTAGTGGGGAACAAATAAAAGTGAATAAGTATAGGACTAAATCTGGTAAAATGTTATACATTGCTCTTTGTATTGTTGTAAAATGCATTAATGAAAACAAGTAAATGTATTTATATATAAATATAAACTATAAAATTAAAATACATTTCTTTTAAATGTATAGCACTGTAATGAAGGCAGCAACATATGATAGATTAGATTATTAATAGCCTTTCTTTTTCTGTTCTATCATAGGACAGAACAAGAAATGCTATAAATAATCTTTCATTGTGCAAAAGTTTTATAATACGAAAAGCTCCAATACAGAACGGCACAATGCGCTTATATGTGCATCCCATGCGCAGAATGATGCGCTTGAAGCAACACAGAGTCACAGCGTGCAGCGCTCCGCATAGAGAAGTTCAAAGCAAAAAGGAAAGAGATATTGATGCATAGTTTATTAAATCTGCGCGATAGTTTGAGCCTTTTCATTTAACAGTTTTAAATTTCAGTTACTGTGCGCTCTTGGAGAGAGTTTCTTTGTCTTGACTGTCGTAACCGAATGTGACAAGCAGTATGAATGCTAAATGGAGAATGACAGACAGCTGCAGCGGAGAGAAGAGTTTATGTCAACTTGAATTTAACGACTTAAATATTAATCTGTACCTCACATTAAACTATGGAACGGCTTCAGAACACTTGGACTTTGACTTTATGGTGCTTTATAATGTTTTTGTGCTTTCGTGGGGCTTAACAATAATACAGAATAGTATACGCACAATATCGGATTTGGATCAGTCTCGTTTGACCGATACCCGATCTGGCAGAAAATGCCAGTATCGGAACCGATACTGATATTGGATCGATGTATCCCTACTCCAGCCTATCCTCACTCGTGAACAAGACCCCGAGGTACTTAAACTCCTCTATTTGGGGTAGCAACTCACTCCCTACCCGGAGTGGGCAATGCATACTTTTCCAGCTGAGAACCATGGCCTCAGATTTGGAGGTGCTGACCCTTCACACTCGCTGACGTTTGTGGCCCGATGAAGCCATCATGACAACAACATCTACAAAAAGTAGATATGCCTCTCTAAGACCCCCAAACTGGACTCCTGGCTGGTCTACTATTCCATGTCTTGGATGGAATCCACATTGTTCCTCCTCCAGCTGAGTTTCAACAATTGGTCGGATTCTCCTTTCCAGTACTCTGGCATAGGCTTTCCCAGGCAGGCTAAGGAGTGTGATTCCATTATAATTGGAACAAACCCTCTGGTCCCCTTTTTTAAAAATGGGAACCACCACACCTGTCTGCCAATCACCAGGTACTGTCCCAGATTCCCATGCGATGTTGAACAAGCATGTCAGTCAAGGCAGCCCAACTTCATCCAGGGCCTTCAGCATTTCAGGGTGAATCGTGTCCACCCCATGGCTTCCTTCCACTTCTGAGCTTTATGACTACTTCAGTGACTTCTGCCAGAAAAATGTTAGAAGGTCAGCAAGTTCCTGTGCCAACTTGTAACAGCCTGGAACAGTCCATGCTTTCCCCGCCTCAATCATTTGATGGTTTGCCAGAACCTCTTTGAGGCCGACCAAAAATCCTTCCATAGCTTCTCCAATCTCCTCCCACACCAAGTTTTTGCTTCCCTGACCAGTGCAGCGGTGGTCCTTCTAGCCTGCTGATAACTGTTGGCAAAATTGGAAGACTCATAAGTCAACCAGACCCAAAAGGCCTCCTTCTTTTGTCTGACGGTTTCCCTCACCACTGGTGTTTTTTTGTTTTTTTTTTCGCTTCCGGCGCTGCTTTGTTCAGTCGACGTTAAAGGATGGCTCCGCTCAATCTGTGCTTTTATATACTTTTTTTTACGTATTTTTACTTTCTCTTTTTACACGCATAACGTCTGCACTATTTATTTAACGCAGCAGCAGTTTCTGCAATGGAGGCTTTGAACAGGGCCCACTCAGAATCTATGTCCCCAGCGTCCCCCAGGAGTAAGTAAAATCTTCTCCAGAGGTGACAGTTGAAAATATTCCGGACAGGATCCTCCGTCTGTGATTCCCACCCAGGTGAAAAAATGCACTTCCATAAAGCTGGGTGGCTTTACATCAGCTTTACAGTATTTAGACAGGGAAATAGTGTGTCGAAATAGTGTCATTCTCCTCTGGCCAGACAAAATCAGCAGTTTAAATCTAGGCTGCAGCAGAGTCAGATTGTGCAAAGAACTCATCTGGTTCCTGTGGTCTTGTCCCGATGGCTGTCTAGGAGACAGGGTCTTCACGGAGGATCAGTCTCTGGGACTCATCTAGTTGTCCTGGGCCCGTATTTATCAAGCTTCTCAAAGTGCCATTTTAGTCTTAAGTGCTGAGAATTCATGAAATTTACTCCTACTTTCAAACTTAAGTATAAAAGCAAGTTATCAAACTTAAAGCTAAGAATCACTCTTACTCTCCCAGTTATTTAAGACAGCTGGAGAGGTCTCTCAAGTGGTTAGGAGTTGCCAGTAGGGGCTTGTGATGGCGCTGAGGAGACAGAGACGTGCGCAAATCTTTCAGGAGAGGAGGAATGTCTTTGAAATGTTTGGCGACGAGCAGTTAATGAAACAAGTTACATTTCCTCAGTTGTTCAAAATGAGCAAAGAACATTTACATTACCAAAGAACATCATAACTGACTTCAGTCTAGCGCGAGTATTATATGCGATCTACACTGTATGTGTCACAAATCCTGGCCATGAACTTCTGTTCATTCACCACAAGAGGTCACTCACCCATCACATTGACTTTCACACTACACAGACAGTTACAGATCACTCAGAGACTGCATTTCCCATCATCCACTGCACCAACACAGCTGTTCGCACTGATCACGCACACTCCTGAGAACAATCTCACATCACCCTGATTGCACCACTGATCACACAATCACACACTATATAGCCTGGGACTTCCTCTTGCTCTCTGCCGAGTATTGTTTAGCCTAGCTTCATTACAAAGCATTCTCAGTTTACCTAGATAGATTTCCTGTGTTTTGATTCCTGCCCGTGCTCCTGGATTATTCTCTCTGCCTTGCCCTGTTTGGACTCTGTTTGCCGCTCGCTTGGATTATTGCTCGTTCTCCTGGATTCTCTCTCTGTCTAGCCCTCTGGATATTGTATGCTGATCGTCGACCCACGCTTGCTCTACGGACTGCTCTGTGTTTTGCCCCTGCCATACCTGTTTTGCTGTTTACTGACCCTGCCTGAATATGACCATGTATTATAATAAAGCTTTGCAAATGGATCCGCTTGCCTCATGTCTCGTCAACCCCGTAACAGTATGATGAATAAATCGCTTACCCCTTATTTACACTGCACGCGTCTGCAGTGCGTTACAGCTCCACGGCCACCGGAGCTGATCAGCTGCGCCGTGGCAAGTTTCTGAAGCCGCTCTCTGCGCTGCATCACTAAAGATAGGCACCTAGTCTATTTTTGACAGATAATAATAATAATAATAATAATAATCGTCTCGCTGTCGTCAAAGGCATCAGCAACAGGCGATATCTTTGACTATCATCGATACACTTTACTATCGTCTATCTGCACCCTAAATTAAGTTGTGATGACGCTTTGTTTCCTTGCCATAATGTGTTCTCTTGAAAAGTCTTTATTGTCAAATGTGTGTTGAATGTAAACTCCTTTTAGGAATTTAACCATTCTATGAGAATTTATCTGAGAATATGCTTAATTAAGGAAATCTATTCAGTGATTGGTCCATGCGTATGTCGTCATCCAAAATCCCGTTTGTGGCACAGCAAAGTGCCGTGAATCATCTCTAAGACTGACACTTAAGATTTAGTCCTACACTTCGCTTAAATTACGACTGAGATGATTGATAACTAACTTTTAACCGCAGCTTTGAGCCAAGAATTTTTTTTCACTTAAGTCAATTCTTAGCAGTGTTCTTGAGAGTAATTCTTAGAGGCTTGATAAATACGGGCCCTGGTCTCCGCTGGCATTCAGGGCTGTAGAGGTCATCTCTAGGTGCTGATCCATGTAAAGATTTTTAGCCCTTACATTGTTTTAATTTAGCTCTTAGGGAATCGATTCTTAAGATTCAATATGGATATGATTAATTGATATTAATCAAAACTTATAATTTCTAAGGTTTTAACGACTCGTCCAGCGAATCGTTAAATTCAGTATATCTTTACCAATTTCGTTTATCTTATTCATGGCCAACGATAAAACAAACCAAATAGTACTTTATCACAGTTATGAGCATAGGTAACGCGATCTTTGGCAAATAGTTTATGACTTGAAAATCACATAGCACCAGACAACAGATTTCTTAATAAATCAAACGAGAGTTTATTATGCTATTCTACTCAAGATACATGAAACTAAACTAAATAACACAAAACAAAATACATACATACACACATACACGTTTTAGGCAATGAACGGTTGCGATTGGGAGACCGTTAAAATATAGCACTGTTTGCTATTTCCACACGATTTTACCCATGCAGATCATCGAGCAGAGAACTGTATTATCTTTACTTTTAGAGATAAATACAACACGATTCAGCCAATTTATAGAGCTAGTTGTTTGTTACTTGCTTTAAGTTGAGATGACCACTGATCTGTTGTTTCCTTTCCTTTCCTGGTTAGAGGGAATCCCGCGGATCGTTGCGTGACGTCACGGGGAAAGCCTTTCGTTGGTAGGTTGGCTGCACTGGGCTGTGATGACGCTCTTAGGAAGTCTGTTTCTAGTTCTTACGGCTTCCGATGTTGAAGTTCCTTTGGGTCAGAACTTGGAGACATGTGTGAATCCTCGAGCCAGATGGTATATGGCTGAGGGGCGCTTCGTAGCGCTATCAGGGAGCCGAAGTCAAAGTTTGTTAAGCAGCGCGCCAGCAAGCAGAGAGAGCATTGTGAGCTGGGGGTCCGTTTTAGATGGCAGATTTAGGTTCCTCCCACTCGATGCTCTTCCAATGAAATGGTTCCTGTAGGGCGGAGCCCTGCCCCACACGGCTTCTTTGTGCATACATTGTCCGCCTATTTATTTTGTCACATGGAGAAAATACCCTGGCAGACTTTTTTACGTGTTATAATCATACATTATGATGCTAAAGGTTAAATTTAATTCACACCAACTTATTGCTTATGAAACCAGCTATTATTCAACATCAAACAACAGGTATTTGGCATACACAAATTCCATATACTAATTATATCTACTGCACGGTTAAGGCATAGATTAAACTATGCTAAATTCTGAATAATTGCACCATGCATATGAATTAAACACAGGGAAAAGTTATGTCACAGATTAAGAAAATATCATTGGTTACAATAACACAGAAAGCTTAATTTCATTTCATAAAATACAACCAGCAATATATATGTATTGTCTGCATCTATATTATATATATACGTATATATATATATATATATATATATATATATATATATATATATATATATATTGCTTCTAATAGCAGCAATGATTATTATTAATTGTCTTTTGGAGCACTTTATAAAAGTTTTGAGTCTTTTTGTTTGTCCAAGAACAGAAACTGAGGAGTGTTTCAGTTTGGAATGTGAGGAGGTCGAAAGTCAATTTTGGGGCATGCATCTGCACAACTTCAGGCTCAGACTTCTTCTCGTAAACGTCTTTCCTTGTTGATAAAAATCATTGAATTATGCGTTAAAACGGTCATCCCAGGCCATGTCCAGATAATGAGTTTTTTTGTCCTGTTTCGGTTGAGTTAAGGTTAAGTGATAAGAACCAAGTGAAGTCCTGTTTTAAACTACATTAAAGATGTTCTCTTCCAATTTCTCCTTGTTTTAGGGATCTCGTGAGACGTTAAAGAAAGCAGAACAGGATGTTGGTTATTTATTAACTTTACGACCACAGATGCTGGGAGGCGAGGAATGTCCTCGCAATTATGTGTGTGTGTTTTCTCGCTCCCCAAGGCATTACATCCACTATCTGATCTGGATATGGACTGGATCCGGGTGGCTGCAGTGACCATCTGATCCGGATACAGTCTGGATCTGGGTGGCTACGGTGACCTCGGAATAAGAAAGAAACAGACTAATATTAGCGTAGATGCCATTCTTCTAACGATGTAACAAGTACTTCGGGGGTTTTGGGAAGTGTTCCTGGTTCCGGTTGACCAAATTAATGCAGCCTAACAATCCTTTAACGGATTTGAATTATAGAAATGTGATAGTGTATTATGTGTAAGCCATGTTAAAGAGATGGGTCTTTAATCTATATTTAAACTGACAGAGTGTGTCTGCTTCCCGATCAGTATTAGGTAGATTGTTCCAGAGTTTGGGCGCTAAATAGGAAAATGATCTCCCGCCCGCAGTTGATTTTGATATTCTAGGTATTATCAAATGGCCAGAGTTTTGAGATCGCAGCGGACGTGAAGGACTATAGTGTGATAAGAGCTCACTCAAATACTGAGGTGCCAAACCATTCAGGGCCTTATAGGTAATTAGCAAGATCTTAAAATGTATACAATGTTTAATAGGGAGCCAGTGCAGTGTTGACAGAACCGGGCTAATGTGGTCATACTTCATGGTTCTAGTAAGAACTCTAGCTGCTGCATTTTGAACCAGCTGGAGTTTGTTTATTAAACGTGCAGAGCAACCACCCAATAAAGCATTACAATAATCTAGCCTCAAGGTCATGAACGCATTAATTAATGTTTCTGCATTTGACATTGAGAGCATAGGTCATAATTTAGATATATTTTTAAGATGGAAAAATGCAGTTTTACAAATGCTAGAAACATGTTTTTCAAAGAAAAGATTGTCATCAAAAAGTACGCCTAGGTTCCTAACTGATGACGAAGAATTTACAGAGCAGCCATCAAGTATTAGACAGTGATCTAGGTTATTACATGCAAAAGTTTTTGGTCCAATAATTAACACCTCTGTTTTTTCAGAATTTAGCAGTAAGAAATTGCTAGTCATCCAGTTTTTGATATCAACTATGCATTCCCGTTAGTTTTGCAAATTGGTATGTTTCATCGGGCTGCAAAGAAATATAGAGCTGAGTATCATCAGCATAACAGTGAAAGCTAACACCATGTTTCCTAATGATATCTTCCAAGGGTAACATGTAAAGCTTGAAAAGTAAGGGGCCTAGTACTGAGCCTTGAGGTACTCTATACTGCACTTGTGACTGGTATGATACCTCTTCATTTCCTGCCACGAATTGATGGCGGTCAGATAAGTACGATTTGAACCATGCCAGTGCACTTCCTCTAATGCCAACATAATTTTCTAGTCTGTTTAAAAGAATGTTGTGGTCGATAGTGTCAAATGCGGTACTAAGATCCAGTAGCACTAATAGAGTTATACAACAATAATCAGATGAAAAGAGCAGGTCGTTTGTAACTCTAATGAGAGCAGTCTCAGTACTATGATATGGTCTAAAACCTGACTGGAAATCCTCACATATTTCTCTAAGAAGGAACATAGTTGTGATGATACTACCTTTTCTAATATCTTTGACAGAAAAGGGAGATTCGAGATCGGTCTGTATTTAATTAATTCTTTTTTTTTTTGTTATCAACATTTTTTCACACATAACATAACATAACATAACATAACATCCAAAATATAACAAAACAAAACAACAGACATATACTCAATATCTCAAAGTCCAGTCAAAAGGGAGGGAGAGAGGGAAGGACAATAAAAGCACAAAACAAGTCACTCCTTTATACAATCACGTATATCAAAAAGAAAACACTGCCAAGCATCCATAGTCGAAGGCTTGGCCCCACCGACTCGCGCCGTTGCACATTCACAAGTCACTATTTGCAGGAGGCTACCATGTTCTCTCCTGTCTATTGTCTGACCCCGCCCTCCTTGTTATCTTATTATTGTTTCAGTTACTTCACCTGTGTCCTCCTCGTTTGTCTCCCCTCTCGTTACCTCATCATTGATTAATTTGCCCCAGCTGTTTTCCTGATTGCCTTTCCCTATTTAGGGTCCCTGTGTTTTCTGTTCTGTGCTGTTTCGTCTCACGTATGTACCTGTTTATGCCTGTGATCTCCTTCTACCCTGTGCCAAGTTTATGTCCTGTTTTCAGTAGTTGTTACTCTGGCTTTTTCCCCTTCGGGGTGGTTTCATTTCTAAATAAAAGAAACACCATTTGCCAGCATTTGAGTCTTCGTCTCTCCCCACCCGTGACAGAACGAAACAGCCACTTGAAGACTCAGCGGCGATGGGAATCTTTTTATTCCCAGCTCCTGGATGACAGCGGAACCAGACCGCAGCCAGTGGGCCACATCCCTGCCCACAAGACAATCGCCCCTTTGGGCGGTACGCTGAAGACCTCTTCTATGCAGGTCAGGGGCTAGGGATTGGAGAGAGCACCCTCATACACCTGTTTCTAGAAGGCCTGGACGAGCCTGTCAAGTGGAAGGAGCTGGGGGAGCTTGATACGTGGTCCTATTGGGAGATGGTCGACCACGTCATCTTTTTGAAGGAGGTGGAACTGCTGGAGGGTGCCCCCCTCCCAGTCTGGGCTGTTGTTCCAGAACCTCCTCGGATCGTGCTGGCTGCTTCCAGATTCTCGGGTTCGTTCTTTGGGTGTCCCGGGCTGAGACGTAGTGTGGAGGATCCTCTGCTGATGTCGGTGAGGGAGGCGGTGGCCGCTCACGGTCCACCCAAGGTGGCGGTGCCCGCACACAATCCTCCCGAGGCGGCGGTGCCCGCTCACTATGTTCCAGGGGAGGCGGTGCCTGCACACAAGGTTCTCGAAGCGGCGGTGCCCGCCCACGATCCTCCTGAGGCGGCAGTGCCCGCTCACAAGGCTCTCGAGGCGGTGGCGATGCCCACTCACAAGGCTCTCGAGGCGGCGGCGGTTCCCGCTCACAAGGCTCTCGAGGCGGCGGCGGTGCCCGCTCACAAGGCTCTCGAGGCGGAGGCGATTCCTGCTCACAAGGCTCTCGAGGCGACGGCGATGCCCGCTCACAAGGCTCTCGAGGCGGCGGCGGTGCCCGCTCACAAGGCTCTCGAGGTGGCGGCGGTGCCTGCTCACAGTTCCTCAGAGGTGGCGGTGCTTGCTCACAGTTCCTCAGAGGCGGCGGTGTTCGCACACAAAGCTCCGGAGGCAGCGGTGCCTGCTCACAAGGCTCTCGAAGTGGCGGCGATGCCCGCTCACAAGGCTCTTGAGGCAGCGGCGGTGGTGCCTGCTCACAGTTCCTCAGAGGTGGCGGCGTCCCCACACAAGGCTCTGGAGGTGGCGGTGCCCGCTCACAGTTCCTCAGAGGTGGCGGTGTCCGCACACAATGCTCCGGAGGCGGCGGTGCCCGCTCACAAGGCTCTCGAGGTGGCGGCGGTGCCCGCTCACAGTTCCTCAGAGGCGGCGGTGTCCGCACACAAGACTCCGGAGGCGGCGGTGCCCGGTGCCCGCTCACAAGGCCCTCGAGGCGGCGGCGGCGCCCGCTCACAGTTCCTCAGAGGCGGCGGTGCCCGCTCACAGTTCTTCAGAGGCGGCGGTGTCCGCACACAAGGCTCCGGAGGCGGCGAAGCCCGCTCACAGTTTTTCAGAGGCAGTGGTGTCCGCACACAAAGCTCCTGAGGCGGCGGTGTCCGCACGCAAAGCTCCTGAGGCGGCGGCGGTGTCTACTTACGATCCTCTTGCTCTACCGGCCCTGCCTTGGCCTCCTGCTGTGCCGGCCCCGCCTTGGCCTCCTGCTCTGCCGGCACCACCCTGGCACCCTGGTCTACCTCTGTCTCCAGGCCCTCTGCCACTACACGGGCCTGGCCCACCATCCCTCCCCCTGATCCGCCTCTGGCCCACCTCCCTCCTAGACATTTTTGGTTTCAGTTTTAGTGTGTGGAGAATCTGGAATCTGCTCCTTAAAGGGGGGGTTGTGTCACGGTCCTGCTGGTGTGCCCTGGTTGGCCACCAGATGTCACTGTGTGTGTTTGTTTGAGCACATGGCTTATTGTTTGTTGGTGCCATGTTCTCTCCTGTCTATTGTCTGACCCCGCCCTCCTTGTTATCTTATTATTGTTTCAGTTACTTCACCTGTGTCCTCCTCGTTTGTCTCCCCTCTCGTTACCTCATCATTGATTAATTTGCCCCAGCTGTTTTCCTGATTGCCTTTCCCTCTTTAGGCTCCCTGTGTTTCCTGTTCTGTGCTGTTTCGTCTCACGTATGTACCTGTTTATGCCTGTGATCTCCTTCTGCCAAGTTTACCTTGTGCCAAGTTTATGTCCTGTTTTCAGTAGTTGTTACTCTGGCTTTTTCCCCTTCGGGGTGGTTTCATTTGTGTTTTTGTTTATTTTGTGATTTCTAAATAAAAGAAACACCATTTGCCAGCATTTGAGTCTTTGTCTCTCCCCACCCGTGACACATGTGTCCATAGACTGATGACGACAGGACATTCCCTAAACATATGCAGAAAAGTGCCTGATGATGTAGTGTTACATATATGGCAGTTCAAATTTGACTGTAGTTTTATTTTAAATCTTTTGTAAGGAGTTATGTATGCTCTATGAATGACTTTGAAGTGAATAAGACGATGAGCCAGATTTTTAGATGTTAAACTGAGATTAGACCACATTCTCTCCCAATCGACAGATAAATTAAGGTCAGATAATTCCCTATTCCAAATAGTTTTAATAGAAAGAGGTTTTGTAATGCAATCAATAATTTTAGTATATATTAAGTATAGTCCCACATAGGATGAGAGGAAATGGAAGAAGACCAAGGAACGCCATACGCTTTGAGAGCAGAACGTAATTGAAGAAAGACAAAATATGCGGAAGCTGGTAGACAAAATTTGGTTCTTAATGTCTGAAATGAACAGAGGCCCTGGTTATCATATATATCACCGCACGTGTTTACACCTAAAGAGGACCAAGAGGGTTGGACAAATGGACGATTTCCGCATACAAAATTAAAATTGTGCCATAAAGGTGTACTGTTGCAAAATTTGAAGGGTCCTCCTATCCGCCGTTCAACCTTTTTCCAGATTTTAATAGAGTTGGCCACAACCGGACCAAATTTATAATTATCCCCTTTTTTCCTGTGCCAGTAAATAAAATATCTTTTCATATCTCTATGAAATACCCCATGTTCAATTGCAAAATTAAATGAGTTAAGCATAAGTATCCCTACCAGATCCCAAATTTCTAAATATAATTCAGGGGGGAGACCATCTAGACCTGGCGATTTGCCCTTTTGAAGGCTTTTTAGAGAGACGTGGAGTTCCTCCAAACTTAATGGGGCCTCCAAAGATTCTTTATCTATCTGTGAGATCTGAGGCAGTTCCAATTTATCTAAATACTGCTTACAAATTGGTTCATCAAAATCTGTTTCCGCTTTATTCAGATTTGTGTAAAAACCTTTAAATATGTCATTAATATCCACAGGGTTCGTGGTGACCTGATCATCCGATAATTTTATTGCGCTAATATATGCCTTAGATTCGCATTCTTTCAACCTAAGGGCCAATAAATGACTAGGTCTCTCTGATTCAAAATAATATTTTTGTCTAGTCCTATGTAAAATAAATTCCGCCTGTGAGTGTGAAAGTAAATCATATTCTTCTTTTAAAGAGGACAGCTGTGTAGCCTGTTGCTCAGTAAAATGTTGTTTTTGTAGGTTTTGTAATGATTGGATTTTATTTTCTAATTGTGTAAACTGATGAGTTTTCGCTTTGGCGAGAGTAGAAGAGCAAGATATACAGAAACCTCGTATAGCACACTTAGTCGTTTCCCACAGTATTTGAGGATCCACATCAGCGGGCATATTAATTTCAAGAAATTCCTTAATATATTCTTTTAGAGAAGTAATGAAAGTCTGATTACTTAATAATGATATGTTAAAGCGCCATCTAGGGGACTTGGTTTTAACATCGGAAAGAGGAACACTGCACAACACAGCAGAATGATCAGATAATAAAATTGGTAATATAGAGATGGAGGAATTAGACGAAATTAAAGATGGGCTGAGAAATATGTAGTCTATCCTAGAGAAAGTCTTGTGTCTATTAGAAAAAAAGTGAAGTCCTTAGCTTTAGTATTCTGAATTCTCCATAGATCGATTAAGTTGAGCTCAGTGATACATTTATTCAATAATTTAGAGGATGGATTTGCTGTTGTATCAGATTGAGATTTATCTAAAGCAGGATTTACGACAGCAATTAAAATCACCACCCACCACTAGAGGGCAATCAATCTGCTCAAGTAGAGTTTTGGAAACCTTTGTGAAGAATGCACTGTCTGTCTCATTCGGACCGTAGATAGAGACCAATGCTAACCTAGTATTATGTATTTTGCAACGGATAAAAACAAATCTACCCTCCTCATCATTTCCGAGGTGTTCAATCTGTTACGTCTAATGACGTATTCATTTTGTTTCTATTTATATAAAGGGTGGTATTGGTGTTTGTGTTGTTGTTCTCTTTCTTCCCCTCTCACTCTCTCTCTTTTCGAGTGTGTCTGTGCCTAATAGGTTAATGATGATCATCTGCGCTCATCCACCTGTGTTAGGGTTAGGCCTGATTGGTGCGTGTTTGCTGGTTTCCAGTATAAGAACGGCAGAGAAGGTGTGGAGAAGGAGAGAGACATTGCGACGTTTGAGGTTGTTCCGCTCTCCAAGCCCATAAGCACTTATCGCGCTGGTTGTATTTTTTTGCACTTTTTGATGAGTTACTTTGATGTTTTCCTGAATTGATGTTTTCTTTAATTATTTGTTAAGAGTTCTTTTTGGGTAATGTAGGGTGGAGGAGACCCATTAGTTTTCTCCTGTTTATTCGTTAGTTAGGGAGTGAGGGAAGTTATATGTTGTTTTGTTTATTTTCTTTAAAGTATTGGTAAGTTAATAGTTATTTTTCCATTTAGGTAGAGGTATTTTTTGGGGTTCTTTTGATTCGGGCCCTCCTCTCGAGGTAATATTGTCTTTGTATGTATTTGGTTTTGTTACTCCTTTTTGAACTCTTGAGCAAAAATAAAAGGCACTTCAGCTAGTTAAAATTTAAGCCTGTGGTTGATTGTGATTTTTCGGCTACTAAACAAGTTATAAAGGAGGAATTATATGGGAAGTTAGTGGAAGCAGGTATTTTGGCGGAGGATGAGAATGATGGTGAGAAATCTCAGGATGCAGAGGCATCTGCACCTGTATTTTTTTTCTGAATCTGAGTCGGTGCAACCCTATAATCCTATGTTGGAGATTAGGCTTCGAGAATTAGATTTGGAAATAAAAAGGCAAGAATGTGAGGCTCAAATGATTAAGCTGCGCATTATAGAAGCGGAGAAGGATCGTGATATTCACGATCCAGGCTCATGCTCTAAATCAAAAAAGCCGTTGCCTGTACCTCGTTCTCAACCACCTTCTATTATGGCATCCCCAGTTAATTCTGTTCCGCTGCCTTCTGTTTCTGCGTTTGACATCAGTAAGTATGTTAAACTTGTGCCTCCTTTTCGTGAAGCTGAAGTGGATGCTTATTTTGTAGCCTTTGAGCGAATCGCTGGTAAGCTTAATTGGCCTAAAGATATGTTGGCACTGTTACTTCAGTGTAGTCTTGTGGGTAAGGCGCAAGAGGTTAGTTCAGCTTTAAGCTTGGAGGACTCGCTTGATTATGATGTGGTAAAATCGACAGTGCTTCACGTATATGAATTAGTTCCTGAGTCAAGTCAAGTCTGCTTTATTGTCAGTTCTGCCACATGTACAGCACATACATACAGAGAATTGAAATTGCGTTACTCTCAGACCCTTGGTGCATACAGTTAACATTAAACACTGACAGTAGACGTACAAATACAGATAAATACAGTTTAAACATATGTACATACAAACTATACAGATGTACAAATGAGGACATTGTAGAAAAAAAAGAGAGATAGATAAAGTGGCATAAGGCACATGGCAGATAGAGCGCAAACCAGTTAAATAAACAAAACTGTGCAGATATAATGTGTAGTGCAAAAGAGCTTATCAGTCTGTTAAAGTGATAAGAGCTCAGAGAACAGTCTTTAATCAGACTGTCAGAAAGAGGTAGTTTGCAGTCAATGCTGGATGAGGTAGTGATCAGTCCAATGCTGCACTAAGTGACTGGTGCGGGTCACAGTTTGTAAGTGTGGGGAGGGGGAGTAGAAGGTCCTGGGGATGTGGGGAGCTGGGGGGGGTCGTAGTGTCAGAGTTCAGTGGTGCGTGGGGTAAAAGAGAGGAGGGGGGGAGGGGGGATAGAGTTGAGCTTCCTGGTCAATTGTGAATTGGTGTTGCTAGAAGATTTTAAAAAGAGTGTTCCTGAAAAAGTTGTGCAGCATTTAAATGAGCAGAAGGTAACCACGCTTGCAGAGGCTGTGGTATTGGCTGATGAATTTGTGCTTACACAACGCAAGGTTTTTTCACAAGAGTTGCCTATAATTCTATGCGTCAAGGAGATCGGCGGGTGTGTTTTTATTGTTTAAACCCTGGACATTTAATTTCGGATTGTAAAGAATGGAGTAAAAAGAACGGGACACAGAGAGTCAAAAGTGTTGCGCTTACACAGCCATTGCCAGCGTTGCGAGAGGCAGAAGGCTTTGGGTATGAACCATTCATTCTAAATGGGCAGGTGTCCGTCTCTAATTCTCAGGTAATGCCTATTTTTTGTTATCAACAATTTTTTTTTTTTTTTCACACACAACACAACATAATATCCAAAATACAACAAAACAAAACAACAGACACATACTCAACATCTCAAGGTCCAATCAAAAGGGAGGGGGAGAGGGAAGGACAACAAGAACACAAAAGTCACTCCTTTATACAATCACGTATGTCCAACAAAAAAACACTGCCAAGCATCAATGCTCGAAGGCCTGGCCCCACCAACTCGCACCGTTGTACATTCACATGACACTATTTGCAGGAGGCTACGGATCCAATATGTTTTTCTACACATGTGTGGTGTAAACCAGTTCTGGATTATTGTCTTCTTCACAGCTGTAAAACCAGCAAACAACATTCTCTCTCTTTTGCATTGAACTAATACAGAGACCAGAATCATCATTAAGAAGACACAAACTTGGGTTAACAGACCAATCAATTCGCAGTGCATAGACTGATGACGACAGGACATTCCCAAAACATATGCAGAAAAGTGCCTGATGATGTAGTGTTACATATATGGCAGTTCAAATTTGACTGTAGTTTCATTTTAAATCTTTTGTAAGGAGTTATGTATGCTCTATGGATGACTTTGAAGTGAATAAGACGATGAGCCAGATTTTTAGATGTTAAACTGAGATTAGACCACACTCTCTCCCAGTCGACAGATAAATTAAAGTCAGATAATTCCCTATTCCAAATAGTTTTAATAGAAAGAGGTTTTGTAATACAATCAATAATTTTATTATATATTAAGGAAACAGATGGCCGACCAGCAGATGGTGCAATCCAGTCCCGCATAGGATGAGAGGAAATGGAAGAAGACCAAGGAACGCCATACGCTTTGAGAGCAGAACGTAATTGAAGAAAAACAAAATATGCAGATGCTGGTAGACAAAACTTGGTTATTAATGTCTGAAATGAACAGAGGCCCTGGCAGGGCCGGCCCAAGCCTTTATGGGGCCCTAAGCAGAATTTTATTTGGGGCCCCTCAGTGCCGCCAATATGACTGGTTATTGTCGAAGCATGATTATTCACACACTATAAATCTAACACACCCATTATCAGTTTTGTTTGTTGTAGCTGTGTTGCATACATCCTACCATTGTCTGCCTGCATGTTTTTACCCTTCTGTGATTTTTAATTGTAATAGTTGCAAACTTACAACAGTGGTCAGGTGTTAATTTTCACTTTAACATTCAAAGTCTTAGGCCCGGTTTCACAGACAGGGCTTAGACTAAACCAGGATTAAGCCATAGTTCAATTAGGACATTTAAGTGATTTTTATAAACATGCCTCAGAAAAAAACATTACTGGTGTTCATCTTGTCTGTGAAACAAGAAACCTGGGGTTAAAGAATTAAGTGGCATACTTAAAGCAACACAGCATTCACTAAAGCAGAGGAAGAGTAAAAGGACCTCATACACCATGAGAGATTAAGTCTAACTTTACATACTGCAGCTAAGACACAATTACATTTAAGTAACACTATTTAAGAATAATATTACATACCTGTAATATCGTGGTTTAACGTTACCTGAGGAAAAAAGATCGCGAAAATGGAAGTTATTGTTGGATCCGGCACGTCACAGACATTTACTTGAAAAAAAGACCTTAAAAGATAAATTTTAGTATGAAATGATCTAATTCTTAGAAAACATGACAAAGCCATACAGAAACGTTACACAGACAGTAAATTAACTGAAGTTACCCCTGTATTTCTGACCTATATAGTTCATACATTTTCCATGCGGCGTTAAATTAAGTATATAAAACTTTGCACGCTCACGCGCACACACTCACACATAAATATATAACTTTTATAACGATAAAGAGATTGAGGCCTTTTTTGTCAAAAAAAAAAATGTAGTTCACAGAATAACGCTAACGTTTACCCGGACAGCGACAGATCAAATATCACATTAACTGTGAAATCATGTGTGCTCTTACCAAAGCTTATTAAAAATAGAGGTAAATAATCATATCATCATATTAATTTACCTTATAATCCTGCTTGTGTAACGGGTATAACTATTAAGAGAGAATATTATTGTTGTTACTATTTCATAGTTAATATGTCATTGGGTCCTGTAGTCTGTTATGATGCAGTACCGAAAGACTCCAGCAGAGGGTGGGGCGAGCATAGAGAGTTAATAACAGGCAAACGGGTTCCCTTCCCCCCACTCATAATACAGAAGTCGAGGGAAAAGCAACAAGTGTTCGTGTCTGTCTGTTTAAAATATCTATGTTCCCCTTTTTCAGGTAATTCCCTCAATATCCTATAGTGATGTTCAAATGAGTTTGAGTATATCGGATAATTGTTATATGTCCGTATTGTGAAAAAAGGGATTAGATTGAGACGCACATGGCGAATGTGAATCATTCCCAGAGGTGGGTAGAGTACCCAAAAACTGTACTCAAGTAAAAGTAAAAGTACTTCTAGAAATATTTACTCAAGTAAAAGTGAAAGTAATAGTCTGAACAGTTACTTGAGTAAGAGTAAAAAAGTATCGGATAAAAAAACTACTCAAGTAGTTAGTTACTAGTTACTTTGGATCATATACTGAATATACAGGTGCATCTCAATAAATTAGAATGTCGTGAAAAAGTTCATTTTTTCTTGTAACATTTCAAAAAGTAAAACTTTCATATATTTTAGATTCATTACATGTAAAGTAAAACATTTAAAAAAAAAAATGTTTTAATTTTGAGGATTAGAGCTTACAGCTCATGAAAGTCAAAAATCAGTATCTCAAAATATTAGAATATTTACATTTGAGTTTCAATTAATGACCATCCATACAGTATAAATTCCGGGTATCTCTTGTTCTTTGAAACCACAATAATGGAGAAGACTGCTGACTTGGCAATGATCCAGAAGACGAACATTGACGCCCTCCATAAAGAGGGTAAGTCACAGAGGGTCATTACTGAAAGGTGTGGCTGTTTACAGAGTGCTGTATCAAAGCATATTAAATGCAAAGTTGACTGGAAGGAAGAATTTGGGTAGGAAAAGGTGAACAAGCAACAGGGATGACCGCAAGCTTGAGAATACAGTCAAGCAAAGCTGATTCAAACACTTGGGAGAGCTTCACAAGGAGTGGACTGAAGCTGGAGTCAGTGCATCAAGAGTCACCACGCTCAGACATCTTCAGGAAAAGGGCTACCAAGCCACTTCTGAACCAGAGACAACGTCAGAAGTGTCTTACCTGGGCTGTGGAGAAAAATAACTGGACTGTTGCTCAGTGGTCCAAAGTCCTCTTTTCAGATGAAAGTAAATTTTGCATTTAATTTGGAAATCAAGGTCCCAGAGTCTGGAGGAAGAGTGGAGAGGCACAGATTCCATGTTGCTTGAAGTCCAGTGTGAAGTTTCCACAGTCAGTGATGATTTGGGCTGCCATGTCATCTGCTGGTGTTGGTCCACTGTGTTTTCTGAAGTCCACAGTCAACGCAGCCATCTACCAGGAAATTTTAGAGCACTTCATGTTTCCTTCTGCTGACAAGCTTTATGGAGATGCTGATTTCATTTTCCAGCAGGACTTGGCACCTGCCCACACTGCCAAAGGTACCAAAAGCTGGTTCAATGACCATGGTGTTACTGTGCTTGATTTTCCAGCAAACTCCCCTGACCTGAACGTATTGTCAAGAGGAAGATGAGAGACACCAGACCCAACAATGCAGATGACCTGAAGGCCACTGCCAAAGAAACCTGGGCTTCCATACCACCTCAGCAGTGCCACAAACTGATCACCTCCATGCCACGCCGAATTGAGGCAGTAATTAAAGCAAAAGGAGAGTATTGAGTACATACAGTAAGTGAACATACTTTCCAGAAGGCCAACGATTCACTGAAAAAAAAAAAATTATTGGTCTTATGAAGTATTCTAATTTGTTGAGATGGAATTGGTGGGTTTTTGTTAAATGTGAGCCTAAATCATCACAATTAAAATAACCAAAGACTTAAACTACTTCAGTCTGTGAGCATTGAATTTATTTAATACACGAGTTTAACAATTTGAGTTGAATTACTGAAATAAATGAACTTTTCCACGACATTCTAATTTATTGAGATGCATCTGTAGTCTATTTTTATTTAGATATATACTGTAGATAAATTTATGTAATGTGGTGTGTGTGTGTGTGTGTGTGTGTGTGTGTGTGTGTGTGTGTGTGTGTGTGTATCTATCTATCTATCTATCTATCTATACACACACACACATTTTCATCAGCCTTTACGCCAGTCTTCAGTGTCACATAATCCTTCAGAAATCATTCCTATATGTTAATTTATTATCAATGCTGCTCTTTTTAGCTTTCTATTCATCAAAGAATCCTGAACAAAATGGCACAGGTTCCAAAAAATATTATACAGCAAAACGGTTTCCAACACTGGTAATAAAGCAATATATTAGAATGATTTCAGAAGGATGGGAAGCTCCATGTAATTGCATATGGATCACGGGCGTTGTCAAAATCTGAGAAAAACTATTACCTCCACTCGGGTAAATTGGAATTTCTTGCTCTTAAATGGGCGATAACTGAGAGGTTCCGCGACTATCTTTATTATGCACTCTTCTTCACAGTCTACAGTGACAATAATCCATTAACATATGTCCTGTCTACCGCTAAGTTAAATGCTACTGGAAGTAGATGGGTTGCAGAATTAGCTGATTTTAACTTTACTATCAAGTACCGCCCAGGCAAGGAAAACACAGATGCTGATTTCTTATCCAGGATGCCGTTAGATGCAGAGACACTGCTGGAAGACTTCACAGAGGAAATCTCATATGATGCAGTAGGAGCTGCTGTGCAGTCGGTAGGACTACAGTCAGAGATGACTGCAGCGTGGTCAATGGCCATAGCTGCTGAGGATTCATTTGAGTCTCAGAGGACTGTTGCCTCACTAGCGCCATCACAGATCCGACAAGATCAGGAAGAAGACCCACACATTGGACCTGTTATGCAGTGTAAGAGGTCGGGAGAAAAGTTGTCACGTTGTAAGCTGAAGGACTTCAGTCCACAGAGTCGTTGTCTAGCCAGGGAACTGAACAAGCTGGAAGTGAATGAACATGGAGTCCTATGGAGAAAAACGGCATACAGAAAACAGCTGGTAATACCTGACAAACATAAAATCACAGTGTTGAGAGAGCTGCACGACCAAATGGGGCATCAGGCCACAGACAGGACGATATCGTTGATAAGGGACCGCTTCTTTTGGCCATATATGCAGCGTGAAACGGAACAGCATGTGATGATTTGTATGTGTTTAAAACAAAAGAAACCCAACCGTGAAACTAGAACACCTCTCGTAAGCATCACCTCGACTCACCCATTCGAACTTGTGTCTGTTGACTTCCTCCACCTTGACAAATGTAAAGGTGGCTATGAATATATTTTAGTGATAGTGGATCACTTTACACGCTTTGCGCAGGCGTACCCGACCACATCGAAGTCAGGCAAAGTGGTAGCAGACAAAATATTTAATGAGTATGCCCTCAAGTTTGGCTTTCCGATGCGCATTCACCACGATCAAGTCAAAGTCAAAGTCAAAGTCTGCTTTATTGTCAATTCTGCCACATGTACCGTACATACATACAGAGAATTGAAATTGCGTTACTCTCTTACTCCCTGGTGCATACAGATAACACTAAACACTAACAGTAGAACGTAAAAAACAGATAAATACAAATCAAATATATATATATATATATATATACAGTATATGTACATACATACATACATACACAAAATGCAACTATTACAAATATACAGATAAGGACATGTAAAAATAAAAGATAAAAAAATAAAAATAATAATAATACAAAATAGATAAAGTGGCTTAAGGCACATGGTAGATAGAGTGCAAACCAGTGAAATAAACAAATCAAGGAGAGGAGTTCGAAAATCAACTCTTTTCACAACTCAGCAAGTACTGCAGTGTGGCTGGTTCGAGAACAACCCCTTACCACCCACAGGGGAACGGCCAGGTAGAACGTTTTAATCGAACCCTGCTACAGATGCTTAAGACCCTAATGGATAAAGATAAGACCAATTGGAAGAACTCTCTGAACAAGCTTATATTTGCGTACAACTGTACACGCACCGAAGTGACAGGATTTTCCCCATTCTACCTCTTGTATGGCCGCTCTCCGAGTTTACCTGTCGACATGTTGTTCAATCTTCTGGGTGATGCGGATGAAGGCAGTCACCAGAATTATGTGGAACAATGGAGACATGGAATGCAAGAAGCATACACTATTGCAAGGGAAAATGCTCACAAAGCCGCTCAGAGAAACAAGGGAAACTATGATGGCAAAGTAAGGAGCACAGTACTGAGTCCTGGCGACCGTGTGTTGGTCCGGAATTTGACTCCACGAGGAGGACCTGGAAAATTGAGAAATTACTGGGAGGACTTAATTCATGTTGTTGAACTAACATGAATTTATCAAATTCAAAAATCCGCATCAAAATACCCCAATGGTATTTTCCTTTATTTTAAAAAAATGTTGCCTTCATCTCAGGGGCATGAGACTCTGTGACTTTTCCTAAATATTCTATCTAAACACACACAAAAAATCTGGACTTGATTTGATTGTTCTAAAGGTGTGCAAAAAAAAAATACCGTTTAAGGTCCTTGGGGTCAGATTGACCCCAAATTGAAAATGAATGGGAAAAGTGATTTTTTTTTTCTTTTTTCATTTGTCAAAAAAAAGTAGTAAACCCAGTATAAATCTGAAATGTTTTACATTTTTATAAAGGCCTGGATCTAGAGCACAAATGCAAATTGGAACGAACATTCTATCTCATGCGCACACACACACACACACATGTGTGTGACTGCAATAGAGTGCATTTTTATAGAAATTGGCATATAAAATCAACAAATTTGGCATAAATCTGAAAATTTCCACTCATAAATGAAGGACTGGTGCTAGAGCACAAATGCAACATGGAACAAGCATGTTCACTCACACACACACACACACAGGTGTGACATAGGTGTCCAAGGCATTTTTTTGATTTTGGCAAATAAAATGCACAGAACATAAATGCATAACAATGTGAAGGGATAGACATAACACACACACACACACACACACACACTCTCTCTCTCTCACACACACACACACACACACACACACAGGTGTGACATAGGTGTCCAGGACATTTTTTTGATTTTGGCAAATAAAATGCACAGAACATAAATGCATAACAATGTGAAGGGATAGACATAACATACACACTTACACACACACACACTCTCTCTCTCACTCACACACACACACACACACACACACACACACACACACACACACACACACACACACACAGGTGTGACATAGGTGTCCAGGACATTTTTTTGATTTTAGCAAATAAAATGCACAGAACATAAATGCATAACAATGTGAAGGGATAGACATAACACACACACTTACACACACACACTCTCTCACACACAAACACACAGGTGTGACATAGGTGTCCAGGACATTTCTTTTTTTGATTTTGGCAAATAAAATGCACAGAACATAAATGCATAACAATGTGAAGGGATAGACATAACACACACACACACACACACACACACACACACACACACACACACACACACACACACACACACACACACACAGGTGTGACATAGGTGTCCAGGACATTTTTTTTGATTTTGGCAAATAAAATGCACAGAACATAAATGCATAACAATGTGAAGGGGTAGACATAACACACACACACACACACGTGTGTGTGTGACTGCAATAGAGTGCATTTCTATAGAAATTGGCATATAAAATCAACAAATTTGGCATAAATCTGAAAATTAAAAAAGATCTGAAGGGATCTAACACACACACACACACACACACAGAGAGAGAGAGCGAAAGAGAGACATTTCTGCAAATTTATGTAAAATAATTTGCAAAAGCAGACAATTCAAAAGACACCAGACAACAACAACAAATTCTATCCTTTGACAAAAATATAGATTTTTAATATATTTTAGAATGTTTAAATATATAGTCACAAAATATATATCATACAGTTGCAAGGAGAAGCTGAAGCATGAAGAAAAACTGACTTGAAACTGAACTGAAAATGAATGAGTCCCTATGGACCTCTGCTGGATATATGTGGTCATTGCACATTATTTCTTTAACTATAATTCCTAACATTTTTATTCTAACCTGCAGATTGCAGTATTCTATCCCCAACACATGGGCCAATATTTAGAAACCTTTTATATTTAATTTAGGTCATCATTTATGTGATTTTTTCATTAAAAAAAAATTCATAAGCCAATTTATGGCGTAGTTGAGTAATTGTGCAGTAAATAGGTAAACTATCAAATATCCACAAAAACACAGCATAAATGAATAGTTGAGAAGTAAATGAAAAAAAAATGATATATAGTTTGTCATATAAAAAAATGTATATTTCCTTATGCAATCGCTCTGTAAAAGTTTGGGGTCTATCTGACCCCAAGGGACTAAAACGTAAACCCTACTCGAGGGACGCTCTAGGTTAAGAGAGAATATTATTGTTGTTACTATTTCATAGTTAATATGTCGTTGGGTCCTGTAGTCTGTTATGATGCAATACCGAAAGACTCCAGCAGAGGGTGGGGTGAGCATAGAGAGTTAATAACAGACACACGGGTTCCCTTCACCCCTCTCATAATGCAGAAGTCGAGGGAAAAGCAACAAGTGTTCGTGTCTGTCTGTTTAAAATAAAAATGTTCCCCTTTTTCAGGTAATTCCCTCAATATTCTATAGTGATGTTACATTTATGCATTTAGCAGACGCTTTTATCCAAAGCAACTTACAGTGCATTCAGGCTATACAATACATTTTTCATCAGTTTGTTCCCTGGGAATTGAACCCACAACCTTTTGCGCTGCTAACGCAATGCTCTACCACTGAGCCACAGGAACACACAGGAACATGAAGAATGTTCAAATCAGTTTGAGTATATTGGATGTTCAGATAATTGTTATATGTCCGTATTGTGAAAAAAGGGATTCGATTGAGACGCACATGGCGAATGTGAATCATTCCCGATGCTAGGCTATATCGTTAATATAGTAGATTTAAGGGTGTCTAACAACTCGTATGATGAATACAGTAGGCCTATTGTGCTGTTAAGATGAGTTTCCTGTGACGCTATTTTCTCTTCACACTTTTATTCTCATTTGAGTTTGTACCGTAGATGAGTGAGTGTTAATGGGTCACGTGCTGAATCGTCCATGTTAAATAAGCGACAGCTTGTTATCACCTAATTAAATCGATAACTTGTAAAGTGTTCTATTGTAATAACTGAAATGTTATCAGATTGAGATGCACTTTAAGTACAGAGTATTTGAGTACAGATGACCTGTGAGTACAGAGTATAATGTATAGTATTACGTTCATTCTGATTGAAGGTAATATGATTTATTCTGCATTTTCTTTATTTTATACAAGTTATTTTGTCACACATACAGGTGCAATCTATCTTGTTTACTGAGTGTACCAAAATGGATATAGTGTTTTATGCCAATTGATGCTCATCTCTTTATTTGTTTTGTCAGCAAATACGTAGTGGGTAATTTTGTGTATAAAAAGAATGCAATGACGTTATTGTCACGGTGCACACACGAGGGAGAAACAGGAACACGCAGACGAGGATGTAAACTCAAATTATAGTCTTTAATGTAGACATCAAGGGAGGACAAGGCAAGACAAGGCAGGACTTGGGGACAGGATACACCGGGGAAGTAACGAGTAGACCAGACGAAATCAAACTGAACAGACAGGACTATAAATACACAGGTAAATCATAGATAATTAGACAAACAGGGCTGGACAAGGATTAACTCATAATGACACTTAACGAGGACAGGAAACAAACCAAATATGGACACAAGAGGTGGGAACACATGACACACACACAGGACAGAGGACTGACAGTTATATGCAAGTTGATCTGCATTTCTTGGTTATTTTGTGAAAAATTGAATGGTTCTTTTACACTCATAATACAGAAGTCGAGGGAAAAGCAACAAGTGTTCGTGTCTGTCTGTTTAAAATATCTATGTTCCCCTTTATCAGGGAGACTACACTTGCTGCGAGTTGCTTGACCGTCTGACGACGAGACGAGTGAAGAATCCAGAAAATTCGATGAAGAGGAAAAATAAACAAACCGGTTGGGTCAAATTAACCCAACACAGGTGTTCAGTGGTGAAAGAACCCCTTGCAGACCATTTGACCCAGCATGAACAACCCAACTGTGTGTTTACAGTACCTCAAACAACCCAGAATTATGACCCAGCGCAATTAACCCAACAATGTGTTTACAGAAATAACCCAGCACTTTTAAGAGTGTAGGAAGGTGTGCTAGACACTGATTACTGTAACATAAAAATACTACACATATTTATATATTTTGCTATTGTATTGTGGAGTGACACTTTCATAAACTTTTCTGTGCTCCTCTGATTAGGCTATATAATGTGGCCCTACACTCCTCTTATGATCAGTGGGACCCCTGTGGAGAGGGTGAGCAGCTTCAAGTACCTCGGTGTAAACATCTCCGAGGACCTGACTTGGACTACACACATTCAAACACAGGTTAAGAAAGCCAGGCAAAGACTGTACCATCTGTGACAGCTGAGGAAATTCAGGGTCTCACCAACAATCCTGAAAACTTTCTATTCAGGGACCATAGAAAGTGTATTGACTCTAGTGTATTTCAGTGTGGTATGGAAACAGCTCCAGTCAAGACTGCAAAGCCTTGCAGAGAGTTGTGTGCTTAGCTGAGCGCATCTCAGGGTCTGCTCTCCCCTCTCTGCAGGACATCTACCTCAAACGCTGCAGAAGCAGAGCTGTCAAAATTATCAAGGACTCGAACCACCCTAGTAACTGTCTTTTCACTTTGCTGCCATCTGGTAAGCGCTTCCGTAGCCTGATGGCAAAAACTGAGAGACTTAGGAGGAGCTTCTTCCCCCAGGCTCCTAAACTCAAACTCAGCCTCTTAACATTACATGACTCCACTTTATAATCACTAACAATCAGTAAGATATTCATTATTCTCTACCTCATACTGACAGTGTCATTTTCACATAACACTTTCTGTGTTTTGGTTTTTTAATTTTTAATTTTTTTGGTATTGCTGCTACATGACAACCATGTACAACCTGTTTGCACATTCCTCTCTTGTACATTCCTGCTTATCTTAATATTTAAGTCTACAGTATACTGTCATGCACAATCTTTTATATGTTGTTCTTTATATCTTTTTTACTTATTTAATTTTATGTATATTTCCTCTGTGTTGTATTCTATAATATTTGCACTGTCCATGGAGCGGACCTGACTCACATTTCACTGCTGGTTATATACTCTCTATATAATCATGTATGTGACAAATAAAAATCTTGAATCTCTTGAATCTAATGGTAAATATTACAATATCATAGCACAACAACAGTGATCAGCAATAATGATAAGCCTAATACTCACAATAAAAATAATAAGGTCATATAGATCATAACACAGTCTCGGAGGTAAGAAGTGGATTATCCTTCAATTGAAATGTTTGTCTTTTCATCCTGAAATGCGAGGCAAATGTTGGATCACAATAATTAGGAACCACAGTTTCCACAAATCCCTTCACTTGATTGGGATGTTCTCTTTTATTCTGGACGGCAAGGGCAGTGACTGTAACATTGAGCATATTTTGCAGTATTAAAGGGATAGTTCACTTTGAAATTAAAATTTGGTATCTATCAGCTTACCCCAAGGGCATCCAAGATGTAGGTGTCTTTTTTTCTTCAGTAGATCCAATTTTGATGTTTTTAGGTCAAACCGTTCTAGTCTGTCAGTCATATAATGGCAGGTATAGGTCACTGTCTCTATAAGAGAGAAAAAAAACATGCACAGAGAAATCCAAATTAAACAATTCCCCATCGTAACTACACATTGATGGCCTAAGACACGAAACGAGCGGTTTGTGTGAGAAAACGAACAGTATTTATATAGTTTTTTACCTCTTGTACACAACCATGTCCAAGTGATCTGAGTGCGCACACACATCCAGTGTGTGACGTGTGTGTGCTCTGGCTCATGCTGCATTCACATGGGAGGGCGTGTCTGAAGCGTGGTGCTTTAAAAAATTATTTGAATTGTTTGACAGTATTATTATGGTTATGTATATTCCTTTTGGTACAAAATGATGGCTCTTTAATTTCGGAATGGCACAAATATTATTCATGGACTAATCCTTCGTCATAGTAAGATTCCTTTTTTTTTTCCTCGCTGGTGTCATGTCTCAATAAACTGTTCCTGGATCTGTTATTTTTTACATGGTTAGGTGGAAGTGACGCAGGGTGAGGAGGGTGGAGTTGCGGCATGTGTGTTTGGCTAGTTACAGATGAATGAAACGGATACATGGAGCGCTCGTATAGAAATACAATGCATGACAGCAAGCGGGTCTGCTTAAAAGAAGTCATCATTATCCTAGAGTAGACAGTTCAGAAACGACACGAGCGATGACAGTGCGCGCAGTGTTGCCAGATTGGATGGACGATTTCCAGCCCAAAAGCTCACAAAAACCCGCCCAAAAACCGCCCAAAACATTAACTGTCAAAATAATGTGATAGAATGTAAATCAAGGTTGATAAGAGCCATTTTTAACTCCTTATAATGAAATAATGAAGACAAAATAATATAAATATAATGCTAGATAAATTTCCCATGGATCAAATCGGGGCAAATACATTAAAGAGAACTGCCAAATAAGTATGCAAGCAGACACTGTCAAAACGGCAATCAAGAAATTAACCGATACCCTCGAAAAACACATGCATCATTTTCAATGTCAACAGTCAGAATTTAAATGCAAAAAAAGTGCCCAATATAAGTGATCGGAATAAGCAAAGTAATTATAGGTATTTCACACTGGTTCATGCACACAACATGACAGTCAAAACTGTGTCATTCTGTATGATAATCCGACAATAAAAAAAATGTAACAACAACAATAATGCTCTTACTTTCGTGTCGCTCTATAATTTCACATAGAACTAAGTCTTTCGTGAAGTTCATATTGAGCATAATGTAGAACTTTACACAGTCAAAACTAACAAGTCCATCAGCTTTAAAGGATCCAATCTGGACCGTTTAAAAGATAAAAGACAGGATCGTATAAGATATAAATAGATTTTGATTAAATAATTTAACTGTGCTCTGATTTCGGAGTTGCAGTGATATAGCCTTTGTGTCATCTCCCTCAACAGGTGTAATTCACGTTTTGAGAGTTAAAACACTCTCCACTCTTTACCATCGAACTTATATTTAGGCATTATGATCACTTACAGTTATACATTCAAAATCAGATCCGTTATCGCGCTAAAAACCCGTCACTCATGAATCATCACGTCTGTCTGCTGATCCCTAGTGATTGGCTAAAAGTGCGGCCGCGACTTCAACATCAGCACCAGTTGTCTTTGCAGTTTGTGTGTGTGTGTGTGTGTGTATGTGTGTGTGTGTGTGTGCGTGTTTAGTAACATTGTGATGACTGACTGGATGCATGCAGTAGGCTATATGCACACTTGGGCTTGTTTGTTAACCAATTAGCCTATACAATTTATATGTTTTGAAAACCGCCAAACTGACCAAAAACCAGCCCAAATTTTGTCCACCTGCCCAAGCCAATATTTACCCGCACAATCAAATTCAAAACCGGGAAACCGCCCAATCTGGCAACACTGAGTGCGCGTCTTCCAACAAGAAAATACCAGGAGAAGTTGTGTCAGCACCACACTTCAGACACGCCCTCTGTCAAGCGTTGACGCCGATGCCCCATGTGAATGCAGCATGAGCCAGAGCACGCGCACACACACGTCACACACCAGATGCACTCAGATCACTTGGACATGGTTGTGTACAAGAGGTAAAAAACGATGGGGAATTGTTTAATTTGGATTTCTCTGTGCATGTTCTTTTTCCCTCTTATAGAGACAGTGACCTATACCTGCCATTATATGACTGACAGACTAGAACGGTTTGACCTAAAAACATCAAAATTGGATCTACTGAAGAAAAAAAGACACCTACATCTTGGATGCCCTTGGGGTAAGCTGATAGATACCAAATTTTAATTTCAAAGTGAACTATCCCTTTAAACACGTATTTATACCGATCTTATCAGGCTCCGAAAATTCTTCAAAAAGAACACAAAGAATGGCCTTCTCAGCTGCCATAGCTGCAGTGATGGGAAGTTCGGATCATTTTACTGACTCGGACCTTTGAGTCTCGTTCAGCAAAATGAACAAATCTTTTTTCGAGTCATTTCGTTCATTTTAGCAAAATATAATTAAAATGTTACGTGCTACTTCCCTAACACATCTACTACTTATTAAGAATAAGATTATTTTTATTTGTCACATACACAATTATATAGAGAGTATATAACCAGTAGTGAAATGTATTCTCTGCATTTAACCCATCCTAAGTGAACACAGACCCGGAGCAGTGGGCAGCCATGTTACAGCGCCCGGGGAGCAGTTGGGGGTTCAGTGCTTTGCTCAAGGACACCTCAGTCGTGGTATTGAAGGAGGGTACTCCCCCCACCAACAATCCCTGCCGGACCTGAGATTCGAACCCACAACCTTCCGCTTACAAGTCCGACTCGCTATCCATTAGGCCACGACTGCCCCAGTCGTTTATGCAAACGTTGATCACACTACAAACAATACAAAACTATAATGCTATAAGAAACATAATTTTTTTTTTAATTGTTTACCTGGGTCTTTAGTCTATGATTAGCTCACCTCACCTCTTATCTGACAAGTTTTCGGGTTTGAGTCGTTCGTTCATCACGTGACAGCCTCATAAACTTAAACAATGCAGTTAGAGCCGGAAAGAGAATTGATTAGTTCATCTATGGAGTCTTTTGCTGCGTCCCAATTCGCCTACATATACTATGCCCTAAAAGTATGTACTCTTTTTGTGAAGAAAAAGTACATACTTTTGAGTATGTAGCAGAATAGTAGGCAAGCTTTGGGACATACTACTTCATCATAGCTGCTTCTTTAACGGACACTCTTTTGCTTAGTTACGAGCATCCTGTAACTGTTCAAACTGTCCTGTCAATCATCTTGTCACAGTTAACATCATCCACATTTCGTTTAATTTGATTTCCTACCGTATTGGAGAGAAATAAAGAGAGAGAGACAGAGGAGAGAAGAGCACAGGAGAAGCAGGGAGAGACTGATTTCTCTTCTTGAGAGAATGCTTAACAAATACATTATTAGCCATTCTCTATTAGGCAAGAGAAAACAGTGGAAAAATGGGTACATTACTATTTTTCAATATCTTTTTTAAATGTCACATTGTCAATGAAACAACCTAATTTCTGTAGTTTATTTTTGTGATGCAAGTTAAAAATTAAATGAATAAGTTGTATATATTATTAATTTTTGTAGTGTAATTTATTTTAAATGAGGCTGAGTACTTTCTTTACATTTTGTATTTTTTGTTATGTGTGGAAATAAAAGAATTCTCCTGTACATTGTTTATTTTTTTAATTCAACTTATCATTCTTACACAACATTCTTATTTTAATAGAAACATATATACTTTTTTTTTTGTCTTACATTCAATTGTTACATTAAAACAAATAATTCAAAACATAACTGAAACTACTTTTAACAACTCTTTGCAACATAACTTGGGTTTACCCTCAGAAAAATAACATACAATGTTAAATGAACAGAATATAAAACACAACAAAACATTTTTTTGTACACTGTCATTCAGCTGAGCAGGGAGGCCCTGGTGGAGCTGCTGGACCTGGATGGGCTGCCACAATACAGACCCTGGTAAGGCCTTTCTGCTGGTGAGACATCATCTAGGATGGTCTCCAGAGTGTTAGAGTGCATATTTCCACTGTCCACTGCGTTGTGCACCAACAGGTTTGCAGGGCTGACACAATCGACGGCTGTCATGTCGCTGAGATGTTTTCAGAAAGGGAAGAATAAATTAAATTAACTGCATACTCAAATCAAACCATAAAATATTTCAACGTGCAAAACAGTTTTATGGTCCATAAAATTTTTGTCTTAGGCATCATAGCTTTAAAATTATCTTACTTGCCTGTTACAAATAGTCGTGGTCAGCGGGTACCTCCTCCAGGGCAGACACCTCTGCAGACAGCTGGCCACGCCAGGGAGCACCACTGACTGCTTCCAAAGCATGCTCCCCCTCATCCTCCTCCTCTGCCACATCCTCCTCGTGCTCATCCTCCGGGGCCATGATGTCACCAACCCCAAGGCAGATGTTATGGAGGATGACACAGGCTGTTATGACCTGAAATGGTAAAAAAAGGGAACAAAGGTACATCTTCAGAAAAAATAAATCAGTATTTTAAAAATGTCTTTGCAATTCACTTACGTGAGGTACAAAGGTGTGGTGCACCTCCAGCGCTTGCAGGAAGATGGCCCTGAACCTGGTCTTCATCATCCCAAAAGCACGCTCTATAATGGAGTGTGCCCTGGAATGCCCTGGCCATGGTCTTGGCTAAGCCTGAGGTACATCACCCGGCGCCGCCGGGGTGAAGCATTCCCACCATCTCCTCCAGTAAAATATAAAATATAAAAACAAATATGAGCCATGCTAGCTCCATAACTTTTTTAAACAACCTCAGGATGGCAGCTCTCCTCTCGTACCGTTTCTATGCGACAGGAGCTGTGATCAGGAAAGCCTGGTGGCGCAATTAGGAAGCTGCGAAGGCGGAGCGTCTCAAGCACTTTGGAGGGTCCTTTGTGCACTTCGGAGGCGTGGCCTTCGAAGTCCGTACATTCCGGAGTCTGCACACTCCAGATTGGGACACAGTTTACATAGCTGCAACTCTTGCGTCATCAGAACAGGGTGTTGAACACGCCACCGTTTCCGTTTAAAAAACGTTTTGCACCGTTTTGTCGGACCTGAACGCAGCCATGTTGTATAATTTTTTCTAGTCAACAGTGCTATGGAATCAGTACAGGAACAATGTTAGTTAGTAGGTCACCATTTAAACCACACGTAGAACAATCTTTCCACCCATCTTAACACAGAGACAAAACACCGCGGTCAAGCCAGCCGCGATTGAAATTAAGGTGCGCGTGCATTACAATGATTACGGTAATCACAGGAACAACACAGAGGGAACGCGCTTTTAGAGCGCTTTTCTTCTAGACGCCCAGAACATATATAATGACATTTTTCGTGATTTGTTTTTTTTTTGTACATCTGCTTTAATATTCGTGTTATTTATTGGTGTCTTTGAGGGTTCTGTATTACTATATTTTTCTACCTTTCAAATCATTGCAAGATTCATAGAAAAAGAGATATGGGACATTAATCCGTTTAGAGGGGTATTAAGACCCCATTTCTAATAAGTAGAAGAAATGAATGGTCACTTCTTATAGAGGACGTCCCATACTACATGCACACCTCACATGAAATCATTTTACTGCAGCGTTTTCAAGATATGGGACATTATTCGAATTAGAGGGGTATAATGACACCATTTCTAATAAGTACAAGAAATGAATGGTCAGTTCTTATAGAGGACGTCCCATACTATATGCACACCTCATATGAAACCATTTTACTGCAGCGTTTTCAAGATGTGGGACATTATTCGATTTAGAGGGGTATAAAGACCCCATTTCTAATAAGTACAAGAAATGAATGGTCAGTTCTTATATGGGACATCCCATACTACATGCACACCTCACATGAAATAATTTTACTGCAGCATTTTTGAGATATGGAACATTATTCGATTTAGAGGGGTATAAAGAAACCATTTCTAATAAGTACAAGAAATGAATGGTCAGTTCTTATATAGCACGTCCCATACTATATGCACACCTCATATGAAACCATTTTACTGCAGCATTTTTGAGATATGGGACATTATTAAATTTTGAGGACTATAAAGACCCCATTTTTAATAAGTACAAGAAATGAATGGTCAGTTCTTATATGGGACGTCCCATACTATATGCACACCTCATATTAAACTATTTTACTGCAGCATTTTCAAGAAATGGGACATTATTCGATTTAGAGGGGTATAAAGACCCCATTTCTAATAAGTTCAAGAAATGAATGGTCAGTTCTTATATGGGACGTCCCATACTATATGCACACCTCATATGAAACTATTTTACTGCAGCATTTTCAAGAAATGGGACATTATTACATTTTGAGGACTATAAAGACACCATTTTTAATAAGTACAAGAAATGAATGGTCAGTTCTTATATGGGACATCCCATACTAAATGCACACCTCATATGAAACTATTTTACTGCAGCGTTTTCAAGATATGGGACATTATTCGATTTAGAGGGGTATAAAGACCCCATTTCTAATAAGTACAAGAAATGAATGGTCAGTTCTTATATGGGATGTCCCATACTATATGCATACCTCATATGAAACCATTTTACAGCAGCGTTTTCAAGATATGGGACATTATTCGATTTAGAGGGGTACAAAGACCCCATTTCTAATAAGTACAAGAAATGAATGGTCAGTTCTTATACAGGACGTCCCATACTATATGCACACCTCATATGAAACCATTTTACTGCAGCATTTTTGAGATATGGAACATTATTCGATTTAGAGGGGTATAAAGAAACCATTTTTAATAAGTACAAGAAATGAATGGTCAGTTCTTATATAGGATGTCCCATAATATATGCACACCTCATATGAAACCATTTTACTGCAGCGTTTTCGAGACATGGGACATTATTCGATTTAGAGGGGTACAAAGACCCCATTTCTAATAAGTACAAGAAATGAATGGTCAGTTCTTATACAGGACGTCCCATACTATATGCACACCTCATATGAAACCATTTTACTGCAGCATTTTTGAGATATGGGACATTATTAAATTTTGAGGGCTATAAAGACCCCATTTCTAATAAGTACAAGAAATTAATGGTTAGTTCTTATATAGGATGTCCCATACTATATGCACACCTCATATGAAACCATTTTACTGCAGCGTTTTCAAGATATGGGACATTATTCGATTTAGAGGGGTATAAAGACACCATTTCTAATAAGTACAAGAAATGAATGGTCAGTTCTTATATGGGACGTCCCATACAATATGCACACCTCATATTAAACTATTTTACTGCAGCATTTTCAAGAAATGGGACATTATTCGATTTAGAGGGGTATAAAGACCCCATTTCTAATAAGTTCAAGAAATGAATGGTCAGTTCTTATATGGGACGTCCCATACTATATGCACACCTCATATGAAACTATTTTACTGCAGCATTTTCAAGAAATGGGACATTATTACATTTTGAGGACTATAAAGACACCATTTTTAATAAGTACAAGAAATGAATGGTCAGTTCTTATATGGGACATCCCATACTATATGCACACCTCATATGAAACTATTTTACTGCAGCGTTTTCAAGATATGGGACATTATTCGATTTAGAGGGGTATAAAGACCCCATTTCTAATAAGTACAAGAAATGAATGGTCAGTTCTTATATGGGATGTCCCATACTATATGCATACCTCATATGAAACCATTTTACAGCAGCGTTTTCAAGATATGGGACATTATTCGATTTAGAGGGGTACAAAGACCCCATTTCTAATAAGTACAAGAAATGACTGGTCAGTTCTTATAGAGTACCTCCCATACTATATGCACACCTCATATGAAACCATTTTACTGCAGCATTTTTGAGATATGGAACATTATTCGATTTAGAGGGGTATAAAGAAACCATTTTTAATAAGTACAAGAAATGAATGGTCAGTTCTTATATAGGATGTCCCATAATATATGCACACCTCATATGAAACCATTTTACTGCAGCGTTTTCAAGATATGGGACATTATTCGATTTAGAGGGGTATAAAGACCCCATTTCTAATAAGTACAAGAAATGAATGGTCAGTTCTTATATAGGACGTCCCATACTATATGCACACCTCATATGAAACCATTTTACTGCAGCGTTTTTGAGATATGGGACATTATTCGATTTAGAGGGGTATAAAGACCCCATTTCTAATAAGTACAAGAAATGAATGGTCAGTTCTTATATGGGATGTCCCATACTATATGCACACCTCATATGAAACCATTTTACTGCAGCGTTTTCAAGATATGGGACATTATTCGATTTAGAGGGGTACAAAGACCCCATTTCTAATAAGTACAAGAAATGAATGGTCAGTTCTTATATGGGACGTCCCATACTATATGCACACCTCATATGAAACCATTTTACTGCAGCATTTTTGAGATATGGGACATTATTAAATTTTGAGGACTATAAAGACCCCATTTTTAATAAGTACAAGAAATGAATGGTCAGTTCTTATATGGGATGTCCCATACTATATGCACACCTCATATGAAACCATTTTACTGCAGCGTTTTCAAGATATGGGACATTATTCGATTTAGAGGGGTATAAAGACACCATTTCTAATAAGTACAAGAAATGAATGGTCAGTTCTTATATGGGACGTCCCATACAATATGCACACCTCATATTAAACTATTTTACTGCAGCATTTTCAAGAAATGGGACATTATTACATTTTGAGGACTATAAAGGCCCCATTTTTAATAAGTACAAGAAATGAATGGTCAGTTCTTATATGGGACGTCCCATACTATATGCAAACCTCAAATGAAACCATTTTACTGCAGCGTTTTCAAGATATGGGACATTATTCGATTTAGAGGGGTATAAAGACCCCATTTCTAATAAGTTCAAGAAATGAATGGTCAGTTCTTATATGGGACGTCCCATACTATATGCACACCTCATATGAAACTATTTTACTGCAGCATTTTCAAGAAATGGGACATTATTACATTTTGAGGACTATAAAGACACCATTTTTAATAAGTACAAGAAATGAATGGTCAGTTCTTATATGGGACATCCCATACTATATGCACACCTCATATGAAACTATTTTACTGCAGCGTTTTCAAGATATGGGACATTATTCGATTTAGAGGGGTATAAAGACCCCATTTCTAATAAGTACAAGAAATGAATGGTCAGTTCTTATATGGGATGTCCCATACTATATGCACACCTCATATGAAACCATTTTACAGCAGCGTTTTCAAGATATGGGACATTATTCGATTTAGAGGGGTACAAAGACCCCATTTCTAATAAGTACAAGAAATGAATGGTCAGTTCTTATATAGCACGTCCCATACTATATGCACACCTCATATGAAACCATTTTACTGCAGCATTTTTGAGATATGGGACATTATTAAATTTTGAGGACTATAAAGACCCCATTTTTAATAAGTACAAGAAATGAATGGTCAGTTCTTATATGGGATGTCCCATACTATATGCACACCTCATATGAAACCATTTTACTGCAGCGTTTTCAAGATATGGGACATTATTCGATTTAGAGGGGTATAAAGACACCATTTCTAATAAGTACAAGAAATGAATAGTCAGTTCTTATATGGGACGTCCCATACAATATGCACACCTCATATTAAACTATTTTACTGCAGCATTTTCAAGAAATGGGACATTATTACATTTTGAGGACTATAAAGGCCCCATTTTTAATAAGTACAAGAAATGAATGGTCAGTTCTTATATGGGACGTCCCATACTATATGCAAACCTCAAATGAAACCATTTTACTGCAGCGTTTTCAAGATATGGGACATTATTCGATTTAGAGGGGTATAAAGACCCCATTTCTAATAAGTTCAAGAAATGAATGGTCAGTTCTTATATGGGACGTCCCATACTATATGCACACCTCATATGAAACTATTTTACTGCAGCATTTTCAAGAAATGGGACATTATTACATTTTGAGGACTATAAAGACACCATTTTTAATAAGTACAAGAAATGAATGGTCAGTTCTTATATGGGACATCCCATACTATATGCACACCTCATATGAAACTATTTTACTGCAGCGTTTTCAAGATATGGGACATTATTCGATTTAGAGGGGTATAAAGACCCCATTTCTAATAAGTACAAGAAATGAATGGTCAGTTCTTATATGGGATGTCCCATACTATATGCATACCTCATATGAAACCATTTTACAGCAGCGTTTTCAAGATATGGGACATTATTCGATTTAGAGGGGTACAAAGACCCCATTTCTAATAAGTACAAGAAATGAATGGTCAGTTCATCCCATACTATATGGTAGCATATGACATTATTCGATTACACTGGGTTTTCAAGATATGGGACCAAGACCCCATTTTTAATAAGTACAAGAAATGAATGGTCAGTTCTTATATGGGATGATGGAAACCATTTTACTGCAGCGTTTTATATGGGACATTATTCCACCATTTCTAATAAGTACAAGAAATGAATAGTCAGTTCTTATATGGGACGTACAATATGACTGCAGCATTTTCAAGAAATGGGACATTATTACATTTTGAGGACCCCCATTTTTAATAAGTACAAGAAATGAATGGTCAGTTCTTATATGGGACGTCCCATACTATATGCAAACCTCAAATGCATTTTACTGCAGCATTTTCCATTATTCGATTTAGAATAAAGACCCCATTTCTAAGTTCAAGAAATGAATGGTCAGTTCTTATATGGGACGTCCCATACTATATGCACACCTCATATGAAACTATTTTACTGCAGCATTTTCAAGAAATGGGACATTATTACATTTTTATAAAGACACCACCAGTTCATATGGGTATGCATACCTCATATCATTTTACAGCAGCGTTTTCAAGATATGGGACATTATTCGATTTAGAGGGGTACAAAGACCCCATTTCTAATAAGTACAAGAAATGAATGGTCAGTTCTTATAGAGTACGTCCCATACTATATGCACACCTCATATGAAACCATTTTACTGCAGCATTTTTGAGATATGGAACATTATTCGATTTAGAGGGGTATAAAGAAACCATTTCTAATAAGTACAAGAAATGAATGGTCAGTTTTTATATAGGATGTCCCATACTATATGCACACCTCATATGAAACCATTTTACAGCAGCATTTTTGAGATATGGGACATTATTAAATTTTGAGGACTATTAAGATCCCATTTTTAATAAGTACAAGAAATGAATGGTCAGTTCTTATATAGGATGTCCCATAATATATGCACACCTCATATGAAACCATTTTACTGCAGCGTTTTCAAGATATGGGACATTATTCGATTTAGAGGGGTATAAAGACCCCATTTCTAATAAGTACAAGAAATGAATGGTCAGTTCTTATATGGGACGTCCCATACTACATGCACACCTCATATGAAACCATTTTACTGCAGCGTTTTCGAGACATGGGACATTATTCGATTTAGAGGGGTACAAAGACCCCATTTCTAATAAGTACAAGAAATGAATGGTCAGTTCTTATAGAGTACGTCCCATACTATATGCACACCTCATATGAAACCATTTTACTGCAGCATTTTTGAGATATGGAACATTATTCGATTTAGAGGGGTATAAAGACCCCATTTCTAATAAGTACAAGAAATTAATGGTCAGTTCTTACACTGAAAAAAATTTGGAGTAGGATTTACTTGAAAAAAGTTAGGAAACTTTTTTCACTTAGAAAATGTGAGTAATTTCAATAGAATTCCCAAGTAAAAACTAAACACAAGGAACTGTAGCTTTAATTAGAAAATCTCAAAAAAGCGGAAATGCTGTAGGTGACGTCAGACGCTGGAGACTTGGCGGAAAAACTGAATGAGCAGCGAGGACAGCGAGGAAAATTTGGAAACTCTTCAGGAATACATCGACTGGTGCTTCGACATTATAGTCATGAAGAAAAACCAAAACGCATGTTCTCCAGCCAAAAGCGAGACGCCGTCTTCCAAAAGAAGTCGCCCGGCAGACTCACCTGAAACAACATCGCCGACGGGTAAAAGCTTTACCGACATCCTGGATTCAATCGACAAGCGGTTGTCCAGCTTCGACGCGAGGTTGTCCCTGGTCGAGATCCTGCACTGTGAATTTAAATCCCTGAGGGAATCACTGGAATTCAGCCAGCAGCAGCTGGAAACACTCGCTGCTGAAAACGCATCACTACGGGACTTGGTCAAGTCTCTAACTGAGAATGTGACCCATCTAAGTGAAGAAAGTAAAAAAATAAAAGAGACTGTCATCGATCTCCAGGCCCGTAGCATGAGAGATAACCTGGTGTTTTCAGGCATCCCGGAATCTGCCGAAGAGGACCCAGAAGCTACGGTTAAAACTTTTATCAAGACATACCTGAAGCTTCCGGAAGACACCGTGGAAAACATATGCTTCGAAAGAGTCCATCGGATGGGAGCGAAGAAACCTGGAGCCCCGAGGCCGCGTCCTATTGTGGCCAAATTTGGATACTTCAAGCAGAAAGTGCAGGTGAAGAGTCGCGGCAGGGAGCTGAAAGGAACAGACTTCAGCGTAAACGACCAGTTCCCCAAAGAAATCCTGGAGCGACGCAAAATTCTGTTCCCAATCCGACGCAGTCTCATCCAAAAGGGCTCCCGAGCTGTCATCGCCGTGGACCGGCTCTACGTGGACGGGCAGCTCTACCGCAACCTCTGTACCACTCCGTGGTTATATTAACACCACTCCAGATAAGAATCCGTTATATTTTTCTTTTTTTTTTTCCTCTCTTTCCTCGCTTGTTCTTCCATTTACCTCTAACTATTTATGTCATTTCGCTAATTTAATACGATATTATAACAAACACGATACCGTCAGTCTCCACAGCGTTTAAATGTTGTTGCAATGTTTTCGTTTCTGTCAACTTTTTACGTTCATCCCTCTCTGCTTGCTTCTTTGTATGTCTTTCTTACTTCCAACTCCTTTTACTGCACCGATCACCTGCTTTACTACACATACACACACAACACCCTATATCACACATCTGCACGGCACGACCATGTACATATACACTCAGTGTTAACGCAACCACTCCGACCTTACAGCGCACACAGACATGAAGGACATACTCGCATACAAGCGCGTACACGCCCGCTCATATCTTATTCATTTGAGCATCACACGCAGCGAGCAACATTAGCTACACACACACATCTATGGGCGCACTGAGGTTTGTCACATGGAATGTGAATGGAGCTGGCTCCAGAGAAAAGAAGTTAAAAATATTTAGCCAGCTTAAAAAACTACAGGCAGACGTTGTTTTATTACAAGAGACTCATAGTCCTGCCACAGCTACAGATCAACTTAAAACAACTGAGTTTCCTAATGTGTTCTCAGCCTGCTATAACTCTAGGCAAAGGGGGGTAGCAATTTTAATACATAAAAATGTTAATTTCACAGTACTCAACACAGTTATAGATCCAGAAGGTAGATTTCTAATAATTAAATTATCTATATTTGACAAAAAGTGATGTATTGTTAGTATATATGGTCCAAATGTTGATGACCCCTCTTTCTTTCACGGTTTTTTTACCGCACTCTCTGAACACCTAGATTGTGCACTTGTTATTGGGGGAGACCTCAACTTTGGACTAAATAAAGAAATGGACAGGCTAAGTACAGCTGGAACTCAGCGTAATTGGGAGTCCACAAATATAGTTAAACAGTACATGAGTGACTATGGACTTTGCGATGCATGGCGTTCTTTTCACCCCAACCGTAGGGAATATACTTTCTTCTCACATGTCCATCACTCTTACTCTCGTCTGGATTATTTCTTAGTCAGCAGCTCACTGCTGAGTGACATTTCAGACACAGAGATAAACCCTATAGCTGTCAGCGATCATGCTGCTGTTTCTTTAACTCTAGTAAATAAGAAGGCCACTCCACCAAGTAATAACTGGAGATTCAATACATCATTGCTTAAAGACGACGATTTTATTAAATATTTTAAAGAAGAGTGGGCTTTATATTTAGACTATAATGACCTGCCTGAAACATCAGCATCTGTTCTCTGGGAAGCAGGCAAAGCTGTGATGAGAGGTAGAATAATCTCATTCTCATCGCATAAAAAGAAAAGAGAAAATAAATGTATTCAGGAATTAGAAGAAACCATAAAAACTTTAGAAGAAGCCTACGTATCCTCCCAGGAACAGGAAATGCTGAAAAAAATATGTAAAGCAAAACTAGAATTAAATGAAATTATTAATAAAAAAACTAAATTCTTAGCACAAAGACTTCGCTGGCAAGAATTTGAATATGGTAACAAATCAGGTCAATTCCTAGTGAACCAGTTAAAAATAAATAAAGAAAAAACAACTATATGTGCTGTTAAAGATTTAACTGGGGATACGGTATATGACCCTGAAAGAATAAACAACACTTTCAGGGACTTTTTCAAATCTTTATATTCTCCACAGATAAACCCATCTAAAGACGAAATTGACCAATTTCTTGACAATATAACTCTTCCGAAATTATCAGACAATCAAGCGACGGCATTGGATTCACCACTGACATCAGATGAACTTCAGGAAGCCTTGAACAGTATGCCCAATAAAAAGGCTCCAGGCCCAGATGGCTTTCCAGCAGAATTCTATAAAGAATTCTGGGCTATTCTGGCACCAACATTCTACAGAATGTTGCAGGAAACCAAAAAAAATGGCAGACTTCCACCAAATATGAATTCTGCCAACATTAGTCTATTGCTAAAACCAGGCAAAGACCCTGTATTGCCTACCAGCTATCGTCCAATATCCCTTATTAATGTGGACACTAAAATAATCTGCAAAGCTATCTCAAAAAGAATAGAGAAGATAACCCCTTTCATAATTCATTCCGACCAAACTGGTTTCATAAAAGGGAGGCACTCTTCAACAAATACATGTAGGTTACTTAACTTGATAGACTATTCATGCAATAGAAACCTTCAAATTACAATATTGTCTTTAGATGCAGAAAAAGCTTTTGATAGGGTTAACTGGAATTTTCTATTTGCAACTTTACACAAATTTGGTTTTGGAAACTCTTTCATAAACTGGTTAAAAATATTATATAACTCTCCAATAGCATGTGTCAGGACAAATGCCCAAACGTCCTCTAGCTTTTATCTTAAGAGGGGCACCAGGCAGGGATGCCCCCTCTCCCCCTCACTGTTTGCAATTTTTATTGAACCACTAGCAGCAGCAATTAGACAGGCAACAGTGATTAAAGGCATTAAATGCAAGAATGTAGAACATAAAGTTAGTCTTTACGCAGATGATGTGTTACTTTTTCTTCAGCATTCACAAACCACTCCCTCTGAGGTAATTACATTAATAAACTCTTTCTCAAAAGTCTCAGATTATTCAATAAACTGGTTAAAATCAACAGTTCTTCCAATTAATTGCTCCTTCCAGAATTCTTCCACTCCACTGCAATCTGGAAATATTAAATATTTAGGTATTAATGTTTCTCCTAGGCTGGCAGATTTGATTAAATTAAACCACATCCCACTTTTAAAGAAGGTAGAAGATGATCTAACCAGATGGAGGTCTCTACCCATATCACTCATGGGAAGAGTCGCCTCAATAAAAATGATGGTTTTGCCAAGAATTAATTATTTATTTGCAATGATCCCGAGCAAACCACCACCTGACTGGTTTAGATCTCTGGACTCCTCCATCTCTAAATTCCTTTGGAAAGGTAAACCCCCGCGTATTAGCTTAAAAACGCTGCAAAAGACCAAGGATAAAGGAGGACTAGATCTACCTAACTTTCACCACTATTTCTTAGCAAACAGGCTTCAACACATTTCAGGGTGGTTAAAACACACCCTCTTAGATGAACCTTGGCTAGATGTAGAACAGGCCTTATGCAATAATATAGAGATTTCGGATCTGCCATTCATTAGCTCGATCAGCAAACGACACGTATGCTTCAAAAGCATCAGTATCAGCTCTTCTCTGACAACATGGTGGGAGTTTCTAAAAATGACGGAGTCTTCACTAATCCCATGCAAACGTACCCCCATCTGGAACAATCCTGACATATTGCTAAACAACAATATGATAAACTTCACAGATTGGAGTTGTAAAGGTATTAAATACCTGGAACATATATTCGAAGGGACAGACTTTATTCCTTTTGACAAATTAGTTAAACAATATGGGATTAATAAGCATAGATTTTTAGAATATCAACAAATTAAATCTATTGTAAAAAGGAAATTTAAGTCTAATCATATCAATTTACAAATACCACCAAGTGTGGTAGATTTTCTTAATCTCAAAACCCCCAAATTAATGTCTAAAATATATAGGGCACTTTCCAAAATAGATGAATCAGTATCACTTCCTATTGCAAAATGGGAGGCAGATCTATCAGTAAGCTGGGACCATAATTTCTGGTCTCAGATATGTTTAAAAACCTTTGAACTGATTAGAAATCCTGGTTTACAATTAATACAATACAAAATCCTGCATAGAGTGCACTACACAGGTCATCGGATGTTCAGGATGGGTTTTACAGCTTCTAACAACTGCTCACACTGTAAAGGCAATACACCTGACAATTATATCCATGCTCTATGGTTCTGTCCACCTGTTCAGAGGTACTGGTACAGGATTTGTGAAGACTTATCAAAGTGTCTTAAATGTTCTATTCCAGCCTCTCCTTTAGTCTGCTTGTTGGGCGACCTAGATGGTGTCACTACAGAAGGTAACACAATCCACATGGCTTTCACTGCCCTATGCATTGCTAAGAAGACTGTCCTCATGAACTGGAAAAATAAAAATAATCTTAATATCAACCAATATAGAGATTATTTGTGGGATTATATTAGTCTTGACACAGCTTCTGCTGCCACATTAGATCAATCTCTCTGGGCTCCTTTGATCAGCTCCATCACCTAGTGTGAGTGGGGGTCCCGATTCTGTCCGGCTGTGGTTTTTGTTGTTGGCGTGGGGTGGCGATGTGGGCCTGGGGCATCTGGGGGTTCCCTGGGGGTGGGTTTCTTGGGGGGTTCGGCGCTGGGGCTGCGGCCTTGGCCTGGATGGGGTATTGGTGACTCTTGGGTGCTGTTTTTCTGGCGGCTGCATGCGGCGCTGCTGGGGATGCTTGTGCCGGCGGACGTAGGTTGCCAGCCTGGCGGCCGCACTGTTCCGGGGTTGGTCCGGGGGGGGCTTGGGGTTCTGGGGGCGCTCTGCCTCCGGGTTGGGGTTACGGCTGGGCCTGGGGGGCTTGGGTCCTGGTTGGTGTGCCGCCGGGAGCATGGGTTGGTGCATGCGCTTGGGCCCGGCTCTGGTGTGGGGGTCTTCGATGCATCGGTGCCTCCGCAGGGGGGGGGTCCAATAGAGGCGGGGTAAATGGGCTTTACCTGGGTGTCTTATTGTCTTTTGTAGTCTGGGAGCTGACTGAATGATGGGGTGGGGTAGTTTTTCCTCTGCTGTGGGGTCTGGTGGGCCGCCCCGGGCTGCCATGGGCCCTGGTCTGGATGGGCCTGGGCCCCCCGCCCTGGGCAGATTTGGGGTAACGGGGGTGCCTATGGGGGTATTTTGCCCCCTCTGATGCCTTCCTCCCCATCCCTAGGGCTTCACTTCTCCCGCTCCATCACACCAACACATAGGTAGGGTTTTGAGGTGCGGGTGTGTCGCTGGGATGCGGGGGAGGTGGTACTCCTCTGTCTCCTCGTGGCTGCCTGCATCTCAATCACACATTACAGCTTAGACATTCTCATTACTTACTGTCACATGACGCATACATATAGGGCCTTGGGGGTGGGCACACTGAATGGCAACCAGAGGGCGGTCTGTTCATTCAGCCTTCCCTCTGGTGCCAGTGCCCACTTCTCAATTTTAAGTTGAACATAGACATTGAGGGCTCTAGGGAGGGGACGAGCTGACACAAGCTTGTGGAGGGTGCCCCTCCCCTGTTTTAAAGCACCCCTGTTTTAAAGCACCTTAGAACAACACACACCAACACTACATTTGAGCGGGTGGGGTGAAGCATGGGGTCTCTTTTATTTTTTTCTTCTTTTTTTTTTTCTCACACCCCTGTTCTCTGTTCTCTGTCTGGGGCCGGGGGCTGTGAGGATGAGCTGGCCGCCCGGTCGGGGTCTGGGCTGTTGGTTTTCTCTGCTGCTGCGGGGACCGGGGTGGTCTTCCTGTCCCCGCGCCGGAGCGAAGGGGGTTCAGCTCCGGGATCGGGCGCTGGCTTCCCCTCTGGGGGTGGTGGTGCCTGGATCTAGGAGTATAGAGTGCATATGGGGAGTGTGAGTGCGGGTACCGTGTCCATTTCTGTGAGTCTACATGTGGAGTGAGGGTGTGAATATTCGTTTGCGTGCATGAGGGTGGGAACGTATGCTTGTGTATATGTGTGCTTGTTCGTCTACGTCTATGTGTCAGGTCGGGCCTTAGACTCCGCCTCACTCATCATTTCAGTCGACCCCCACCCCACCACTATGCCCTGCCGGTGGAGGATGCCGCCGGTGCATTGGTGGTTTCTCGCGCCGGGGCAGGATGCTCGGGTGAGCGCCGGCCCGCTCTCGGCGGTCGCTTGGCGGGGCCTGGCCCTACTGGCCTTGCTGGGCCCCGATTGGGGGGTGGGGGGCCTTTGGATCTCCGGGCCCAGGGCCCGGTCTGCCCTGGTGTGGTCGGCTGCCGGTGGAGCCTGCGGCCTTGCCGCCACGGCACCCTGGGGCGTCTAAACTGTGACTGTCGGAGGTCCCACCTTCGGGCTCTCCTCTGCCCCTTTCTGGGTGGAGGCCGCGGTTGTCCCTGCGGTGGTTCTCCTGGGGGTCCCGTGCCCTGGGGGGCCCCCGGATGTTTGGGGCCCGGGTCTTTTCCATGCCTGCTTCATGCCTTGCGGGATGGGGCTGTTGTGCCCCACACACACTATTAAACATTTACATGGAGGAACCTTATGAACACAAGCGCGATCACACACACAGGTGTACACTCAAGCATTCACATTGGTGTAAAAACAGGTGCTCACAGACACGCATTGTCTTGATCTGCTGTTGCTTCAAAACTTATTTTGTAATATTATGTGTGCTGCCTAATAACATTTAACATTTAGAACTTATTGTGATTCATACAGATGATGGTTGTTGCTGCAGTCTCTATGATGTTGTGTCTTCTGTTGTTTTCTACTGTTGTTTTCTCTTTTTGTCAGCAGGTATCGAAGCAAATTGTCTGTTTTTTTGTTTGTTTTTGTTGTTTTATTTTTTTTTTTTTTTTTTTCCTCTCTCTCTCTATCCCCCATTCTCCTTTTTTCTCTCTCTCTCTCCCCCTTCTCTGTTGACTTTCCCCACAACTTTTTTTTTTTTTTTTTCTTTCCTCTCCTCTTTCTCTCTCTTGTTTTCTCTGTCCCCCGGTCTTGTCTGTCATAGTGTGGTTAAATAAAAGGGTATGTAAAAATTAAATTAATTAATTAAAAAAAAAAAAAAAAAAAAAAAAAAAAAAAAGGCTGTGAATGATGATAGCATAGCTACACATACGTACTGTCATGTGTTATCTGTGTTACTGACAGGCCGGAAAAAAAAAAAAAAAAAAAAAAAAAAAAATCTCAATTAAAGTTTACTTGGAATTTCCCAGTAAATTGTATTGACTGTTTGTTTATATATTTTACTGCAAAATAATCCTAGTTATCTTATTTAAAATTACCAAAGAAAATAAGTAAATTTAACATTGCCAGTTAGAGTTTGATGAATACGTAATTATTTTAAGTTAAATCGGCAATTTTCAAGTGCATTTCACTTAGTCACGGTTTATAAACTTTACTCACACAACATAGCACTAAATATAACCATGCTATTAAAGCATGTGGTTCACTTACACACATATAAATAAACAAGTAGACAGCTTGTTATCCTTTCTAAGATAATTTGTCCACTCAATAGAATTATTACCCTAATGAACTCAGAGACATCAATACTTGGTACACCATACACAATGATGGTAACAATCAGTGGTTATTGTTTGAGTATGAATGGGTCATTTTGAGTAGAAAATGAACTCCATATGTCACAAAATAGTAAGTTACTAAACCTAACCTCAAAAGCTACCATAAAACAGTGTAAATACAACTCAAAAACAGTGAAAAGTGTAACCTTTTTAATTATTCATGCCCCAGTGCATGATGGGAAAAACGGTATCATAACTTTGATATTTACTTAAAGAATCCTTGTAAACATAACAAACAATTCCAAGTAAAATATACTTATAAGTTCAAACTTTAATTTCTACAAGCTTAAATTGAGTATTTTTTTAAATTCTTGCCTGAACTAAATTATTTAATGTAGAAATTACATTTGTTTTTATGTAGTATTTACTTCACCCAAAAATCATTTTATCAGTGTATATAGGATGTCCCATACTATATGCACACCTCATATGAAACCATTTTACTGCAGCGTTTTCAAGATATGGGACATTATTCGATTTAGAGGGGTATAAAGACCCCATTTCTAATAAGTACAAGAAATGAATGGTCAGTTCTTATATGGGACGTCCCATACTACATGCACACGTCATATGAAACCATTTTACTGCAGCGTTTTCGAGACATGGGACATTATTCGATTTAGAGGGGTATAAAGACCCCATTTCTAATAAGTACTAGAAATGAATGGTCAGTTCTTATATGGGATGTCCCATACTATATGCACACCTGATATGAAACCATTTTACTGCAGCGTTTTCAAGATATGGGACATTATTCGATTTAGAGGGGTACAAAGACCCCATTTCTAATAAGTACAAGAAATGAATGGTCAGTTCTTATAGAGTACGTCCCATACTATATGCACACCTCATATGAAACCATTTTACTGCAGCATTTTTGAGATATGGAACATTATTCGATTTAGAGGGGTATAAAGAAACCATTTCTAATAAGTACAAGAAATGAATGGTCAGTTCTTATATAGGACGTCCCATACTGTATGCACACCTCATATGAAACCATTTTACTGCAGCGTTTTCAAGAAATGGGACATTATTACATTTTGAGGACTATAAAGACACCATTTTTAATAAGTACAAGAAATGAATGGTCAGTTCTTATATGGGACGTCCCATACTATATGCACACCTCAAATGAAACCATTTTACTGCAGCGTTTTCAAGATATGGGACACTATTCGATTTAGAGCGGTATAAAGACCCCATTTCTAATAAGTACAAGAAAAGAATGGTCAGTTCTTATATGGGACGTCCCATACTATATGCTCACCTCATATTAAACCATTTTACTGCAGCGTTTTCAAGATATGGGACATTATTCGATTTTGAGGGGTATAAAGACACCATTTCTAATAAGTACAAGAAATTAATGTTCAGTTCTTATATCCACAGCCATATCACCCTGCAGCCCAAGACCGGTTGCCCACAGAAGCTAAGCAGGGTTGAGCCTGGTCAGTACCTGGGTGGGAGACCTCCTGGGAAAACTAGGTAGCTGTTGGTAGAGGTGTTAGTGAGGCCAGCAGGGGGTGCTCGCCCTGTGGTCTGTGTGGGTCCTAACGCCCCAGTATAGTGACGGGGACACTATACTGTCAAAAGAGCATCGTCTTTCGGATGAGACGTTAAACCGAGGTCTTGACTCTCTGTGGTCATTAAAAATCCCATGACACTCATCGTAAAGAGTAGGGGTGTAACCCCGGTGTCCTGGCCAAATTCCCTCCACTGGCCTTTGTCAATCATGGCCTCCCAATAATCCCCATCCACTTGATTGGCTCTATCTCTCTCTCCTCTCCACCTGTAGCTGGTGTGTGGTGAGCGCACTGGCGCCGTTGTCCTGTGGCTGCCGTCGCATCATCCAAGTGGATGCTGCACATTGGTGGTGGTTGAGGAGAGACCCCCTATATGATTGTAAAGCGCTTTGGGTGTATATCAATACACAATAAAGCGCTATATAAATGCTTCATTCATTCAAAAATGCTTCATTCATTCATATAGGACATCCCATACTATATCCACACCTAATATGAAACCATTTTACAGCAGAATTTTTCAGATATGGGACATTATTACATTTTGAGGACTATAAAGACCCCATTTTTAATAAGTACAAGAAATGAATGGTCGATTCTTATATGGGACGTCCCATACTATATGCACACCTCATATTAATCCATTTTACTGCTGCATTTTTGAGATATGAGACATTATTACATTTTGAGGACTATAAAGACCCCATTTTTAATAAGTACAAGAAATGAATGGTCGATTCTTATATGGGACGTCCCATACTATATGCACACCTCATATGAAACAATTTTACTGCAGCGTTTTCGAGATATGAGACATTAATACACTTTAGAGAGCTATAAAGACCTCATTTCTAATAAGTACAAGAAATGAATGTTCAGTTCTTATACAGGACGTCCCATACTATATGCACACCTCATATGAAACCATTTTACTGCAGCCTTTTCAAGATATGGGACATTATTCGATTTAGAGGGGTATACAGACACCATTTCTTTTAAGTAGAAAAAAACAGTAAAGTCTTTTACGAGACGTCCCATACTATATGCACACCTCATATTAATCATTTTTACTACACCGTAGAAATGTTGCATTATTCTACTTCAGAGGGCTTCTAATAAGTTGAAGAAAAAAATTATCAGTTCATATATAAGACGTCTCTTGCTATCTACATACCTCATATGAAACCTTTTTACTGCAGCGTTTTACTGCAGAGTAATGTGCTATTGTGCCATTCATTTCAGAGTCCCGAAAACACCCCATTTCTAATAAGAAGAAATGGACGATCAGTTCTTATATGGGACATCCCATATTTTATGCACACCTCATATGAAAACAGCTTCTTATATGAAGCTATTTTGCTGAGACATTCTAGAGAAATGTACCATTATATTTTACTTCAAAGGCTTATAGAGAGGTGTAATGTACGTGTAATCTAAGTACAAAAACAGTTGATTCTCATAAGTAATTTCCCATCTTCTATACATACATCAGAGGAAAACATTTTACTGTATCCTTTTTAAAGTGCATGCTATTATTTCAATTATAGAAGGTTCAAGGTTCAAGGTTCAAGGTTCTTTATTATTCATCACATACACAATCATACAGGGTATAATCAGTAGTGAAATGTAGGTTAGGACAGGTCCGCTCAATGGACAGTGCAAAAAATAAAAATAAAAAATGAAACATAACACAAGAGAATATATATAAATATAGGTAAGAATAAGATAAAAAAATAAGAAAAAAATAAAATAAAATAAAATAAGGAGTAAAATGTGCAATGAAATAAAATGTGCAATACAGTCTACTGTGGATTTAATAAATATTAATATAAACAGGGATGTGCAAGAGGAATGTGCAAACAGGTTGTACCGGGTATGTACACATAGCAGCAATGCGGATGATGGAGAATGATGGGTGTTTTTTTACAGTTTATTAAATTGAGTCCTGTAGATGTTATGAGACTGAGTTTAGGAGCCTGATGGCCTGAGGGAAGAAGCTCCTCCTCAGTCTCTCAGTTTTTGCCATCATGCTCCTGAAGCGCTTGCCAGATGGCAGTGAGATGAAAAGACGGTTTCCGGGGTGATTTGAGTCCTTGATTATTTTTGCAGCTCTGCTTTTGCAGCGTTTGAAGTAGATGTCCTGCAGAGAGGGGAGGGCAGACCCTGAGATGCGCTCAGCTAAGCGCACGACTCTCTGCAGAGCTTTGCAGTCCTGATTTGTGGCGTTACTATACCACACTGAGATGCACTGAGTCAATACACTTTCTATGGCCCCTGAATAGAAAGTTTTCAGGATTGCTGGTGAGACCCTGAATTTCCTCAGCTGTCGCAGATGGTACAGTCTTTGCCTGGCTTTCTTGACCTGTGTTTGAATGTGTGCAGTCCAAGTCAGGTCCTCGGAGATGTTTACACCGAGGTACTTGAAGCTGCTCACCCTCTCCACAGGGGTCCCGCTGATCATAAGAGGAGTGTAGGGCCGCTGCTGTCTCTTCCTGAAGTTTACAATCAGCTCTTTAGTTTTGCTCACGTTCAGAGAGAGACAGTTGTCCTGGCACCATGATGTAAGTCTCTCTACCTCACCCAAGTATGCGGTCTCATCATTGTTGGAAATGAGGCCCAGAACCACAGTATCATCAGCAAATTTAACAATAGAAGTGGAGCTGTGAGAGGACACACAGTTGTGTGTGTAGAGAGAGTAGAGCAGGGAACTCAGGACACAGCCCTGCGGGGCTCCTACGTTCAGGGTGATGGAGTTGGAGGTGAACTGGCCCATTTTCACCACTTGTGGTCTGCCGGTGAGGAAGTCTTGAATCCAGTCACAGAGTGAAGTGTTTAGGCCGAGGTCTGAGAGTTTGACAGCTAGCTTGGTGGGGACTATAGTGTTGAAAGCTGAGCTATAGTCAATGAATAGCAGTCTGACATAGTTGCCATTTTTGCTGTCAAAATGTGTGAGGGAAGAGTGCAGTATCTGAGAGATGGCATCATCAGTAGACCTATTTGGGCGATAGGCAAACTGAAGAGGGTCCAAAGTAGCAGGGATGGAGGAGCATATGTGTTTCTTTAAAAGTCTCTCAAAAACCTTCATGACTGTTGATGTGAGGGCATTATAAATTGTACATTTATGCTTTCTAATAAGTACAAAAAATCAACAACCAATTCTTATAATGGACCTCCAATTCTATCTGCATCATTTATATTAAAAACATTTTACTGTAGCAATTTGGAGTTCAAAGTCAAGAAAATTCTCAGACATTGCACAATTTTTCCAGTATTGAAAACTAGAAATATTATTTCAAATAAGTAAAAAAAAAGGCTATTTCTTCCAAAGTACCTCCTACTTTTTCAGCACAGCTAATGAGAAGTATGGCAGTTTGAAGTTGCATACATCCAAATTCAACAAAGTTCTTAAAGACAGTACATTATTTCTCCAATTTTGAGGCTTAGAGAAACATCAATATAATATGTAGATAAAAATAATGACCTTTGCATGCAAGGTACCTCCTACTCTATCAGCACAGCTAAAATGAAGTCACACACTGTCAGAACTGTTACACTATACCTCACACACTTTCAGAACACTTAATATGGAGTCTTTGCTCTGTAGCAGTTTGGAACATGGATGGGTCATAGCGTATGCCCAGTCTTGCTTCTGGAGATCTCACTAAAAGTTCAGCTCCAAACCTAATCTAATTATGAGTCAGGAACAATAGATAGTTACAGGCAGGTTTGTTGGAGCAGGACTGACACTGAACTCTGCAGGAAGGTAGATCTCCTGAAACAGGATTGGGTACCCCTCATGTATTATGTGCCTTTTAAAAAATAGTCAGTGGTTCTACTTCTTTGGTTAAATAGCATTTTGTTGTATTTGTTGTATTCAGATGCATGCTATGTCCAGTAAACATACCCCTCTAAATCGAATGATGTGCCTTATCTCGAAAACGCTGCAGTTAAATTGTTTCATATGAGGTGTGCATATAGTATGGGATGTCCTGTATAAGAACTGACTATTCATTTCTTGTACTTATTAGAAATGAGGTCTTTATAACTCTCTAAAGTGTATTAATGTCTCATATCTCAAAAATGCAGCAGTAAAATGGTTTGTATATGAGGTGTGCATATAGTATGGGATGTCCTGTATAAGAACTGACCATTCATTTCTTCTACTTATTAGAAATGAGGTATTTATAGCTCTCTAAAATGTATTAATGTCCCATATCTCAAATTCTGCAGTAAAATGGTTTCATAAGAGGTGTGCATATAGTATGGGACGTCCTATATAAGAACTGACCATTCATTTCTTGTAATTATTAGAATTGGTGTCTTTATACCCATCTAAATCGAATAATGTCCCATATCTCAAAAACGCTGCAGTAAAATGGTTTCATATGAGGTGTGCATATAGTATGGGACGTCCCGTATAAGAACTGACCATTCATTTCTTGTACTTATTAGAAATGAGGTATTTATAGCTCTCTAAAATGTATTAATGTCCCATATCTCAAAAATGCTGCAGTAAAATGGTTTCATATGAGGTGTGCATATAGTATGGGACGTCCCATATAAGAACTGACCATTCATTTCTTGTACTTATTAAAAATGGGGTCTTTATAGTCCTCAAAATGTAATAATGTCCCATTTCTTGAAAATGCTGCAGTAAAATAGTTTCATATGAGGTGTGCATATAGTATGGGACGTCCCATATAAGAACTGACCATTCATTTCTTGTACTTATTAAAAATGGGGTCAATATAGTCCTCAAAATGTAATAATGTCCCATTTCTTGAAAATGCTGCAGTAAAATGGTTTCATATGAGGTGTGCATATAGTATGGGACGTCCCATATAAGATCTGACCATTCATTTCTTGTACTTATTAAAAATGGGGTCTTTATAGTCCTCAAAATGTAATAATGTCCCATTTCTTGAAAATGCTGCAGTAAAATAGTTTCATATGAGGTGTGCATATAGTATGGGACGTCCCATATAAGAACTGACCATTCATTTCTTGTACTTATTAAAAATGGGGTCTTTATAGTCCTCAAAATTTAATAATGTCCCATTTCTTGAAAATGCTGCAGTAAAATAGTTTCATATGAAGTGTGCATATAGTATGGGACGTCCCATATAAGAACTGACCATTCATTTCTTGTACTTATTAAAAATGGGGTCTTTATAGTCCTCAAAATATAATAATGTCCCATATCTCAAAAACACTGCAGTAAAATGGTTTCATATTAGGTGTGCATATAGTATGGGATGTCCTATATAAGAACTGACCATTCATTTCTTGTACTTATTAGAAATGGTGTCTTTATACCCCTCTAAATCGAATAATGTCCCATATCTTGACAACGCTGCAGTAAAATGGTTTAATATGAGGTGTGCATATAGTATGGGACGTCCCATATAAGAACTGACCATTCATTTCTTGTACTTATTAAAAATGGGGTCTTTATAGTCCTCAAAATGTAATAATGTCCCATATCTCAAAAACACTGCAGTAAAATGGTTTCATATGAGGTGTGCATATAGTATGGGACGTCCCATATAAGAACTGACCATTCATTTCTTGTACTTATTAGAAATGGGGTCTTTATACCCCTCTAAAATGTGATAATGTCCCATTTCTTGAAAATGCTGCAGTAAAATGGTTTCATATTAAGTGTGCATATAGTATGGGATGAACTGACCGTTCATTTATTGTATTTATTAGAAACGGGGTCTTAATACCCCTCTAAATCGATTAATGTCCCATATCTCCTTTTCTACGAATCTTGCAATGAAATGGATGTAGAAGAATATAGTAGGCCTAATACAAACACGTCAGACACCAATAAATAACACGAATATTAAAGCAGATGTACAAAAAAACAAACAAAAAAAATAACGAAAAATGTAATTATATCTCAATTCTGGGCGTCTAGAATGAAAAGCGCTCTGAATGCGCGTTCCCTCTGTGTTGGTCCTTCAATTACCGTAATCATAGTAATACGCGCGCAATATGGTTTCAATCGCGGCTGGCTTGACCGTGTTTTTCTGAACTGCGGCTGGCTTGACCGCGGTGACAAAACAGACTAGTCATAAAGTAGGCTTTTACGTTGAGCACAAAACCTAACAAGCACGTACATCAAGAAAATTAAATCTATAGAATAAAAAAATTATGGCAAAATAGAAATAAAAAAAATGAATTTAAAACCAATGAAATTGGAAGACATAACATGAACAACTGAAAACAATACAAGAAATAGTGGAATACATAACAGAGTAAGAAAGACAGAGAGTGCAGGAGTTTAAATTCGAATTCCAAAAACTATTAAAATAGAATTCCAAAACTATAGAGTAACACACTAAATTGGCTTCTTTATATTATAATATAACACTCCTTTGCAAAATCAAGAAATAACATGAATTCTGAAGCATGTGAAAAGAGGATAAATAACGACTAGCCAACATACTTTCAGCAGGTGATGTAATACGCATTCAAATAAACTACAATAAAGATGTATGAAATCAGAAATGATTAAATCGTTTCTCTGTTAGCGGTCATGTCATAAAGTTTTGCAATAGCAAAATTAAACCACATACATCTGCTTGCTAGTTTAAAAAAAAGAAGAAAAAAAAGAGAAGAAGGTCACTCGCATTGACTTGACCGACACCTTTCGCATATCCAAAACTGCTTTACATCCTCCACGTCAAATAATCCAATCCACAGAGCCAAGCATAATCTGAGTGGAAGCTGATAATATTGCTTTTGTAAATAAGACGTCAGTCAGTGTCCTTTCATATGCAGATATGTGAGCTGACTAAAATTAACTCAAATGTCTGGCTAGACATTTAATTGTTACAACCCAATGGATGCTATTCACCGTCCATAAGGTGGACGACAAAATGGTTAAATGAGTTGAAAGATTTAAATATAGCCTACATTCACATTTTATTATTTATGCAACATAGCCTATGTAAACAAATAAGCTATGTGAATATATTTAGACGAAATACTTGACATGTCGGTTCAGCGGAAGTTAGTGATTGACTTCGGATGATAGGCTACATAGCCTATCCTATTTTGTTAACCATTTGAGAACGCATTTTTTTCTCATTCAGCTCGTTTTTAATTTAAATATCATAATTACCCTCCTGACCTGAAAACAAATTTTAAACAACATTCATTTATTGTGAAGCAACAGTGCGCAGTGAAATATTTGGAAATAGCGATGTAAAATTAGCTAGAAAGTGGAACATAAGATAAAAATAAATTAAATAAATGAAAAGGTAGTAGTCTATAGAAAGTACACAAACCAACTAATTCAACCAGTAATATCAACATAAACCAATACAAATTAATGGTTTTGTTAAATAATAATAATAATAATAATAAACAAACGACAATTATATTGGCAATGAATTTATAGGCAGGTTAAGTGATCTGCACTCTCCCCTAATGAAACACAGTGAAATATTTGTACAAATTATTTCATTTTGTCTCGAAATGTTTCATTTAGCCTAATCATAAATCAACATCTGATCATGCATATTTCCAAACCTAGATGTAGGCTATTTGCTGTGGGACTGCTGATGTACAAACTGTCAAACCCGCGTAATAATACGATGATGCAAATGATTTGATCCTTTGCAACAAATAACAGTTATCACTGCTTTTTAATATGACAGGCAGATTTCAGAAGACTAAAATGTGAAAATTGTGTCTTAATGGTAGCCTACTGCGATGAAAAAAAAAAACATAATTCTGATGTAGGCCTACAATCAGGCTTAAACCGATGCATGAAAGAGACCTGATGTAGCCTATTTGCTATACGTAAAAGTAGTTAGTTAAAAAGTCGTTTCCGAAACGTATTTAACAAAATTGTTGCAATCTCGATTCAACAAATATTATGCTGTTTTTAGTTTGTTTACAAGTCTTTTTCACGCAACTCACTCCTCAAATAATAGGCGTGTGTAAATGTGACAGGGAGGTGCGGCCAGAGTAGTGAGAACATGAGGGAAAAGTTCCACCCTCACTAAGGAAAACAAAAGTTTGAGTTAAAACATGGTCACGACGTGCATTCAGCTGCAGCACCCATATGGATTAATTCTCGCTGTACAAGAGATTTGAGAGTGGATACAACATACTGGGCAATGTACTGGAAAAATGAACAAACCACACCGAAGGAAAGTCCAAGCAAGAACACTGTAAGTGTCACATGAATTGCTTATACTTTTGAAATGTCTTATTGTGCATTTTATTTTTATTTCCTGTCATTTTAATTTCTTGTTTTATTAATGAATCCTTAGCCTATGTGATCTCCATATTTTGGAAGATTTTCATGAATAAAAATGATCAAAATATATTAAATTTATAGAACAAAGGCTGCAGGCAAACGGTGATTTTTCCATCATTCACTAAATCATTAGCCTATTTATTTCTGTTTATTAGCGAGAACTGAAACTACCTTCTTCTGAATTACGGTAGGCTACCATCATCAGCTGCGCCTCAGGCAACGCCTGTGTGCAATTAATATAAATTAAGTAATCGGGGGATTTGTTTTCTTCTTTGTCACGGCGGCAGTTGTTTTTTTCCTAAAGAGAGTTTGGAAACACTTTAAAAGGGTTTAGAAAGAAAGAAAAAAAAGTCACTTTGGAAAGCAACACATAAGGGTAAATAAGCCCTTAAGGCGACAGAAAACCAGTTAATATCTACCTGAGGAGTTTCAGCGCATGAAATGAAGAGGATGACGCTTTGCGTTAAGATTCGCCCGTGTTTCTGCACCTCTCCTTGCTCTCTTGTAGAGGTTGTCATGGTAAAAAGGCAAGTGGCCGTTAATGGGTCGCTTGGCCGCCCAGGTTAAAAGGCGGCAGCGCTAGCGGGCAGGCTATACAGTGTGTTTGAGCTGCTCTCGTCATGCCCGCGCCCTGTGGAGGTTCAGTCCTCTGCACGCCTCACACCATACAGCTGCATCAGGTTATAAACGTAGTGGTATTAGTAATAATTATTTAAACATTTCTGGACTTGAGGACTACATACTTTATTTTATGTTTGTAGGCTATTTTTTTTTTTTAGTCAAAGACTTTTGAAAGACCACAGGAAGGTCACTGACCTTATGTTCCTGAACGACGAGGCTGAATTCTCGTTCCTAAACTAGCTATTTAGTGGCCAGAGTTTTGTTAAATGGTTTATTTAGCTACGTTTTAAAATACTCAAACTTTGATTTTTTCAGGATAAAACGCAAGAGCTGTTTGAAGAGGTATCGTGTTCGTCGTCGTCTTTGTCGCCTGGCTCTTCACTTCATGCCATGACAGAGAAAGCCATCTGTACCAGCTGTGGCACTGAGATCGTCGACAAATATCTGTTGAAGGTGCGTATTAAATATTTTACGTTTATAACAAATCTTTCAGACGAGTGTTGTATAACTAAATTGTCGTTCCGCTCTGGGTTAACTAAATCCCAACTAAATCTTATTCCTTTTTTAAATCTTATCTACGCAAATGTTTCGTTCGAAACCGAAAAATATTGCTTTTACACCTCAGGTTAACGACATGTGCTGGCACGTGAGATGCCTGTCGTGCAGCGTGTGCCAAACATCTTTGGGCAGACACATCAGCTGTTATATAAAAGAAAAGGAGATATTCTGTAAATTGGACTACTTCAGGTAAAGAAGATACAACCCCCCCAGCAATTTATGAAAAAGAAATACTGAAAATAACTTTGGAAGTCGGCTATTGTCATGCTGTCGATGGACGACCATGAATATGCCGATGCATTTTCTTATTTAGTGACTTAAAATTTTGTAGTTTTCTACCGAAACACTGCATACTTTACCTCATTCAATCTTTGGTAGACGAGTAGACCAGTTTTTCATTCCTTCTGTGGTTTTTCCTGGAGTGCTGTATCTCTACCAAACAACTGCTGTTAGCCTCACTACAAAGAAATGCCACAGAAGCTAGTTTAACTTTTTAAAGATGGAAGTTCTTATCAAAGACTTTTTTTTGCAGGAAGTACGGAACACGTTGTGCTCACTGTGGTAGGAACATCCATTCAAACGACTGGGTCCGCAGAGCAAAAGGAAACACCTACCACCTGGCTTGTTTTGCTTGCTTCTCTTGCAAGAGACAGCTGTCCACAGGAGAAGAGTTTGCCCTGGTAGATGAGAGGGTTCTGTGTCGTGTGCATTATGACTGCATGTTGGACAACCTGAAACGTGTCATGGAGAATGGTTAGATTTTGCAAATATGTTGTAGTTTAAATGATTATCTAGTATATCTTCTCAAATGTTTAAAATGAACACAATGTTAACTCCTCCTGCATTCATTTAGCTCCTATGGAACCAGAGCTTGAGTTTAATTCTGCTCTTGTTGATGGGACTTTGTGGTTTGCTGTAGGAAAAGGAGTGAATGCAGAGGGAGCTGTTCCCTCAGAGCAGGAAGTAAATCAGCCTAAACCAGCCAAGAGGGCACGGACAAGTTTTACAGCTGACCAGCTACAGGTTATTATTGAAATTCTCATCTTAATTTTTTCTGAAAAAAATGCCAGATACTCAAAAACATAGTATCCATTTCCTTGCATTGGCTGCTCAATGTTGGACTTTTTTTTTTTTATATATAATTTGAATTAAGGTAATGCAAGCCCAGTTTGCTCAGGACAACAATCCAGATGCCCAGACTTTACAAAAGTTGGCAGAAAGAACTGGTCTAAGCCGGAGGGTTATTCAGGTATTATTCTATCTTGTGTGTGTGTGTATATATATATATATGTATATATATATATGTATATATATATATATATATATATATGTATGTATATATATGTATGTATGTATATATGTATATATGTATATCAATACATTTTATGTAATTGATTTTAAATTTGTTTTATTTGCGTTTGTTTTATTGTAACTTTTCATGCATACTACTACTATTATATATTACTATACTAGTAATACTAGTGTACTGTTAATACTTCATCCATCTGCTGCTCAGGTTTGGTTTCAGAACTGTCGAGCTCGTCATAAGAAGCATGTTAGCCCAAATCACTCTTCAGCTGCACCAGTGTCATCTCTGCAGTCCACTCGGGTTTCTCCTCTAATAGATGAATTTCAGTACACTGATTTTGCCCCTGTAGACACCCCTATGCTGACTGCGCTACACTCCTATATGGATGGTATGTTATGTGGAATATCATTATATTCTATATATGTGTGCATTTTTAAAATGCATTTTCATACTAGCTAAATCAAGTCATAAGTAATATTTTATTTTATTATACATTATTATTTTAATTTAGTGCATATGCTGAGCAGCTCTTCATGACTGAAGTTTTGAGACTAGACATTAACTTTTCATCTTTGTAGTCCACTCTCCCTCTTCACTGGTTCTGCAGTCTCTCTTGCCCCACTCAATGACACAGCTGCCCATCAGCCACGCCTAAGACGTCCACTGCGGCCACATGGTCAGGTCAGAGTCCAGAGGACAGCATGAGGAAATATTGATTCTTATACTGACTATTGAACAAGACCCATGCTACTTTCTTTCATGGGCACTTACTGAAGGATAGCTGTCTTGCAATGTTTAAAGTCTTAATTGTGAAAAGCCTGAAGTTTTTGTTTAATATATAAATATATATTATCTATACAGTGATGGAATAAATTTCATTTAATTTATTTCTTGTATGCAAGTACTTTGTTTTAAAATAACTACCGTGGAGTTCTTAGTTTCTGGTTTAGTTGACAAACTTGTTTTATTTTTTTGATTGTTCTAAATAAAATTGGAAGGTGAAGAAAAGCCAATAAAATCGTATTTGTCTCTAGCACTGATCAAATGAAAGCTGTTTTTTTTATTATTTAATACTGATCCTGCTTGAGAACTTTGAGTTGAATCATCAGAGGTTTGAGTTATTTTGTGATTATAGATATGGCTGGAAAAACTTGTAGAAAATTTACTGTGCTTCTAGGAAACATAATTCTAATTGAGCAATAAACTAAACTGGTTATTAAATGCAGTTTAAATTCAATTACAAACATTGTGAATTGTGAAAGAAAATGTCATAATTGAATTCAAACACAAATGTTCAAGATATACCCATAATTGTACATCTGTATAATGTTAAACAAATTTGATTTCTTTGTGACATACAAAGTGTTTTATTGTATGCTCTTGCACGTTGACGCTGTCCATTTTGATATTTTTGTCTGATATCATGCTTAGTTTTTGTACACCTCATAGATAGTGCATTAAAAAGCAGTTTGCTAGGCTACCAGTATTGAGTTATGCAGACCAAGAGCATTCCAACTTTGTATGTTTAAATAAAATGCGACAAATATGGATGCACTGGACCGACTATTATCACATGTAGCAGAATGATTGCTAAAAGTAGTCTTCTTGCAAGACCTGAGGAGCTTTCTCAGAAAGTTGGTTGTGTAAAAGGCATGTGCAGCTGATTACTTTTCCTCCACATCTAGAGTTGTAAGTAGACATGAGGATGATTTTACGTGCACATGTGGGTTAAGCAGCAATGTCTTCATGTTTAACTTATCCCAAACTAAGAGCAATTTCCGTTAACTTCGGTATGGTGTTACTGAAATGCTTATGATTAAAATATCACTGGAGGGTTAAACCTATATCCAGCTAATGGTTTTTGATGAGAGATCCACATAACAAATTTGTGAAAAATTGGGGGTGTTGACGTTTTAATGCATTTCAATGGTAGTTTAAAAGAGGGAATAAAACCCTGAGAAATGTAATGTTTATTAGTGAGAGATTAATCGCAGCTGTGCTGCATTGTTTGACAATTTAGGAAAGAAAATGTCTTTGTGAGAAATTTGCAAAATGGACCTGAGGGAAAGCATTCAATCTTTGTTGTATTCTTTAAACAGTTGTATTAAAATATATATATATATATATATATATATATATAAAAATTGTGGTACAAAAAAAGAACAAATACAATAAATACCACTCCTAAAACGATACAAAAGTGTTTTTATCTAGGATTATAAAATGATAGCATTTGTAACTCTCAGTACAGAACAGAACCTAAATGTCTCCAGATATTGAGCAGGGCAGTTCTTGCTTTATTTCCAATTATTCTCATAATCCTTCAAGAAAAGAGAACAAAACTATTGTTTGTAAATAAACAACAATAGTTAACCGTTCATTAAGCATCTGAAATCAACTGTTACAGTAGGAGATAAAGTGCTTATTTTTCACTGAACCTCACTTGCCAATCCTAAAGGAGGCATGTACTGTAGTTCTACAAGGACTGTCTTTCTCCAAGCCACATCACTTGCAATCACAAAATAAAATATTATGAAAGCCTTTTGCTGATCTAAGGTTTCTTTTTAACCCCTTCAGACCTGAATTTTTTCAATCCACTTGATAGTTGCTCTTCTCCAATATAGAAATAAGTCTAAAAAACAAGATTTGTGCCAACTCATTTTTTTATTAGATTTTTTTCATGTCCACTATAATGGACACCAGGGGCCTCATGTATAAAACTCTCCGTAGATTTCATCCTAAAAGTGTAAGTACGCACAAAATCTAAATTTTGCGTACGCACAAAAGTTTTCAGATTTATAAAACCATGCGTACGCCAGTGTTGTGCCCAATTCTGACCCCTGACAGATTATTACCCCCCTAGTATTGGTAGGTTTAGGTTTAGGGTTAGGTGTGGGGGAGGGGTTAGGATTAGGCAATCAGATAGCGATTTCAAGGAGGGGGGTAATAATTTGGCAGGGGGTCGAAAATGGGCACAACACAGGAACCTGCGCAAAAATCCCTTTATAAATCCCAGTCAGGGGAAGATTGTGCATAAATCCATCACCACCCCGACTCCTCCTCCCCGAAATAACCATATATGGAGTTTACAACGCCTAGTTTTACAATGCATAACCTCATCTGCATATCATTAGGCGCGTTCGACTTGAAGCAGCACTGAGCAGAATGATCACCTTATGACATCAAAGTACCGCGAGAGCGATTCGAATGCATAGGATCCGACTGCTTTCTTATCGCTCTCGCGGTATGATCATTCTGTTTGCGCTGCTTCAAGTCGAACGCGCCTAATTCCATTCATATTCCCATCCACGTGACACCTTGTTTAACACTGTCAAATGTACAAGACCTTAAGGAAATGGATACGGACTGAATGCCATTTGTGCCACATTAATTTTTATTGCCAAAATCATCCAGAATGTTTTAGAATATATCAAAATATCCATAAAAACAAAACTGTTTAGTTCTCAGATAAATAGCCTATTTTATGTACTTGACCTCATTCTTTCCACTGGCCAAATAGTATTTCAATAGTTTTAAACAATTCAAATTAAATATAATGTATGCAGTTTTGCTGAAAAGGTGAACAGCTTTTAGCTATTTTTATTGAAAACAGATAAGCCTATATTTATTGCAGTGTACATACAATTGTCTGACTCGGTGCATCACTGACAAAGTATTTTAAAAAGGAAACAGGCAAATCTTACCGCAGTTTAGTTTAAATATATGAATTATTATAGCACTCATCACTGTCATTAAAACATGCCACAGGAAAAATGATTAAGCGCATCAACTACAAACAGGGCCGGATTATCCATAGACGGGATTGGGCGAGTGCCCTGGGGCACCAGCCAATAGGGGGGCACCAAGTGATTAAGATAATGACTAGACCTTTAAAATATTTTTCATGTTTTGTATATATATTATTTTGCTGGAAGAGATGCAGATGCATAGAAAGTGAACAGTTAACGATACAATATATACAGAGAGAATATAAAATTATGTGCAGAATGATCAGTGTATGACATCAAAGTATCGCGAGCGATTCGAAATCTCAAGGATCCGTCTGCTCTCTTATCGCTCTCGCGATACTTTGATGTCATTCTGTGCAGCGCCGCTTCAAATCGAACGCACCTTCACAAATGGATAGGCAGCATCTCAGTTTAGCAGTTGTGCGATTCGCGAAACGTAAATTAAAAAAAGAGAAAATATCACAACACATAGCCAGGGCTCTACAGTGTGACCGAAAAGTACCTACAGCATGCAACTATCAAAAAATATTTAGGAGCTGGAGTAGCCTACCTGTGCGACTAACCCGATCAGCATAGGCTATTTGTGTTTGCGCTGAGGGGAGCTTCAAAGATTTCTACTTGCGTGTATTTGCAGAGTTGAGTAATGTATGTATAGCAGACATATGTTGATTCCTTGAATGCAATGTTAATCAGAATCCACTCACTACTCAAAATACTGGAGTTTTGTTCATTGCTGAGTTATGCAAGCTCACAAATCCTCTCGTTATAACAAACACAGTGCAGACAGGGTGTAAATTAGAGATTCGTTGTGCAGTGTAGAGAGCTTTATTGATTAATGGAGCTTTGTGAGATTGCGATGAACTGAAGTGAGTGACAGCTTTTAAAGATTATTAAGGGAGTTTGCAAATGTGCTATTAAATTAATACAACAGTTCAATAAACAATAAGTTAATATTAATTAGTGATGTACGTTGTATTACTTTAACAATATTGCCTGATTTTGCTCTATTTCGTCAACGAAAATGGTTTCAAACAGTCATAGCTGAGCCGCTGCGCATCTCCAATCAAACACAGCATTATTTCGTTTATGAATTAACTGTGTTTTTAAATGAATCTAGTGAGTCAGTGATTCAATTACCCATTCATAAAGACAGTCACTTGCTTCGTTCCTGAATGAATCAGCCGTTCAAACGAATCAATTGAATGAATGATTCAGTGATAAAATTAGTGACTTGCCGCCACCTGCTGGCAGTTTTATTTTTAAAGTGTAATTTCAGTTATTTAAATCATTTCAATCAAACAATAGTTCTTTATTCAACATTTTATATTTCAAACATTAATCTCACAACATTGTTATGAATTTAAAACATTGTTATGAGTGTTCCTGTGGCTCAGTGGTAGAGCATTGCGTTAGCAGCGCAAAAGGTTGTGGGTTCGATTCCCAGGGAACACACATACTGATAAAAAAAAAATGTATAGCCTGAATGCACTGTAAGTCGCTTTGGATAAAAGCGTCTGCTAAATGCATAAATGTAAATGTAAAACATCCATGCCACCTCTGTAAATGTCTGTAAATTTACCTACATGCCACTGTTGTGTTCTTCTGTGCCACCTTTGTAGTGGAAACTCATTTAGTTAATATTGATTTATTTTGATTGGTAACTTATTATTCTTATTCTACCTGTTCTTATAAATATAGATTTTAGAATTTGACATAATGATATACAGGTGCATCTCAATGAATTAGAATGTCGTGGAAAAGTTAATTTATTTCAGTAATTCAACTCAAATTGTGAAACTCCTGTATTAAATAAATTCAATGCACACAGACTGAAGTAGTTTAAGTCTTTGGTTCTTTTAATTGTGATGATTTAGGCTCACATTTAACAAAAACCCACCAATTCACTATCTCAACAAATTAGAATACTTCGTAAGACCAATAAAAAAAAACATTTTTAGTGAATTGTTGGCCTTCTGGAAAGTATGATAATTTACTGTATATGTACTCAATACTTCGTAGGGGCTCCTTTTGCTTTAATTACTGCCTCAATTCGGCGCGGCATGGAGGTGATCAGTTTGTGGCACTGCTGAGGTGGTATGGAAGCCCAGGTTTCTTTGACAGTGGCCTTCAGGTCATCTGCATTGTTGGGTCTGGTGTCTCTCATCTTCCTCTTGACAATACCCCATAGATTCTCTATGGGGTTCAGGTCAGGCGAGTTTGCTGGCCAATCAAGCACAGTAACACCATGGTCATTGAACCAGCTTTTGGTACCTTTGGCACTGTGGGCAGGTGCCAAGTCCTGCTGGAAAATGAAATCAGCATCTCCATAAAGCTTGTCAGCAGAAGGAAGCATGAAGTGCTCTAAAATTTCCTGGTAGATGGCTGCGTTGACTGTGGACTTCAGAAAACACAGTGGACCAACACCAGCAGATGACATGGCAGCCCAAATCATCACTGACTGTGGAAACTTCACGCTGGACTTCAAGCAACATGGATTCTGTGCCTCTCCACTCTTCCTCCAGACTCTGGGACTTTGTTTCCAAATGAAATGCCAAATTTACTTTCATCTGAAAAGAGGACTTTGGGCCACTGAGTTCTTTTTCTCCACAGCCCAGGTAAGACGCTTCTGACGTTGTCTCTGGTTCAGAAGTGGCTTGGTAGCCCTTTTCCTGAAGACGTCTGAGCGTGGTGACTCTTGATGCACTGACTCCAGCTTCAGTCCACTCCTTGTGAAGCTCTCACAAGTGCTTGAATCGGCATTGCTTGTCAGTATTCTCAAGCTTGCAGTCATCCCTGTTGCTTGTGCACCTTTTCCTACCCAAATTCTTCCTTCCAGTCAACTTTGCATTTAATATGCTTTGATACAGCACTCTCTCTGTAAAGAGCCACACCTTTCAGTAATGACCCTCTGTGACTTACCCTCTTTGTGGAGGGCGTCAATGTTCGTCTTCTGGATCATTGCCAACTCAGCAGTCTTCTCCATTATTGTGGGTTCAAAGAACAAGAGATACCCGGAATTTATACTGTAGGGATGGTCATTAATTGAAACTCAAATGTAAACACGACTTTGCCACTTTTTTCACAGACAAAACTAGAACAATCAGTAACCAGTTCTCACCTCCACACACACAGGACCTCCAACCAACCACATCCACTGCTCAAACTCCCATCTTCTCCTTCTGTCCCCTCACCGAGGCGGAAGTATCCAAACTTCTCCTCTCCAGCCATCCTACAACATGTCCTCTTGACCCAATCCCCTCTCACCTTCTCCAAGCAATCTCTCCCACACTCTTACCGGCACTCACACACATTATCAACACATCTCTCCGCACTGGCATCTTCCCCACAGCGTTCAAGCAGGCCCGGGTAACCCCACTGCTCAAAAAACCTACATTAAACACTTCTCTTTTAGAAAACTACAGACCTGTCTCTCTCCTTCCATTCGTAGCGAAAACACTCGAACGAGTTGTCTTCAACCAGCTCTCACTGTTTCTTTCACAGTACAACAAACTGGATGCTAAACAGTCAGGTTTCAGGAGTGGCCATTCAACAGAGACTGCACTACTCTCAGTCACTGAAGCCCTGCAAATCGCAAAGGCCAATTCCAAATCATCAGTCCTCATTCTGCTGGATCTTTCTGCTGCTTTTGACACTGTCAATCATCAGATCCTCCTGTCCACCCTCTCATCGCTGGGCATCACTGGGATTCCACTTCGCTGGTTTGAATCCTATCTCACCGGTAGGTCTTTCAGGGTGGCCTGGGGAGGGGAGGTATCCAAAGCACATCAACTGGTCACTGGGGTTCCTCAGGGATCGGTTCTTGGAACCCTCCTCTTCTCCACATACACTACATCACTGGGACCCATCATACAGGCACATGGCTTCTCCTACCATTGCTACGCCGATGACACACAGCTCTATCTCTCTTTTCAACCAGATGATCCAACGGTAGCTGCACGGATCTCAGGCTGCCTGGCGGACATCTCGGCATGGATGAAAGAACATCACCTACAGCTCAACCTGGCAAAGACTGAGCTTCTTGTCATCCCTGCCACTCCGACTCTACAGCATGACTTCTCGATTCAGTTAGGCACATCAATAATTACCCCATCAACTTCGGTCAGAAATCTTGGTGTAATCTTTGATGACCAGCTGACCTTCAAAGAGCACATTGCAAAGACTGCTCGATCTTGCAGGTTTGCGCTACACAACATCAGAAAAATCAGGCCCTTTCTGACAGAGCATGCTGCACAACTTCTTGTCCAGGCCCTTGTCGTTTCTAGGCTGGACTACTGCAATGCTCTTCTGGCTGGACTTCCATCAAACACAATCAAACCTCTACAAATGATTCAGAATGCAGTGGCACGACTGGTCTTCAATGAGTCCAAAAGAACCCATGTCACACCTCTCTTCATCTCATTGCACTGGCTACCAGTGGCAGCTCGCATCAAGTTCAAGACACTGATGCTTGCATACAGAATGGCCACAGGCTCAGCACCATCCTACTTCCACTCACTATTACGAATCTACATCCCCTCCAGAAGTCTGAGATCTGCTAGTGAGCGACGCCTTGTGGTACCATCACAGAGAGGCTCAAAATCACTCTCCAGAACATTCTCATTCACCATTCCTGGATGGTGGAATAATCTTTCCACCCCTATCTGGAATGCTGGATCTCTGTCAATCTTCAAGCAACAACTGAAAACTCATCTCTTTCGGCACTACTTGACTTCATCCTAAACTTGTTCTAAAAAAACCTTTCCCTTTATCTTTCTCTCCTTCTCTAGCTTGTACTTATTTGAACAATGACTGAGACTTGGTGTTACGAGCACTTCCTCTGTCTGATTGCCTCTTCAAGATGAATCACTTTATGTATTCCCCAATTGTAAGTCGCTTTGGATAAAAGCGTCTGCCAAATGACTAAATGTAAATGTAAATATTCTAATATTTTGAGATACTGATTTTTGACTTTCATGAGCTGTAAGCTCTAATCATCAAAATGAAAACAAAAAAACTTTTGAAATGTTTTACTTTACATGCAATGAATCTAAAATATATGAAAGTTTCACTTTTTGAAATAAGTTACAAGAAAAAATGAACTTTTTCACGACATTCTAATTTATTGAGATGCACCTGTACTTTTAATAAAATTAGAAAAAAAATGCCATTACATAAAAAACAAAAACAAACTGTAAATCACTTTAAGAAGTCAAATATTACCTTGTAACGGGAAGGCTAATTTTTGTTATTGATCAGAAAGTGCTCCTGAAATTTTGACAGTGCTCTTAATGTTTTTTTTGGGGGGGGGGCTTCAAATGTCGTCACCCTAGGGCACTACACTGTGTTAATCCGGGCCTGACTACAAATATGTCTAAATTCATATAATTTTGGTTTAACTTCTGTGTAATGACTTTATGTAATTTCAGTGCTTATCTCCATTGATGAGAGTGGAATATTTAATGTAAATGTGTATATCGAAATGAAAACAGTTTAAAATCATTGTTTACTTCATTACTCCAGGAAAAAGTGTGCGTACGCACAGTCAAGAGCATCTGTACGGTGTGCACATATTTATTTATTATATAAATCCAGATATGTGCTTGAAAAACAGCGTACGCACATTTCTATGCCCATTTTGTGCCTACGCAACGTTTATACATGAGGCCCCAGGACTGAAGAAAACTAAAAATCGTATTTTAACCATACATAACCAGTGTTGGGGGTAACGCATTACAAGTAACTCGAGTTACGTAATAATATTACTTTTTTCAAGTAACTAGTAAAGTAACGCATTACTTTTTAATTTACAAGAAAATATCTGAGTTACTTTTTCAAAAAAGTAACGCCAGTTACTTTTTTCCCATTTATTGACTGACAGTGCGCTGTGTGAACATGTTACTGTAGTTCTAGACTAAATGTGAATGTGCATTAATTCATCTCACTCGCAAAATATTTAGTATTCATCAAAATTAATTAAAACAGTGAAATGCAAACTCAGAATATGACACAAACCTTCAATAATTAAATATGTTAAAAAACACAAATGTATCTAATCCCATTTTATTAACCAATGTCTTTGCTGCTGACCTTTGATGATCCAGTTAAACCATACTAATAAGCAAAAATGACTTTAGATAAACTAACAATTGTGCTTCATTTTTTTTATTGCTGAAGAGTGTTGAACCTTCTTCTCCTGCATTCTATTTTACAGACGTGAATTTACTTTTCCTTCAGCCTGAGGTTTATTCATTACACTTTTTGGTGTGAAAGGGCTTTTACATTTGCTATAATTACAACTTCTTGTATTAAAAACAATCAAGCCCTGCTCATATTTAAAAAGTAACGCAAAAGTAACGTAACGTATTACTTTCCATAAAAAGTAGCTAAGTAACGCAATTAGTTACTTTTTTAGGGAGTAACGCAATATTGTAATGCATTACTTTTAAAAGTAATTTTCCCCAACACTGTACATAACAAGTAGAGCTTGTGCACTATAGTTGAGCTAGTATTTAAGATTTTGAAAAGAACACATACTATAAGAATGAACAATGCAGTAAGAATGTGGGGGAAAAGGTAAGTTGATATGAAGTCTCAAAAAAACTTGTTTGATCCTTTTTGGCCGTATTTACACTGCATGTTTCAAGTGGCCCAATTCCAATTTTTTCCTCCCATGTGGCACAGATCGGATATGGCCCACGACCATGTAAGCAGGAAAAAATCGCATGGATTCCGATATTCTCTGATCGGTTTCAGGCCTCATTCATATGTGGAAATAAATCAGATATGAATCAGATACGAGCATTTGCGCCTGCCGTGTAAGCGGACAAATCGGATATTCCACTGTAAATGCGACTCCTATGTCATTGAAAAGCAGTGGTGGTCGAGGATCACGTGACCCCTCGATGGCGATGCAGGCTTAGTCTTTCGCTCCGCTCACTTTGCCACATATTTTATGATCCTGTAAGTAAAATTTAAACCACTCTGCATTGGACCCATCATGAGTGCTAAGGCAGACAAATGGGATCGGAAAAGAGAGATTGAGCAATCGCCAATGAAGAAAAAATTCAGAGATTCAGCCATCTCCAGAGAAGACCTCGACGAGGCTATTGCTAACCGCATTGAACTAGCATTTAAAGAGCAGCAAAGCACTTTGAATTCGGTTGTGAATTCGGCAGTAAGAGATGCGATGGACTCTATGCTGATTCCAGCATTGCGCGAACTGCGTGAGGACATACAGTACAAGCGACCAACAAGTCTGTTAAAGAGCTAAGAGAGGAGTTTGAGGCCATAGCTACCGAGACGAAGCAGACACGTGACCGTGTTGATTCTGTTCAGGCAGCGGCGCGTGAAGATAAGAGGACAGTCATGGACTTAAAGGATCAGCTGGAGCGACTCACCGAGAAGATGACATATATGGAGGACAGGTGCAGGAGGAACAACGTAAGACTGATGTGGCTCCCAGAACGGATGGAGGGTCCCGAGGCAGCTGGTATCCTCAGAGCTAATCTTTCCAAGTGGATTCCTTCCTTGAGGGGCCGTGACATTGAGATTGATCAGGCGCATCGCGTGTATGATGGAGGGAGGGGCTCCGATCGGCCGCGCACTCTCATCTTCCGTGTACTGAGATGGCATGACAGATCAGATATCCTAAAAGGTGCTCGGCAGGCTTATCCGGTGAGGTGTTCACAGAGCAATGTCACACTGCTATTTTTTCCTGACTTTAGTCCGGCTACAGTGATCAGGAGAAAGGCATTTGGTCCGGTTTTGAAGAAGATGACAGCGCTTGGTCTCCAGCCCTTCCTCATCTATCCGGCGGTAATTAAGCTACGGCACAAAGGGGAACAGAGAAGCTACGATTCCCCTCAGAAAGCGGAGGATTTTATCAGCTCCATGTCTCAGCAGAAGTCGTATGCAGCAGCTCTGCAGGGGGACGACGGGGGAGCAGCGGCCGCTGTTTCTCCAGCTCGACGGGAGGGGCGTGACGGCCGGGATGGGCATGGCCCTAGCTGCCCAGGAGGGGATGATGGCAGGATGAACATGTAGGCTTGCTAAACCTATTTTTGGCGTTTTCTTCTCTCCTCTCTCCTACTGGAATATTGTCCTTATTTATCCGGTACAACGATCTCTTTGCTGGTAAGACTGACACTCCTTTTTTCTTTTTTGGATGGGACTAATGGAGAGTAGGTTTAATAAAAAAAATATTTTTTTGGCTGTGTGAGCCTTTCGGGAGACATGTCTTGCGTTGGAGTGGATCGGTCACGACCTATCACTGTTTTTTGTTGCTCAGTCAGACCTATGTTCTCGGTAATGTGCGGTCTGAGTTGTTCCTTGTTTATGGTTGTCGGTTGTTCATATTTTTATGTTGTTTTAGTTTTTTACAGCAGACATTTATACTTTTATTTATTTTACCCTTTCTTTTTTTCATCTAGGAGGTTTGGTATCTAAAATGCACATCAGTGTTTATGTGTTATTTACAGAATGGAAGTGCTTCTGCTTTTTTTCATTTATTGAGTACAATCTTGGGATTATGAATATTCAATGCATACTCTAAATATTTTATCACTGAATGTGAATGGTTTAAATTCTGCTGTTAAACGAACCTGTGTGTTAGAATATTTACACCGTAAATCTATTTCCTGTGCCCTTATTCAAGAGACGCATTTAAAACAATCTGACGTGGCACGTTTCCGGAATAAGTATTACAAATTAATAGCTTTTTCCTGTGCTCAAAATAAAACTAAGGGGGTGCTTATCCTTGTTAACCGGAAGTTAAATTTAACAATTGAATACCTTGGTAGTGATGAGAAGGGTAGATTTGTTTTTATCCGATGCAAAATATATAATAATAGGTTAGCATTGGTCTCTATTTATGGTCCGAATGAGACAGACAGTGCATTCCTTACACAGATTTCCAAAACTTTACTTGAGGAGATTGATTGCCCTCTAGTGGTGTGTGGTGATTTTAATGCTGTCATAAATCCTTCTTTAGATAAATCTCAAACTGATACAACAGCCAATCCATCCTCTAAATTATTGAATAAATTTATCACTGAGCTCAACTTAATCGAACTATGGAGAATTCAGAATACTAAAGCTAAGGACTTCACTTTTTTTCTAATAGACACAAGACTTTCTCTAGGATAGACTACATATTTCTCAGCCCATCTTTAATTTCGTCTAATTCCTCCATCTCTATATTACCAATTTTATTATCTGATCATTCTGCTGTGTTGTGCAGTGTTCCTCTTTCTGATGTTAAAGCCAAGTCCCCTAGATGGCGCTTTAACATATCATTATTATGTAATCCGACTTTCATTACTTCACTAAAAGAATATATTAAGGAATTTCTTGAAATTAATATGCCCTCTGATGTGGATCCTCAAATACTGTGGGAAACGACGAAGTGTGCTATACGAGGTTTCTGTATATCTTTATCTTCTACTCTTGCCAAAGCGAAAACTCACCAGTTCACACAATTAGAAAATAAAATCCAATCATTACAAAACCTACAAAAACAACATTTTACTGAGCAACAGGCTACACAGCTGTCCTCTTTAAAAGAAGAATGTGATTTACTTTCACACTCAAAGGTGGAATTTATTTTACATAGGACTAGACAACAATATTATTTTGAATCAGAGAGACCTAGTCATTTATTGGCCCTTAGGTTGAAAGAATGCAAGTCTAAGGCATATATTAGCGCAATAAAATCATCAGATGATCAGGTCACCACGAACCCTGTGGCATATTTAAAGGTTTTTACACAAATCTGTATAAAGCCGAAACAGATTTTGATGAACCAATTCGTAAGCAGTATTTAGATAAATTGGAACTGCCTCGGATCTCACAGATGGATAAAGAATCTTTGGAGGCCCCATTAAGTTTGGAGGAACTTCACGTCTTTCTAAAAAGCCTTCAAAAGGGCAAATCGCCAGGTCTAGATGGTCTCCCCCCTGAATTATATTTAGAAATTTGGGATTTGGTAGGTGTCAGGGTTCTATTGTGTGTCATCTGTTCCTGCCTCTTGTGTCCATATTTGGTTTGTTTCCTGTCCTTGTTTCATGTCATTATGAGTTAATTTGTGTCCAGCTGTGTGTATGTGATTATGTGTTAATTACCCTGTGTATTTAGTTCCTGTCTTTTGAGTTTGATTTGGTCTGGTCTACTCGTTACTTCCCGGTGTATCTTGTCTGTAAGCCTTGCCTTGTCCTACCTTGATGTCTGATTAAATACTATTATTTGAGTTTACGTCCTCGTCTGCGTGTCCTTGTTCCTCCCTGCTGTGTGCACCGTGACAGAAGACCAGACCAAAACAGTAAGCGGCGCCCCTTCACCTCGTTTTGTTTTGTTCGTTTTTTGAAGAGTTTTTATTTGTTCCTGTGTTTTGTGTCTGTCCCGCGGCGTGGTAGGTCGGCTCGTTATTCCCGCCATAGCCCACTGCAAGTCGCGGGAGATCGGCGGGATCGCCGCGAGTGCCGGGAATCCACTGCCGGGAGATATGCCCGCCAAGTTATCCGCCGCCGGCTCTCCCAAGCCCGCCGGCGGGTTGCCCTAGTTGCCAGGTTGCCGCCTCCCCCAGGCGCACCTTTCGCGGGAGATCACGCCACCGGCCCGCCTGACTGACTCGCCGCAGACTCGCCGCAGACTCTGATCGCCGCAGACTGGATCGCCGCAGACTCAATCGCCGACTCGCCGCAGACTCATGCCGCCGCTATAGCCCCGTCGCCGCTCAAGACTCATGCCGCCGCTCCCAAGTGCCGTGTGTCTGCCGTGGTGACTCATGTCAGCCCCGTCAGGTCCATGGAGACTCGTGTGGGGCAGGCGGCTCCTCTTGTCAGGTGGCCATGGAGACCTTCTGGGGCAGGCGGCTCCCTTGTGGCTGGAGGCCATTCTGGAGGCGGTCGCTGAGGGACCCTGAAGTGGAGGCGGCCCCTGACTGAGGGACCCTTGGTGCCCAGAAGAAGCCTCAGCCTGGTCGCTGAGGGCTTCCTGTTCCTGTGGGCTGTCCTGTCCTGTCTGCCTCTGGCCCTGGAGGGCTTCCTGTTCCTGTGGGCTGTCCTGGTCCTGTCTGTCTGGCCCTGGCTTTAGCCCTGGAGGGCTCCTGATTCTGGAGGGTCTCCTAAGAGGGCTTGTCCGGCTGTAGGGGCTGGGCGAGGGGACTGAGGCCAAGGCCCCGAAGTCCATGGAGGGCTGCCATGGCCTCCTGAGCTCCCAGCTCCGCCATGGCCTCCTGAGCTCCCTGCACCGCCATGGCCTCCATTGTCTGTTCCGCTCTGGAGGTCCCCGTCCTGTGTTCCTGTCCGTGTTTGTCCTGAGGGGCCTCCAGAGCGCCCGACCCCCCTCCCCGGTGGAACTGTTATGGCGTGGGACATGCCTTCCAGGAGGGGGGAGTTATGTCAGGGTTCTGTTGTGTGTCATCTGTTCCTGCTTCTTGTGTCCATATTTGGTTTGTTTCCTGTCCTTGTTTCATGTAATTATGAGTTAATTTGTGTCCAGCTGTGTGTATGTGATTATATGTTAATTACCCTGTGTATTTAGTTCCTGTCTTTTGAGTTTGATTTGGTCTGGTCTACTCGTTACTTCCCGGTGTATCTTGTCTGTAAACCTTGCCTTGTTCTACCTTGATGTCTGATTAAATACTATTATTTGAGTTTATGTTCTCGTCTGCGTGTCCTTGTTCCTCCCTGCTGTGTGCACCGTGACAGTAGGGATACTTATGCTTAACTCATTTAATTTTGCAATTGAACATGGGGTATTTCATAGAGATCGAAAAACATTACTGATTTCATTACTTCTTAAAAAAGGGAAAGATCCATTAGATTGATCCAGCTACAGACCGATTTTGCTTATCCCATGTGATCTAAAAATCTATGCTAATGTTTTTGCTTCTCGTATGGAGAAGGTAATTCACAGTCTGATCAAGGAGGACAAAACTGGTTTCATCAAGGGGCGCAATGCATCTGACAATATGCGTCGACTCCATATTCTTGACTTTTCGGACTCCCACCCAACCCCTTGTGCTGTCTTTTCACTTGATGCAGAAAAAGCCTTTGACAGGCTAGAGTGGAATTATATGTGGGCAGTTCTGCAATGTTTCGGCTTCGGTGAACACTTTGTTTCTATGATTAAGACATTATACCACTCACCTGCAGCATCAGTCATAACTGGTAATACTATTTCCCCCTCATTCCCTTTACAGCGGGGAACAAGGCAGGGGTGTCCACTTTCCCCCTTATTGTTTTGTCTATCTCTTGAACCCTTATCACAAGCCATCAGGAAATCTGAAGTATCGATTAAGATTCATGACCATAATCATAGTATTTCATTATACGCTGATGATATTATTCTATATTTAGACCACTTTGATGTTTCAGTTTCTAGTATAATTAAGGAATTTGATAATTTTAGTAGCCTATCAGGATATAAAATAAATTGGAGCAAATCTGCTTTAATGCCAATTAACAATGTTAAGGTTCATTTTTCTATTCCCTCATTTATCCCTATTAAGGAATCTTTCATCTATTTGGGCATTACCATATATAAAAACATTCATAAGATTGCCAGAGACAATTTTAATAACATTTTAGTTAAGGTCAAATATGACATTCAAAGATGGAAGAATCTTAAAGTCTCTCTCTCCAAGGAAGAATCTCCACTGTTAAGATTAATTTGTTACCTCGATTTAATTTTTTTTCTCTATGCTACCACTTTCTCCCCCTCCAGGTTACTTTAAGGAGATCAACTCCATATTTTCTAAGTTTATCTGGAATGATAAATGTCCCAGAATTAAACTTACCACATTACAACATGCTAATAGCGCAGGAGGACTGGCTGTACCAAATTTTGAATTATATTATTGGTCGTTCCAGCTTAAGGCTCTTCATAATTGGGTTGATCCTCAATCTACAGTTTCATGGAGGGTGATTGAAGCTGACAAGGTAAAACCAAATAGACTTCAAGATATTTTATTTACTGGCACAGGAAAAAAAGGGGATAATTATAAATTTGGTCCAGTTGTGGCTAACTCTATTAAAATCTGGAAAACGGTTGAACGTCGGATAGGTGGACCCTTCAAATTCTGTAACAGTACACCTTTATGGCACAATTTTAATTTTGTATTCGGAAATCGGCCATTTGTCCAACCCTCTTGGTCCTCTTTGGGTGTAAACACGTCCGGTGATATATATGATAACCAGGGCCTCTGTTCTTTTCAGACATTAAGAACCAAATTTTGTCTACCAGCATCTGCACATTTTGTTTTTCTTCAATTACGTTCTGCTCTCAAAGCGTATGGCATTCCTTGGTCTTCTTCCATTTCCTCTCATCCTATGCGGGACTGGATTGCACCATCTGCTGGTCGGCCATCTGTTTCCTTAATATATAATAAAATTATTGATTGTATTACAAAACCTCTTTCTATTAAAACTATTTGGAATAGGGAATTATCTGACCTTAATTTATCTGTCGACTGGGAGAAAGTATGGTCTAATCTCAGTTTAACATCTAAAAATCTGGTTCATCGTCTTATTCACTTCAAAGTCATTCCGAGAGCATACATAACTCCTTACAAAATATTTAAAATGAAACTACAGTCAAATTTGAACTGCCATATATGTAACACTACATCATCAGGTACTTTTCTGCATATGTTTTGGGAATGTCCTGTCGTCATCAGTCTATGGACACATGTAAACCTGGTTTTGTCATCATTACTGCGAATTGATTGGTCTGTTAACCCAAGTTTGTGTCTTCTTAATGATGATTCTGGTCTCTGTATTAGTTCAATGCAAAAGAGAATGTTGTTTGCTGGTTTTACAGCTGTGAAGAAGACAATAATCCAGAACTGGTTTACACCACACATGTGTAGAAAAACATATTGGATCCGTAGCCTCCTGCAAATAGTGTCATGTGAATGTACAACGGCGCGAGTTGGTGGGGCCAAGCCCTCGACCATTGATGCTTGGCAGTGTTTTTTGTTGGACATACGTGATTGTATAAAGGAGTGACTTTTGTGTTCTTGTTGTCCTTCCCTCTCCCCCTCCCTTTTGATTGGACCTTGAGATGTTGAGTATGTGTCTGTTGTTTTGTTTTGTTGTATTTTGGATATTATGTTGTTGTGTGTGAAAAAAAAAAAAAAAAAAAATAAAAAAAAAAAAAAAAAAAAAGAAGAAGTGGTGGTCAGTAACGAAGTAAAACTTCTTCGTTACTGTACTTAAGTACATTTTTCAAGTATCTGTACTTTACTGGAGTAGTTTTATTTTGAGTAACTTTTACTTTTACTTCACTACATTCCAAAGCATAAGATCGTACTTTTTACTTCACTACATTTCATAAAACATATCGTTACTCCTTATAATACATCACGTCAGGGGCGTAGAATTTGGGGGGGACGCTAGGGACATGTCCCTACCAATATCCAGCCACTACCAAACTGTCCCTAGCAATATTTTGATCAAATAATTAAATGTATGTATATGTTTTTGTCATTTCAGACGCATCTGAAACGTCATATCATTGATATTACCTAACAAGTTAAAGTAAATACGTTAGAAAACTGAGCGCTCTCAAGGACGCGCATTTAATACATGTGCGGAATGTAGTCACACACCGGACGAGAAGCACAGCGCTCAAAGGTACAACTCACAGGTATTGCACACAATTCAAGACAGCAGTCCAAAACAGTTAATATAAAAGCCCACTTCAGGAATGAACATAGTTGCATCGATGAGTTTGAAGGGGTGTTTGTTTGACAAAACAGAGCAAACGGAAAGAGAAAGCGCGGACTATGGCTATAATATTAGCCTCCTATATAAATCATATGGACAGAAAGACAAACGTTGTGCGGAAAGATACACAATCTTTCAGATAAAGTCATGAACATCAACAATAATTTGGAACAAATATATGTTTTTTTTTTGTTTTTTTTGCTAAACTATGTAAGTGGAACTCTGTGGTGCAGCAGGATTTGGAACAGCATCCTGAGACGCCGCGGACAGTCCTTAACTTTAAATTAATGTTGTTCAACTGAATGTACAAATCAAACTGTTAGCTGAAATATCCACAAAATAAAAAACAACACTGATATAAGAGCATGCAGTTTATCTGTCAATCAGATGCGCACGAGTTTCGTTACTACAGCAACAGCAGAGTATTCTTCCAGAATCATCCTGGGTCCAATTCAATTAATATTCAAATAAAGTGATGTGTGATTAAAGGGATAGTTCACCCAAAAATGAAAATTCTGTCATCATTTACTCACCCGCAAGTAGTTCCAAACCTGAATTTCTTTGTTCTGCCGAACACAAAGGAAGATATTTTGAAGAAAGTTTGTAACCAGGCTGTTTTGGGGCACCATTGACTTCCATAGTAGGAAGAAGAAGAAAAAATACTATGGAAGTCAATGGTGCCCCAGAACTGCTCTGTTTCCCACATTCTTCAGAATATCTTCCTTTGATATTCAGGTTTGGAAATACTAGGTGAGTAAATGATGACAGAATTTTCATTTTTGGGATGTTCATCAACTATCCCTTTAAGACACCCAGCGCTCTGATGCTGATGTTGTTGGTTCACAAAATCATAATTGTGTAATTATTGTCTGTTAAACATACTATTTAAAAAAAAAAAAAAACTCTGTAAGCTATATGAATTATAACCGGGGGGGTTTATGTCCCCACCAATGTCAAAAGCAAACCTACGCCCTTGCATCACGTGCTCCGAGACACAGAAGCGGTGTCTGATGAACAAACTGATTCTTTTCAATGAACCTGTTAAATCGGTTCGCAAATCGCAACAAACGATTAATTCACGAATTGGAATGATCCGATTGCAGCTGTTCTCGAGTCGACAACTCACTGATTCAATGATCCGTTTAGAGCAAGTCTTCAGTGAACTGAACTCACAAGTAAAGAACTGGGAGAACCTGTGAGTGCGCGCTCGCGCGCAACTGATGCTGCGAAAAGTAAGTTACTAATGTCGAATTTTAGGCTTAATTACTGTAACTGAAAATCATATTTAGGTCAAAACTGTCAGTTGTTTGTGAACTAAATCTGCTGTAAAGGGTGATCTATTTAAGCCCACTGAAATGCTTGAATGCAGACAGATCAATGTCAGTGTCTCTATGTTTTAGGTCAAAAAAATCCTGGCAGTGGCAGGTCGCAGCGCCACTTCCGGTGGCATGCCCAGATGCCACGGCAGCTGCCAGGTCATTTCTGCCAGCTGCCAGAGTTCTCGTGGCAGCTGCCACTGGTTGTTTCTGGCAGCTACCAGAGTTCATGGCAGCTGCCAAGGTTTTTCACGCTGTTTTTGCTGTTTGCTCGGTAAAAACTACACTGTTCAGTGGTGTGCGGTGGTGTGTTTTTTTTGTTTGTTTTTTTAATGATGATGCAAAGTTCCCACAATTGTATTATTATTATTAAAATATATTTTTATGTATCAGCTGCCAGAGTTCGTGCCAGGAGTCACGATCGTTTGTCGCCGTTTCTGCTGTAATTTTTAGAGCAGAAAAATTACAACAGAAAAATTTGTACAGTTTAATTTTTAAATAAAAGATTTGATGATGCATATGATATACCAGCAAGCAGATGCAATCAGAATATGAACCCAATAAGCTAAATTGCATAAGTATTTAACACACAGATAAGGAGTGCCCAGCTGCCGCTAGCCAATACGCACACACACGCACGCACACAATTTTTTTTTTATGTATTTAATGTAACACGTTAGTTATAAACTAGTTGCTTGCATATTACTATATTAGCTGTTTATTAGTACTCATAAAGCACATACTAATGCCTTATTATGCGTGACCATATTCTGCATCTTACCCTATACCTGAACAGTAATTCGGAGTTTATGGAGGCTAAAGTCAATAGTTAGTTAATAGTGAACTGTATACAGTGAACTGTTGGATCCTGAAGGATGAAAAATTCTTACTCAAATATGGCGACAGTAGCCCACTTGTTTTTATCCACAAGTTCTGTGCAGAACATCTCACAGTCCTATCTTTTCACAAACAGGTAAGAAGTGAACAGTTGCATCATCAATTTTTTATAAAAATAAAAATCCATTTCAATTTCAACTTTTTCAACTTTTACTGCACCAGTCATCTGCAGTCCTGGTGTCTCTCAAAAAATGTTTTCCTGCTGTGAAAGAAGAAAGTATGGTCAAAATATTTGGTGTATATACTAAAGTTACAATTAATTCCTCAAACTTGTAGGCCTAGAGCATTTACAGTACATGACATAAATGATATTTTCTAACAATGAATGATTTCTATAAATATTTTAAATATATTACTACTGTTTTTCATTATAAAATAACAGTAAAAATTGTTTGCAACAAAACTTACGAAAATTACACATGGTTTTGCAACAAATAAAAAAGGTTATTACAGTTAAAACATTTTGCTACACTCACCATAGTTTAATCATGCTATTTGTAGTAAAACCGTGGCTATACAAATTGTAATAAAAAAAACAACATTTCATTTCTCAGTGATCCCCATTTTCATTTTTGTAGCTATTACAAAAATTCTGTACTTAATTGAACTGCCCAGTTTCCATTCATCACTTTATTAATTTGCATGCATGAAATGCATGTAAAATAACCTGCCAAAATGTACATAACCTCAAAGCCGCAAGGATTATAATTTAAGATTACTGAATTTCTGATGTTTGTGTATTGTTTGTTTGTGCTGCCATCAGTCGTTGTCTGCCATCAGTCAAGGCAAGGGTGGCAGAGTCTCTTTAGAGAAAAAAAACTGATGAGAAAATTATCGATATTACAAACATAAATCAACGCAAGTATTACAAAATGTGACATTAAAAAGTGTAAAACTCACTAGTTTTTATAAAGTAATTCTGTCCAACAGCGACACCCGCTGGTAAAGTTAAAAAGAACAGCTGTTCTTATTTTGGAATAAATGTAAAAATACATAAAAAACACTAACTTGATGAGATTTATTGGTTTAGATAAACAGAATATTACACAGTATAAAAATACAAAATATAATTGTATTTGGCCTTTTTAATGTAATGTTTATTTAACCAGGGAAATGTGACAACAGTAAGGTTAGATATGCATGTATGTATGTATGTATGTATGTATATATATATATATATATATATATATAAATATATATATATATATATATATATATATATAAATATATATACACTCATACTTGAAGATGGAGGGCGCATAAAGTGCAAGACGGACTCATATAGAAGTAATAACTTACAATGTACCAGGAAATCCCTAATATGGACAAAAGCGTCCAGCTATCACTGTATGATCTGAATAAAAGGCAGAAACCTTTGGAAACGTGAAGACATTAAACACACGATTGTGACAATATATGGTTTATTTGTGCTTTTTTCTATCATCTCCAGGTAAAAAATAAAGTATATGAACAATTCAGTGCTACTTGACATAGCATTTATTACAGTACAGAAATTATTCTGCCTTATATGTGATAAAAAAAAAATTTAACAAAAAAAATGTAGTACATTAACAAATCATTTATTGGTTATTGTCAAACAATGTATCTGATTTCTAAGCCAATTAAAAGAAAGAAATGAGAGAAAAAAAATAAAGTTTCCTATATTCTTATATACAGTATATGTGTGTATGTGTATATATATATATATATATATATATATATAATATACATATATACATACACAGTACCTATACAAAGTCTTCATACCCCTTCATTTGTTTCACGTTTTGTTATGTTGCAGCCTTATGTTAAACTGCTTTGAATTACTTTTTTTCCACATTAATCTACACTCTGTACACCAGTGGTCCTCACTATTTTTTTCATGGGAGCCGCACTGATAGGGCAAAGTCAATCGGAGAGCCACTTTTACCGCAAAGTATCAAAAAGTATCAAAAGTTACATCCAGTCATAAATAGCATGTCTTTTTATCAATCTGTCATCCCTGATATGCAATGCAATGTAATACAAAAGGGGCTATCATTCTTTATCATTTACCAGTCAAATTTGTAACTAGGACAAGATGATTTCTAAAAAAGCAGGATTACCTTAACGCTGGGAAGACCTTAAGTTATTTTTTTCTATACTAGCCCATCATGTATCTATTATCTAACCATCCAAGTGCACATTCGGCGTTAAGAACTGTTAAGATTAAAACTGGCAACTCTGCAGTGAGTCAGTGTCATGGACATAGGACAGAGCAAGTGTAAATATCTCTAGTCTATAATATTTCCATCTTGTAATGCCGCTGTTTTAGGTATTTTTTTAAATATAAATTATTTGTAATAGAGCAGACACTGTCTGACCGTGTCTACACCAGACCAGACAGTTGTCATGCCACGCCCCAATGCGCTAAAAGTCTGTCTACACTTGATGCGAAAAAGCGACATTTGCAAATCATTTGAACTTAGTGCCAGTACAGTTCTTCATAAATGGAACGAGGCATCACTTTACTGATGGGGATCGTGTCGCATCGCGCCGCGCAGCATCCAGTGTAGACAACATGGGTTCCAGAGTATGTGAGCGGAGTGGAGCGCCAACAATTTCCTCTCCACGCTCCGAGCTTTTAATAATTACTCCGCTCCAGCTCCATCATTTCCCGCTCCACTCCTCGCTCACTGATATCAGAAACACCGCTCCGCCTTCGCTCCGCATCTAAAGTATTTCAGTATGTCTGAAATATCACAGTTCTGTTCATAGTATATTAAAAGAAGAGAGGATAATAAAATAAAATAACAGGAGAGTTTCAAAGTGGCTTATTGGAAGTGTGAAAACTTTTTTCCTATCACATGGCAAGCTAAAATCAGCATTAAAAGGTATAATTGCAGATTTTTGCAGTGCCAATTTTGTTTCTGATGAAAAGAACAGTACATTTTCGTGAGTTATTTTACCTACGGATCACTTCATCTTACAGATTTCTGCTCATTCGAAATCAGATACAGATGAAGAAGCACTGTAAGATTACATTTGTTTGAATGCATTATTGAGAGAGTGATTGTGTGTGAATATGTGTTGTAGTACTAGTTTAAATCATGCTTTCAGCTGAAAATATTCAGTATCAGAAGTGTTGTGAACTTGGTTCTTCTAAAGTGTAGAAAACTCAGAAGAGAAGACCAGGAGAAATCGGATTGGATCGTCAGTAGGATTCTTTATTGAGAACACAAGCTGTTGGTCTGTAGTCATCGAAGTCTCCAACTCAAGCAACTTTACAAGGTCATTTTATAGGCATTTCTGGAGGAGGGACTCTTGGAATCAAATGCATAGACACTAATCCAATCAACCTAACGAATCAACGTCTGGGCCAGGGGGCTCAGAAAGATAGACACTAATCCAATCAACCTAACGAATCAATGTCTGGGCCAGGGGTTCTTTGAATCTCTGCCAATCAACATGACTTGATTGAGCCACAGTTGATAATAAGAATCTAAGTTAAACATTTAAATATAATTTGTAATCCCACAATTCCCCCTTTGAGAGTTCTAATAACTCTCACAAAATACAAATTTAGACACTTAAAAGTTAATTCTTGTAACTTGTAATCGTTACAGGCACATTGTACATGTTCTGTGTTGCTTATATGTAATTGCATACTGACACAGAAACAAAACATGCAATTAGGGTCCGTGAAGTTCTTACGGGTAATAATCTTTTCTGGTTGGAACTGTCATTTCCTCGTGAGAGGCGGGAGTCATTTGCTGAAAGAAACACTTGATACTGTGGATGCATAGATAGTACGCAAGTAGGAGAAACAACAGCAGAATTGCTATTTCCTTGATCCACAGCCAGGGTTTACCTAACAAGTTTCCGAGCCATGAATAATTATCTTCAGTCATCTGGTGTAATTTTGCTGAAAGACCAAGAATGTCTTGTTGGATTTTGTTCAAGTTCTATCTTGATCATGTTGATGGATGACTGAAGTTCCCGTATGTGAGTCTCTGCGTTGTGTATTTTTTTTTTCTTTCTTCTTTCTTTTCTCTTTCTTGTGTGATAGTTGGCTCGGCAATGGGTCTAGTTGTTTTCTAGAGGTTGTGGCTTCATCCGCAGGTGAGAAGGGCGGTGCATATGGATCTCAGGACAGCCATCAAGTGGTATCTGCACAGAGGAAAGAAAAAAAAACAAAACAAAAGAGAACAACGGCACATAGCAGTATTTGTTGTAGAGTCTGCAAACATTAGGGTTGTATCCTCTGTTCAAATATAGTCTGCTATTGTTGTTCCTTCTTTCCCTATTTCTCAATTCCTGCGACACCTAAAGAACAGTGAGGAAAGGATGGACTAATGGATGGGGAAAGGCCTATGAGGAAATCTTCACCGCAGGGTTCGCCCCCGAAGCCTGTTGCTTTCGGTTCTTCCCTGGGCTCCTCACTGGTCCGTGTGTCCTATCCTATCCCTGTAGGTGGGGAACAACTTTACAGTGTGACACATGAGTCCAGGTTTTCCTTCCTGACACAACACTGAGCAGCAGCTGTAATCAACATCACTTGATGTGGTCCGTACCACTTAGGCTCTAATGGCTTATTTCTGAACGCCTTTATCATGACCCATTGACCTGGGATGATTGTGTGTCCACCTTCTGGTGGAGTCTGCCAACACGACTCAACTCTCTTTGGCACTCTGCACTGCCTTTGTGAGGTTTTCACAGTAAGCGATCAGGGCATCTGAAGCAATGTGCACATCAGCATTTCTAAGATCAATCACACCTGGCATCTGCATTGGGCGTCCAGTAATAATCTCATGAGGGCTCAGTCCTACTGATCTGTTAGGTGATGCTCTCACACTACACAGTACTGCGGGCTGTGCTTCCACCCATGGTACTCCTTCCTGATGCATTTTGCTTAGCCTGGTTTTGATTGTTCTGTTTGATCGTTCAACCTGTCCTGATGCTTGTGGCCTATAGGGACAGTGAAGGTTCCACTTAATCTTCAACATTCTAGACACTTCCTTGACTACCTGTCCTGTGAAGTGGGTACCTTGATCTGAGTCAATGCAATCTGGTAATCCCCATCTGGGAATGAAATCAGTGACAAGACATTTAGCAGTATGTGCAGCTGTAGCACGCCCTGTTGGATAAGCTTCTACCCATCTTGAGAACTTGTCTATTACTACCAAAACGTCAGTTTTTCCTTTACAAGGGGGCAACGATATGTAATCAACTTGCAGGTGACGAAATGGCCCTGGTGGAGCTGGGGTATGTGCTGCTGGTGTAGTGGCTGCTGGTACATCATTATTTTTCTGACATGTAACACATCTCTTGACTGTTTCAGTGGCTGCGTTTCTGAATTTTGGATTCCACCATTGATTTGAGAACCTGTGATTCATCGTTGCTGGACCACTATGACCCAAACTGTGTATTTGTTGAGCCAAATATGGCAACAGTGATTCGGGAGCAACATACTTTCCCCCTTTGGTCCAGCAGCCGGATGAATCCACAGTGGCTCCTTTGTCTAACCATGTCCATGCTTCATATAGAGGAACGTCTTTATACAGATTAACGATTGATTCAGGAGGTAGAATTGTCTTCTGTGCTGTACTACCTGAACACACTTGTACAGTTGCATAGAAACAAGCCTGTTTAGAGCCGCTACATCAGCGAGAGCATTACCTTTAGCTTCCGTAGTATTAGTTTTGTGAGATGTGCTTTCACTTTGATCATCGCTGAATTTCTTTTAGGAGAGTTCATGGCAAACATTAAAATGGCTTTCACTAATCCAGCCTGTTATTTTATGGGGATCCAGCAGAAGTTAGAAGAATTTTCTGGGTATTGCCAAATGACACCAAAATCATGAAAATTACCCCAAAATGCATACTGGGAATCTGTGTAGATATTTGCAACCGATCCTGAGCTAGCGTGCATGCTCTAGTGTAAGGCTACTAGTTCTCTGCAGCTTGAGCTGAAAAATGATCTGGAAGACGACCTGAAGCAACTACTTCAGTGTGGAAGTTACTGCATATCCTGCTCGTCTGTTACCTTCAATAACTTGAGCTGAACCATCAACAAACAACTCCAATTCTGCGTTCTCTATGGGAGTTTCTGCTATTTCACTTGTCGCTGCATATGTAAGCGTAACACAATCATGAGTCATTTCGCCTTATCCTCTAACACAAATTCAGTCATTGCAGACATCATACATGAGGATGGGTTCGTGACTGGTGCACGCTGTATAACAATATTCGGGCTGTGAGAGTTGCTAACCAATTTCCCCAACGGGAGGAGGTGACAGAAGTGACTTTGCTTGATTCATTAGTGCGGACACTGCGTGAGGGCATTTTACGTTTACAGTCTGACCTAACACCATTCCTGATGAAGCCTGAAGCGCTAGATGAACTGCCTGTACTGCTCTGAGGCATGGGCCCATACCTTGAGCGACTATGTCAAGTTTACCGGGTAATGAATTGGTAAATTAGGCGTAGCTGCCCCATGATCTTGCATTAGAATGCAGTCATAAAGCCTAAGTGTTCATGGACATAAAGCACAAAGGGTCTATCAGATTGGGCAATTCCTAATGCTGGTGCTTGACATAGTGCTCTCTTCAAATCATTAAAAGCTTTGAGATTAAGTTCTTCCATACAAAAGTACTGAATCTTTACCATGGCCTTTCAACAAATCATAGAGAGGCTGAGCAATCGAGGCATAGTCTTCAATCCAAGGTCTACAATAACCTGTTGTTCCTAAAAATGAGCGGAGTGTTTTAATGGTAGTAGGCGGAGGTATGGCTTTGATTGAAGCCGCTCGATCCTGTGTAATGGATCTATTTCTGCTGCACCAATTGTTTGACCCAGAATGTGACTTGCTTTTTAGCGATTTGAGCTTTGTGAAAGCTGCATTGGTGTCCTTTTTTATGCAAATAGTCCAACAATGATGCCAATTCAGTTTGATGTACCTCATGATCTGTTGAGGCAATCAAAATATCATCGACATATTGGATCATAGTGGACTGTTTTACCGGACATTCTGGGTCACACAAATCACGTCTGACAGCCTGATGATATATGGTTGGGGAGTTTGCAATCCCTGTGGCAATCGTGTCCACTGGTATTGTTCATAGTCAACTGTGAAAGCTAACCATGGCTGGCTGTCAGAGTGCAACGGTACAGAAAAAAATCCATTAGACATATCAATTACTGAAAAAAATCTTAAATCTAATGGTAAGCCATTACAAATTGTAGATGGATCTGCCACTAGGGGGGGATTTTTATCAATATTTTTATTGGCTACTCTGTAGTCTATTGTAAGTCTCCATGTCCCATTAGATTTCTTGATGGGCCATATGGGTGAATTACATGGACTGTTGGTTTTAACTAGCACTCCTTGCGTCAGCAAATTTTCTACAATAAGTTTGATTCCCTGTATAGCTTCCTTATGTGGGATTACTGTAATTTCTGCACCTGTATCAAGCAAAAAATCAATCTCTTTCTCTTTTATGCTACCTTTCACAAAAATTCTTTGGTCATTGTGTTGGATTACAGGGGAAAGGTAGCTACTCACAGCCCCAACAATTAGTTTTTTTCTTGGTCTTGTTGTGCTCTTAGAAGAGCCTGAACTAGCTGTCCTACAGTTTCAGTGGTCACTGGCGGAACTACTTCAGGGTTGTGTGCAGGCTGAGAAGGAACAAAATTATGCATAGCATTTCTTTTACTATCTTGCAACTTCTTCCTACACTCTTTCTCCCAATGTCCTAATTTTTCACAGTATTTGCATTTGCTTTCTCTTTTAGACCATCTATTGTCTTGTTTCGTTGTGTTAAACGTAGCTGCTGCTACTCTTACTTTTGCCTTGACATCAGCATCTCTTTCCCATGTAGCTAACCTGTCTAGGTTACTTCTGAGAGTTCTGTTAGACCAAGTTAGATCTAAAAATGGTAAAGCTTTTCTGTATTCGGCTACAAGGCCATCTGACCAGATACGAACCAGGGGTCCCTTGTCCTCTAGCACACTTTCAGGGTCATCAACAATTCCACTGTAAATTACAGCTGACTGACAAAATCTCTCAGTATATTCACTCACAGATTCTTCTTTCCTTTGCACACAGTTAGTGATTCTGGACCAGTCTATTTTGGGTCCCATGATATTCTTTAGAATTTTCAAAACACCTTCTCTCAAATCGCTTTTACTGGCATGTTGTAGTTCAGAAGTAACAGCAGACTCAAAACTGTTGAATTCAGATTCAGTTAGAATTTGTGACATCAGCTGTGTGACTTCTGGAAAACTGTACTAGGTAGTAGGGATGGACGATATGGGCTTAAAAATATATCACGATATTTCTGGTATTTATTGCGATAACGATATCAATGACGATAATTCAGGGAATCCTGTTTCTTTAGAGAAAAGTATTATCTTTCCTATTTTTACCCCAAATAGGGTGTTGTGAGCATTACTTAGTACACCCGTAATGCAATGACTGTTTAATTCATACTGGAATCCGGAAGGCACCCTTGGGCAGAAACTACACATATCCATAGCAGAATTAATACTACTGATGACGCTCCATGAAGTTATCCAGTTATCGCTGAATAAAACGCACAACGTACATAAGATGAAACTTGAAGACAATAAACATACGATTGCACAATATATATGGTTTATCTGTGTTCTTCAATCTTGGGTATTTTTATAAGGAAAGTATATTTATAATGCAATGCTAATCGACATAGCCTTTATCACTGTATATAATACTATCATTCTGTAATATGAAACCACGTCTGGTCACAAAAAGAAGTATTTAAAACACTCGACTATGTTATTAAGTTAATTTCCCAGATAGCAAGAACGTTTGGGCCAAATGTGGCTGATAGCTGTCACATTTGGCCTAGGTATGGCATGGCTGAGCACATATGGGCCAAACTTTTTCCCCAGATATGTTTTGCCATAGCTTTAGAATTGGAGGGAATTTTCTTTTGGATGACAATATGTTTTGAGGTATATGGTCCAGATGACAGCACACAAATGAGAGCCATATATGTCTTGGCTATGGCACACCATGGAATGTGTTAACTTCCCAGCAAACATTGGTCCGACGGCAACGTCGTGTCCCTGGCCAAAAATAGTCGCGGTAGGACGACATATGTAACACAGAACATTTCCTAAAAATGCATTCAGATACGTTTGTACATGTCTACAGTTGTCTGGGGCTGCATGTATAATTGTTACTTTGACTTTTAGCTACGTGTAGTTCAATATTTACCCTGTTGCGATTCAGTTGTGAGACGACGTCCAGTAGGTGACGTCTTTTACACGTGCATTTATTGTCCATCATGACCCTCTTTGAAATCCTTATGAAATATGCAAAAGCAATTGTGCTTACACCTTGGTTAATACTGCAAAAATGTATTTAAGTGCCCAGAGTAGTTTTTAAGAGGTTATGAATAGACGTCCACTGACGTCCTTTACACGTCTAGTCCATAGACTGTTAAAAAAGGGGATGCACTTTTTTCCAGGAGTTTCAGAACAGCTAATCGAAACTGCGTCATCAGGTAGGCGTGGCCTATTTGAGAATCTGCATAGGTCACCGATCATGCGCAGTTGGGGAAAAGCCATTTACTTCAAATACCTGTCCTGATCTCAGGGGTTTCATGTTAAATACCTTTTATATTATATATACAGTACCTTCAGATACCTGTCCTGATCTCAGGTGTTTCATGTCAAATGCATCTTATATTCATATACAGTACCTTGAGATACCTGTCCTGATCTCAGGGGTTTCGTGTCAAATACCTTTTATATTCATATACAGTACCTTGAGATACCTGTATTGATCTCAGGTGTTTCATGTCAAATACCTTTTATATTCATATACAGTACCTTGAGATACCTGTATTGATCTCAGGTGTTTCATGTCAGATTACATTCTTACTTTTATAACTTGAGATACCTGTCCTGATCTCAGGGGTTTCGTGTCAAATAACTTTTATTTTCATATACAGTACCTTCAGATACCTGTCCTGATCGCAGGTGTTTCATGTCAAATACATTTTATACTCATATACAGTACCTTGAGGTACCTGTCCTGATTGCAGGGGTTTCGTGTCAAATACATTTTATAATATATACAGTACCTTGAGATACCTGTCCTGATCTCAGGTGTTTCATGTCAAATGTATTTTATATTCATATACAGTACCTTGAGATACCTGTATTGATCTCAGGGGTTTCGTGTCAAATACCTTTTATATTCATATACAGTACCTTGAGATACCTGTCCTGATCGCAGGTGTTTCGTGTCAAATACATTTTATAATATATACAGTACCTTGAGATACCTGTCCTGATCTCAGGTGTTTCATGTCAAATACCTTTTATATTCATATACAGCACCTTGAGATACCTGTCCTGATCACAGGTGTTTCGTGTCAGATTACATTCTTACTGTTATAACTTGAGATACCTGTCCTGATCTCAGGGGTTTTCGTGTCAAATACCTTTTATATTATATACAGTACCTTGAGATACCTGTCCTGATCACAGGTGTTTCATGTCAAATACATTTTATACTCATATACAGTACCTTGAGGTACCTGTCCTGATTGCAGGGGTTTCGTGTCAAATATCTTTTATATTATATACAGTACCTTGAGATACCTGTCCTGATCGCAGGTGTTTCATGTCAAATGTATTTTATATTCATATACAGTACCTTGAGATACCTGTATTGATCTCAGGGGTTTCGTGTCAAATACCTTTTATATTCATATACAGTACCTTGAGATACCTGTCCTGATCGCAGGTGTTTCGTGTCAAATACATTTTATAATATATACAGTACCTTGAGATACCTGTCCTGATCTCAGGTGTTTCGTGTCAAATACCTTTTATATTATATACAGTACCTTGAGATACCTGTCCTGATCGCAGGTGTTTCATGTCAAATACATTTTATACTCATATACAGTACCTTGAGATACCTGTCCTGATCGCAGGTGTTTCATGTCAAATGCATTTTATATTCCTATACAGTGCCTTCGATACCTGTCCTGATCTCAGGGGTTTCGTGTCAAATGCCTTTTATATTCATATACAGTACCTTGAGATACCTGTATTGATCTCAGGTGTTTCGTGTCAGATTACATTCTTACTGTTATAACTTGAGATACCTGTCCTGATCTCAGGGGTTTCGTGTCAAATACCTGTAATAGGAATTTTACCCTTTTTACATTGTTTAATTTAGCTCTTTGGTTTAAGATTTATTTTGAATTTCAGCTTTAGGGAATCTTAAGATTTGATATCGATATAATCCATTGATATTAATCAAAACGTCCAACTTATAACTTATTTAACAATCGTCCAGCGAGTTGTTAAGTTTCAGTATATCTGAGAAATTCTGTTTATTTTCGTGGCCACGATATAATAATACAGAATTATTTAAGTAACTTTATGACAGTTATGAGCATATGTAATGTAATCTGGACAAAGTTTGATTTGAATATTACACAACAGAACACAGAACACTTCTCTATAAATCAAACAAGAGTTTATTTGCTATCTTACTGAAATACATGAACTAAGCTAACAACACAAAACAAAATACATACATACACACAAATGAATGGTTGCAATTGAGAATGATTAAAATATAGCACTGTTTTGCTATTTCCACACGATTTTACCCGTGCCAATTATCAAGAGGAGAACTCTAGTATCTTTACTTTAGAGATAAATACGACCAGTTCAGCCACTTTATAGAGATTTTGTTTGATACTTGCTTTAAGTTGAAATGACGCTGATCTGTCGTTTCGTTTCCTGGCTGGTTGAAGGAATCCCGCGTGTCGTCGTCGCGTGACGTCACTCTGGGGATGCCCTTTGTGGTTGTTTGGCTGCTCGGTGCTGTTTGACGCTCTTGAGTTCCTTTTGCGTAGCTTCAGACTTTCAAGGGTTTCTTCAGAGATTTGACTAAGTGTTGGTTCAATGTTCAAACTCGGCCAGATGTTAAGGCTAGGAGCTCTTTTGGAGCAGCTCCAAGTTTCAAGAAGCGCGCGCTTTGCAAGCAGAGAGCGAGAGCCAGAGTGCTGGGAGTCAGTTTTAGACCGGAGATTTCGGTCCCTCCCACTCGATGCTCTTCCAATGAAATAGTTCTTGAAGGGCAGAGCCCCGCCCCACAAGGCTTCTTTCTGTGCATACATTATCTGCCTATTTAGGTTGTCACGTGAAGAAAATATATTTTAACACGTTCTAATCACACATTATTATACTCAATATTAACTTCCCATGCACACCAAATTCTTGCATTTGTCCTGACCATTAATATGAAACCAAATATCAGGTATTTGACATACATTAATAGCTTTCCTGCTAAAACAAACAAAAAGGGTTCAAATTAAAGATTAGAAATAACACATCATGCATATGATACTAAAAGGTCTAGTAGTTCTTGCACAGGAGAAAATTATACCTCAAAAGATTACAAAAATACCATAGATTCCAATAACACAGCAAGCTTATAAATGACATAAAATACACATTGATATATTTTGTCTCTTGAGAATATTGCTTTAATAGCCCAGTAGCTATTATTAATTGTCTTTTGGAACACTTTATAAAAGTTTTGAGTCCTTTTAGCAAAGTCAATAACAGTTTGGGTGTTCTTTGTCCAAAAAGCGCAAAAGAGAGCGCATTCCTTCAGAGGGGGAACGAAGATGAGAGGTCCTGAGAACATTATGTTGTTTAAATCTGTTGAGCGTCTGCGTCAACATATATCTGTCTCGTTTGTTGGTTAAATCATAAATTTAGGCGTTAAACGATCAGGGAATCCATAAAGTTTGTCGCTGGACCATAAGCAGATGTTTCCCTCAAAGCTTCTCCTGGTTTTAGAGGTTTCCTTAAGATGATAACCCGATAGCATGGCAGGAAATCGGCCAGCCAGTTGGGTGAGGTGCTGTTCGTCTGTCAATTTTATGACTTGCAGATAGTGAAGAAAATTTCTTTAAGCCTAAGGAATTTGTGGTTGCACTTAGTGTGTGTGTGTCCGTTCTCTCCACAAAGGCATTACACATCCCCCTTTTGCTCGGTGAGGTTCCCATTGCGAACATCGGCGGGCACTGGAACAAGAAGCAGGGAGAACAGGCACACACAAGACACAAAAAACATCTCCATCACTGACTAAATCCTGGTGCAGGGTAATTTGGGAAAGAACTGGTTAGGAACTTGAGAAGATGTAGGGGTGCATTCTTTAGGATTACTGGCAATTGAGTCATTCCGATTGGTTTAATTGTCAGGGGTTCGACGAGGCGGTATAGGCGTGATCTCAAGCAGGTTAGTTGAGTTCTCAGGTTCGGGTTCTTGGTCGGTTTTATCACGTCGGAAAATGCGGGGGATGCCTGACGTGCATTTGTTGAAAGACACTTGAACGGCGTTCACTCGCTTGTGTAGGAGGAAGGCCAGTGTCAATGTCACAACGTACCCAACAATAGTAGAGATGCACAGCGCTGTGTCAGCGGCAGACCAAGACCGAATAATAGGCGCACCAGCAGGCGGAAGGCAAGCGATAGCTTCTAAAGCTGTATCAACCGGAGTCAAGTCAATAAGTTGCGTTCCTTCCTCCTTGACCCTTTCTTCCAATTCTGGATCGAGGACGAAGGAGTGCTGTTTGAAGAAGGGTGAGATTTCGATTTCAGCCTGATACTCGTCGTCGGTCAGGTGATACAATGCTAACTCGTCAATATGGAGGATCGAGCCCTTAGGGACAGTGATCCATAAAGTTTGGTTGGGCAGGATAATGGGTGTGGCTGTGTCGTGTTGATCGTATGTGAAGGTAGCTGTTCGTGCTGGGGTGTTGACCAGCCATCGGTTTCCGATGATTTCGGCTTGCGTTACCTCAACTTGAGAACATGGTGTCGTTTCGGCGAGGCAGCTAGTGTCGGGTCTAATGGATTCTAGGCCGCAGATGCCCTCAGTATTATCGCGGACGAAGGGTTTACTCGGGCAAAGGAAGTGAATGTCCTTAGTGCACGTACACATCCTTAGGTTTGGGGCCAAGTACAACTGCTCGTTGTTATCGTGATACGCAACGACTTCAGGAGTGTGGATTTTGACCTAGGTGTTCCCTTGCCAAAATCCCACATTCACAACGTCTCTGAGCCGGTAAATGCTATTAGAGTTGATAATGGGCAAACTGAGGAGAAAGGCCAAGTCGCCTGCTTCCGGGTCTACATACAAGGGAATAGCGCTACCCAGGGAAAAGGCGAGATGGGTTTGGATGGGACTAGCAGGGCCCGCGGTGGCCGAAGTTAGGATGTTTTTTACAACCCCAAATCAGAAAAAGTTGGGACAGTATGGAAAATGCAAATAAAAAAAGAAAGTAGTGATTTCTAAATTTACTTTGACTTGTATTTCATTGCAGACAATATGAACACAAAATATTTCATGTTTTGTCTGGTCAACTTCATGTCATTTGTAAATATACATCCTTTCCTCTCATTCAGACCTGCAACACATTCCAAAAAAAGTTGGGACAGGAGCAATTTAGGGCTAGTAATGAGGTAAATTGGTTAAATAATGATGTGATTTGAAACAGGTGATGTCAACAGGTGATTGTAATTATGATTTGGTACAAAAGCAGCATCCAAGAAAGGTCTAGTCCTTTAGGAGCAAAGATGGGCCGAGGATTGCCAGTTTGCCAACAAATACGTGAGAAAATTATTGAAATGTTTAAAAACAATGTTCCTCAAAGAAAGATAGGAAGAGATTTGGATATTTCACCTTCAACAGTGCATAACATAATTAAAAGATTCAAGGAATCTGGAGGAATTTCAGTGCGTAAAGGACAAGGGCGCAAGCCTAAGCTGAACAACCGTGATCTCCGATCCCTCAGGCGGCACTGCATCAAGAATCGTCATTCATCTATAAGCGATATCACCACATGGGCTCAGGACTACTTTGGCAAACCTTTGTCAAGTACCACAATACGTAGTTACATCCACAAATGCCAGTTAAAACTGTACTGTGCCAAAAGGAAGCCCTATGTTAACAGTGTCCAGAAGCGCCGTCGACTTCTCTGGGCTCGGAGGCATCTGGGATGGACCATCACACAGTGGAAACGTGTACTGTGGTCAGATGAATCAGTATTTCAGGTATTTTTTGGGAGGAATGGACGCCGTGTGCTCCGGACCAAAGAAGAAAAGGATCATCCAGACTGTTACCAGCAACAAGTCCAAAAGCCAGGGTCTGTCATGGTATGGGGTTGTGTCAGTGCCCTTGGCAAAGGTAACTTGCACTTCTGTGATGGCACCATTAATGCTGAAAAGTACATAGAGATTTTGGAGCACAATATGCTGCCTTTTTGCATCTTTTCCAGGGATGTCCATGCATATTTCAACAAGACAATGCAAAACCACATTCTGCACACATTACAAAGTCCTGGCTGCGGAGGAAGAGGGTACGGGTACTTGACTGGCCTGCCTGCAGTTCCCGACTTGTCTCCAATAGAGAATGTGTGACGCATTTTGAAGCGCAAAATGCGACAACGAAGACCCCGTACTGTTGCCCGCCTTTAAGACTTGTTTGCAGGAAGAATGGGACAAAATTACACCTGAAACACTTCGTCACTTGGTGTCTTCAGTCCCTAAACTTCTTTTAAGTGTTGTGAAAAGGAATGGCAACATTACAAAGTGGTAAATGCTTTACTGTCCCAACTTTTTTTGGAATGTGTTGCAGGTCTGAATGACAGGAAAGGATGTATATTTACAAATGACATGAAGTTGACCAGACAAAACATGAAATATTTTGTGTTCATATTGTCTGCAATGAAATACAAGTCAAAGTAAATTTAGAAATCACTACTTTCTTTTTTATTTGCGTTTTCCATACTGTCCCAACTTTTTCTGATTTGGGGTTGTACAAGGCTAAGAGGTATCAAGTAGTGTGGAATCCTACCCATGGCTAAGTTATCAATCGAGGAACTTACTTCACGTAGCATGTCGGTCATGATTTGGCGGGTCGCCTCGATCGGTTGATAACGGTTCTCACAACGAGTTACAATGACTTATTGAAGGGAGTCAATCTTAATTTTGGGACCTGGATTTAAATAATTGGTAAAGGGAGTTCCCTGATGAGGGGATTAGAGGGGAGAGGAAAGTATAGTGAGAGAGGAAGAAGGAAAAACACAAAGAGAGACACAGGTGAAAGGAAACAACAAAACGAAAAACAGAGGCACAGGGACACCGAATGAGGTAAGGCAGGAAACGAGTGTCACATGTGTGAAGTAACTCCTCTCTACTAGAGGTTGACTCTAGCAGTGCAGCTGAGGAGAGAGTATAAATGTTGTGTTTCAACAAGGTCACTATATGTTTTCCTAAACAACAGAAATTATGTTAGTGTGGTATAGAGCATATGATTGTCGGTCTGTGTCAGTGGGTTTGATCTACCCCCTTTCCCGGTCGGCTGGAGCTCTGGTGCCTCTTTATCTGGTTTCGATGGACCCATCGATGGACTGGCTCGCTGCGCCCTTGTCTGATTTTGATTCGGTAGGCAACAGGTGAGTGTCACGGTGCACACACGAGGGAGGAACAGGAACACGCAGACGAGGACATAAACTCAAATAATAGTCTTTAATGAGACATCAAGGTAGGACAAGGCAGGACTCAGAGACAGGATACACCGGGGAAGTAACGAGTAGACCACATGAAATCAAACTGAACAGACAGGACTATAAATACACAGGTAAATCATAGATAATTAGACAAACAAGGCTGGACAAGGATTAACTCATAATGACACTTAACGAAGACAGGAAACAAACCAAATATGGACACATGAGGCGGGAACACATGACACACACAACAGAGGACTGACAGTGAGAGCTTGTCTACAATCTCGTGGGGTCCTGTCCAGTGAGGTAGGAACTTCTTTGACAGGCGATGGGGAGTGTTCTGCTTTGGTTGGGCAAAGCTGTAGTACCACACTTTGTCTCCGACATTGAACTCATGGTGAGAGGCCTTTTGGTCGTAGTAGGCTTTACGACCTTCCGCGCTTCGTTGTAGTTGCTGTTGAGCGAAGGCGAAAGTCGTTCTCAGGTGCTGATGGAACTCTTCCAGGTATTGGTGAGTGGTATAGGCGGTGACGAGGTTCAGGTCACCAGGTTGGTACAGCAGGTGCAGCGGTAGCGTCATGTTTCTCCCTGTCATCAATGTGAACGGGGGTACGCCAGTAGACCGGTGAGGGGTTGCTCGAGCAGCCATCAGTACCAGCGGAAGTTTAATATCCCAATCCTTTTGATTGGCGGACACATACTTCTTCAACATGCTGACCACTGTTTTATTGGCCCGTTCAACTTGACCCGAGGAAATTGGGTGATGGCTTATATGGAGCTTGGCCTGTACACCGAGGAGTTTCCACACTTCCTGCATGATGTCAGCGGTGAAGTGGGTTCCGTGGTCAGAGTTGACCCTTAATGGCAGTCCAAATCTTGAAAAGATGTTGTTCATTAACAGGCAGGCTGTTGTTTCTGCTGTATCATTGGGAGCTGGGAGGCACTCTATCCACTTCGTGAATTCGCAGACCACGGTGAGGAAGTATTTGTTACATCGCGTTGAACGTGGTAGGGGTCCTACCCAGTCTATTTGGAGGTCCGACCATGGGAAAGTCATTCCTTTCCTTTGCAGTGGGGCTCGGTGGTTTGGGTTTGCCGGTTGAAACTGGCAACACACCAGGCATCCTTTTACATATTCCGCCACGTCTTGCTGCATGCCAGGCCAGTATGCTACTTGCTTGAGTGTTTCATAGGTGGCCTTGGCGCCGTGGTGTCCTGCGCATGGTGCATCGTGGGCGTGTGTCAGCATCATCCCCCTTTGGCCGTGAGGGACTACGAGCTTTGGTGTAGTTAGGGGCGCAGGGACATACGCGAGTACACCGTCTCTCAGATGCAGCATGTGCTTGATTGAGTGGAGCGTGCGGAGCTCGGAGGAAGCGGCTAGGTCGGAGGTGGAAATAGGATGAGTTAACCAGCACCCCCCATATTGGGAATCACAGCTGAAAATGACTAACTAACTTTAAATCGTAACAGCTCCTGACTTCAGTGTGCCACACACACAATTTTGGTGTCTTTGGAAAGAAGACCCTTTGGGCTTTACTATCCATCATCCAGAGTTGATAATGCTCAAAAATATAAAAAGTTTTAGACACTGAAGTGCCTTGATAAAAATTGTACCACACTGATTTTTTTTAATTTCATATAAAAATACATGAAATCAGTCCTGAAGCAATCCAGAAAAGTAATGGGTTGAAAGTCACATGTCTCATGAGTTTATATTTCAAATCTGAAGAAGATACCATGAAAAATGAGATACCTGCAGCCATTTTTCTAGCCCCCCCTCTGTTTGAGGAAAAATATTTACCAAATTATTGAAGGGTTCTACTACAAACTATAGTCATTATACATGCCACTGCAGTTTTTCAATTATAAACCAGTAGACAGAATCTTTATTTGAGCACTAGAAAAATACAATAATAATAATTTTTGAGTGATGATAAAAACCCAATAAAAAAAAATAACTTAAGTACATACTGATTTCCTGACATACAGATGCTCTGCTCATACATTAGTAATCACATGCTGACGATCATTCATACAGATGCTAATCATACAGATGGCCGCCCAATATAGTCAATAATCACATTATAATGGCCTTTTATATAGACTGCATTCACACTGATATCTGTGAACAGTCAGTAATTACATGCTGATTATCAGCCATACAGATGTTAATCTTACAGATACAAGCACATTACCCACAAAACACACAAACATATATGAAAACTGTTGAAGAAGAAAAAAAAAGAAAGGTTTATTTGTGCAAAAAAGATCGCTAAGTTACGCCCCCATCAGATGACAGGTGCGTCACAGCGTGCGTCACGCGCCGTCGCGAGGGAGCGCCAGAATTCAAATAAACAATCTTCTGTGTATCTTTGACTTTTTTTTTTTTGGATGGTCTCATTCTGTTTGGGACATTGCCTGCTACAAAATCATGCTGTTTTTTTACCACCAAGACGCTGTTTTTGAGCGTAATTTGTTCCATAACGGACACAAACAATAACTCTCCCTGAGGAGAACAGACGTAAACAAATCAATAACGATCCAAATTACAACGTTGTTGTTTCTTTGGACTAAAATTGCTCGATGGAATGTTGTTCAGTGGACCCTTATCTCTGAAACGAAACTGGGATTTACAGCAGTGGATACGTTTGAGAGTCGTTATCAGGATGAATCTGGTATGTACTGCGGTTTTTTTATACATGTTTTGATGTGTACTGCTTACACAAATTTAGCAAATACATTCCTTTATAAGCTTTCTATCGAAAAACAGCGATCTGTCGTCGATGCTTGAGGCTTAGACCTTCAAAATGATATATAGTTTGTCAAGATTAATTTTGTCCTGTTTTACTTTATCTGTTTGAAAACAATGACGTGTGCAAACAAAGAGCTTTCAGTGCGCCGGCGTCCTGGTGCATGTTAACAGGTCAAGGGGTCGGACATGTGCCATAGTTCGCAGTGTTTGATCTGCATGTTGGAGTGTGAGGAGATCGTTAGCAGCGAACTGAGGTGAAATGGCAATGTGGGAGGAGGTGGGGGTTTGTACGCCAGCGGCGTGTTGGCGGCAGGTTATGGCCACTACTGAAGGGTTTGGAGGGAGGGCTTGAAATGTCCAGGACTCTCCGTGTAATGCACCTGCTTTGGCGAGGGCATCGGTTTGGTCATTGAAGTCTTTGTCTTGTCCTGGTTGACGTGAATGACCTCGAACCTTTTTCCAATAAACGATAATGTCATGTTCAGTGACAATGGCATCGCCTGCTTGGAAGAGTTCCTGGTGTTTGACAGGTTTGTTGTTAGCTGTCTTGAATCCATTCTGTTTCCATCCCGCTAAATGGCATGTGAAGCTTAGACGGGCGTAGTTCGAATCGGTACAGATGAGGAGTTCTTTGATGTTGTGGGATGCCGCCATTTGAAGTGTGATGAGGATGGCTGCTATTTCAGCATATTGCGATGAGCGAGGGCCTAAGTTGAATTGCTGCGGTGGGCAGGGGTCGTTGTTGAGCCAGACCACTCCTGCTCCAGCTTGTAAATTGCCCTTGTGGTTGTAGGAGCAGCCATCGACATATGCTGTGGGCATGCCTTCACATACATTCTCCTCGAAGTACCTGTGATTTGTCAGTTGAGGTTGTGGCGGTTCTTTAGGTTCCGCTGGAGTATGTAGCGTGTCCGTTGAACAGTTTTGGCAGGCCGCTAGCCCGTTTCCAAGTGAGAATTTATAGTTTTGGGCATATCTTGCCTCGACATCCCGTCCTTGGAGTGTCATTAGCCAGGTAGCTATGCGTGCGTTGGTCACCACGCCATCTCTGATGCGTTGACTGTTTAGGAAGGTGACCGGCTGATGACAAGTCTCGATGATGACTTGTAATTAGAGAAACGCTGGATAGCCCACACAGTGCAAAGCAAAGCCTTTTCGCAGTTTGAGTACTTGCATTCTGGGGGAAGCAGCGTTTTGCTGGCATAAGCGACCACTCGTTTGTCTTTGTCATGGAGCTGGTATAGGCCTGCGCTGAGGCAATGATTGGAGAATCCAGCGTCCAGATAGAATTATTTTCCTGGGTCTGGGTAGGCAAGGCACGGAGCAGAGCACAGGCGCTGTTTGAGCTGGCCCATTGCTGTGTCCTGTGTATCCGTCCAAACGAAGGGTTCATCCTTTTTCAGGAGGGAAGTTAGTGGTCGTGCGATGTCAGCGTAGTTTTCGATGAAATGTCGTGAATAATTGCACACTCCCAGAAAGCTTCGCAGCTCAGAGATGTTAGTCGGCATCTTTATGCTTTGGATTGCTTGGGTGCGGTTAGACTGTGGCTCAATGCCGTTTCTTCCGACAAGCAATCCGACATAGTTCACCTTGGTTTTGCACCACTGTCCTTTGTGAAGGGCGATCTTGGCTCCTGCCGTTATCAGCTGATTTAAGACGTGATTGATTTCTTTGAGGTGGTCTTCCACACTTGAGCTTTTCATCAAAACGTCATCTACATAGACAAGGTTGCCTCTGGCTCTGGCGTCAGGGCATGCTTTGTTCAGGAAGATGTTGAATTCTGCTGGTGAGTTGGCATAGCCGAAGGGACACCGTGTGAAGGTGTACTGTCGATTGCCAAAGGTGAAAAGGTTGAATGTCCAGAACCCTTGTGTGTGGTCGAGCCATTTCTTTTTTTTTTTTTTTTTTTTTTTTTTTCTTTTTTTTTTTTTTTTTTGGCCTGTCAGGGTTGACAGACATAGGGCTATACTATCATCATTGCCTTTTTTTCTTTTTTTTTAATTAAATATATTTATTTATTTATTATTTTTTTTTTTTTTTTTAATATTAATTAATTAATTAAATTTATATACCCTTTTACTTCCAGAACCAGAGAAAAACAAGAGAGAGAAAGAAGAAAGAAGATAGGAAAAAAAAAAAAAAAAAAAAAAAAAAAGGTCAACAAAGAAGGGGAAGAGAGAGAGAGAAAAAAGGAGATGGGGGTCCAGTGCTGAAGACACAACATCAAAGAACTGGATCGTATAAATCACAATAAATTCTAAATGTTAAATGTTATTGAGAGCACACATAACCAAAATAAGTTTTGAAGCAACAGCAGATCAAGATTTTTGGAATTTCTTGATCCAACTGGGTCATAGGCCATCGTGACAATGGTACTTGCTGATTCAACTTGCGATAGTCGATGGTGGGCCGCCATTTGCCGTTGGGTTTTAGGACTGGCCATATCGGGGCAGAGTATGTGCTGTTACAGGGCCGGATGACCCCCTTTTCCAGCATGGAGTCAACAATCTCTTGCACTGGCTCGTATGACCCTATTGGAATCTTGTACTGTCGCACAAATGTGGGTGGCGCATTTGGGTTTGTCGGGATGCGCACAGTGTGGATGTTTGTCAGTCCACAATCCAGGGAATCCTTTGCGATAGAGTCCTTGTATTTGTGCAGAACCTCTTTGAGTCCTTGGCGATCCGCTTCATTGTGGAGGGCATCCGCCTCACTCAGGATCTGTTGAACTTGTGCGTTGAACCCGGCGTAGGGTTCTTCTGCAGTGAGGTCATTTGAGGGGCTTTGGGCCCCGATGGTCACCTGTGTAGGTGATTCTGTCGCAGGCTGTGTTGAGACAGCATAGACAGCGAGATGAGTGTCATCTGTTAGTTCTGACCGGCAGACACTTTCTCTGGACACCGGCAGAATGGACATGACGGCAATGATTTCATGGGGTTTTGTGAATGTTACGGTGTCGTTGTATTCATCTGACATTAGCTGTGTGGGTATAGGGCCTATGACAGGTACCATCAGTTCAAAGTCGTGGAACGCCTGGCTTATGAGCCATCCCAGGTGATTGGCTTTGGGAACGTGGATGTCTTGGGCCGTACAGTTGTTGAACAACACATACACAGCACAAGATGACACTTCCATGAGAGGTGTGGCTTCCAGAGTCAGTCCGAGTTTTAGGCAGGTCCTGGAAGATTGGAAGAAGCCTAGCTTACTGTTGAGAGTTTGGCCAGGTCGCATGTTGAGGCAGACGCTGACACTCTTGCTGTAGGCAGGTATTGTGGCTTCTTGCTCCGTGATCATAGCACATGCATCTGGCATGGTTTGACCGGATTGGAGGTTCTTGAGGTTGACTGACGTTGTCAGTTGGTGTGACAGGGGAGCCCATATGATGTCGTTTACAGTGTCAATGCAAGCATTGAGCCGGACCAGGATATCCGCTCCAATGTAGATGTCATGCGGCAGGTCTGGGACAATGAGGAAGTAGTGAGTCAGCTGTCTGTTGTTCCATCGTATGTCCAGAGCGCAGATGATCTTGGAGGTGGCCATGGTTGTTGACCAGGGACTGAGAGGGAAGCGGCTGTGCTTAGCGACATGTGGTAGACACTGATGTCTTTGCTTCAATGTTTTGAATAGCTTCAGGCTGATGGCTGAGTTTTCTGCCCACAGGGCTAGTGCCGTGTCGGACACTGATGTGCCTTGGACATCTATTGCAGTCATGATTCGAAGGGGGCCTGAGTTTGATTCAGGCTCCTGCAGTGAGCAGAGGAGAGGGTCCTTGTCCTTGCTGTTTGTGCTTGGTCCAGATCCTGGCTTTGCTACTGCATCATCGAGCAGTGACTTAGGGGCGGTGTCAGTGACTTGACACTGCGACTCATCGGAGTCTAACGCCTGGCAAGGCAGAGGTTCATGGACTTGTGTCCACATCTTTAGGTGCTTGAAGTCTATTAGAGGTTTGAAGCGATTACGCACATCTTTCCCAATGAGGAGTGGATACGTTTTAAGTGGTGAAACGTATACGGGATGGACGAGGTCCATCGATCCCACCGTTAGGTGAATTGGGGCCACAAGTTTTAGTTGTAGGCCTGTGTGGGAGTATGCTTGAAGGTTTAGTTCACACCTTTGGAGTTTGAGGGTTCTGTTAGTCCTCTTTGATCTTACTTGGACTTCCTCCAGGAGTTCGGTAGATATTAGAGTAATGTCGGCTCCCGTATCGAGGAGGGCTTCGACTCGACGAGGGTGCATTTCACTCCCTGGGTGGCGGCTTGGCATTGTCTTGGCGTTGGGCACCCTCTAGCGCCAGCCCTTGACATTGAGTGTCGAAGTCAAGAACGGCTGGGGTTTTGGCACTTTTTTCTGAGGCCATCTTTTGTTTGCCGTAGGCTTTCTGCGCCAAGTCTCGCAACTGCTGAGCATTCATTGTCTGTGGACATGCGAGAACGCCAAGATGGTGGCTTACGCCGGGATGAAGGTTTCGTAGGAAGAGAGTTTTAAAGTTCAGTTCATCCTCCATGTCAGGTTCATTGCGAGTTCCAAAGTATGCCTGTCTGAGTCGGATGTAGTAGGCTTGAGGAGGTTCGTTACATCCTTGTCTCGTCTCCAGGGCAGCCACGAGGCCTTGTTCGGACTCAGGGTCGGAGAACTCTTTAATGAGGGCTTCTCGGAGCAGTTGGTAATCATTCTTTGTGTGAGCAGGCTGCCTGTCCAGGAAGCTGCGAACTTCAGAACTGGATGTCGTTCGAAGTAAATATAGTCTATCTTTGTCCGTAACGTTAGGTCGCATTTCCAGATGGAAATCGATATCTTGGAGATACGCTTGGACATTTGGGCTATTTGGCATGCTCGGGGTGAATTTGCCAATGTTCCTGGTGAGCTTGTCGAGGTCTTTTAGGTCCAAGCCGTGCGATGATCTGTGACTAGCTGCAGCAGATTCTTTTGGCTGAGGTAAAGTGAGGTAAAGTTCTCCAGAGTGAGTTGGTGAATGTTTCAACACCACCCCCTCCATCATTTTCTCACGTGTCAGTCCAGGAACAGGTGACCCGGTCCTGCTCGGCAGGGGTGAGGTCGGTGCGCGTCGTGTCCTTGGTGGCTCACAGCGCAGTTCGTAAGCATGCTTGAGTTCCTCTTGGAAACTGTCAGATTCCTCTTTGACGTAGTCAAGCTGTCGTGTTAGACGGCTGATCTCGTTTCTTGACTCACCCAGGTGAGCTTCAAGGGCTTTGATTCTGCAGTTTTTATCTCTGAAGTCGGCCTTTGCTTTCTCCAGAAGCTGTTCCGCATACTGTAGCTTTTTGGACCGATCATCGTAGTCTGCCTTGACTTGTTCCAATTCTTGGCTAGTAGCTGCTAGGGTTTCTTTTAGCCGGTTGATATCTTCCTCAGTGCCTTGTTCCGCCTCATCCGACCTTTCCCGTTGTTCCTGAGCTTCAAGTTCCAGCTGCTCTATGCGTCGTTGTGCACGTGTCAGCTCCTGCTGGCGTTGTGCAGCGTGCTTGTCGCTCAACTTGAGGGCGGCGATGAGTGTGTGGCTTAAGGAGCCAGTGATCTTGGCTAATTCTTTGTAATTGTAGCTGTGACTTGGGTCTTGTGCCATGAGGCTTGTTATGTTGTCATCCAGCTGGTCCTGTGTCTGATGTCTTCGTGTTTCAGCAGCCTTAGGGAGGAGGCTGTCTGTTGCAATGCTTAGCCATGTTTCCAAATCCTCCCAGTGACCGACATGTTCTGTTGTGTGAAACATGTTTGGGCGTGGTGAGTGAGATCTCGAACCGCGACTGACACAGACCTTGAAAAGAAAAACAAAACAAAACAAAACAACAAACCAAAACAGAAAAAATCAACAAACAAGGGGTGTAGATATGCAATGTAGAATGTGTACTAGTGTTGACTGTGTAAAACAGGTGGGTGTGGTTCTCTGTGACTGTGATCCTCTGGGGCGTGCTTCTAATTTGTAGCCTCTGTGGGGGGAAAAATTGAGCGCACACACACACACACAGGTAGCACAGCTAGAGAACAGGTAAAGAGAAGAAGAAGGTTGCTTCTAATCAGAGGATTTGTAAATGGGAAAAAAAAATTTTTTGTAAGTCTGTGATTGCAATTGGTTTTCTCCGGGGTGAAGGAAAACAATAACAATGACAGCACTGGTCCCGTTAATGACAAAATTGACACCACAAGCTAATTAGAGTGTTCGCGTGCTTGAAGTTTTCCGGCGCCTTTCTTCTGTGGACCTGCTTTAACCTGGCGGGGTAGGATTTCACAAAAGAGAATGTTGACAGTCAGTCAACAATTTTGACATGTTCTCAAGTTCCACAAATACCTGTTTCGATTGCTAAAGTTCTCCACTCGTGATCTTCACACAGGCAAAAATCTCAGCAACAGCAGCAGTAGTCAAATTAGAAGATAGCAGCAGTAAGAAAAGAGAGAAAGATGAGTGGGATTTACTACCAATGTCAGGATTAGTAACAAAGGTGGCAGCGCGGAGGCGCTGTTGAGTCGATGCACCTAGGGGTTTGGCTTTGCTAATTTTAGTAGGATAAACACACTGGCCTAAGCGTTAAGAAAACCTAATTTTTTTCTTTTGGAGGTTTGCTACTTAGAAGGGTTTTCCTAATTAGAAAGTTATTATACTCTAGGCTTCGTGAGGCATGTAAATGGCTCCAGTGGCGTTCAGCAGCAAGGCCCACCGCCCGAGCGCACCAGGTGAGCTCCTGTAAGGGTCTTGCCGAACACTCCGCCCCCACCGTACTGCTGTGAGCCTCTCAGACAGCTGTGGCTTTTGGCACAACCGGGCTGGGACTCGGGTGAGGTATGTCAAACGACTGCTGGCCTGAAGAGGGGCGGGGCTAGATCCCGGTATCTACCCGTCAGCGTGAACCCGAAGTTCGACGTACTTCGTCAATAGTTTAGCCGGGGTGGTATATCCGCACCTTCGCCCAGAAAGCCGTTGACTCCTCCTCCAATACCCGATTGCTAGCCTGCTGCGGGCCGTCACTTTGCAACACTAGGATGGAAGTATTCGGGTTTCCCCTTCAGCCTGCACCAGGTACAGTCGGAACGGGTGACTCTGCTTGCTATAACTCACACTGGAGGCAATTTCACTTCACTAACCAACCACTAGGGGGAGCCCTATCTCCTATGAGGCCTAAGAAAAGGGAAAAACCTATAAAAAACATTTTTTTTAGCTGAGTTAATTAAATAACGGACGGAGAGATCAAACCGGTTGGAACCAAAACTTAATTGCAACTGAAATTAGAATTTCAAATTAGAAATGGTAGTTTCTAATTCAAATTTTATGCTGTTATCATTTAAATTTGATAGGCTTGATTAGAATTAAATTAATCAATAAGGTATCCTTGAGGTCGGGACGCTCAGGGACCCTTATTAGCCAATGCTGGAATTAAAATTTCAGAGCAATGATTGATAGTTAAAGATCTAACTTAACGATGTTTGTCATTAACATTAAAAGAACACCTGTGATTATAATAATCCATAAGTATTGAAGCAGAGTAATACAAGCTCTAATGGGTTGCAGATGAAATTAAAATTTCAGAGCATTATTAGCAGTCATGGATTAAAATCTTAATGATATTTTTCATTAACATTACAAGCGATTACATTTCATTGATCAGCCAATAGTGTTGCCATATGGAAACAGGAACTGTAATTAATTATTAAATTGAATTAGAATTTTCAAATTCGTAATTAATTATGAAATTAAATTACAAATTCCACATCCCTAATTTTGTATCCCTAAGCCTGACCAATTACTAATTCCTTGTGTTATTCAAATCATTAGAACAAATTAATCCGTACCATCCCAATTATAAAGGAAATTAAAAAAAATTCCTGGGCCAGATGATCAAACACATTGATGTTTAATAATTATTAAGATCTTAATGTTATTGTTAAATTATCAGAGCACACATAATTATCTCAATCAGTCTACGTGGAATCAGGAACTGAAATTATTTTAATGAAATTAATTTAATTTCACATCTGGGATTAGTTATGGAATTAAAGTATCAATTTCAAATATTTCATAGCAATTCATCCAATGAGATTCTTAAAATCATGAGCACAATTATAATTAAATTAATTATCTTCCTATCAAAGCAATGAGGCTAAGACCCAGCGTTAATTTATAATAAACCCCAATAGTTATGAAACTAATACCTGCTAAATATAAAATAAAACAACCTAAACACAACTGCTTATTACAACCACCTGTGAAATCGCTGGTCTCATTTCCTATGAAAATCAGCTGCCTTGCACATTAATGGTTTATTTAAATTTGTATTGTTAAAGTCCTTTCACATGAGAAGTTATAGGTAGAATCAGTGAATGCCAAAGAGAGAATGAGTAAATTCAAAAGAGAGAAGGAACTGATGTAAACAGTTTAGTGTGAGTTAAAGTTCAGCTGTGAAGGGTTAAACCGTATCAACACTTCAAAAACACACTGCAAACACACACGCATCTGAACTCACAGGCTACAAAAATGCTATGTGTTAATCGCTAGCCTTCAATGCTACTTGCTTTGACTAAGCTCCAATGTTAGTCACTGGCTTCAGTTAGCTTATCTATGGCTGTTAGGCTGTTGTTTACAACAGCTCAAAATGGAGCGGGGACGGAGCCTGCGCACTTCCTGAGTTACGCGTCACTATGGTGATGTCAGGGAACCTGTCATTTCGGATGCACAGATCCGGGTAATCAGTGAAACATCAATGTCTTTCACACTACCATCAAAAAGCAGCTATTTTGATTCTTTCTTTCGTATAGCGCTACCAATCTCACTCGTTTAGAGCGAGATAAATTAATCCACAGATTAATTATCAACACTTTTGGCCGCGGCGGGCCTTAGTACATTACTTCTGTCTAACTTCACAGACAAAACACAGTGGATTTATCATCACACAATTTATTTTTGATCAAGATCAATAACTATTCTCCCCAGAACGCGCTTTGGCCACTCCTTCCGAGCGCCGCGTCTTAAGTTCACTGTTTAGTGACACAAAGTTGGCAGAAAAATCATTAAGTAGCTAAGTTAATGTTTTCAAACTGGGAGATACATAGCATAGTTCAATCAGAAGTGGGACACATACTTTAGCAGATTAAAACTACGGGAGGCCTTTTAAAAGACGTGAATGAGGAATCCGCTCATTCGTCTCTTTTGCGCTTTTAGAGCGACTTTTGTCTTACAAGACAATTTATTTGCTGCAGTCTATTTCTCAAACAACTCAAGTTGTTATTTAATTCATTCAAAACGCATTGCCACAAGCATACAGTACCACAAACACAAACAAACTCTGTCTCTCTGTATCTACACTATTTCTTCGTCCGGTTAGAAGAAAATAGGCAAAATACAACAATATGTATTTCTGATTATGAATTTTCAAGTCAAATTTGCCTGCATTCTCCACCATTCTGTAATAGGAATTTTACCCTTTTTACATTGTTTAATTTAGCTCTTTGGTTTAAGCTTTATTTTGAATTTCAGCTTTAGGGAATCTTAAGATTTGATATCGATATAATCCATTGATATTAATCAAAACGTCCAACTTATAACTTATTTAACAATCGTCCAGCGAGTTGTTAAGTTTCAGTATATCTGAGAAATTCTGTTTATTTTCGTGGCCACGATATAATAATACAGAATTATTTAAGTAACTTTATGACAGTTATGAGCATAGGTAACGTAATCTGGGCAAAGTTTGATTTGAATATTACACAACAGAACACAGAACACTTCTCTATAAATCAAACAAGAGTTTATTTGCTATCTTACTGAAATACATGAACTAAGCTAACAACACAAAACAAAATACATACATACACACAAATGAATGGTTGCAATTGAGAAGGATTAAAATATAGCACTGTTTTGCTATTTCCACACGATTTTACCCGTGCCGATCATCAAGAGGAGAACTCTAGTATCTTTACTTTAGAGATAAATACGACCAGTTCAGCCACTTTATAGAGATTTTGTTTGAGACTTGCTTTAAGTTGAAATGACGCTGATCTGTCGTTTCGTTTCCTGGCTGGTTGAAGGAATCCCGTGTGTCGTCATCGCGTGACGTCACTCTGGGGATGCCCTTCGTGGTTGTTTGGCTGCTCGGTGCTGTTTGACGCTCTTGAGTTCCTTTCGCGTAGCTTCAGAATTTCAAGGGTTTCTTCAGAGATTTGACTAAGTGTTGGTTCATTGTTCAAACTCGGCCAGATGTTAAGGCTAGGAGCTCTTTTGGAGCAGCTCCAAGTTTCAAGAAGCGCGCACTTTGCAAGCAGAGAGCGAGAGCCAGAGTGCTGGGAGTCAGTTTTAGACCGGAGATTTTGGTCCCTCCCACTCGATGCTCTTTCAATGAAATAGTTCTTGAAGGGCGGAGAAAATTATACCTCAAAAGATTACAAAAATACCATAGATTCCAATAACACAGCAAGTTTATAAATGACATAAAATACACATTGATGTATTTTGTCTCTTGAGAATATTGCTTTAATAGCCCAGTAGCTATTATTAATTGTCTTTTGGAACACTTTATAAAAGTTTCGAGTCCTTTTAGCAAAGTCAATAACAGTTTGGGTATTCTTTGTCCAAAAAGCGCAAAAGAAAGTGCATTCCTTCGGAGGGGGAACGAAGATGAGAGGTCCTGAGAACATTGTGTTGTTTAAATCTGTTGAGCGTCTGTGTCAACATATATCTGTCTCGTTTGTTGGTTAAATCATAAATTTAGGCGTTAAACGATCAGGGAATCCATAAAGTTTGTCGCTGGACCATAAGCAGATGTTTCCCTCAAAGCTTCTCCTGGTTTTAGAGGTTTCCTTAAGATGATAACCCAATAGCATGGCAGAAAATCGGCCAGCCAGTTGGGTGAGGTGCTGTTCGTCTGTCAATTTTATGACTTGCAGATAGTGAAGAAAATTTCTTTAAGCCTAAGGAATTTGTGGTTGCACTTAGTGTGTGTGTGTGTGTGTCCTTTCTCTCCACAAAGGCATTACATACGTTTTATATTATATACAGTACCTTGAGATACCTGTCCTGATCGCAGGTGTTTCATGTCAAATACATTTTATATTATGTACAGTATTATACACCTATTTCACTTTAATAAGCTTACTGACTTCACATCAATTCTATCATAACTGAGTTCTAATTTTCTAATTTTGAATTTAAACAAAACAGAAATTTTAATTACTGGCCCCCCTTCACTAACAAAAAATATAGTAAATGCTTCCAGTTTCAACCTTGATGCTACAACAGTTTTTCCATCTGCTACTTTCAGAAATTTAGGCATTACTCATGATCCTGCACTGACTCTTGGTGCTTACATTAGTAAACTATCCAAAGCTGCATTTTTCCATCTTCGTCGTTTAGCCCAACTTCGATCATATGTTTCTCCAAAAGATGCTGAATCATTAGTGCATGCTTATTGTGTATTTTTTTGTTGCATTTTCTATTCTTTGTTTGTTACTTATTGACATTATCTTATTTTTTATTTTTTATATTGTTACTTATACTATGTCTGTATCTCTATTTTCTGTACATAATTGTACCATGATATGCAACTGCAATCATGTCTATCCCTGGACTGGGCAACTGTCTACTGTCCACTTAACTGATTAATTGATTGTGAAATGACTGTTACGATTATGTGAATTGACTGTCTATTGTGTTTCTGCTTTTGTACAGCGTCCTTGAGCTTGGGAAAGGCGCTATATAAATTAAACATATTATTATTATCATGTGTCCTATCACACAGGTCAAATTTGCTGTTAGACCATTTTTTTATTAATCTCAGAATATTTTCCACAGCTCTTGCCTGTAAAAAAATAACCTTATAATTATCCATAATTCCATACTCAATTTAATTTACACAGAAAGAACAGGACATGAAGATATTTGAAGAACTGGTTGATTCAAGGCTTACAGGATCTTCTCATGTATAATCTCCCAAACCATCACTTTCCTGAACAGTGGAATGTCACACTACAGAGAAACAGAGACGAATCAGAAATGAAAAGTATAATAAAATGTTTGAGAATTAATGTTGTTAACATAACTACTGTTGCTTGATCATGTACCTGTCTGAAAGTGAGTGGCTTTCCTTGAGAAAGGAAGTCTGCATATTTACAGGCAAAAACACCACAGTCATCTCCATTCACCTGTTTAGGAATTGCCTAGACACAATTTTAAGCAGAACAAGTAGCCTTAAAATGACACTTAATTCAGAGAAGATCCATATAAATCATTAAACGGTGTCATACATTAGTTCTCATTCGGCCTACGGTCCCCCTGGAAGCCTCCAAGACACAGCCTTTCTTGACCCTGTACTCCTTTGTGAAGTACTTTCTGTTAAAATTTAAAAGCATAAGAAAAGGTACGTTATAGCTCAAGCTGTGAGGCAACTCTGCAAAAAGACAGACATGCGTTTGTACAGCTGACTAATCAGAGGTCTGTAATGTCTGCATAGTAGGTTTACTGTGTTTGAAGGATGGCGTTTGTGGCATTGCTAACAGATCCTGCTGTGCGTGCTCTCAGGCGAGAACACGTTTTTAGTGAATGTTATGTTTGCTGAGAGTTAGGAAAGAAAAGGTGTGTTAAATGCCCTTATACGGATATGGTTTTGGTGTGTTTTATGTAAATTACTTACCTCAGGCACACAGTTGCTTATTTAGAATACTCCAAATTCATCAACATTTGAACGAGATTAAGAGTAAATTCATGTACATAAGCACATGTTGTGAATTAGACAGTTTTTGTGAGAAGTTCAAATGTGCAAATAAATATAGTGTACACAATTATTAGTGAATGAGACCCACTATTCCCACTATTTTAAAGCTATATTAAGTTGTGCAGCTATTTGTATTCAAAAGATTAATAAATATGGAGTATTTTTTTTTTAAAGAATAGAAACTGCCTTTTATTTCACCTAACATGTTTGCATATCTGAATTCCTTTTAAAGATGTTTTCCTGTCAATATGAATGCTGTATATAAAGCTATGCTAATGAAATGCTTACCTTACTACATATCGGACGTAAAGTTTTGCTGGGCAATCCACTTTCTTGCTGTTTTCAATATGGAACCTTTTTCTTCTTGTGTATTCATGTTCAGTATGCTGCAGAACAAAATAAAATAAAGCTTCAATTGCATATTTTCAGGGCCAGGCACTAGCATTTATTTGTGAGTGAACAAACAATTTTCATATGGCATATATCAATTTATAATGTGGACATGCTTCTTGTTCTGCAGAATGACTGCAGAAACCGGCTGCAGAAAAAAAAAAAAATTTGATCAAACGTTTTACGTTCAAATGGTACAGAATAGTTATGTAGACAAATATGAACTGTGCAAATGTATGGATTTCTTAAATTTTAAAGGCACACCTTGTACCTTACTTACAACATTTATATAATGGGTGAGTATACCATGAACACATCTTCCAGACCATGTTTTTGTCTTATCCTGAATCACTACAGTACACCTGTAATAAGTGTGTATATATTCAAGCTACTTTAGACCAAGCGGGACGCCAACTGCTGTGGAATAGCTCAGGCTACAATGTTCTTCCACAAGACACATACAGTTTTGTTTATTAAACACTAGAGCGGCAAGAATTACACCTTTACATGAAAATTCTTTATTTACAGGAAATTCATCTCGAGTTCACATGAGTTCAATGATGCATGGGTGTTGTGTTGATGCGAGAGAAGACATGTTGTAAACATGTTATAGATTAATATTTTGTATTTTGCCATTTTTTTGTGCAAACAGCCAAAAATAAAAAAAAGAAACATTTACAGCCGAGGTTAAACCATTGGAGTCACATAGATTACACTAGTGATGTCTTTACTATCTTTCTGGAGCTTGAAAGTGGTAAGTCAAAGTCAAAAGTCAAAAGTCAAGTCAAAAAGTCAAAAAAAGTCAAAGTCAGCTTTATTGTCAATTCTGCCACATGTACCGTACATACATACAGAGAATTGAAATTGCGTTACTCTCTTACTCCCTGGTGCATACAGATAACACTAAACACAAACAGTAGAACGCAAAAATACAGATAAGTACAAATCATATATATATATATATATATATATATATATATATATACTGTATATACATACACATACACACACACATACATACATATATATATACACATACATATATATATACATACACATACACACACACATACATACATATATATATACTGTATATATATATATATACACACATACATATATATATATATACATACATACATGCACACACATACACACATACATACACAAAAATGCAACTATCACAAATAAGGACATGTAGGAAAAAATAAAACATTAAATAAAGAAAATAAGAAATAATAATATAAACAAAAAATGGATAAAGTGGCATAGGGCACATGGCAGATAGTGCAAATCAGTGAGATAAACAAACAAACAAACAGTGCAGAATATAAATGGTGTAGTACAAAGAGCTTATAAGACTATTTAAAGTGACAAGGAACAGTCTTTTTTATTCAGACTGCCAGACGAGGTAGTTGAATGAATGAGGTCAGTCCAATGCTGTACAAGTGACCGGTGCTTGTCTCAGTGTGAGTGTGAGTGTGTGTGTGTGTGTGAGTGTGTGTGAGTGTGGGGGGTGGTGGTGGGGGTGGTGGGGTGGGGGTCCGAGTTCAGTGATTCGTGGGGTAAGAGAGGGGGAGGGGGGCAAGGACGGGAGGGAGTTCAGCTTCCTGACAGCCTGGTGGATGAAGCTGTCTTTCAGTCTGTTTGTCCTGGCTTGGAGACTCCTCAGTCTCCTCCCTGATGGAAGCAGACTGAAGAAGTTGTGTGTCGGGTGGGTGGGATCACCTGCAATGCTGAGGGCTTTGCGGGTGAGACGGGTGTTGTAAATGTCCTGGAGGGAGGGGAGAGAGACACCAACGATCTTCTCAGCTGCTCTCACTTGCAGGCGCCATACCACACAGTGATGCAGCTAGTCAGAATGCTCTCGATGGTGCCTCTGTAGAAGGTGCACATGATGGGGGCCGGGGCTCTGGCTCTTCTTAGTTTGCGGAGGAAGTAGAGACGCTGTTGTGCTTTCTTGGCTAGTGCTACAGTGTTGTTGGTCCAGGAGAGGTCCTCTGTGATGTGTACACCCAGGAACTTGGTGCTGCTCACTCTCTCCACGGTCGCACCATTGATGGTCAGAGGAGCATGCTGAGTGTGCACTCTCCTGAAGTCAACGACAATCTCCTTCGTCTTCTCCACATTCAGAGAGAGATTGTTGTCACTGCACCACCCGGCCAGGCGGCTCACCTCGCTCCTGTAGTTTGTCTCATCTCTGTTGCTGATGAGACCCACCACAGTCGTGTCATCCGCAAATTTAATGAAGCGGTTGGAGTTGTGTGACGGTGTGCAGTCGTGGGTCAGCAGAGTGAAGAGGAGGGGGCTCAGCACACATCCTTGGGGGGCCCCTGTGTTCAGTGTGATGGTGCTGGATGTGTTACTGCCGACCCGTACTGCCTGAGGTCTCCCGGTCAGAAAGTCCAACAGCCAGTTGCACAGCGACGTATTGAGCCCCAGCTGGACCAGTTTATGGATGAGCTGTTGAGGGATGATTGTGTTGAATGCTGAATTGAAGTCTATGAACAGCAATCTGACATACGTGTCCGTTTTGTCTAGGTGTGTGAGGGCTGGGTGGAGGGCAGTGGCGATGGCATCATCGGTCGAGCGATTGGACCTATATGCAAACTGGAAGGGGTCTAGGGAGGGGGGGAGGACAGACTTGATGTGCTGCATGACTAACCGTTCAAAGCACTTCATGAGAATAGGAGTGAGTGCTACTGGACGGTAGTCATTGAAGCAGGATGGAGATGACTTCTTCGGGACAGGAATGATAGTGGTAGCTTTGAAGCATGTGGGGACAACAGCCTGGCTTAGTGAGATGTTGAAAATGTCTGTGAAGACATCAGTTAGTTCCACTGCACAGTCTCTCAGTACACGCCCAGGAATGTTGTCAGGACCCGGAGCTTTGCGTGCATTGATCCTGCTGAGGGATCTCCTCACGCTGTGCGGGGACAGCGTCATCATCTGGTCGCCTGGAGGAGGTGGAGTCTTCTGTGCAGTGGTGCTGTTTTGTGCCTCAAAGCGAGCAAAGAAGGCATTCAGCTCGTTCAGCAGGGGGATGGTGCTGTCACAGGTCTGTGGTGGGGGCTTGTAGTCCGTAATGGTCTGAATCCCCTGCCACAGGCTCCGAGTGTCTCTGCTGTCACTGAAACGGTGGGCTATCCTCCTGGAGTACTGTCTCTTGGCCTCTCTGATGCCGCGGGATAGGTTGGCCCTAGCTGTCCTTAGGCCCTCCTCATCGCCAGCTCTAAAGGCAGCATTCCGAGCCTTCAGAAGTCTTAGACCTCCCCTGTCAGCCACGGCTTCTGGTTGGCCCGGACAGTGATAGTCTTTGTGACCGTTACAATCATCAATACACTTGGTGATGTAGGCAGTGACAGTCTCTGAGTACTCTTGGAGGTCTGTGGTGTTGTTGTATGTGGCAGCCTGTTTAAACATATTCCAGTCAGTGGTGTCGAAACAGTCTTGAAGTGCCTCTGACGACCCTTCCGGCCACACTTGTATCTGCTTGTGTATTGGTTTGATGACTTTAACGAGCGGTCTGTGTGCAGGCATTAGCATGACAGTGATGTGGTCTGAGGCTCCGAGGTGGGGGAGGGGGAGAGCCTTGTATGCTCCTCTCTGGGTGGTGTAAACAAAGTCCAGCGTATTTTTTCCCCTTGTTGGAAAGTCAACATGCTGTTGAATTTTTGGGAACACACTCTTTAAGTCTGCGTGATTAAAGTCTCCAGCCAAGATGAGAAAAGCATCTGGGTGGGCTGTCTGCTGCCCACTGATGTGCTGGTACAGATCATTCAGTGCCTCACTCCTGTTATTGTTGTTAGAGCTGGGAGGGATGTATACAGCAACGAGCTAGTTTATTGTCCAAAGAGCGTACGTTCGCCAGTACGATGGAGGGGATAGCTGGCTTGTGTGGGTTAGCCGCTAGCCTAGCTCGGATACCTCCGCGCTTACCCCTCTTCTGCTTCCTCTCACACCGCTTGTAGCGCCTCCGCTGTGGGCGAGATGCAGTAGTGGGGGTCGGTGATGGTGTAGGCCTCCGGAGCAAACCGAGGTCCCACAGCTCTTCGGCGTGCGCGGAGTTTAACTCTAAATATGTGGTTCTGCCGACATCGAGCAGAAACTCACGACTGTATGCGCGCTTAAAGACAGGTAGACGAGACGAATATGTACAAAAACATTGCGACTTACAAGACAAAAAACATGAAAACACCGTTCTGTCGGGAGAGAGAGAAGCCGCTGCTTCTGTTGTGCGCGCCGCCATCTTGGAACCCAGTAATACAGTAATTACATAGCTCTCAATGGAGGGACAGACTTGGAACCATCCTGGGTTCCATCTTGGAACCCAGTAATACAGTAATTACATAGCTCTCAATGGAGGGACAGACATCTCTCAGATGAACAAAAGTCTTGGAGTAATTAATGACAGAATTGTCATTTTTGGGTAAACTAACCATTTAACAATGTAACTTACATTTGTTATTTCGTTCTGTAATTTATATTACTATTATTCTAAACATGAGAGGAAATAAGAAAAACACTTTTGGTGTGCTCAAACATTTGTCCGGTAGTGTAAAACTTTTTTTACTACTTTAGCATAACAAATTAAACCACGGGTGTCCAAACCAGCACCTGCAGGGCCACCTTACAGAAGTTTATTTACAGCCCTAGGCTGTGATTGTGTATTAGCTTTATATCAGCTAATAAAGGTATTCAAAATCACTAAACTCTGTGGCAAATTGTTAGGGTTAGTGGCCCTCCAGGAACAGAATTAGACACCTCCACACTGAATTCATCACCAGTGTGGTGAACAAAATGTGTAGCGGTACATACCAAATCATTTGTTGTGGGAGTCTTCTTGTAGTTCTTTCCGTGCTGACAAGCATATATCACTCTTCTTTTCACAGAGAGTGGGACGTGTTCTGAATAGTCTTCCACTCGCCATAGACATCGTGGAGTCATGTGGGATTACAAATTATATTTAAATGTTTAACTTAGATTCTTATTATCAACTGTGCTCTGTCTCAATCAAGTCATGTTGATTGGCAGAGATTCAAAGAACCCAGACGTTGATTCAAAGAACCCCTGGCCCAGACGTTGATTCGTTAGGCTGATTGGATTAGTGTCTATCTTTCGGAGCCCCCTGGCCCAGACGTTGATTCGTTAGGTTGATTGGATTAGTGTCTATGTATTCGATTATTGGGTTTGTCTCCAACCTCCAAGAGTCCCTCCTCCAGAAATGCCTATAAAATGGCCTTGTAAAGTTGCTTGAGTGAGAGATTTTGATGACTGCAGACCAACAGCTTGTGTTCTCAATAAAGAAGCCTGCTGACGATCCATCCGATTTCTCCTGGTGCTTTAGGCTCTTCTGAGACAAATTTTCTACACTTTAGACAAGAACCTAAGCATAAAAATTTTCAGCAACAGATGGTGCCGTGCAACCCCCCCGAGATAGAGCTTCCTACACCTGAAATCCAGATTTGGGAAACTTCTGTACAACCAAGGGATTGTGTTGTGACAGTGTCACTCTATCCAAAAGAACCAGTTTTGAAGGACTCCACCTCCGGTCACCAAACAAATCCGATTAACCTGTTAATCCTCTGCACCCCCCATATTGGGTCAGAGCTGAATGAGTAACTAACTTAAAAGTAACAGTTCCTGCAGTGTGCCACACACACAAGGGTTTGGTTTAACTAAGTTTATCCTCTAAAAAAAAATATTTTTAGAGATGAAGTTTATCCTCTGTTCAGGCAGGGAAGATTAGCATTACGTGCTAATATTGTTTATCCTCTGTTACAGGCAGTCCTGGAGGAAGATTAGCATTACGTGCTAATATTGTTTATCCTCTGTTCAGGCAGGGAAGATTAGCATCACATGCTAATATTTGTTATCCTCTGTTTCAGCAGGGAAGAACTGGTTACCCTCTGTTTTAGCAGGGAAGATTAGCGTAAAGTGCTAGTAATTTGTGTTATCCTCTGCTTTACCAGGGAAGGTTAACAATAGGTGATGTGTTAACAAGCGTACCCTCTGTGGATCAGAGAAGTTTTAGTGTTTTGTTTTGTTTTTTGTTTAGTGTTTGTTTGTGTGGTACAGAAGAAACTTACAAAATGGTTAGAAGGAATGCTAGGCTGATTCCAACCACAGAAAAGAGTGGTCTTGCGTCCCCTTTGTGGTCAGATAGTGAATTCAAAACGCTGTTAGGGGAACAAATGAACCTAATAGTCACTGAGAAAGTTAGACAAGAACTAACTCAGAAATATGAGATTCATCCAGACAAGCCTTGGTCTGTAGAAGAGTGTAAAAAGGTACTAGGAGCATGTATTCGCAAGAACAATGTGAAAGGCATTATCTGTTGTCACAGAGAATTCAGTTTAACATTAGCCACACAACAGTCTCAGTGTAACTCAGAGCTAGAGAAACAGAACAATGAACTCCGTGCTAGAGTATCCACTTTGACTAAGAAATTGAACCTCAAGAAAGATGCAGCAAAAACTGATGTGAAAGTTAGTCAGCCTGAAACATTTACCCTGATTTACAAGCATTTTTTGAAACAGATATAGCTCTCCAATCAGTAACTGATGTGCCTGTAAATTCAGTCAATGTGTGTGGTGCTAGGAGGAGATCTCAGGGAATTGAGGGAATTGAAAGTGTTCCTCCCAACTCTTCTGTTGTCCAAGTACAAACTGTTGCCAAAGCTTTATGTCCTAAAGATATAGAGAGACTATCTCAGAGTTTACCGTCAGCACGCACACATTTTTCTGAATTTAGAAGAACATTGATCAGTAAAATGCGTCTTTATGACATGTCGTTAACAGAAGTCACACAGCTGATGTCACAAATTCTAACTGAATCTGAATTCAACAGTTTTGAGTCTGCTGTTACTTCTGAACTACAACATGCCAGTAAAAGCGATTTGAGAGAAGGTGTTTTGAAAATTCTAAAGAATATCATGGGACCCAAAATAGACTGGTCCAGAATCACTAACTGTGTGCAAAGGAAAGAAGAATCTGTGAGTGAATATACTGAGAGATTTTGTCAGTCAGCTGTAATTTACAGTGGAATTGTTGATAACCCTGAAAGTGTGCTGGAGGACAAGGGACCCCTGGTTCGTATCTGGTCAGATGGGCTTGTAGCCGAATACAGAAAAGCTTTACCCTTTTTAGATCTAACTTGGTCTAACAGAACTCTCAGAAGTAACCTAGACAGGTTAGCTACATGGGAAAGAGATGCTGATGTCAAGGCAAAAGTAAGAGTAGCAGCAGCTACGTTTAACAAAACGAAACAAGACAATAGATGGTCTAAAAGAGAAAGCAAATGCAAATACTGTGAAAAATTAGGACATTGGGAGAAAGAGTGTAGGAAAAAGTTGCAAGATAGTAAAATAAATGCTATGCATAATTCTGCTCCTTCTCAGCCTGCACACAACCCTGAAGTAGTTCCGCCAGTGACCACTGAAACTGTAGGACAGCTAGTTCAGGCTCTTCTAAGACCACAACAAGACCAAGAAAAAAACTAATTGTTGGGGCTGTGAGTAGCTACCTTTCCCCTGTAATCCAACACAATGACCAAATAATTTTTGTGAAAGGTAGCATAAGAGAGAAATTGGCACAAGGTTTAAACATCCCATACCAGAAGACCAAACTTTGTTTAACTTTAATTGAAGATTCTGTTTTGTATGAAACTCCGCCCATAGAGGTACAATTTGGCCCAAAAACTCTGAAATTAAATACAGGTGCAATTTTAGGCATGGATCTTCTGAGACAAATAAATCTATGACTTTTGTCCTCAGCTAGCAAGCACAGATTTCTACCAATAATGCAACCCCTCCCGAGTATGCTTTCTTACAGAATTCATCCAATTTGGGCTAAAGACAAGGATGATTGTGGGTTGTTGACAGGTGTAGAACCTTTGACAGGTCCACCTTCACCAAACAATATGGTTAACCTGCACCCCCCATATTAATCACAGCTGAAAATGACTAACTAACTTAAAATGACTTCAGTGTGTTTGGTGTCTTTATGGAATCATCCAGAGTTGATGATGCCAAAAATATAAAAAGTTATAGCCCATAGAGGTCCTGGAGCAATCCAGAAAAGTAATTTGAAAGTCACATGTCTCATGAGTTTATATTTCAAATCAAAATACCTCCTGCAGACGTTTGAGGAAAAATATTTACCAAATTATTGAAGAGTTCTACTACAAACTATTTAGTCATTATACATGCCACTGCAGTTTTTCAATTATAAAACTGTATACAGAATCTTAGACATCGTATCAGTTCATATTTGAGCACTAGAATAATACCATAATAATAATTTTTGAGTGATGAAAAAAAAACAATAATAATAAAAAAAAATAACTTAATTACATACTGATTTCCTGACATTCAGATGCTCTCCTGCTCTCCTGCTCATACATTAGGTAATCACATGCTGACGATCATTCATACAGATGCTAATCCTACTGATGGCTGACATTATAATGGCCTTTTATATAGACTGCATTCACACTGATATCTGTGACAGTCAGTAATTACATGCTGATTATCAGCCATAGAGATGTTAATCATACTGATACAGGCACATTCTCCCACGCAAACATATATGAAAACTGCAGATTTATTTGTGCTTCGCTACGCCCCATCAGACGACAGTCATGCGCCGTCGCGAGGGAGCGCCCAAATAAACAATCTTCCGTGTATCTTTGACGATTTCATTCTGTGGGACATTGTCTGCTACAAAATCATGCTGTTTTTTTACCACCAAGACGCAGCGTAATCTGTTCCATAACGGACACAAACAATAGCTCTCCCTCAAGAGATGAGACGTAAACAAAGGATTATCGATCTAAATTACAGCGTTGTTGTTTCTCTGGACTAAAAGTGCTCGATGGAATGTTGTTCACTGGACCCTTATCTTTCACACTAAACCAGGATTTACAGCAGTGGATACGTTTGAGAGTCGTTATCAGGTGTAGAACCAGTTAAAGCTTTCTATCGAAAAACAGCGATCTGTCGTCGATGCTAGAGGCTTAGACCTTCAAAATGATATATAGTTTGTCAAGATTCATTTTGTCCTGTTTTACTTTATCTGTTTGAAAACAATGACGTGTGCAAACAAAGAGCTCTCAGTGCGCCCGCGTCCTGGTGCAGGTTAACAGGTTAATAAGGAAGCTATACAGGGAATCAAACTTATTGTAGAAAATTTGCTGACGCAAGGAGTGCTAGTTAAAACCAACAGTCCATGTAATTCACCCATATGGCCCATCAAGAAATCTAATGGGACATGGAGACTTACAATAGACTACAGAGTAGCCAATAAAAATATTGATAAAATCACCCCCCTAGTGGCAGATCCATCTGTAAGATTTTTTCAGTAATTGATATGTCTAATGGATTTTTTTCTGTACCGTTGCACTCTGACAGCCAGCCATGGTTAGCTTTCACAGTTGACTATGAACAATACCAGTGGACACAATTACCACAGGGATTTCAAAACTCCCCAACCATATATCATCAGGCTGTCAGACGTGATTTGTGTGACCAGAATGTCCGGTAAAACAGTCCACTATGATCCAATATGTCGATGATATTTTGATTGCCTCAACAGATCATGAGGTACATCAAACTGAATTGGCATCATTGTGGACTATTTGCACAAAAAAGACACCAATGCAGCTTTCACAAAGCTCAAATCGCTAAAAAGCAAGTCACATTTCTGGGTCAAACAATTGGTGCAGGAAATAGATCCATTACACAGGATCGAGCGGCTTCAATCAAAGCCATACCTCCGCCTACTACCATTAAAACACTCCGTTCATTTTTAGGAACAACAGGTTATTGTAGACCTTGGATTGAAGACTATGCCTCGATTGCTCAGCCTCTCTATGATTTGTTGAAAGGCCATGGTAAAGATTCAGATACTGTTTGTATGGAAGAACTTAATCTCAAAGCTTTTAATGATTTGAAGAGAGCACTATGTCAAGCACCAGCATTAGGAATTGCCCAATCTGATAGACCCTTTGTGCTTTATGTCCATGAACACTTAGGCTTTATGACTGCATGTATAATGCAAGATCATGGGGGCAGCTTACGCCCAATTCATTACTATTCCGGTAAACTTGACATAGTCGCTCAAGGTATGGGCCCATGCCTCAGAGCAGTACAGGCAGTTCATCTAGCGCTTCAGGCTTCATCAGGAATGGTGTTAGGTCAGACTGTAAACGTAAAATGCCCTCACGCAGTGTCCGCACTAATGAATCAAGCAAAAGTCACTTCTGTCACCTCCTCCCGTTGGGGAAATTGGTTAACGACCCTCACAGCCCCGAATATTGTTATACAGCGTGCACCAGTCACGAACCCATCCTCATGTATGATGTCTGCAATGACTGAATTTGTGTTAGAGGATGAAGGCGAAATGACTCATGATTGTGTTACGCTTACATATGCAGCGACAAGTGAAATAGCAGAAACTCCCATAGAGAACGCAGAATTGGAGTTGTTTGTTGATGGTTCAGCTCATGCAGTAACTTCCACCACTGAAGTAGTTGCTTCAGGTCGTCTTCCAGATCATTTTTCAGCTCAAGCTGCAGAATTAGTAGCCTTAACTAGAGCATGCACGCTAGCTTCAGGATCGGTTGCAAATATCTACACAGATTCCAGGTATGCTTTTGGGGTAATTCATGATTTTGGTGTCATTTGGCAAACCAGAAAATTTCTAACTTCTGCTGGATCCCCCATTAAGCATGCTGGATTAGTGAAAGATTTAATGTTTGCCATGAATCTCCCAAAGAAATTAGCGGTGATCAAAGTGAAAGCACATCTCACAACTAATACTACGGAAGCTAAAGGTAATACTCTCGCTGATGTAGCGGCTAAACAGGCTTGTTTCTATGCAACTGTACAAGTGTGTTCAGGTAGTACAGCACAGAAGACAATTCTACCCCCTGAATCAATCGTTGATCTGTATAAAGACGTTCCTCTATATGAAGCATGGACATGGTTAGACAAAGGAGCCACTGTGGATTCATCCGGCTGCTGGACCAAAGGGGGAAAGTATGTTGCTCCCGAATCACTGTTGCCATATTTGGCTCAACAAATACACAGTTTGGGTCATAGTGGTCCAGCAACGATGAATCACAGGTTCTCAAATCAATGGTGGAATCCAAAATTCAGAAACGCAGCCACTGAAACAGTCAAGAGATGTGTTACATGTCAGAAAAATAATGATGTACCAGCAGCCACTACACCAGCAGCACATACCCCAGCTCCACCAGGGCCATTTCGTCACCTGCAAGTTGATTACATATCGTTGCCCCCTTGTAAAGGAAAAACTGACGTTTTGGTAGTAATAGACAAGTTCTCAAGATGGGTAGAAGCTTATCCAACAGGGCGTGCTACAGCTGCACATACTGCTAAATGTCTTGTCACTGATTTCATTCCCAGATGGGGATTACCAGATTGCATTGACTCAGATCAAGGTACCCACTTCACAGGACAGGTAGTCAAGGAAGTGTCTAGAATGTTGAAGATTAAGTGGAACCTTCACTGTCCCTATAGGCCACAAGCATCAGGACAGGTTGAACGATCAAACAGAACAATCAAAACCAGGCTAAGCAAAATGCATCAGGAAGGAGTACCATGGGTGGAAGCACTGCCCGCAGTACTGTGTAGTGTGAGAGCATCACCTAACAGATCAGTAGGACTGAGCCCTCATGAGATTATTACTGGACGCCCAATGCAGATGCCAGGTGTGATTGATCTTAGAAATGCTGATGTGCACATTGCTTCAGATGCCCTGATCGCTTACTGTGAAAACCTCACAAAGGCAGTGCAGAGTGCCAAAGAGAGAGTTGAGTCGTGTTGGCAGACTCCACCAGAAGGTGGACACACAATCATCCCAGGTCAATGGGTCATGATAAAGGCGTTCAGAAACAAGCCATTAGAGCCTAAGTGGTACGGACCACATCAAGTGATGTTGATTACAGCTGCTGCAGTGTTGTGTCAGGGAAGGAAAACTTGGACTCAAGTGTCACACTGTAAAGTTGTTCCCCCACCTACAGGGATAGGATAGGACACACGGACCAGTGAGGAGCCCAGGGAAGAACCGAATGCAACAGGCTTCGGGGGCAAACCCTGCGGTGAAGACTCCCTCATAGGCCTTCCCCATTCACTAGTCCATCCTTACCTCACTGTTCTTTAGGTGTCGCAGGAATTGAGAAATAGGGAAAGAAGGAACAACAATAGCAGACTATATTTGAACAGAGGATACAACCCTAATGTTTGCAGACTCTACAACAAATACTGCTATGTGCCGTTGTTCTCTTTTTTTTGGTTTTTTTTCTTCCTCTGTGCAGATACCACTTGATGGCTGTCCTGAGATCCATATGCACCGCCCTTCTCACCTGCGGATGATGCCACAACATCTAGAAAACAACTAGACCCATTGCCGAGCCAACTATCACAATAGAAAGAGAAAAGAAAGAAGAAAGAAGAAAAAAAAAATACACAACGCAGAGACTCACATACGGGAACTTCAGTCATCCATCAACATGATCAAGATTTTCGTACTATTAACCATCATGGACATCACGCAAAGTGTAGACCCCAGAAACAACATATTCTTAGAGCTGATGAATATGTCAAGAAATGCCTGGTTTGCTGGAAAGAACGTTTGCACATTCTTGGTCTTTCAGCAAAATTACACCAGATGACTGAAGATAATTATTCATGGTTCGGAAACTTGTTAGGTAAACCCTGGCTGTGGATCAAGGAAATAGCAATTCTGCTGTTGTTTCTCCTACTTGCGTACTATCTATGCATCCACAGTATCAAGTGTTTCTTTCAGCAAATGATTCCCGCCTCTCACGAGGAAATGACAGTTCCAACCAGAAAAGATTATTACCCGTAAGAACTTCACGGACCCTAATTGCATGTTTTGTTTCTGTGTCAGCATGCAATTACATATAAGCAACACAGAACATGTACAATGTGCCTGTAACGATTACAAGTTACAAGAATTAACTTTCAAGTGTCTAAATTTGTATTTTGTGAGAGTTATTAGAACTCTCAAAGGGGGAATTGTGGGATTACAAATTATATTTAAATGTTTAACTTAGATTCTTATTATCAACTGTGCTCTGTCTCAATCAAGTCATGTTGATTGGCAGAGATTCAAAGAACCCAGACGTTGATTCAAAGAACCCCTGGCCCAGACGTTGATTCGTTAGGCTGATTGGATTAGTGTCTATCTTTCGGAGCCCCCTGGCCCAGACGTTGATTCGTTAGGTTGATTGGATTAGTGTCTATGTATTTGATTATTGGGTTTGTCTCCAACCTCCAAGAGTCCCTCCTCCAGAAATGCCTATAAAATGGCCTTGTAAAGTTGCTTGAGTGAGAGATTTTGATGACTGCAGACCAACAGCTTGTGTTCTCAATAAAGAAGCCTGCTGATGATCCATCCGGTTTCTCCTGGTCTTTCTCTTCTGAGTTTTCTACACTTTAGAAGAACCAAGTTCACAACAGTCACTTTCTGTTTTTTGTTACTGTCATCAGACCTGTTATAAGGAAAAAGACAATTGACGTTAAAAATTAAAGAAAACTGAAAATTATATGACAAGCACAGCATTAATAAATAATATAATTATTAATATAAATAAATACTGTAGTAATTAATTTATTGCTCACTGTAAGCTCATGCTAGTTAATGCTTTAACTTATGTTATTAAATGAGGCGTTGCTGTAAAGTGTTACCCTCTGCTACATATTATCTTCTTACATTGCATATTTTTTCTATACAGTTATACTGTATATGTGTTAATGTGTTTTCTGTAGTGAATCTGAAACAAGACAAATTCCTTATATCATGGCAAATAAAATTCATTAGATATTTCCATAATACAGTAATAGGTACAGAAATATTTGCATATTTCTGTAAGATGTGCCAGATGCACGCTTGTGGCTTTCCAGTAGATGTCTCAGTTCTTCTTCTGAAGAAACAATTCCTTTGATGTATTATTTTGATAATGTACATATTTTGAAATTTGATGGGAGCCAGTCTGATAAAAACAAAGTATATTAATATATATATATATATATATATATATATATATATATATAACACCAAATAATTAATTAAGATTGGATCAGTACTAAAATTAATCATGGTTTATTATAGTAAAAGTGTGGTAACAATGTTTTTTTTTTTACCCGATTTATTACCACTGTATACGTTAACCAGTTTTACTACAAATAACGTTTAAACTAGGTTAGTTTACCACAACCATTATTATTTTGTGGTTACCATGGTAGTCCAAAAACCCTGGGTTTTTGTTTATTGTTGTTGTAGTAAAACCATGGTTAATTTTAGTAAGGAGACTGGCTACAACTTAACGTTACAGTAAAACGTAATCACGCTATTGACGGTTACTGCACGTTTTACATTTCTTCTGGTTGTTTGTTTATGAAAATCATTTAAATGTAAGGTTATAAAACATAAAAAATAACCTGTATGACTGTTTTGTTCTTCATTATCCATCGTAGGTATGCTTTTCTCCTTCATTATCCATCTGAGCTGATCCTGGGATTGGAAATGCCCGCGCAAAAAAAAAAAAACAGCATTCTGCGCATGATCGGTGACCTCTCTTTTTTGTTTTTTTTTGGAAAGGGGGCGTTTTCCCAACACCTCCAGAAACGCCCATTTTACGTCGTGGTAATGAAACCCCTGGGATTTAGTGAATCCCGTTAAAAAAGATGGACGATGCGTCTCCGCTTCCTTCCACTATAGAAAAGTGAAGCTAAAGCATCTCAGTATCTGATCTGATAAGATACTGCCATAAGATACTGCGTTGCCATCTTGCGAAAATGACGTCATTTGGAGCCCGAGTCTGCGCAGTAGAGATTCGTTTGGAGCCAGATTCTGCGCAGTAGAGTCATGAGGTGGAGCCGCGGAATCAAACTCCCGCCCAAACTCCGGCAGACCCAATCAACCATAATGACACGCCATGTTTTTATAGCATCAAATTACTAGCTAAAATTAAACTTATCACAAAAATGAACAATTGAACATATATCAGAGTGATAACAACTACCTTAAATGACCAAAACCATATTTTGGAAAATTGTATTGGAAGTGTAATTTATTTTTTTATTTTGACTCAAGTCCCATTTGTTTACATGGAGAGGGCGGGGTTTTTGACCTGTACTGCAGCCAACCACCAGCAGGGGTGTGTCCACAAGGCCACCCTAAAAATGAGCTTTGCCACCCCTGTTGCCACCCCAAACCAGAGTAATGGGATCGAGTTAAGTGAGAGCGGAGCAAAAATCATGGAGCTGCGTGATTTTGACTGAAGGGAGGAATTTTTGAAAGTCGGGAGTTGTAGTTTTCGTTTGCTCCAAGAGTGCTCCGCTACCACTTCATCACGAGCACAATTAATGCCAACATCTCATAATATAACTGCATTTTATCAAGAATTGACGCGATTATCTAGCTTGACATTGATGTAGCCTATCACTCAAATCAGACAGAAGGTGAAGGTTATGAAAACGGCGATGGACAGTTAATGGACAAATAATTAAAACACAGCTTCACTAGTAGAGAGACGTTGCACAGACGTGCGGGACTAATTCACATGCAATCGCACTCTCACTTGTAAATGCATTCAAATAAATGTAATCTTATTGCGCTTCTCTATCTGTATCTGACTAAATAATTGATAACATAACTGATTAAAATGTACTGTTATTTTAAGACTTCCAAACAAAATTTGAGCTTCAAAACGCTACAATGACAGATTTAACGTCTTAATGCTGATAACAGCTTGGTAAATCATTTAATGCACCTAGCCTACTAAAAGAACACAAATAGCCCTTTTTGTCTTATCAGATCTGCTCAAGGGCTCTTACTTTTAAGCTACATTTACTTTATTCAAAGCAAACCGCAATGCAATTAACATAGAGACTTACATTTGTGTCGTGTTCATGGGCTATGAGATGTATTCGAACCCATGATTCTGATTAGCTACATTGTTGCCGAAATCATGCTGTGAAAATCTTCTCTAATAAAACGTTATAACCAAAAGATTACTCGTTACAAATAAACAAAGATGAAAGAAGTTTTTCTTAAATTTTTTCTAAAAATAAATTTTATTATCAAGTGATCATCAATCACTTATTTGACATTACAGACACTGAATTATCCTAAATAAAATGAATAGAGGAGGGAAATGTTCTGCGGTGCAGAACAGAAAAAAACAATGCATTAAAATGAGTACAGCTCAACTAGTCCCATTTCGTATAAAATTTTGAATTCAAAATAGGTCATTTCTGGTGATCACAAGTTTTTGAAAACTCTTCATACTATTTATTCTTTAGTACAAAACAGTGCTAAACTTTGACAAAAACTGTTTTGTTTTTTATGTTATAATAGTGATTTTTGTTTTATGTCTAAATATAAATCCAAATGGCAAATGTACCAATGAGTGATCCTCTGCAGCCATACTGGTCATAGTGGTAATATCAAATAATTTTCATTTTGCTAAGTGTTTTTCAACCAGGCGGCAGAAATCTTGCATGACACATTGCATGACACATTTTCCATGAAATATCTACATTAATAAAAAAATTAAAAAAAATTATAATGCTTCCTTTTTGAGTAAATATATATAAAAATAGGCATAATTTAGAGACAAATAAAAAAACTGTTTAAAATGGGAGCAATATGGCAATGTTTTTTTTTGTGGTATGGAATAATGGGAGAGGAGGGTGGCATCTTTGTCACTTTTTTCACCCCTGATTGACAAAGTTTTCTGTGAGGGTTAGTGCTAGGGAATAAATTGTGACCCGAGCTGGCAAAAGGAGTCAGAATGAGCATTTTTCAAAAATGACTTATTTTGATTTTCATTCTCCATTAAAATACCTTCAAAATTATATATGACTTCTTGGAATTGGACAAAAAATAACTGAGCTGCAGCTATTTGAAGGCGATACAGTCAGCAGAGTTGATTTTGAGAAAAATCAAGTTTAACTTTTCTGAAGATTCCAAAGCAAAATCACCAAGCAACATTGCACATTTTCCTCCTATTCTTTTCTTAATAATAATTGCTGTATTATTAATCACAATAAAGCTATTTTTTATTTTATCTTTGTTACTAAAAATAAGAACAAAGATGCAAATAAACAGTATTTTAATCAAGAGCAGCAAGTGATTCCGTCTTTTCTTTTAATGTTTGATTAACATTGAGACCTCTATTTTAGGACCTACTGTAATGCATGGATATAATATAATGTTACACATCAGATTTTTCCCCAACCATTAACTAAACATTCATGTCAGACAAAACAGATTTTGTTTGTGTGAATCTCGCCAAAACAGATTTTGCAATAATGTAGGGAGATCGCGCACTTGCGGAAAGGTGCATCTTATTTGCAAATAGCGCGATCGTTTTGTTTTCATCAGCATGGGTTTGAAAATCATATTTCACTGGTTTGGACTCATGTAATTGAGAATTTGATTATTCACAAAGCTGGAAAGCTGCGCTTTGCAACGATAGACCTACAATTTGTGTTGAAAAGCAGCAGTCGTCCAGAAGTGAGCAGAGAAAAGGTACTCTTCTCAGAAAACGTATAAATAATGAACATTTTAGATGCTTAATTACTATTTGGAGAATTGGGATCGCTAGAAGAAGGCTTGATGAACTCATTTTTGTGAAAATCTCAAATTCGACCAAAACTGACATTTTTCACTTCTTTTGCCTGTAGCTCAAAATTAGACCGTGCGCATTCACACTCATTTTGCCAGCACGGGTCACAATTGCACGAGAGGGGTGGGGGGGTGGGGGGTTGTGACAACACTGATCTTGCATACCCCTCAGCAAATTTTCGCCCCTGGTGACAAGCCTAGTTGCCACCCCTCATTCTGCTCTTGCCTCCCCTTTGCCACCCCAAGTATAAAATCCTGGACATGCCCCTGACCACCAGGGGGCGATCAAAGAGCCCGCAGCTTCACTTTTCCGGACAGGCGCACCTGGTCTAGTCAAGCACCCATAAAAAAATAATGAAATCTTTACATAAAAAAACCCCCGACCATTTGTATTTACATCTTGTTTAATGACAAATTATATTCACAAAGTGCCCTGTGTGGTTAGTGATTGTGAAGCCACTGCATTTTAGTCATTCGACCCGTTTTCCGTACATTACAATACATAGCCTATATTTATATATAGGCCTACATTTATAAAAGTAAAACAGACTGAAAACAAGAAATCAAAACATAATTTCAGTGTAAGCCATGAATGACAGTCATTACTTGTCACAAAAACTGTGGATATGGATAGGGACATAGTTCAGAGCACTTTTACATGATAGATGAGTGGTGAAGTATATATATTTATAAATGTACAATACAATATATATTTATTTAGTTAGTAGTTAGTTAGTTAGTTTCCTCCTCTCGCTCATGAAATGGGCAAACTCCACACTCCAATACAGTAGGCACCTTAACGTTGGCGCTACCCGCCATAAAACTGAAGAAGAAGAGAGGAGAACTTGAGGAGGGTATTTGGTTGTGTTGCAAAAGTTGACAAATTATTGAAAATCTACTGTTGGGTAAGTACATTTTGCATTAATGTGGTTGAGTTTTACTTGTTTGACACGAGGGAACTGAAAGAAATGATGTGCACATTGTCAGCTGAAATGTATTTTGAGTTTGGCTAAAATTAGCTAGTAGGCTAAAAGTTAGTTGGGGCTTTACCCTAAAATTAAAAAACTATCCCTGCCCTACCCACTGCTGGTTACCTGGATCAGGTGTGTTCAGTCAATCAGAAGCTGGAAGATACCATTTCAGATGAGGTTGGAGTGGGGTAGGGCAAAATGAATGATCGTCTAGCTTATAATTCACTTTCTAGGTGCTATTGTAACTGCTAGAATTGGAATATAAAATGAGAAGTACGTTTAGTGAAATATATATATATTTTTTTTTATTAAAAAAATAAAACATGAATTCGTTAAAACCCCAAACAAATGGATATGTAATTATTGTAATTATTATAGTAGTATCTGTAATTACTGTAGTAGCTATGACAGGCAGCAGATAATAGCACACCAGTATGTTTAATGATCCAGTAAAAATTATTACTGTCAGATGTAGCCTTTTCAGAGTTTCTTTCAGAAAGTAAATTACCTGAAAGAGACTGAAATGTTAAGTAAATGTAGGAAGAGCTCAATAATAACGTGCTGCTGAAGTCTGTAAATGAATTTGAACATGGATGTTTTCAGTGAAGCTTTAAAAATATTTTGTAATTTTAGATTTGTTAAACATGTCCTCTGAGTACCAAAGGAAGTGGAGATGACGATGTGCAAGGGTTGATGTCTTAGTGGAACATGATAGCAGCTCTGAATCCGAGGGGTCAGTGGAGCCAGCTTTGGCGGGTGAGGGCAATCCCCTCACGGAGGGATCAACACATGACGAATTACATCCCATACTACAACAGTCGAACAGCATCACTTCTTGAATGTTTTAATAAACAGCTGGGCTGTCACACTTACAGGAGGAAAGAACAGGTATGCCACTAAAAATTACTGTGAATGTAGTACAATTCTCATTAGATTTTTATATGATCATTAATGGAAGTAATGTCAACTTCCATGGAAGTTTAAGTACTTTAAACACTTCATTCAGCAGGCATGCAAGTTTTGGATGCAAGATATTGTTTGTTAGCTTTGATTTCAGATAATAGGGTACTCCCTCCAATATGTAGATGCATAGGACAAATACATGTTATTGTTATAGCATTTAATAGTAAAATTGGACAGTGAAATGCTCTAAAACTAACACATCCTATGTAATATTTCCAAGAAGGACAATTTACTCAGAGCCTGCTGGATCTCCAAGTAAGACGGAGGCAAAGGCCCACATCTCATGAAACAATGACGGCTACCTACAGAAATATGTCCCTGTTTTTTTAATTTTCACAATGTCCTAATGTATAAAATTTAACGGAAGTGGTTGCAAAGCTCTTTATAAACATCTTCAAAATTCCATAGATAAAATGGTTCTTTATTTCCATTATTTGTTTTACTCTTTTCAACAGTGGATGCACAACATAACACCTTTGTAGGTCAACATCAACAACACATAAGCCCTGAATCTTCACAGGCCTGTGGACATATGTTGTGGTGTAGGTGCTAATGTTTTGAAAACTTTATATCTGAATGTGTACTAAGTTGATTTTTTTTTCCCCTGTTACAGGGCAAGACAAACACAGTCCTGTCAATTACAGAAAAATGTTTAGAAGAACTATATTTTTCCCTGATATACAAGCTCCAGCATCTAGAAATATGTGAAGAATATGTTGTGATTTTGAATGTCTAAGTGACACTTTTAAAATCGTAGTAGTTATCAATAGGTTAAATGCTTAATGACACTGTATTGATACCCCAAGGGTGCAATTCAGGTCATGACACCATTGTCATTATAAGTAATACATCAGAACTCAGAACTTAAGTAAGCTTTCAGATGATCATTACCCTTGTCATTATAGAGGAAGCAATAAACACTTGGTAGTACAAAGAAGAGGGGCACACCCGATGGCGTAATTCAGAATTGAATGTAGTTTTCCAGTTTTCCTCCACAAATCCAATAAAAACAAATGTTAACATTTACTTTCAAAGTTGAAATCCATCTCTAGAGCGTAATGAAAATAATCTCTATCTTCTGGAATAAATTCTGATTGCTGCAGGGTTTGATAGTGCAAGTCTAACAACAATTTTAAAGCCATACAGAATCCTTAAAGTAACGGCAAGGTTGTCATAAGCGTCATTCGTGAAAAATGTACATCATGAGCGAAGGAGGATTTTACGTTACCCTTCCTTGCAACGCGTCAATGGACGTATATCCCGACAACCGTATTTCTAATTACAAAACAAGACTTGCCAAAAGTATGAATCTCAAAGGGCAGTGGGAGGTCGGTTTGATCGAAATTTATTATCCTATCTCCTGGTTCACATTTAACGCGGAGGACGCGGCATTCGTTATTAACACGAATCCCACCATACTGGGGTATGATGAGAAACACCACGAAGAGGCTGAGGGTGTGATTATCTATATTAAAGAAAAAAATCTTCAAAACATCTCTAAAGTGTGTTAAAACCAGGCTATTACGAGGATGTGTTGTTTCTGGTTAGAGAAATAAATGCAAATCTACCTCCTAGAGTGACTATAGGTTACGATCACGTCAAAAACAGGATATTTCTAAAAGCACCGTCAAACACATATTTAATATTTTACGGGAAGTTGGCTATTATTTTAGGGTTAAAACCGGGCGCGTCTCTAGGCTCTGTAAAGCAATCGGGCAAAGATCATACTGATGACGCACCTGTTGTGACTTACGCCCCGTATCAGTCCAACATAAGAGGCGGTTTTTATAGCATGTACATATACACAGACATGATTGAATATCAATCAGTCGGTGGGGCGCATGTTCCGCTACTGAGAACCGTTCATATAGAGGGAGCGTCTAACGACATCGTTAGTGTTAGATTCGATAAGCCGCATTACGCGTCTGTGAATAAATCTGATATTACAGACATTTGTATCGAAGTCAAAGACGATCAGAACAAACACGTCCGCTTCACTTATGGTAAAGTTGTGGTTAAACTCCACTTTAGACCTGTGAAATAGTTTTTAACGAAACTATACGACTATGGACCCCGAGCGTTATGTTATGTACTACCGAAACCAGGCGGGTAACGGGTTACCCGGATATGCCGGTGGTCCTGTTATGTATGGATCCGGTATAGGAGGGATTTTCAAAGCCCTTTTCAGAACCGCTCTACCCCTGTTGAAAAGAGGTTTTAGTATTTTAGGAAAAGATACCCTCGAAAGCATCTTTTCAGCAGGATTGTTTTACAGAGATACCGCGGGTCACATGGACGCTACCGACCCTGCAGGAGAAAATACAGGGTTAATGAGACGTGCGGCGTTTACCAACGCCAGCAACGTCGTAGAATTACTAGCACCCATTCATAGCGACATTTTCTTTCAAGAAAAATTAATGTTGAATGGTGTTGATATAAAAATACGGATGACCAGAGGTAAAGACGAGTTTTGTCTGATGCGAGATGACGCTATCGCTTATAAACTCAATATCGTATCCGCATCTCTTTTTGTGAAAAAAGTTTCGGTTTCACCGGGCGTTCGATTAGGACACGCACAGGCTCTTCTATCAACCACCGCTAAATATCCTATAGAACATGTGTGTCTTAAGAATTTCTCTATACCCGTAGTTTCTCGCGTGTCTAATCAAGAATTTTTTTTCTAGGAACGCTGCCAAAATCCATCATTTTAGCAATGATGGAAAATTCATCTTTTTCAGGGGCGTACAATAAAAACCCCTTTGCTTTTAAACATTTTAACCTGGAATTTATGGCTTTATATCGAGACGGTATCCAAATCCCATCCAAACCCCTACAGCCTGAATATGAGAACGGATCTGCCGTGAGGGACTTTTATCAACTCGTATTATCTACCGGAAGACATCTTAAAAATCACCCTCTGGCAATAGATCGTCAGGATTTTCTCAACGGTTACACCCTCTATGGATTTAATTTATCACCTGATGAAGATTGTTCCAATCACGTTTCGTTAACTAGATCGGGAAATATTAGACTCGAAGCCCGATTCAGACAACCGCTCCCACAGTCCATAACCATTATCGTATACGCGATTTTCGATTCGATCGTTGAAATATCCAACCGAAGACAGGTGCTGATCGATTATTACTGAGACGACGAAATGAATACCGTCCAACTAACTGCTGCTATGGATAAAATTACATACGGCACGTATTTTTTAGGTGTACTTCCGTCTGATTACCTCCCCAAAACGGCGTTAAAGAATTTACCGGCTATGCTTATTTTTAATACCGACCCATCCACAGAACCGGGTCAACACTGGGTGGCTGTCTACATAAACAAGGACGGCGTTAGTTGTTTTTTCGACAGCTTTGGCAGAGGTCCTAAAGATCCACGTTTTCCAAAGGTCGTCCAGGACTTTTTTTAAAACAATTCTATTCGTGTGCAATACTCTAACAAGCAGATTCAAGATTTCACATCAGATGCTTGTGGTCAGCATTGTGTATTTTTTCTGTATCACATGTCAAAAGGATACGATTATGAAAATATTGTTAAAATGTATCATGATGATCCGATTAAAAATGATGACATGGTCGTTCGTTTTGTAAAGAGACTGAAACCTCGACTCTGCAATACATTTAATTGTATTCAGTGTGTGCAGATCTGTAAATCTCTGTAATGCACCTAGAACAGTTCTATAATTTCATGTTTAATAAATAAAAGGAGTTGTAATCACAAATGTGTGTGCGTGTGTGTGTGTGTGTGTGCAGTATAAATAAAAGACAATATGTAATCAGACATTTTTTTTTATTTTTTTATTAACATCGTATCGATAATACAACATATACTTTAATACACATATATATATTTCAAATGTTTACAAACATATTTTCAAACAATAATGTTAAAAAGTTAACCATGCGCTAGCATCGAGAGCTGGCGAATTAAACACGTTTTCAATGGGGTTACTAAGCTTTTTACGCATTCGTTTTTTCAACGGTGGTGTAATCTTTGGCGGCATCTGCTGGCTGTGTGCGGGTGTTTTCCTTTTAAGAGCCTCAACCGTGCGTTTAACTTGTGGATTGCTTATAGTCGAAAACGGTATATTTAAAACGGCAAAAGCATCCAGAAATTCGTTCCATCTGCGAGGTCTGTATTCATCACGGATCGTATGAGGAGCCGTTATACTTTTAACCAAATCCAATACGTGCGAACTGCTGATTACGTGACCTTTAAACACAAACTCTCCAGAAGCTGTCCATGAAGACAGTGGCTTGGCATTAGACATTTTATCCAAAATGTATTTGACGTTTTTTAAACTCCTCTGTGGTACGTTGTTTAAGATTTCGCTGACGATCTGGTCCTCTCCATAGTCGTTATTAGACGACGGGGGAGACGGGTTAGCAGGTGCGGTAACAGGTGTAACAGCAGGTGCGTCAGCATCCTGTTTTGGGAGCGTAAGAGTTAAAGTTCCGCTCTCCAAATCGCCCTGTTTTACTATAGTTAAAAACCTCTGTAAGATGTTGGAATAAAGTTTAACTTTCCTGTGAGGATCTAAATCAGTCCTTTGTAATATATTTCTTATAGCAACATCCAAATCGTTCTCCACAGTTTGTTGAATTGTCTCGCGAACACCACCTGCCCTTATTTAATTGAATTTATTCAGCTGGTTCTGCGGAATTACATAATGCTTTTCAGCATATTCCATACCTAATGTTGTCTTGATATTAAACTTGTGATAAATGGTATAGCCACACTTAACAAGGGTATGAGAAAACCCCCTCTTTGATTAATCATCCGTTTTTTTCTCACGACGTTGATCTTTTTACTCGCAGCGTATTTGATCTCATCTTTTCTCTTTTTTAATCTTCGGAACTGGGTGCTATTAAGAGGTATGGTGCCGCGGAGCACGTTAAGAGCTATCTCGCACAACGATAAAATCAGTTGGTCTGATGCCGACTGTAAAATGACGCGCCGTTGTTTCGGTGATGCCTTATATAATAACTTTAAAAGAGGCAGGTTTTTACAAAGCCTGTCGCTCATTTTCTTTTCACCAAAGTTTACCGTGTTCTTTTCTGCATGTACACCACCTGATGATCTGAAAACAGCCCTGATCTGAGACGAAAGTGCTCCGGCGTTTTAGCTTTAAAGTCGATCAAAAGGCAACCGAAGGGATGATTGGTCGCGTCCTGATAACACTCCATAAAATATCTGGTATTACCTTGAAAAAAAACATTATTTGCATCGAGTCTCTGGGGCTCTTGTACAAAATAATATAGTGAGTGTTCAGCGTAATAGTTCTACTGGTTTTACCTTGAAAAAACAAATTCTGGGTTATCAATATAATGGAAAATGATTTATGATGCACATATTTTGTGAATGCTCTTGAGTTTGTCGTTTGAATATGCTGATTCCATTAAATCATCACAAATTAAAATAGATTTCTTATTAGGAGGTAATACATTTTCATCCGTTAAAGATTTTGGAATACCTTCAATAAATTTAATATCAAACAATGACAAGAGTTCATCATACAAAGGTTGCCAGCATCCGTATAAAAACACAATATTATCAATTTTTACATCAATCATCTTGTCCGCATTACATAATAAATTCTTTACAAAGACGGTTTTCCCAGAGCCTGAAGGTCCGGAGATCACCGCAGAGAATGGGAATTGAAAACGAAAGTCAAAATCTTCTTCAACATAACCAACATCGCGTGATCCGTACATGCTGTTAATAACCGTAGGGTAAAGTACCGTAGTCGGGCAGGAGCACACGTTTGTCATAAACCACTTTGAACCTTTTCAAAACTGAACTATTATGCAACGTGAACTTCTTTTTATTCCGTACAATGGTTTCAGTACGTGTGAGCAGGGTTGTCGTGTCACGTGATGTCACATAAGCATGTACCAAACAGATCATACTTTCTAAGGTAATGATTTGCGCGTTTGAAGAATGGAGTGTCACCCCCTTCGCTTTAAGAGTCACTTTATTTTTTACTTTTTTAAAACTGTACGACTTAGGACCTGTTGCGGCGAATTCCATGATATTATCATCAGCATCGAGCTCATTAGTCAACTCTCCTAGATATGAGCCTGTTTGAGGCATCCATTCGCCTTCTTTCATAGAAAAGATAAGACCGTCTGTATCTACGTAAAAAACGCGCGGTCCTAATCTGTCCATAAGTTTGTATAACTCCAAGCGGCCGTACGCAGTTGTAAACGATGCGATGAATATATTAACATCACGCGCGGGGGCTGGAATAACAATAACCGTTTTATTCATTTATTAAATAAAAATCAAACATGAAATGCATTAATGTGTTTTCTGTTTTAATACGTACCGTTATTCTCTGAGGTCCTTAAATGGCTAGCGGACGGCGAGTCGGTAGGTTCCTGTTCGGAAAATCTCACCCGTTTCAAGCCTTGTCCACATCCGTATTGGGGGGTCATTCGCTGCACGGGAGAGCCATTTGCGTCTGTGTGCGTACTTGTGCTGGCGTTAGCCGTGTGAATTCTTTCATCCGAACACGCACCGTGGGAGGGGGAGGTCTGTATGACGTTGTCTGGTTCATGACGTACCTCCGTTCTCACCATAATCTCTTGATGGATATCCTTTGTAGGCAACGTTACCACGTCGTTACCGTTATCATTATGATCACCTGTCAAATTTAGTAAACACTGTTTATGAGGTGTTGAAACTTTCAACGCGTTAAGAAAAACTGATGACTGTATAACTCACGGGTAATTACCGCGTCATCCTCGCTGGTAACTAGCAGGGCTTCATCAACTGAATAAAATGGTAACAAAACATTATTATTATTATTATTAGACCTTAAACCATACGGTAGAAAAGTCTAAAAACGTACATATTTCCTCTAGGATCTGCTGTAGATTTTCATCAAACTCGATGTTCTCTTTAAAAATCTTTACTTTTTAATGTTTCAGAGTGTAGGGGGGCGTATCCTGAAAACGTATCGTAAATCCTATAATTGCCGGCAGAGGGTGTCCTAATACCACAAATCTTTAGTAAGGTATAAAGCTTATAAACCCGTCGAAACCTCCTGCGCAAATTTATCAAACTCAGTCAGCCGGCCCACATCTTCAACAGTTTACTTAACACAGCTGGAGATGCTGCAGCGTCAGGATGAAACATCTGTTAGATTTTCTTTTACAACTTAATGGTGCGATGTTAACATATCTCTTAAGCGTAGACGTTGCTTTTTTTTTCCTTATCTACGAACGTTTGAACACAGCAGGTTGAAAAAATCTAAGTTAGGTTATCTGTTTATTGATCAGACCATCTGCTCAAATGAACGTTTGAAGTAGATCTGATGGTCTATTTGTATTATAGACTTTATTATATACCTACAGCATTATATGTTTTAACCGACAACGATCAACGCACAGTTAAAAGAAATAACGATACTAAGTAAAATGTACTAAATTAGACAAGATTTTCCTACAGCAAACCATATTATTAAAAACAATCTTTAGGACTTCTATTTATTTAAATTTTGTATTATCGTCTTATTCTTTATCTATATCATTTCATACAGAACCGTTGTGAACCCGTGTTCGTCAAATCTACTTTATAAAATAACCCTTTTTCTTTGGAAAAATATTTTCTACCTATACTATATATATATATATATATATATATCATTAAAGCAATGGTTCTTAATACTGTTACTCGTGTCGCCCTGCTCTGCATCTCTCTCTCTCTCTCTCTCTCGCTCTCTCTCTCTCGCTCTCATTCAGATCGTCAAATAAGCTCCAATAAACTGTTCCAATTATAGACTTATTTTCACACAGCAATGAGAAGCATTATAAATGGACACGCGTGCGGTTGCTGTGCTGTATTAAAGCTTTAATCAGGATAAAACCGTATATTAAAAGCTAACAGAAGCAGTAGCACTTACAAATAGCAGCGTATTTAAAAGTATGAGACAACAACAACCAAACATACCATTAAGAGCCATGCTTGCACAGGTTCTGCACAATCCTCTTCACTAATATCCTCTGGGTCTCAATCGGGCTCAAATTGATAAGCATTACAGACAACGCCACTGTTTACAATTCAACCGGAGCGCATGCCGCTGAGGAGAGGGGCGGGACGTTTAGATGTGCTCTAGAGGCGGTTTAGCCAATCACAGCACACTGAGCCAGCTAACCAATCTCAGCCCATCGAGGGAGGGGCTTCATAAACCAGGAAATAAATCGAGGCGTTTGTCAGAGAAGGGACAGAGAGGTGTGGAATAAAGGTAAATTATGTGAAAAATAATGCGTTTTTAAAAAAAAACAAGCATGAACACATGCTAGACTGCACCCCATAAACACAATCAAGCCTAGAAAAAAAACCAGTCAACCACCCCTTTAAACAGACCTTTTTCCAATCAAAATGAAAAATATCATGGATAAAAGCTTGCTGATCGAATGATTTGAAATACCTTTTCTCGACAATTCGTGGCACTGTCTTTTTACGTTTGCAATTTCTAATCATACCAATAGCACAATGGTCACTTATATCATTTGAGAAAATACCTATTTGTGTGCATTTATCTGGGTTATTAGTTAAGATCAAATCTATTAATGTTGACTTTTTTGAGTCCTTTGCGTTTGGACGGGTGGGAACATTTATTACTTGAGTTAAATTTACAGAATCACAATAATCTTTAAGGTCCCTTGACACATCTGTCAACCAATTCCAGTACAAATCACCAAGGAGAATAATTTCTTTCTGATGCACAATATCTGCAAGTGCAGTTGAAAGTATAGATAAGGCTTCCTTGTTAGCTGAAGGGGGTCTATAGGAACAGCAACAGTTAGTCTAGTATTTCCTAACTTTAAATCAATAGCCAGCATTTCAAGGCACTTAGGAACAGTCATAGACTTTATCAAAGTGGCATTTAGTCTACAGTTTACATATATAACGACACCCCCTCCTTTGCTCTTCCTATCTACACGAAATATATTGTAACCATCAATGGCAATATCATTATCTGAGAGGGTTTTCTTCAACCACGTCTCTGATATGGCAATAATATCTGCCTTCGTAGACACCGCCCATATTCTAATAAAATCGATTTTAGGCATCAAACTACGAACATTCAAATGAACAACTTTCAAACCAGGTCGAACATACAAACATTCAGGTTCAGGACCTGGGTTTGATTGAACATTTCCTGCCATAAGTAACATTAATAATATGAGACGACGTTGCCACACACGTTTCGATGTTTCATCCTCAGACAAACATTTCAACGAGTCAAATGACTTCACATTTAGATGACAAATTTTTTCTTTAACCAAAAACAAGTAAACTAAAGAGAAATCAACTTTAAGTCCATGTAGAGACAGTTCGCAAAACTCCTGTGTAGGAGTGTATGTGTGCAATGTACATTTTGACGGCGCGTATGAAGCGACAAACAACGTCCTTGGTGCGTTAGGTGCATTATCGTCCGTATAACATGTCTTTAAATCTAAAAGACAAAGACAAAGTAACCATATTACCTGTAATGCACCCATGGCAAACAGACTGTTGGAAGACCATCCACGGTAAATCCAAAACAATCGACGCTATAGTCGGCTGAATATTTTGTCCGTAAACCTATACGACAATATGGGAATTGTGTTTGGGCAAAGGGAATGGGAAATGGGGAAAGGAGATTTTGGCTGGTGTTTAAACAGGGAAGCTCCCAGATGTAGCACTCCAGGCGTGCAAGCGAGCAGATATAAAGTGCAAAGCCGGTTACTGACAAGACGAAGTGGAGTCGGAGTGTCCAGGCTTTCTCATAAATTAATTAATGAAGTTCTACTTCGAGGCTAGCGTTTGGAGAGGGAAACTCCCAGCTGTAGCAGATATGATGTGCAGAGCCGGTTGTTGACAGAGTAAAGTAGAGTCGAAGTTTCCAAAATTTCTCATTAATGGACAGATATCGTAGCTGCAATCACTCAACCTTCAGCATTGTTAGTATAAAAAGGAGCATAGAGACAAAGACGAAACGAGATGAGGTAGCCCAGACTACAAGCGTGCTGCCATCTTGGATAACAGCGCTAGACGCTCGGGGATTCTTTCTTTTCGTTTTTCTGTCGTGACTAACTTGCCTAAATTGTAACAATAGACTACCAAGGAGTTTTTGACTACTGCCGGATACTGTTGTTTTAACGAACAAAATTTGTTTATTTTTAAATGACGGCTCTTTTTTACTTTTAAACTGTATGATCTTACTTAACGGTCTGATATTTTTTATTTCACAACACAGTAAGATAAGACAGCATTTTCTAATGTTAACGAACGTGTTTGGTGCTTTTTTGTTAGATGAACAAACACTTCTTCTTTTTATTTAACTTTGTCAAACTATCTATAATTGTAATGATAGAAAAACTAGCGTATCTAATGCTTTATTTTCTAACTTTGCCTAAAATTGTTTTAATTACACCAACACGTCTTGACTTGTAGGTGAAAACAATCATTGCACGTTTTACACGTATATTTGATGTGAAAACACTTTAATAAAAACATCCCTTTAACACGATTTCACCATTTAAAGTTTAAAATCACATAACAATGGCCCCACACACAAAAACAGTCATAAATTCCTTAAACACACTGGAGTGGATAACCAGATCGCCATTTAGATGGGGGTGGGGGGTGTACAACAGGTGTCCAAAAAGATGTCCAGTTATGGCGGGAGGGAGGGAGGGAGGGATTGGGGGCTTGGTGGGTGGTATTTTTACGAGGGGCAATAAATCAATTTTTTTGAGATATAGTGCCCTACGGTCTCTCTATTATATCTCCTTATATACCTGCCTGTTTTCTTGCTCAGAAGTTTTATGATGTCCGTACTAACTCGAACAGTCAGCCAGACTTGAAAAGAAGCCATTCAAAGCTACACCTTTATACTAGGTAATTCAAGGTAATTTTGGCCTTGTAACATTCAAAAAATCTCTTGTTCCTTGTCTTATGTAATTTTTATTGGTTCCCCTTAATCTATTCAGGGAACATTCTCTAAAAGACTACCTGTCTTTTTCAGAAATGTCCTGTTCACTTTCACACAGTTACACACCTAGTTAAGGGTCTTTCTCAAGGGCACCACAGTGGGATTGAAGAGGGAGCGGAGAAATGCTGTTTTTTCACAGCTAAAATCTAACACGCTTTTACGCTTTTAATGCCGAAAAACTTTTACTGACATAAGATTATTGTAGAGTAAAATATCGTATAATAGATGTTGATTACTTTTTTTCTAATGCTTCGTTCATAAAACGGATGCAAAATCTTGTTCCACTGTATTTTAAATTTAGTTGTAGGACCATAAAGACATTTTCAAAATTAGTAAGTGTGTCATTTACCTCAAACTTTGCCTTTGATTTTAGTTTTTTGATATTCATATTCTCTTCCCTCAGATGCTTTGAAGAGGTGGAGCCCCAATACTACAGACATCGATGTAGCACTGGCGAAACACCTGAAGCATGCTCCAGGAAGAGCTGGGGGTGGTGGATATAAAAATTGAGCCATAAACAACTTTCACAGACTCTAAAAACTTTTACATACGTGTTAACCATAATTCAGGCTTTTTGTTGTTTACTTGTTTGATTTATGGCAGTTTAACAGTAATGCAAGACTGTTAGGAATTTTTTTTTTTACTTCCACAGCTCTGACTTCATGCATCAATGGTGGAACACATGAATCACACTCCTGGAAGAGCTGGTGGTGTGTGGGCCAAGAAAATGAGAGTAAACATTTTACATTTTTTTATTTGAAAGACTCTAAAAATAGTTACATATTGTCAGTCCTCTGTCGTGTGTGTCATGTGTTCCCGCCTCTTGTGTCCATATTTGGTTTGTTTCCTGTCCTTGTTTCATGTCATTATGAGTTAATCCTTGTCCAGCCGTGTTTGTCTAATTATCTATGATTTACCTGTGTATTTATAGTCCTGTCTGTTCAGTTTGATTTCGTCTGGTCTACTCGTTACTTCCCCAGTGTATCTTGTCTCTCTGCCTTGTCTTGTCATGCCTTGATGTCTACATTAAAGACTATTATTTGAGTTTACGTCCTCGTCTGCGTGTTCCTGTATCCTCCCTCGTGTGTGCACCGTGACACATATGTGTTAACTATGATCCTGTACTTTTATTTTCTTGTTTAAATAATGGCTGCTTAACATTAATAATGTAAAACTGTTAATAATGTGAAAATGCCATTGCCACAGATTTAGAATTAACCACATTCTACTACTTCTATTTTCTTTTTGGAATAGTAGATGTTTAACAAATGGAAGACATTTTTCAAAAATGTAATATTCACATTAAAATATGTTGTGGTAAATTTCAGCACACTTCTTTTTGTTTAAGTTTACAAATAATGTGTTGTTTGTAATGCACACGTGGTTAAAACGTTATATAGACGTTCAGGTCTGACTGGACCGATTTTGGAACTTTTTAGAACCTTTGAGCCTGTGTAAATGGATATGTAAGATGTGTAAACCTAAAGACATAAGTGATTGGCTTTAACAACGTTACAGAGTGGGTGTGTGATTATTTTATATGCAGGCTTATATACTTAATTAATACATTAAATTAACAAAAAATAGACATCCAGAAGATGACACATTTAGACGTGCAGAAAAGACGTGTAATTCACGGCCAGAAGACATCAAAGACGTCGGTTAAATTTTCATTTTGGATATATTTTTCAACCATGACGGGACGTGTCGGAGGGAAGTCTTTTCAACGGTCATTAAACGTCCAAATGTTTGCAGGGTTATGGTTAACATTTGGCTTTTATTTGGAAAAACACATATAAACTACTATAGTCATGTGTGCCAGGTTAGTGGCAGTCCACATCTCAGCCCATTCAACAATGCTATTGGTTGCTTTGTGTCTTCCCTTATTCCTACTGGTAGATTACTGAAATTTTGAAAATGTATCCGTTATTTCAGTTATAAAAACGAAGAAGATGATGAAAAAGCTCCCTATTTACAACAACAGCCTTTGCCCAGACACATATTATTCAGGTAAGTGCCGTTTTGGAGTTTTAAATGTTTTCTAGGGGTGTAATGGTACACTTATTCGTACAGAAAATTGTACCAAACAAGTGTAATTTTAACCACTGCACGTGCGGAACTTAATCCGTTTCAGTTCATATCCGTGAATAAATCCTCACTATACATTATTACTATACATTACATCCTGTAATTGCAAGGTTTGTGTTTTGTTCTTTTCGATAAGAAACAAAGTCACTTTCACTTTCAAGTCTCATCTTTAAAATTATGTCTATTTAAATCCATAAATGCCATTTTGACGTAACAGACCGCTGCATGCGGAAGAGCGTGAACGTGATCATCCCTTCTAGGGGTCGACCGATATGTGTTTTTCAGGGCCGATACCGATTATTACAGACCAAGTAGATCGATAACCGATATTTTGAACCAATATATATGTCTGGTGTAAAAATGAAAATTAAGAATAACAAGGGCTCTGACAAAAACTGCCTTCCCTGGTGTTGGTTGCACTTCTTACTCTTGTCTTTCTCCATGCATCCATCTACAATAAGGGTAATATAAAGAGAGAGTTAAAAGTGGGGCCACTGTAGGGCTGCACGATATATTGCATGCAATTGTCATGCGCATCTCTTCAGTAAAGCCGGTTCTGAGATTAGTATTAAATCTCCATCACCTGCTTTCCAACCCAGCAGATGGAGCGGAAGTTAATACACAGAGCCGTAGTTCACTGACAAGCTACGCAATTCGTGCTCATAATCACAGATGAATCGCCTTCAATAATGAACGTGATATTGCATAGCTTGTTAGTGAACTACAGCTCTGTGTATTAAATGCCGCTCCATCTGAAAGCAGGTGATGGAGATTTACTGCTAATCACAGAACCGGCTTTACTGACGAGATGCGCATGACTATCGCATGGAATATATCGTGCAGCCCTAGGCCACTGTATGCTTCATGATTAAGCCTATGAATACTGTACTGCAGCTAAACAGCTTGGGGAAATGTAAGTATTTGGCTTCAATAATTTACATGTTAGAAATGTATGTGTAATAGCATAACCTCTCATAATTCTTCATTAATTATTTTTCTGATGACTTAATCATAACCTAAAAGAGGTGACTATTCAATTCACCATCTAATGCATATCAATTGATTAACTTAAAAAGCACAATGTATATAATAAGTGTTATATACATTGTTAGTATACATTGTTAGTATATAACACTCTGTCCGTTAGTTAGCCTAGTGCCCGCTCACTTTTGCCCAGGCCCGCCCAAAAATAAAATTCTGGCTACGCCACTGCTTTCTATGCAATTTAGAAGCAAGCAGCTCCAGTTAGCAAGAGCTTTCGGTGTGAGAGAGAGTGCCTTTAGTCTTCCACGCTGATTGGTCGGACTCGTGACTCCCAACAGACTCCCAACAAATCAGATGAGCGGTGGGCGGAGACTGCTCTAGCCCACAGAGTGGTGAATTCTGACAGGCTGCGTCAGAGCCAAATAGCACGTTTCAAAATTAAATTATTTTATCCGCACATCGGTTTTGAAAGTGACAGATACCGATAATTATAAAAAATTTTAATATCGGCGGCGATAATCGGCCAGGCCGATAATCGGTCGACCCCTAATCCCTTCCCTTTAATTCTCTTTTCTACTAGTTACAACCGGTTATAACGCGAAATAAAGACGCTCATGTCACTTAATCTCAAATCAGTTTTGCCACCGTGGAAAAATGACAATAAAACAGCAATACCTTTACCTCAGGCAAGTCATTCAGTGTCCGCAGCTTGTTGCTAGAAAATTGCAATGTGCAAATTGTATGTTTGCATACTTTTTTTTTTTGTTTTTTGTTTTTTTGAAGTGTTGGTCATTGTATCTAAAATATTTGAATTTAATAGATTGGGCTCTGTTGTTAATTGCAGCCTTTAATATTTTAGTAATGTGCTCTAATAGGGCTCCCTATTGTATAGCATTAGCTGAGATAAAAAAATTATCCTTAAGAAAAGTGTAATTATAATTGAGTTTATTTAAAGGCAGAGACACAAATTGTTCAGTAAACCACCGTTTATAAAAAAACAATAAAAAAACAAAAAAAACAATTGTATGTTTTCTCCCCCTGCTGTACCAAAAATGTTTGAAACTGTGACTTCAAAACTGAGGTACCATTACACCCCTAATGTTTTCATTAAGTATGTATATTATTATTATTATGTCTAAAATAGCCTGTTACTAAAGTAGCTAATTTTTTTTTAATTTAGAACATTTAAATTTAAAAAGGGACTTCACAGCAGCACTCATGTCTTGGGTGGTAGAAAAGAATGTGGGCAGTGCTGATTTACAGTCATTTATGTGCTTGTATTCAAATAATATCTAATGTATGATACTAATTATGATATACTAATGTTCTTTTTTCTCTTCTTTTTCCTGACAGACTGTGGGTGAGAAAGACTGGCGGGACTTACTAAAAGTATACATTTCTGCACATTTATTCACTCATCTGACATTTACAAAATAGCACACTTCTGTTATGTTATGTTCTGTATTGTAATTCTGTTATTAAAACACAATAAACATTTTTAAAAAATGAGTGTGAATCCATTTTTTGTGTTTAAGATTTACTGTGTAATGGGTATTTTAAATTAAAAAGATAGGTGTGGTGTAAATATGGTTAAATAATGGCTTTTGGTGTATCAGCCACATGTGGGCTACATAAGGGCCGTCAGCCCTTTACAGAACTCAACCATACAAGGTCCATATATCAGCCATGTCTGTTTTTATTATTTGGCTCACTCTGGGTTGGGTTATGGCACTGTTTTGGTTCAGTTCTGGCTAAAAAGATATGGACCAGTTTTGGGCCGGCGAGCACAAACTAATCTGGGCCACACTTTAACTGTTGATTTGGGCCAAAGGAAATTTGCTGACTGGGTTGGAGAAAAAGCATGTCAATAAATTATATCTTTGTTGGACAACAGGTTTGTAAACTGGCTCATACACATGCAAAACTATATCGCACACATACTATTTATTCAGACCGATTTTTTTGTGCACTGACATTCAACAAGAAAAAGAGGAAAACAAAGGAAATTTAAGCCAGTTTTGCGTGTGGATGAACAATTTTGCACATAAAATTAAGAAATTTATCACATATTGAAGAGATAACGATTTTGGTTTTTCGTAATAAAAATATATCTTTAAGGATTAAACTGTGGGTTATATTAGAAGAGATAAAAATATAAAAACTTAAATCAACCCAAAATTTATTGTTATACTACAATCATAAGGGCAGCTGTTTCTTCAACAAGAGCAAAAATGAGCAAATTTCATCAACATCAAAATATTTACCGATAGATGAATTAAGCCTGTCACTCATATCTTTTAATTTGTTTTTGCGCTTGTTATAATGTCATAGATCTCATGATAACGTAAACATGGCGGATCGCATTCATAGTAGCATACGTACTCTTTTAGCGCTCGTTAAGTACTTATTGAAAATAAGTACCTACTCATTGAGTAGGCGGTTTCGGACGCAGCCACTGTTTCGAAGCAATAGTGTGTCGATGTTACGACCCTTTTAAGCTTGTCTAGGGGAAAAGGAGTAACATTGAGATTGTGGCAAATCTGTAAAATGATGGAGGCGGCAAGAAACAATGCAAGGACACAAACTGCCAACGAAAGTGATTTATTATACAAAGTGAAAAAAATCCATATAACTACAAAATATATTTACAAAAGTATCAGTCACTTAAAGAGACAACCAATATGTACAAATATTTACAACTCAGAAAAAAGGAAAAGAAAACCTAAACAAATCAACCGAAGAGAAAGGGGACGCTAGTGACGCCAAAAGAAAGAAAGAAACAAAACCAATTCTACCTCATTTAAACCTCTAACCTAACTAAAGGAAGAAAAAGAAAATAAATCTTCAGCGCCAAGCGCCATATACTTCCCTACTCTCAACTAATAAAACAAAACATACAGGGGTGGCGTTCACCTCTTACCTGGGGTTTCTATACACAGAGTTACCTAAATGTTGCACAATGGAAGTCGCACGACATCTTCCCTATCCACCTTCCTCTTGGTAAAGAGTAAACGTCATAGAGCGTAAGCTCATCAAAGATCAAAGAGCAACACCATCCGAGTAACAAAGTAACAGATTAACCAAATGAAATGGCAAATCAAAAGGTTATAAGGATCAAGAATGTCAGAACAAAACACAAAGGATTTTGGCATAAACGAATAACAAATAAAGCAAGTCAAAAACGAGTAAAATGACAGCAAATACAGAGAGCAAAAGAGAACTCCATTCACTCCTTTCAGCGTCCTTTTATCTGCCAGAGGAAACTTTACTGGCAGCGGATAGGTCGGCGTCATGTCACTTAATGATGAGTGACAGCTTCATGAGCCAATCAGCAGTCAAGGGAGGCGGCCTAAGAGATCGACAGGGAACAGAGAGAGAGCAAGCAGGAGAGAGAGAGAAAAAAACACAGGCACTCCCACAAGGACATTTATGGACGTAACACTCCCACCCTTAAGAACAAACTCGTTTGCAAAAAAAACAAAAAAAAAACATACCAACTACACTCTCGAGAGAGCATCAGCTAAGACATTTTCCGAACCCTTCTTATGTCTGATTTCTAGATTGTAGTTCTGGACAATAAGAGCCCAACGCATTAAACGCTGATTGTGATTATACATTCGAGTTAAAAACACGAGAGGATTGTGATCCGTATATACTACAATCGGAAGACTACTGGAACCAAGGTAGACTTCAAAGTGTTGTACTGCGAGTAATAAAGCAAGAGTTTCTTTTTCAATAGTTGAATAATTCAACTGATGTTTGTTAAACTTACGAGAATAATAACTAATTGGATGTTCTATTCCATTCGCATCCTTTTGAATAAGAACAGCTCCAGCACCCACGGTCGCTTGCATCAACCTCCAGTTTAAAACTTCGAGCACAGTCAGGTGCCATTAAAACAGGTGCATTACACATCAGAGTTTTGACTGAATCAAAAGCATGTTGACTCTCAGCTGACCACTCATAAGATTTAGATGGGCTAAGCAGTGAAGTAAGAGGACTCACAACGGTCGAGAAATTCTTACAGAAGCTACAATAATAGCATGCCATTCCCAAGAACCTCCGCAACTCTCTGCGGGTGGTAGGAACCGGAAATTCTGCTATGGCCGTGACCTTGGCCTCTACCGGTCGCACTTGGCCTTGACCAACCTCCTTGCCAAGGTAAGTGACAGTGGCTTTGCCGAATTCACATTTTGCTAAGTTAAGTGTCAAATTTGCTTTAACAAGTCGTTCAAACACTGTTCTCAACAGGCAAATGTGTTCTGTCCAACTCAACGAATACAACACCAGATCATCAAGATACGCGTTGCAATTTGGTACATCATGTAAAACGATGTTAACGAGGTGCTGGAAAGTTGCTGGGGCATTTCTAAGCCCAAAAGCCATTGCCGTATACTGGAGGAAATTATCTGGGGTTACAAAGGCTGAAATCTCTGAAGCTTGTGAGGTGAGTGGAACTTGCCAGTATCCTTTTAGCATATCAAGCTTTGTAACAAAACGTGCAGAACCAATGTTATCTATACAATCCTCCATTCGAGGTAACGGGTAACTGTCTGGCACATTTACAGCATTTACCTTACGATAATCTGTGCAGAATCTGAATGTGCCATCGGATTTGGGAACAAGTAGGCACGGAGAACTCCAGGGACTGCAACTGGACTTGGCTAAACCATTTTCCAGCAAATACTCTACCTCTTGACGCATAACAGATCTTTTCGTCGAGTTTACGCGGTAAGCATGTTGCTTAATAGGATGAGCTCCGTTCACATTAATATCGTGTTTCAAGACATTTGTTTGTGTAGGAACATCACCAAACAGACATTTAAAATCAGAAAGTAATTTTACAATGTCTATTCTCTGATCCACAGTCAAATGATTAAGATACGAGTGAAGATCTTTTAAAATCTCTGAATTTGCTAACCTTGCACCCTGCTGAAAAGCATGGCGAAGCACCACACCATCTGTGTCCACATCCAAGATACCAGGAGATGACGCCAAATCCACGGCTATCGCAACAGAAGAGACAGCGGGCCCTGCAGTCTGTTCCGCAGCACTTGCCGTTGGCGACTCTCTAGTATGATAAGCTTTTAACATGTTTAGATGACAAACACGGGTTTTTCGCTTTCGATCAGGCGTGTACAACATATAATCAGTTTCACTCATTCTCTTTTTCACAACATAGGGACCAAAGAAACGAGCAGACAAAGATGATCCTGGGACAGGTAACAACACAAGCACTTCGTCACCAGGTTGAAATGATCACGCTACCGCTTGTTTATCATATTTATTCTTCATGTCTTTCTGAGCATTTGCAAGCGATTCTCTAGCTAACGACCAAGCAGCATGAAGACAATCTCGAAACTGGCTCACATAATCCAGTACACTAGTGTTTGCATTTAAATCGGGTGCTAAAATCCGCTCTTTGAGAACTTTCAGGGGACCTCTAACTTGGAGTCCATACACCTTTGTTTTCGGTCTTTGAACTGTTTTTCTTTTCAATAGTCATACCCAGTGATGCGTCACCAGACAACAGTGGGAACATGAATGAATTAGACAGATCAACTACATCACCTACTCTGCGCGACTGAGCACATGTGACGGCGCAGGCTGGGTAAACATCAGGGTAAGTTTCAGACAGTACCTCTAACTCACAAAACGCATTTGGTTCGTCCACAACTTCAATAACAGGCATTACCTTTCCACCTGCCAGGTCATTTCCAAGAATAAAATCAACACCCTTCACAGGGAGTGAAGGACACACAGCAACTCTCACGAAACCAGTACACAGTTCGCTCTGTAAGTGCATACGATGCAGCGGAAATTTCACACAACCCATTTCAATTCCCTGCACAATCACACTAGAACCACAGAAAGTAATGTCAGACAACTGTACTTTACCTGCCAAAATAAAAGATTGCATGGCACCAGTGTCCCTGAGTATTTTTACTTCTTCCTGGTCCTCCATTTTTCCAGACAGAGATATTAACCCTTTTGACACAAAGGGCCGATAACTCTCATCAACTCTCTCCTCAGTATGCACAGTAACCGCAGACTTATAAGCTTTCACAAACCCAACACTCTTTGGTTGTGGCTGCTGCTTGCGCTTCAAAGCCAAACAATCAGCAATCACATGCCCTTTCTTGTGACAGTAAAAACATTCACGCTCCTCTTTATTACGAGGTGGGCTAAATCTTGAACAACGTGACGTGTGAGATTGTAAACTGTCAATCTGTAACTTTTCAGGACGTACAGAAGAAAAAACATTTTTGTGAGTTAACACAAACTCGTCTGCGAGTACAGCTGCGTGCGATAACGTAGTTACCTTCTGTTCATTAAGGTACACTACATCCCTTAAACTCCTCTAGCAACATCAACTCTCTTAAAGAGTCAAAATCACTCGCTTTACTGGCGGTGCACCATTTATCAAACAACACTCCCTTCTCCCTAGCAAATTCCACAAATGTTTGTGTAGGACTCTTTTTGTGTTTCCTAAAACGTTGTCTATACGCCTCCGGAACTAACTCATATGCTCGCAGGATAGCAGACTTAACAGACTCATATTTCAGACTCTCTTCTAGCGATAACGTAGAACAAACTTCTTGCGCTTTACCAAATAATCTACATTGCAAAAGCAAAGACCAGACCTCCTTAGGCCAACGAAGAGAAGTTGCGATGCGTTCAAACGCACTGAAGTAAGAATCTACTTCCGTTTCTCTAAATTGAGGAACGAGTGCAATGTGTTTACTCACGTCAAAGGCATCTGGGGCTAAACCAACCCGCGGAGGAGGAGAAGAGGCTTGAGTGGTGTTCAGCTGTACAGCTGAGCCAGTAGCAATTTGCGATGCATCTAGCTCAAGCTGCCTCAGCTTCACCTGCTTCTCTGCCTCGATTTCCAGCTTGCGTATTTCCAACTGCAAGTTCAGTTCAGCTTGGTGCACCTGGGCTCTCTCTTGCGCTTCATAATGCAAACGGGCCAGGCGGACCTTCAGTCGCGTGCCTTCCCGCGAATCAACAGAACTGGGTGAAAACGGCTCAAACGGTGGTAAGCCGGCCTTGGCTTCGGCCGCCGCCTCCGCGTCAGCTCTGCCACTCCACTTGTCCTTCTCCCCAGAACTGAAATGCGCCAGAGCCACACCATCCACGTTAACATCTCTGCCGGTTTCAACACCCCCAACGTTTGATGTAGGCAACACCTGCAACTCATTCAAACGCAAGATCAGAATTCATTTTATTTCTTTTTTAAGAGACTGTTTACTTACCACAATCTGAAAATGGTCTGCGATCTGCAATAAATCCTGCTTCCTGCACAAATGAATCTGCTCTACAGATGGACTGGTAACAAAATCTTGCAAGTTAAACACTTCCATAATGAATAACCAAACAATAAGCATAACAGTACCACACTGCATGAGTAAGTCCTATACTGTCACAATACACCAAACAATGCAATGTCCATTCTTGTCACCAACACATCTACAAAATTACCACAATTACCATAATTTTAGGGATTAATTGAGATCCCAGACGATTTTCAGATTGTGGTAAGTAAACAGTCTCTTAAAAAAGAAATAAAACAAATTCTGATCTTGCGTTTGAATGAGTTGCAGGTGTTGCCTACATCAAACGTTGGGGGTGTTGAAACCGGCGGAGATGTTAACGTGGATGGTGTGGCTCTGGCGCATTTCAGTTCTGGCGCATCCACCTTCGCGTAACAGTCGAAAACTCGAGACGTGTGTCAACACTAGGTGTCAATCTACCCATCCCTACTCAAGTGTAGAGACCCCATGGTGGTTTATACTGGCGAACTCACGCCAGCAGAGTTTCTTTTTAGGCTAAAGCCTAACGTTACCACAACTAACTTTTAGCCTACTAGCTAATTTTAGCCAAACTCAAAATACATTTCAGATGACAATGTGCGCATAATTTCTTTCGGTTCCCTCGTGTCAAACAAGTAAAACTCAACCACATTAATGCAAAATGTACTTACCCAACAGTAGGGGTGAATCCCATTTCTCTGTCTTACCCCTTCCCCTTACCCCTTCCCCTTAGTTTTGCGCGTTCACGTGAGAGTAAGGGCTATCCCAATTCTCGTTTTGATCGAGGGGTAGGGCTAAGGGGAAGTGGTAGATACCCCTTAAAACCAAGCATTTTCGCGAGCTTACTTGAAACCAAGGGGTACCCAGAACACACTGCACAACCGGCAACAATGTCGGCCAGATCATCCAGAGAGTCCCATTTTCGGCTTAAATAATTGATTTAAAAATTACGACAGTCTTGTTTTGTGCTCTACACAATCCTGTACATATTTATTTGCAACCATGTTCTTAATTGAAACGTTTTAAAAAATCGCTAGTTTGCTACGCTTTACATCGCTGATTTGCACAACAATCGCAAAAACATCACTAATAAAACCCATGCAATCGACATACACACACTTGCAGACGGCATCTTGGAAGTTTGTGATCAACACTTGTCGCCTCTGGTGACGTAGCAGCCAGCTAGAGACGATGTACGATGACGTAACCATAACCAAGTGGTGTCTCATTTCATAGGGGTATGTTTTCACCCCTAGCGCTTACCACTCGGTTTCGAGGGACAAGGGCTAGGGGTAAGACGAAGGGGTAGGGGAAGGGGAAGGGGTAAGACAGAGAAATGGGATTCACCCTAGATTTTTAATAATTCGTCAACTTTCGCAACACAACAAAGCACCCTCCTCAAGTCCTCCGCTCTTCTTCTTCCTCTTTTGTGTTTAATAGCGGTTGGCAAACCAGCTTAAGGTGCATTTCCACCACCTACTGGGATGGAGTGTGAGGCCTCGATGAACGAAAATATTATATACTATTTAAAAAAAAAAGAAAAAGAGAGAGGAGGAAACAAAAAAACAACAACAACTATATATATATATATATATATATATATATATTGTATTGTACATTTATATATATATATATATATATATATATATATATATATATATTTCACAACCACTCATCTATCATGTAAAAGTGCTCTGAACTATGTCCCTATTACCCACAGTTTTTGTGACAAGTAATGACTGCCATTCATGGCATACACTGAAATTATGTTTTGATTTCTTGTTTTCAGTCTGTTTTATACATTTATAAATGTATATATAAAAATATGCATTGTAATGTACGGAAAATGGGTCGAATAATGACTAAAATGCACTGGCTTCACAATCACTTAACCACACAGGGCACTTTGTGAATATAATTTGACATTAAACAAGATGTAAATACAAATGGTCGTGTTTTTTTATAAAGTAATCCAAAGGAGAGATTGCTTTTACCAGAATCATTGCCAACCGATCTGGCCAGGTTGGTTAATACACCGCCCTTACGAAAATTAACCATGGTTTTACTATAGTAAAACTGTAGTTAACCATGACTGTAGTAACCACGTTTTTTTGGTGCGAACCATGGTTCTGATACCATGGTTTTACTACAGTTATATTGTAGTAATACTATAGTAAAACTCAGAGGTGGAAGTAACGAATTACAACTACTCACGTTACTGTAATTAAGTAGTTTTTTCGTGTACTTGTACTTTTATGAGTATATTTTTAAGTATGTAATTTTCCTTGTACTTAAGTACAAATTAAGTTAAGTAATGTACTTCGCTACTTTAAAAATCACATTCGTTACTAAGTACTTGTACAATTTGAATTAAATTAATATTCAAATCTTTGACCAGCATTTGGGTATCCAATAGAAATAACTGATCGTGGACGGGCCAATAAAAACCCTTGTATTTGGACCGGGAAAAAAGACCGGTTTCTGGAGAGCTATTCGTCCTCGCACGTCGTGTGAAGGTGTATTTTAGTGTTATCAAAGAACTTATATCTTTGGCGTTATGGACATGGAGATTCGAGACCTTGAATTCATTGAAAATTCCGAAGAAATACCGGATGACAAGTGCCCATGGCCGCACCTGGAGGAGTTGTTCACATACAGAGGAAGGAAAGGAGACAGCGTGCAAATGCAATGCAAACTTTGTTTGCCATCTGCAGTGATTTCGGCTTACAAGACTTCAGCCTCTAATCTCAAAAAACACATTATGGTAAGAAGACTTATAACTATATTTATGTGATAGTTGTTTTCGTTTTAAATGTTGGGTAGACCTCACGATAATAAATTTGACTAAAAACATCACTTGAAACATGAGCTTCAGCGTTACCCAGGTGACGAGCACATAGACCGTAAAAAAAGATTTGGCATTGTAAAGTGGCGCTCAAAGTTAAATTGTATGTCATTGTCAACACATTGTTTTATTCATATTGAATCCGTGTTTTAAGCTTATAATAAACGGTCTAATAATGACTCTTTCATAAAAACAGTCTCTTGCCGCGACCTACTGGCGTAACAGTGTAACTGCACTGATTGACAGCCTGTCTAGATTGCGCATGTGTCAGTGCTAAATGCTGAAATATTAGTAGGGTAATATTTTTTGAAATGAATGAACTTTTTAAATATTAGTAGGGTACTTTTGGAAAGCTTTCTTGTCAAGTCAGATTTTTTTAAAGTAAAAAAAAAAAAAATCTGTTTATAAATAAAATAACCCAACAAGCTTATTTATGTTGCATCATAATTCATTAATAATAATAATAATAATAATAATAATATTAGACCATTTTTATAACTTGATTCCCATAAAAATGATATGAAGAAATAATATATAATTTCCTTTGTATACTTCCTCTGTTATCTTTTCAGAGGAAACATCCATCAAAGATTGATCAGTATGATGACATTGTGACAGCAGCAGCACATAGTCAACGTAAGACCACAGCCACACCAAACAAGCTCTCATCAAGTAAGCAAGCCAAGTTACCAGATGTGATGTTGGCAGCTGCAAGCAAACGTGTCCCTCAAACAACTGTTGACAAGCTAATCATCAATTTTATATGTGAAAGTGTACAGCCATTTACAGTGGTAGAACAGCCAGCTTTCAAAGAATTAATTACCACACTGCAACCTCAAGCCAAAGTCATCTCCAGATCCACCGTCCGTACAAGAATCTGCGATGCTGCTGATGACATGAAGAAGACTTTGATTGCAGAATTGGATAAAGCCAAATTTGTTGCTAGCACCACAGATTGTTGATCAGCTCATCAGAAAAGTTACCTTGGTGTGACTTGCCACTGGATTGATGAGGAGACCTTAGAAAGAAGATCTGCAGCACTAGCATGCAAAAGATTAAGGGGGTCTCACACATTTGACGTGATTGCTGGTGCTCTTGATGATGTCCATTGTCAATACAAGATTAGAGACAAAGTTGTAAGGACCACAACCGATAGTGGATCCAACTTCCTCAAAGCTTTCCATGTTTTTGGAATGCAGAAAGATGCAGAGGTAGATGATGATGAAGAAGACATGGATGCTCTTGACGTAAGTGACCATATTGAGTATCATGATGCAAGTACAATCCTTGATGAAGACTCTGGTATGGAATATCAACTACCCCCTCATCAACGATGTGCATGTCACTTGCTAAATCTTGTGGCAACAACTGATGCTTCCCTTGCAGAGGCCATGAATGACACCTACAAGAGGCTTTTCCGAGCAACATTTGCAAAATGCCAGGCCATATGGAACAAAACTGGGCGATCTCATTTGGCTAGTGAAGTGGTAGAGGACAAATGTGGGCTACAGATCATTCGCCCCAATGCAACACGGTGGAATTCCACCTGTCTTGCCACTGAAAGAATTATACGCATCATCGATGAGAAAGGTGAAGATGCCATTAGGGGTGTATGTGACGAACTCAAGGTGAAAATGTGAGTAATATTAGTTACCATGTATGCAGTCTTTCCCTATAGTCATGATGTGGCTTAGTTGTTTGTCATAAACATGTTTTATCTTCCAGGTTGAGTCCTGCAGAAGTTGCATTCCTCCGGGAGTATAGCATCACCATGAAGCCACTGATGAAAGCTTCAAACATCCTCCAGTCAGAGTCCAGTGTTTACATGGGATGGCTGCTGCCAGTAATCCACCAGCTTCTATCCAAACTCAAAAGGCTAGAGGCATCAAGCAAGACCTGCACACCACTCATCAGCGCCCTGCAAAATGGCCTGCATAAGCGTTTTGGACAGATGATGGAGGATCCAGAATTGGCTGCTGCTGCAGTCCTCTTACCCAAGTTCAAGACCTCCTGGACTGACAGAGCAGATGTTATAGAAGCTGGTAATTTCAAATTTATATTATCTCATTTGTGTCTATAACTGCACGCCTGTATAAGCATGTATACTTTTATAACATCTCTGTCATGGCAGGCCTAAAAGGTTATTAAAGTATAATTTGTTGTGATTTAGCTAATTTAAGTGTGGGTTTACAAAAATGCTCCCATAAATTGAAGTAATTGTTTTCAAATTACAGCCTTGACATACTTGAAACAACATCTTGAAACTTCAGAGAATGAGGGTGAACTTCAAAGAGAGTCATCTGATGATGACGATTTCTTCTCCAGACCACTCTCCAAAATGTTGCAAAGTCCTTTTGAGCTTGATGGTTACCTTGCATGTGCCTCGGACAACATGGATCTGCTTCACTCCTTCCCAGCCATCAAGAAGCTGTCTCTGAAATTAAACACTGCTCTGCTTGCCTCTGCTGCATGTGAACGGCTTTTTAGCTGTGCTGGTCTACTTTTCACATCCAAACGAAGCCGGATAGACTCTGTGAACTTTGAAAATCAGCTTCTGCTGAAACTGAACAAAAGGTTCAGAAAGTGAAATGTCCGAGAGTTTAAGGCCTTTGCCCAGTTGTTGGTTTGCAGTGAAAAGTTTATACTGTTTATACATGTTTAAAAATCATTTAACATTCTTTAAACAGACAAAATTCCTGTAGTGTGTGTTTATTCGTATAAAACACAAATTGCCTGTGTTTGATCCATTCATATTTCTGATTTGATTGAATGGATTTGATGTTTATTCAATAAATATCACCGGCTAAAAAGTAATTAGTACTTGAGTAGTTTTTGAGAGGGGTACTTTGTACTTTTACTTAAGTACATTTTTAACACCAGTACTTTTACTTGTAATTGAGTATTATTTTAGCAACTACTTGTACTTGTACTTGAGTACAAATTTTCAGTACTCTTTCCACCTCTGGTAAAACTGTAGTAAACCATAACTGTAGTAACCATGGTTTTTTGGTGCGAACCATGGTTTTTAAAAAAACATGGTTCTGATACCATGGTTTTACTACAGTTACGTTGTAGTAATACTATAGTAAAACTGTAGTAAACCATGACTGTATTAACCATGGTTTTTTGGTGCGAACCATGGTTTTAAAAACCATGGTTCAAGTACCACAAATGAACTATGGTTTTAATACTGTAGTTTAACCATGGTTTTACTATGGTTGTATTTAGAGATGCACCGATTGCAATTTTCTTTTTTTGTTATCAACATTTTTTTTTATTTCTTTTTACACACAACATCACAACATAACATCCACTCAAAACAAACAAAACAAAACAACAGACACATACTCAATATTTTAAAAGTCCAGTCAAAAGGAAGAGAGAGGGAAAATGAAAAAACAAAACAAGTCATTCCTTTATATAATCATGTATGTTAAAGAAAAAACACTGCAAAGCATCAATAGTAGAAGGCTTGGCCCCATTAATTCTTACTGTTGTACATTCACAAGTCACTATTTGCAGGAGGCTATGGATCCACTATGTTTTCCCACACATGTGTGGCGTAAACCAATTCTGTATTATTGTCCTCTTCGCAGCCACAAAACCAGCAAACAACATTCTCTTTTGTATTAAGCTTACAAAGAGACCAGAATCACCATCAAGAAGACACAAAACTGGGCCAGAAAAGCAGCCAACTTGCAGCAAGGAGGACAAAACCAGGCCCACATGTGTCCATAGATTGATGACAATAGGACACTCCCAAAACATATAAAGTCCCTGATGATGCAGTGTTACAAACAGATAGCCGACCAGAAGATGGTGCAATCCAGTCCCGTATATTAAATATGTCTCTTGTATCAGGGCACAGGAAATAGATTTACGGTGTAAATATTCTAACACACGGGTTCATTTAACGGCAGAATTTAAACCATTCACATTCAGTGATAAAATATTTAGAGTATGCATTGAATATTCATAAACCCAAAATTGTATTCAGTAAATGAAGAAAAGCAAAAGCACTCCCATTCTGTAAATGAGATGTAATCGCTGGTGTGCATTCTAGATACCAAACCACCTAGATGAAAAATCCTTTAAAAAAAAAATAAAAGTATGAATATCTGTTGTAAAAAATAAAAATAACACCGAGACGGAAACAAGGACAACTATAAACAATAAACAGCTCAGGCCGCACATTACTGAGAACGTAGGTCTCATTGAGCAACAAAAAATATTGATGATCCGTGACCGATCCACCCCAATGCAGGACGAGCCTCCCAAAAGGCCCACATAGCCAAAAAACAACAACAACAAAAAAAAGCCTCACGCTCTGCTATTAGCTCTTTAACAGAATTGTTGGTCGCTTGTATGTCCGCACGCAGTTCACGCAATGCTGGAGTCAGCACAGAGTCCACCGCATCTCTTACTGCCGAAGCCACAACCGAATCCAAAGTGCTTTCCTGCTCTTTAAGTGCTAGCTTGATACCGTTAGCGATAGCATCGTCGGGATCCTCTCTGGAGATGGTGGAATCTTTGAACCTCTTCTTTATTGGCGATTGCCCAATCTCTCTTTTCCGATCGCCCTTGACTGTCGAAGCACTCATGATGGGTCCAATGCAGAGTGGTTTGAAATTTACTGACAGGATAATAAAATATTTGACAAAGTGTGCAGAGTGAAAGACTACGCGTGCATCGCCGTTGAAGGGTCACGTGATCTCCCGATTGCAATTTTCTTGGCCGATTCCGATTTTTTTGGAAGTGTGACCTGCCGATACCGATTTTTGCCGATTCTGATTTTCTTTCTAAGAACTATAATTGACAGCATATACAAACAAAAATCTATGCAAATTTCAATCGTTTTTTTTTTTTAAATCAATCGGAAAGGGTATTTCCCATAGCAATGTATAGTGACCGAATTGAAGGGGAATCACAAGTTCTTTCATGATTAAACAGGAGGGGGCAATTCATTTTTCACATAGGGCCAGGTAGGTTTGGACAGCTTTTTTCCATTAATAAATTAAATCATTTAAAAACTGTATTTTCTATTTACTTGCATTATCTTTGTGTAATATTAAAATTAGTTTGATCTGAATGATCTGAATCTTTTAGGTGGGACAAATATGCAAAAAAAAAAAAATAGGAAGGTGGCAAAAACCTTTTAACGGCACTGTATAACACACACACACATATATATATATATATATATGTATATTAGTGCTGTCAAAGTTAACACGTTAATAACGCCTTAATGCAAATTCATTTTAACGGCACTAATGTTTTTAACGCGTGATTAACGCAGCGCGTATTTCCGGTTTGACCCGTGGCCCAACCCTTAGTTGGAGAAATGGAGATGCACAGTGTTGCCAACTTAGCAACATTGCAGACCCCTTTAGCGACCTTTTTCCCTTCAAAAAAGCGCCCAAGCCTAGTTTCTGAGAATCACCGGTACTGGCGCGCGAACGCAAGATCTTGCTCTCCCAGCGCGCGCGCACACACCTCTCTCTCTCTCTCTCTATCTCTCTCTGCGTGTTGCGAGTGCGGGTGAGGAGGATTGAGTGCGCTTCTGAGAGTGATTGTGAAAAAGCTGATTTTTCTTTTCTTTTTTCTCTTTTTTTTTTTTTTTTTTCTTCTTCCCCCTCGTTATTCAAGGTTAAGTTAAAATAAGGGAAAGTTTCTATCGTGTGCCCGTGGAATTTTAGACGCCGAGATGGCGTCTATTCCCGGGCAAACACCACCTAATCTATCACTCAGAAATGGGTGCAGGTGTGTACCAGAGCCAGGCGTGACAATAGAGGAGCTACTTGTTGTTGTAGGAGAGCAAGTAGGTTTTGATAATATTGTTTCAGCTTCACGAATGAACAAAGCGGTTGTTGTTTTTTTGAAAACTGAATCGCTGATCAACCAGTTGACTGTGAGTGGAATATGGGTTAAGGAAATGTTTGTCACAGTTACCCCACTATCCGCTCCAGCAACAAAAATCACGATTTCTAATGTACCACCTTTTATTAGCAATGATGTCATCACGAAAGAGTTGCAAAGATTTGGAAAAATAGCAAGCCCAGTGAGAATGATTCCTTTAGGCTGTAAAAATATCGCGCTTAAACATGTCACTTCTTTCCGCCGCCAAGTGTTTATGTGTTTGACTTCGCCGGAGCGTACTTTAGAAATTTCGTTCCGAGTTAATCAAGGAGACAACTCGTACATGATTTACGCAAGTACCGAAAATTTAAAGTGTTTTGAATGTGGTGACTTGGGGCACAAACGTTTCTTGTGCCCACATAAAGACAATCAGCGGCCGTCTACATCGCGTGGAGATGTTAACGATGCGAACCATTCCCATCAGGATATAGAAAAACAGAGAACCGAGACGCAGGAGAAAGCAGCCTCAGAGGAGGTGAGTGATATTAACTTAAATGCTGGGAGTACTGAGCAACCGGTTTGCGTTTCTGAGATTGTAACTGATGTGATTGATGTGACTGATATGAGTGAAGTTCAGAGAGGTGATGAAGGATTGTGTGAACTCAAAGAAACAAAAGCAGGAGATTTTGAAGGAAATATGACTGATGCACTAGACGAAATATCCCAATGTACTGATGTTGGTTTGAGAAATGAAGAACAGTGGTCAGATACATCTGATGTAGCAAGAGAGGTTGAAAAGGATATGTATACTCTGGAACAGATCAACTCTTTTTTAGATGAAACAAAAGGAAAAGCAGGTGTAGAAGTTGGTGATTTTTTTCCCAGATCTCGAAAAGTTTGTTGCCTCTGTTGTATGGGCAAGGAAAACAATTAGCTTTGAAGAGCTTTCACAGCAGAAGAGGTTCCGGTTAAAAAAGCACATGACCGTTATTAGACAAGGAAAACAAGCAGGGAAAGAACGGATGACGAGGGGAAAGGCAAAGGAAAAGCTTAACAATCATGATGACTGCTAATTCTTTTTTCTCTGTACTTGTTCTTTCTTTCTCTTCCTCTTTCTCATGGAAGTCTTGCGGGTGGGATCCCTAAATGTTAATGGGATGAGAGATGGGAGAAAGAATAGGTTACTTTCAGAGATTACTCATTTGAAGGATATAGGTGTGATTTTGTTACAAGAGACTCACAGTGATCAAAGTAATGAGGCTGAATGGGGCCTATGGTGGGAAGGAGAGCATATCCTTAGTCATGGGTCCAATTTGAGTGCTGGAGTGGCAGTACTTTTTTCCCCTATTGTTAAAGTAAAAATCTTGTCAAAACATGAAATTGATCCAGGGAGTTTGCTGATTGTGAGGGCAGAAATTAGTAATCTTATTTTACTTTTTGTGAATATTTACACTCCAAATATAGGTGCAGAGAGAATTTGTTTGTTCACAAAATTAGAGGATTTTTTAAGACAACAATCTGAAGGAGATCTCATTATTTTAGGGGGAGATTTTAACTGTACTTTGGACTTTACACAGGATAGGAATAGTGAGGAACCTCATGCTCGGAGTGCTTTGTGCTTAGCCAACGTGATTAAAAATCTAAACCTATCTGATGTATGGAGAGAACATAATCTCCTTTCACGCCAATATACATGGGTGAAGATTAGTAATGAGAAGGTTTCTGCTGCACGGTTGGATAGACTCTATACACTCTAAAAACTGCTGGGTTAAAAACAACCCAATTTGGGTTATTTTGGCAACCCAGCGCTGGGTCAAAAAGGGACGAACCCAGCGCTGGGTTATTTTAACCCAACAAGTTGGGTTATTATGTTTAACCCAGCATGCTGGGTTGCTTTTTTATGGTTTAAAATGACTACATTGCTAGGCTAAAATGAACCCAAATCGAGCTAGGCATTAAACCTACAAATCTTGTTCATTTTAAAATCAAAGAATAAGTATCAAAAGATAAATATTTATTAAAAACAACAAGAGAAAACAGTCAAAAAGTAACATGCATGTAAGAAATGCAGAAAAGTATGGCATTAACAGCTACAGAGTTTATAAACGAAGCATTGAACATTTGTTGAATATAACTTAAGATCAAATTTGACTTTTTTTGGTAAATTTTATATATTGTATAAAAATATACAAAAACACTATTATACAATAATTGTACAATTAGTTAATAGTTAAGTTCTTTACAAACTATTCTGGCATGAGAGTACACAAATAAACCACAACATTAACACTGATATTATAACATTTAACAGAAGCATGTGTGTGAAAGAATGTGAGCATGTGTATGAATGACAGAGTGTAAACTCCATTTCTACTAAACAACACAGAACAAGCATTTAACATTTGGTTTTTACAAATTATACACTTACAGTTTGTTTCATAGTCCATGAATACAGATCATGCATCACTGTCAATTTTCATGATCTCTTTAGCATAATTGATATACTCATGAAGAAGGGGGGAGTGAATGTACAGCGCTCTCTCCACCCTCAATACCACAACTGAGGTGCCCTTGAGCAAGGCACCAAACCCCCAACTGCTCCCCGGGCGCCGCAGCATAAATGACTGCCCACTGCTCCGGGTGTGTGTTCACTGCTGTGTGTGTGCACTTAGGATGGGATAAATGCAGAGCACAAATTCCGAGTATAGGTCACCATTCTTGGCTGTATGTCACGTCACTTTCACATCTTTTACAACATCCAGGGCAGCATCCTCCTTTAAAACCACTGTTGCACCAGTTTGGGGGAAATGTCATTCTCCTCTTTGACCAGCATTCATCCCAGTCACCGCCTGTTCTTCATCAGTGGCCTAAAAAGAGAAAAACATTTGAAAAAAGAAAACATTTAATTCAACTGTCCATTTTCAGATAGAGGTGCATCCACATCAGTAAGGATAGGTAAATAGTCTGTTTTATAATTTCAACCACTTTGTGACTGTGGTTGTTTAATGTCTGTCTACCACAGCGCTCTAGAATGCTATAATGGCAGCACTAGTGTGAAGGCATGTAATATTGTTTAAATAAATATACTGCTTTCAGAAAGCTACTACTTTACTGAAACATTAAAACAGTCATGACATTCACATACCTCACAAATTTCCATGTATGTGGAGGGCTGCTCTTTAAAGGGTTAGTTCACCAAAAAATGAAAATGGTCATAATTTACTTTCCCACATGTTGTTCCAAACTCTGCTAATTTTTGGAACACAAATAAATATATTTAATATTCTCTTAATTTTTGTCCTCCATTGCAAGTCTGGTAGACCAATATTTTCTTCTGAACAGACATGTTCGCTATCATATAAATTTAAGATTTATTCATATATAAATATTGGCATGGATTACTTCTACAATAACTCTGTATTTTTGAAGCTTGAAAAATACTGATTATCTAGACTCTCAATGGATTAACCAAAAATTATGAGAAAAAATTAAAAATATATTCATTTGTGTTCTAAAGACAGACAAAAGTCTTATAGGTTTAGAATGACATGAGGGCAAGTAAATTACTTTTTTGTGTGAACTATTCCTTTAAGAAAGGAAGACCAAGAATGATGACTCTCCAAATCAGACAACTCCAAAGTTGGTTTGTGTTCTGCAATGAAAAAACACCGACATCAATGGTTTACATAAAATATGAACACGTAATCATACTGTTGTTGCATCAAAATGTGAAGTAAACAGGCAGGAGACAACAGAAACATTTATTTTCTAAAAAATAACTTGCATCAATCTCAAAAGAATGATGCTCTCCTATGTCTCTGGCTTTCAACATCTACAAAAAACAAACAAACATTCTTATACTCTTAGTAAAAAAAAAATTGATAACATGGAATTATGAAGTTTACTTGCCTTAAAACCGTCTTTCCCTCTCTTCTGAAGTAGCTGAAAAAATCGCCTCCTCCTCACACAAGCAGGCTGCTGTGTCCTTAACTCCAATGTTAGTTTGAGTTCTGCAATGAAAAAAAGGGACATCAATGGTTTAAATAAAATATGAACACGTAATCATACTGTTGTTGCATCAAAATGTGAAGTAAACAAGCAGGAGACAACAGAAACATTTATTTTCTAAAAATAACTTACATCAATCTCAAAAGAAAGATGCTCTCCTATGTCTCTGGCTTTCAACATCTACAAAAACAAACATTCTTTTAGTCTTAGTAAAAAAATAAAATGATAACATGATGGAATTATGAAGTTTACTTGCCTTAAAACGGTCTTTCCCTCTCTTCTGAAGAAGCTGAGGAAATCGCCTCCTCACACAAGCAGGCTTCTGTGTCCTTTACTCCCGGTGCGGGCACAATGAAGACAAGCTCAACAAGTCTGAAATATTACATACAAAACATTACTTTTAACAATCATCACTTCATCAGCCTCAAAATAATTATGCTAACGTTAGTCTTTATTACAAAACGCCGTTTCCTTTAGGAAACTACATTGAGTTTAACCGCGAAAAATAAGATAACGAATTAACATAATAACCGTCTATTAACACCTCAAAAAGTGCAGATATTGTAAAATCTTATGTAAATATGACATAAGACACTCACGGACGTTATATTAAAAGGATCTCTTCCGTTCAGTAAAAGAGGCCGTTAAGACCTCCGTTTCTGAGGCGAAAACCGCGTCCGTGTATTTTTCAATATAAGCTCTTTTCGGACTATTTCCGCCTTCCATAAAACCTCAAAATACTCCCGGACACAAACAATGAATGATGACTTTACATTTTTAATCTTTACTTACCATAACGTCTTTCACTCGCTTCTCGCTTCTTTCAGGCTGAGAAAATGGCGGCTTCTCGCACTGGTGTCGTCCGATGTTGACGTGACGTGCGTGCTCTCCTTCAGGTCCGCGTTCCCAACCCAGCGCCGCTGGGTTATGATGAAGACTAATTTTCAACCCAAAATTGGGTTAAAACAACCCAACGCCCTTACCCAGCGGTCTCAACCCAGCATTTGGGTTGAAAAAATAACCCAGCGTTTTTTAGAGTGTACGTCACGTAATATGAGGAATAGAGTTTTAAATTCAACAATTTTTCCCACTTCAATATCTGATCATAAATGTGTTACTATGGAGTGTACTTTACTAAAAAGAATGCATAAAAGTCATTATTGGCATTTTAATACTAAATTATTAGAAGATAAGTATTTTTGTGAGAATTTTAAGTTTTTTTGGGAGTCCTGGAAGAATGAAAAGAATTGCTATGAAAATTGCATTCAATGGTGGGAAATAGGGAAGGTACAAATAAGGAACTTTTGTCAACAATATGTATCACATTCTTCATTTTGTATAAAAAGGTCATTGGAATGTCTTGAAAAAGAAATTATTGGTGTTGAGCAAAGTATGATTGCAAATGACTCTGTAAACCTTAAAGATCTGTGGACTGAAAAGACTAACCTGCTGAGCTCAATTTTAAATGAAAGAGTTAAAGGAGCTCTTGTGAGGAGTCGGTTTTTAACAGTAAGAGACATGGATGCTCCTACTTCTTTTTTTTTCAACCTTGAGCGAAAAAAAGGACAAGAAAAATTGATGTACTGTTTAAAAGACTGTGATGGTCGAGACACTTCTGATCAAACAGAGATGCGTAAAATTGCTGTGGATTTTTATTCCAGTTTATACGCTTCTGAAAAACTGGATGAGCAATGTAGGAATGAACTGCTTTACGACCTTCCGGTTTTAACTTTAAAGCACACAAATTTTTTAGAGACTGAACTTACCTATGAAGAAGTCACAGCTGCTGTTATGGGACTCTCTGTAGGTCGTGCACCTGGAATAGATGGACTGTCTGCCGAATTTTATAAGACTTTCTGGCCTGTTCTTGGACATGATTACTTTGAAGTTCTTCAAAAAAGTATTATTGAAAAAATCCTTCCTAAGAGCTTTCAGCGTGCAGTTTTAACACTGCTCCCCAAGAAGGGGGATTTAACACTCATAAAGAACTGGAGACCTGTCGCAGTGTTGTGTTCAGATTACAAAATCATTTCCAAATGTTTGGCAAACAGATTAAATAATGTATTATATGCAATCATACATAAAGATCAGTCTTACTGCATAAAAGATAGATCTATTGTAGATAATCTACATTTAGTAAGAGACTTGTTTTATTATGCTTTTGATAATAAGATTGAAATGGGTTTTTTATCATTAGATCAAGAGAAGGCTTTTGATCGGGTGGATCATATTTTTCTCCTTGATGCTCTAAAGGCCTTTGGTTTTGGTGATAATTTTATTTCAATGATAAGGTTATTGTATACTGAAGCCACATGTATGATAAAAATGGCTGGTGGCCTAAGTATTCCTGTGAAAGTTCAGAGGGGAATTAGACAGGGTTGTCCCCTTTCGGGCCAACTTTATAGTATAATTATTGAACCTTTGTTATGTAAACTAAGAAAAGAACTAGCAGGTTTACAAATTAACTTTTTAAACTCCCAGCAATCTGTCAAATTATCTGCATATGCGGATGACGTTACAGTTTTAATCAGAGGAGATGATGATGTTGAAGTGGTAAAGAATGCACTAGAGTGCTATGGAAAAGCATCATCAGCCAAAGTTAACTGGTGTAAAAGCGATGCTGTGTGGTGTGGCCAAGGTGTTAAAAGTCCAGCACTTCCTGGTGGTTTACAATGGGGAAGGGCAGGTTTTAAATATCTGGGAGTTTTTTTGGGGACAAATGAATACAGAAAGCAAAATTGGGAGGGCCTGCTGGAGAAAGTACGTGCGCGGTTGTCTCATTGGAAATGGTTGCTGCCCCAGCTGTCCTACAGGGGAAGGGTGCTGATATGTAATAACCTCGTAGCCTCCTCCCTTTGGCACAGAATGATGATCCTTGAACCTCCAGAAGACCTTGTGAGACAAATTCAGAGATGTCTGGTGGATTTTTTCTGGTCGGGCCAGCATTGGCTAAAGGCACCAGTGCTGTATCTGCACAGACAGGAAGGAGGACAAGGCCTAGTGGATATCATATCTAGAGTAAAGACCTTCAGACTTCAAGTGGCTCAGAGACTCCTCTACGGGAAGGATGTGAGCTGGGCCGGGATAGCGTGTACCTTATTGAGGAAAGCAGGCAACATGGGACTAGATCGCCATCTGTTCCTGATGGAGATGAACAAGTTGGATCTTACAGGACTAACATCATTTTATAGATCACTTTTTAAAGCATGGACACTTTTCAAGTTTTCCCGAGAGTTAAACAATGCCCAAAGTTTATGGCAGAGAGAAGAACCATTGCTTTTTAACTCCGCACTGAATTTGGATGTTTTTAAAGATATATCACTCAGGAAAAGTCTATGGGCTGCAAAAATTACAAAAATAGGACACTTGATACCTGAAGGTGAGTGGCTATCAGCTGAAACTTTTGCTGAAAAACTGGGCATAAGATCAATTTGTGTGGCAAAGAAAATTTTGACTCAGATAGCGGAGTCTTTGCCACAGAGTTATAGACTTTCTCTAGAAACCCATAATGGAGAGATGGACACATTTGACTTTCCAGAATTGGAAATTACATCTGAACTTGAAAACTGGGAAGAAACTGAGGGTGGACTATTATCTTTTAAGACACCTCAGTTAGGAGTTTTCAGCAATACAGGAAAAAAAACACTGTATACATTGTGTGTCAAGATACTGCATCTTTATGCCCTCACAAACGTAAAGGAGTCTAAATGGCAAGAGGTGTTTGGATTAGGTGCTTCCCCCAAGGGCAGCTGGAGGACCTTGTACAAACCTCCTATTGAAAAAAGAACCGGAGATCTTCAGTGGAGGTTAGTGCATGGTATAATAGCTACTAACAGACACAGAGCACGTCTTGATCCACAGGTGAGGGAGGGATGCCCTTTCTGTGGTATACAAGAAACTGTTTTTCATTTATTTTTAAATTGTGCTAGATTACAACTGTTGTTTCCAACAATAGATAGGTGGTGTCAGAACCTGGGAGAAGTTTTTTCACCTATGTGTTTTATATATGGGCCTAAATATAAAAAAAGTAAAAAGGAGTGTCATGTTTTATTGAACTTTTTATTTGGGCAAGTTAAATTGGCCATTTGGTTGTCACGGAAAGAGAAATTGTCCGGTAATGAGTCTTGTGAAGTTGATTCAATCCTCAGGGGTTTAATAAGATCACGATTAAAAATTGAGTACACATATTATAAATTGGTTAATGACTTTGAAACTTTTAAATATAAATGGGGTGTAAATCAATGTGTTTGTGATGTTGACTGTAATGGAAATTTGAAATATTTATTCTAGTTGTTTTTTTTTTTGTTTTTTTTTGTTTTTTATTATTATTATATGTATATATGTATTTATTTATTTATTTTTCTCTTTTATGTGTTGTGATAATGTGCTGTTCTGAAATATGATACTTAATTACCTTTATGCTTCTTCTGTGGCAAAGCTTTTTACTGTTTGGTATTAAAGTGTTTTTTTAAAGTCAAAGTCTCTCTATCTCTCTGCGTCTGCTCCATAGCGGTCTGCTCTGTTCAGCGCGCGCGCACACCTCACCTCTCTCTCTCTCTCTCTCTCTCTCTCTCTCTCTCTCTCTCTCGCTCTCTGCGTCTGCTCAGACCGCGGCAGAGAGGAGCAGCGCTTTATTTCAGTTAAACACAGATATTTTGTTGCTTCTCTAATTTTACATGCAAGTATAGCCGAAATCACAGCACAGCTATTGTCTGTATCTTATGTGTATTTGATTTCATCAGACGACGGTGCGATTATCATTATTTTTTTGTGCAGATTAACATCTTGGAAGGGAGCTGGTTATGTATCCTAGTCTTAATGGGTTGCGTTTCAGTCACTATTTCATATTCATTCCGTTGTCTGACAACAGAAACAGTAAAATATACCAGTTTTATTGAGAATTTAGCTTCATCAAAATACAGTATGTGGGCAAAGATAGGGAGACAAATGTAATAATACATAATAAATGTACATTTTGCATTTTCAGAAGAAGAGCTGCCCTGTGTGCAAAAATGTAAACAGGTTTGTGTAAATTGCTCAGTGCAAAGAAAGAAGTAATGGGAACCTGGAAGAACTTGACTGGTCTGCATAAAACCAAGTCCTAATCCCAGTTTAACACCTCTGGTGTGACTGTAAATGCAGACCTTGAGCCAAAAACTCATCACCAAACACCAATGACTTGTACATACACTATATATACAAAAGTATTGGCACCCCCTTCTTTAGAACAGAAAAATGCTCTTCCAAATCTGTGGCCACAACGATGGGAACATAATTCATGTATTTAAAAATTGTATTTCCATCTCTGTTGCACAGTTTTGGAAGTGTCTAAAATGACTGAACCCTTATGTACAAGTCATTGGTGTTTGGTGATGAGTTTTTGGCTCAAGGTCTGCATTTACAGTCACACCAGAGGTGTTAAACTGGGATTAGGACTTGGTTTTATGCAGACCAGTCAAGTTCTTCCACACTGACTGAATCAATCATTTTCTTTTTGAACCTTGTCTTATACACCGAGGCATTGTCATGTTAGAATAGAAAAGGGTCCTGTCCAAACTGTTGCTATAATATTAGAAGCACACAATTTCCTAGAATATCATAATATGCTTTAAAATTAAGATTTGTACTCATAGAAATTACTAAAGTAGTCAAACCTGTTCATTAGAAGGGGGCGACCCAATACTTTTGGCAATATAGTGTACATTTGCATAAAGCATCCATATTTGTCCATGCCCATGTTGATTAGAGTATTAAAAATTTGAAAAGGATTGATTTAAGGTACATTTAGAACAAATAAAAATGTGCGATTAATTGTGATTAATTGCGAGTTAACTCATGACGATCATGCGATTAATCACGATAAAAAAATAATAATCGATTGACAGCCCTAATATATATATATATATATATATTAGTCCTGTCACAGTTAACGCGTTAACGCAAATTCATTTTAACGGCACTAATTTTATTAACGCGCGATTAACGCAGCGTGCATTTTCTGTTTGACCCATGGCCTACCCCGTAGTTAGAGAAATGGAGATGCACAGTGTTGCCAACTTAGCAACTTTGCAGACCCCTTTAGCGACTTTTTTCCCTCCTCTTCAAAAAAACGCCTAGCGACAAATCTTTAGGGTTTGTCCAAACCTTATTTAGTTTCTGAGAGTCACCGGTACGGTTCGGTACGAATATGTACGGTTTAGGGCTGTCGCGATTCGTCGATTTTAGTCGACTAGTCGATTTTTAAAAATCATCGACATCATTTAGCTTGCGTTGACTAATGGGCAAAATACCGGAAGTGGCTCATTTCACAGACGAGAATCCATAAAACACATTATTAGACTATTTTCCAAGGCTGTATGATATATTAAACCCATTTAAAATTCATAATTAAGCATAATTGTGAATTCACAAACGCTATGATTTAATTAAATAATTATATGCGATGCAGTTCTAATACAGTATGCACTTTAATTATTACATGCGTGTAGGTTACATACGTGCGTTACACAGCGGCTGTTATCATTTACATGTGTGGAGCGTCTCAAACTCCATCTCTGCTTGTTGTTGTGAGTTTGGGTTTATTATAACGTTCATCTGGGAACGCAAAGTGCGCCATTTCATTAGATTTGTAAGGTAAATCATTTAGAAATCTACACAAACACAGGAGAATACATCGCGAGATAAAACTCAAACCCTCACTCTGAGTTTACACGTTTTGATGTCCATTATTCATTTAATTACAGTGGCTACAGCATTTCTTTACCAAATTCTATTCCATTATTTTCTGGATTCCAAATTGGATTCCATTAATCTTAATCTCTCCCAGTTATATATTTTATATATATATATATATATATATATATATATATATATATATATTCTTTTTTTTTCAGAAATACTGCAGATTTACATTTTTCACCTAAATAAATTCTGGTAAATAATATTTCTGGTAAATACTCCTTTAAAAAGTGTTTTTTGATTTATAATTTTATTAGACTAGAACACGTGGATATGTTGTCATTCTTACACTATAATACTGAACTTTGATTTCAGTGATTTGGACTATGAGATGGACACTTGCTTCTTGCACTCTATGTTGCACTTTACTTTTGCTTTAAAAAAAGATTTCATAGAAATTTGGATTTCATTTGGTTTAATAAAATATTCTTAAGTAAAATTGTTGATTTTTTGTGGAAAAATAATCGTTTAGATTAATCAATTAATCAGTAAATTAGTCGATAGATTAATCGAAATAAAAATAGTCTTTAGTGGCAGCCCTAGTACGGTTACACCCCTAATATATATATATATATATATATATATATATATATATATATATATCTTTATTTGACCCTCTAACTCTAGCACTCTCTATTCTAATTCTATTTTATCTATCTATCTTCTTTTTATTAAAAAAAACACACACACTTGACACTCTATCAACTGCATATTTATTCTGTAACTGCTAGCTGTTCTTGAAAAAACTAGCACTAGCTTTCTTTTTTCTATTCTATCTACTTGTTTCTTAAAAAAAACTAGACTTCTTTTTTCTATATTCTATCTACTTGTTTTTAAAAAAAAAAAAAAAAACTTGCTACATGTACTGCGTTAGGATAACCAAGACTTGTCATAGCACTTGCATGTTGTTGCTCTTTTGTTGGTTTTTGATTGCTTCTATTGCCCTCATTTGTAAGTCGCTTTGGACAAAAGCGTCTGCTAAATGACTAAATAAATAAATAAATAAATATATATATATATATATATATATATATATATATATATATATATATATATATAGCCTAAGAAGCTATCTCTTCCCAACTCTGAATAGAGGTTTATTAGTCTCATGTTTTTTGTTAAAATTAGCTTCACCAGAGTGATGCCAAGTAAACAGTAAACAACACTTAGCTGTCTTTGGATGTACTAGGGGCCATAGACTGTAAAAATGATACCAGTGCAATTCACTTTATTTGTATAGTGCTTTTCCCGATTTACATCGTTGCAAAGCAGCTTCACAGAAAATGAACTTTTCTACATTAGGCTACATTTAGTAGTTTACAGCACTTTTAAAGAATTTGTACAAGTCAAGCTGCAATACCAAACAGGACCACAGGGAGATGCCAAAAGACCACTAAACGAGCTGCCTTGACCTGACTATACATGCACATGTACACGGATCCATGCAGAATTGACCTATCGGTAAGCCCCGCCCCCCTTAGTTACTGTTGCGAACTCGGACAAACAAATGGAGTTGCTAACTGTCTTACAATGACAGCTGTCAGTGTGAAAACCTTGTCCCTATAACTTTTTGATAAATTTTGGACACAGAAGGACCACCATTCAAGTGGTACTTAAATATGCAATGTATAAAAGATTTAAAAATAAATATTGTGGGTGTTAATTTGGAAGCGAGGGTTTACAGATGATTCTGGTAACTAGGAAACTAACTAAGAGGAGGATTAGCTCATTTGTTAAGAAATGTGAAGCCTTTGGGATACCAAATAATAAACAAGAGAACTTTAAAAGTGCTATTCAGCAGATAGAATGGGATAATCTATTATTGGGTATTGATTATGAGGAAGATTTTTACAAAAAATGTACAGAAATTTTTACAAAAAGATTAGAAAATATTATTATTTACTGATTATTGATGAATTAATCATTTCTTTATGAACGGATTAAAATAATCTTAAACTTTTGGGTTTATTTTGCATCAAACACAAGTCAACTTAAGCAAATAGTGTATAAATAGTGTCTACATTAATTCAAATTCTATTTCTATACAATAAAAATGAAACGTACTTGAATTAAAAGGTCTTGGACAAACTATGCAAAAAAAAAAAAAAAAAAAAACAAGCATTGTTTTCCGTCAAAGCATAAAAAAGCACCTGATGGAGTTTGAACTTAACATCAAACTGCTTCTGTTTCACACAAATGCCGGTGTTATGGATCAACTGGGGATCGTGTTAACTGGGGACATGCGCGTGCACGCTAATAGTTTTACCTGAGTTTCCAGCAGATGTTGGACCTCCACAGATTCGTCACAGGGAATTTTCAACGGAACAGATTTCAAAGCTTTCCACATTATTTGTGAATGTTTGTATCATTATTGGACTCTGTTGTTTCCCCTGTCGATGTTCCAATGTATCTGACGCGGTATAAGGGAAGTTTTAATGCGTTTTCATGTTGTGTCTCAGACCACGCCCAGATTAATTTGTTTAGGCTACATTCGTTTCAATAGATTTTTTTTTTCTAATGACAATTGTAAATGCAATACTGAAATAATGTGTCAATAATGCAAACAAAGTTCAATGCAGCTGTAAAGCAGCTCTAAAATGAGGACAATAGTAAATAGTCAGTTTCTCAGTTAAAGTCAGTTCATCATTGATTCAGTGATGTCATCCTCCTGCTCAGTTCAGTTGTGCTGATGGCTGTCGAGGTGAAGAGGTCTTTGCAGGTGATCTGTCTGTAGGGCACATCTAGTTGACACGGTCTCCACTGACATTCAGAGATGTTGTGGTCTTCTCTTGGTGCTGATCCACCATCTGGACTGGAAACGGGCTGGATCTGGGTAGTTATTAATTATTGGAATAACACCTTCTACATTCATCCGTATACAAGGTGAACAAAACGGATGAATTAACACAGCCCTGAGGGGCTCCTGTGCTCAAAGTTCTGGATTCAGATAGTGTTCCATTAACACTAACCTGCTGTTTATGATTAGTTAAAAAAGAATAGTACCATTTTATAATAAAAGGGTGAACTTTAAAATCATTCAACCTTGCAATTAAAAGATATGGCTGCAGCATATTAAAAGCTGAGCTAAAATCTACAAATAAAAGACGTGCAATTAATAGAGATGTTGTACAAAGACGTAATAGTTCCGTTTCATTACCATTTGGGACTTCTAAGAGGTTTAACATTAATAGAGGTATTAGACAAGGGGATCTGACAAGTTCGTATTTATTTATTTTAATAGCTGAACTGTTAGCAATTTATGTGAAAAAATAGTAAAGATATCAGGCCTTTGAATGTTTAAGGAATCAGTTATGAATAAGTCAACTAGCAGACAATACCACCCTGTTTCTTAGCTGATGCAGAGCAGATTCCAGTTGCCATTAATCTGGTCTCTCATTTCTCAAAAGCTTCTGGTCTGCAATTGAATTTAGAAAAGTGTGAGCTGATGGCACTTCATGATCATACAGAATCGGAGTTGTTTATTATTCCATTACAAAATGAGGTAAAATATTTAGGAACTGTTATTACTAAAGATCCTAAAATCAGAGACAAAAGTAGTTTGATTGATATGAAAAAAGGCAAAATATTTTAAATATGTGGGTTCAAAGGCATACCTTTATATTTGGCAGAATTCTCATACAGAAATCAGAAGCACTTTCCAGGTTGATTTACCTAGCTTTTTCTATGAGTACATCTGGTAGGTGTATAAAATACATTAATCAAATTCAATATTTGGAAAAACAAGCACCATTATATAAGAAAATCAGATGTAGTGGAGCCGATCAGTAAGGGAGGGTTGAACGTAATTGATTTCGATGTTGTTACACTTAGGTTGAGGTGGCTCCAAGCCTTCCTTAGAAATAAACATTCTGATGGAAGTTATAATGATTTTTGTGAAAAGTACAATATTATTTGTAGGAATTATATGTGTATTTGTTGAAAGCTGTTCCTGCTGGTTTGGTTCAGTTAATTTAAAGGTGCAATGTCTTATTTGAAGAGTGCCGTCTGAAATATTCTCCTAAAATGATCATTTTTATCAGGCTCCTATGTGTAGGTTCAGTAATTTCACTTAAATGGCAATGAGAAAATGAGAAAAATGCAAATTTTAGAAGAAAATTTAAGATGGCACTTAGAGGCTTTTGCATCTGAACTCTTCATTTGTAAATACACAGATTTTACTAAAGTAAAGAAGAGACCCCTTGTTCTTGATTTTCCTGAAAATAAAGTGGTTCGAATTAGAACAAGATTTCTCTCTTTTCCACTTCTTCCGAAGGTAAAAGAAGTTCAGATTCAAATTATTAACTATATTTATCATTTATTCTTTACTTTGGATATGCTTTACCTCAAAGGCCACCAAATGGGCCAGGTATTTAATAAGCAAATAAATAAAATAAGTGAACAACACCCCTGATAATTAATACACACCATCCCTAAACCCCATATGGAATGTCCCTATATAGCCTATGGAGCTGTTTTTGAGTGGGATCCTCTCCATGGGGCCATTCTGCCCACAGAGAGAACAAAACCTTGCTAAAGTCTAGTCTGCTTCAGTAAATAGTTTTATGTAAAATATGCCTAAGTAAACTTTACATTGTGCCTAACACATTTAGTCGTACTTAGTTATATTCACAAAATAGTACAGCTTTTAAGACGTTATTGCTTAAATAAGACCATATACCTGTAAGAAAAGTTGGGTCTTGCATCAAAAGCTACTAAAGAGGGCCATTAATGGCACCCTAACAACGGAGAATACCTTCCACTAGAGGAATTAATTGATTCGTGAGAAACAAACATGTCAATGAGCCATTTTACTTCTGCAGTAAGATTAATTTATTGTATTCTGTACAGCTAATAGCTCAGAAATGTTGCTCTGATTTAAACAAGAACAAAAGCTGTTGAAAAGTTTTTTAAAAGAAATGCATTAACCATTAACATATCAAGTGCAGACAGCAGATTTAACCTCATCTACAGTGTTTAAGGAGCAAAGCACAGTAGCTAATGTGATGAGATTCTCAGAGAACAAAGCGATGTGAAACAATGTGAACAATGTGAAAAGTATTTTTCATTCATGCGATCCAGAAAGTAGTTATATTATTGTTCTCTGTCTTTGTCTTTACCAAATGTCCCATCTGATGACAGAGAATGGGAAAATATTTTCTTTCCTTTTCTTTTCTTTTTTTGTTGAACACAAATGTAACTGTACTGTACATTATGGAGGAATATTCAGCCTAAAATAAATATAAATTAAAAATGGCTTCACATGAAATTACAGTGCAAGTACAATACAGTGCAAGCTCTACATAAAGTAGGAACAGATTGTTTAGGATGGGTGTCCATGTTTAAATTCTAATCCATGAATCCGCCGTATCTCTTCTGCATGTTGGGCAGGGCAGTCTCGCCTCCATCCTCCCAAGTGCGTTTCAGAAACCCACTGCTTTTCTGGTTGTCCAACCAGTCAGGCCTGCCCACTCTGCGCATAAACCCCCCGTATCTCTTGTGCAAGTCTCTCCCTGCCTCCCTTAGACCCTGTACACTCCTCATGAATCCCCCATAGCGCTTGACCATGTCCCCATCATGCTGCTCATCTAACTCTGAGGTGAGACCGACCCTGAGGATCTCTCTCAGCAGCTCCACCTGTTGGTCTTCCGCTCCACCTTCTGCCTTGTCCTTCTTCATAAAGCCTCCATATTTCTTACTAATGGCCTCTGTGCCGTCACTCTCAGCTGGGGCTCCCATGCCAATCTCTGCTGCTTTCTTAATCATGAAGCCCCCATAACGCTTCATGAATGCACCATATTTTTTGGTGAGAAGATGGTCTGCATTCTCTTCCTCTTGTTTGAGGTTGTCCATTGCAAGGCGATCCTCTTCACTGAGGATGTTTTTGCAGATTTCTAGTTTTCTGAAGTCCACTGTCCCTTCACACTGTAATGAGCAGGTCTATGGGAGACATGAATGCAATAAATGCAAAAAACAAAAACAAACAATCAAAAAACCAATTGGTCCACCAGAGGGCACACGTTCATTCTGCTGGTGTTCAATGCAGCTGCATGTTAAAGAGTGCTAGTAATTACAATTGACAATTTGAACAGTGGAAAATGTTGTCAATTTGTCACTTGGCAACACAAGATTTGAAGAACTTGCTTTGAATTGCTTTTGAAAACTATTATGCTACAGCACAAATACCTCTAAATAAAAACTATCATGCTATAGCATAAACAACACTAAGTTAAAATTACATCACTTGTGCATGTATACTGCATTCACATAAAAATACAAAATATGAAAATAAACTATAGAGTTTATCATGTTCATCATTTGTTCCTGTTTAAAGTCCCGTTTTACCAAAAGTAGTTTACTTAATTTTACAGGACATTTTGAATTATTTATAAATCATTACTATCATGAAATAATTTTTACTAAGAACATATTGCTAATAACTTATTGCTAAAGACCACTTAAGTGTAGCACCCTTAAATACACTTTAAAAAATAATAGCAGAAAAAGGTTTTACTTTAAATTACTTTTTTAAACAATAATTTAATAATCTGTTCGTTGTTAAAGAAGTATACTTATTTTGACGTGTTTACTAATTTGTTAAAACACATGCAAAGTACAATTTTTTTAACTGTAGTGTGTTATTCAATATTACATTTAAAATTTAAATTAAATTAAATTAACTTTAATTGCACTAAACTTCATTATGACAAATATGTAATTACAAATATATTTAAACACATAACATACAAGTTTAAATAGAAATTGCATAATATTTTAGTTTTCCATAAACGGTTGTACACTCTGCAGTAGCATTTTACACCATATTACAACGACAATAGAGATAATTATGAAATTAAAAAAAATAATAATGTGGGTTATATAACACTAAGGGTCATCTGACTGAAATTAACACATTTAACCTATAATACATTTTCATTTTAAGTGTCTGAAAACATTAGATTCAGTTTGCACTTAAGTATATTTATAAAATTAGTTTTATATTAAGTTATTTTTTTAAAAGAATGCTTTTCTTTTCTTTTTCTAAATGGAAATTGATTAAGAACAATGTTTGTCTACAAAAAGCTATTGCATATTTCTGCCAGTTTTCTCCAGGAAAAGGAAAATACAGTTAACTGAACACAGCTCACCAATAGACAACCATTTTGTCACACTATAAGGGGTAAGTTGTCACAATAGAACCTGCCATTTTGTAAAATAATTACGAAACAGCAAACAAATGTAATATAAAACATAAAATATATACATATATTATAATTAATAAATTGTATGACTTTTTTATATACTTTTAACCCTCATGAAAATTAACCGTGTTTTTTTGGCATATTGATTACCATTCGTAAGGGAAATCACGTGACAACTTGCCCCGACCTGACCTCTATGAAAAAATACACAATGCAAACTTTTAGTTATATCTAGCGTTATTAGTTTACTTTTACCTGAATATATATATGCCATATATATATTCAATATGGAAAATATTATATGGAGATGAAACTCACCAGTGTGTCGATCTCTCTCTGTTGACGGAACAGCCGGTAAACGCAGAGCGCGCAGTCTCTGCCGCATTCGGCGCGAACCGTCAGCACGAGACAAGCGCTCAAAGCCAGAGTCCACCAGTTCACAGTTAACGCCATGGGCTGCAAACAAGCATTTAACCTTTACTTTCAAGAGGAAAATATAAGGCAATCTCTGCCAGAGTCTTGCAAATTGGACATAGACTAAATGTGGTAAACTATATCATATTCATGTATTACAAATATAGTCTATAGGCTAATACGCACGCTCACAATTTATTAGGCTATTTAGTACAATAAGCGCATTTGCTTATGAAAGAACCCGTCAATAGACCAAACTACCTATCCAGTATATTAAATTAGTATATATCCAGTGTATTATATTAATCATTTTCAATATGCTACTTTAAATTATGTACAAAGTTTTTCTCTATTAGTTTACCTGTTTACAGTAGTTTTCTTTCGCAGTGTCCACTGTAGTGCTGAATATGTTGGACAGCTTCTCACAGGGAGCAAAAAGAGAAAAAGATCACTAGCCAGTCGCTTTTCACTGAGTGTTGAAGACTCTTTGGTAAAGTACTTTGTATCTCACAGCACGAGGATAAACTCCAGACCTGCTCTGTTCAGAAACGACCGTCACTCACAACTTTAAGCAACGACCCCTCATGACACCACGCCGTTTGCAATCTGACGTCAGCAGGAAGCTTCACACTTCCTGCTGACGTCACAGAGTGACCACAGAATTAATTAATGAGTGATAATTTTCGATTCTACTTTCAAGTGATCAGGTGCATTTGATCCTAATAACTTACTGTGGAATATGTATGTCTGTGGGTATTAATAAGCCAAATAACCATTACACACACACACACACACACACACAAACACACAGCCTATATAGGCTATAATATATTTATTCTATGGTCTGTCTGAATACTGGATTCTGATTGGCTGGCAGGTATGCAGTATAACCGTTTAATGCACAGGTAGTTCCAAGTCAGTTTAATCACCGTTCCATATTAATGCGCTGCTTTAATTGATGCACACTAACTAACACGCACACAGAGAGAGAGAGAGCTACAACCCCAAAACCATTATTAAAGAAATTGACAAAAATCTAAAATACACTCATGATGAATCTCTAAAAATACACTTTAGACACTTTGATCTACAGCAAATAGAGGACGAGAAACACTTTCTGCTGATTTGTCCTAAATATCACAATGTGAGGGAAACATTTCTCCCCAGATTTGAAGCCCTGATCCCATCATTTACTGAACTTAGTGATACTGACAAAATGCCCTTTTTTACTTGGAGAAGATGATAACAGCTGCACTAGCAGCAAAATATGTATCAACCTATCACAATGTTAGATGTTAAACATGATTAACTTGAAACTGACTTACTTTATCTTTTCATTATTTAGATGGATTTTATTTATTATTATTTATGTTGTTATTTATGTTGTTGATATGTTAATGCTTTGGCAACATTGTGTTACACAGTCATGCTAATAAAGTTTAACTGAATTGAATTGAGAGAGAGATCGCAGATTGTGCTACACACACACACAAACTTCCAACGCTTCCCCGCGATTTTTATTAATAAAATAAAAGGTAGATACTAGATCTCTACATTATATTCCCCAGCAATGACGTGATAAAATCGCTGTTTTTGAAGTATTTTTTTTTTGTAGAGAGAGACTCGCAGACGCAGCAAGCAGGTACACACAACTGTCCCCTCTCTCTCTCTCTCTCTCTCTCTCAATCGATCGATAATTAATTGAAATACATGCTATAATTAATTCAAATAAATGTGGTCTTACGCACTATTTCATCTCTGTGTCTGATTTGAAGCTGGCAGAATGCTAACGAGCCGTAACTGACGAAAATAACTGTCATTTTTACCCATTCGTTCAAATATTGCCTGCAAAGAGCAAATGACCATGGAATAAGCGGAATAATCAACGGCTAGCCGTGCATTAAGTAAGGAATAATTGACGACGGGCCGTTGAATTATTAGAAAAAGAATGCACACCTGAGGTGGTGATGCGGTCACGACGCGAAGCTCTAGCTGTGAGTCTGTGCGTCTCTCAAAAGTGTTCGGCAGCAATGTCTCTAGCAGGGGCGGCGCTCGGGGTGGGCTAAGGGGGCTGAAGCCCCGAATGTTTTCAGTAAAGCCCCGAATGTTTTATTACCATGCCTTGTACGCACCATCACTGAGTTTTCATGCGCAATAAAATATTTTTGAATCTTTTCGGTGGGTTCGAACGACCCACACCATACTGCCAAAGGTCCAGAATTCAAGTACTTTTTTCTATATAAACAAGTGTTCTTTTAAATAACAACGACATTTAAAGCCATAAAAAGTATTAAATACCTTAATTTATAACAAACGTCTTAATTATAATTTCAAGAGATCTTAAATTTGGGGAAGGAAAGACAAGAATCGCGTTATGGATTAAATGTGCTAGTCATTTAGCGCGCCACACGGACCGTTTATCCGCTAGGATCAAATTCAAACAGCAGCAGAGCGCAGTTTACTAGTTGGTTCACTAGCGAGCACTAAACAATGCTGTGCGATCCAGAATGAAGCGCTTGAAATCAGCGAAGTGGCCCGGTTTCACAGAACACAGTACATCCAGGGGCGGTTCTAGACTCTTTTTAGATTGTAATTGACTTTTTTTGTTTGTTAAATTTGCACACTGAACATGGGTTGGAGCTCTTATTTTTGAACTCTCAAAGTGCACCAGATTAATGAATTTAACTGTAAAATGTATAAAATTTTCTCCCGGGGGAGCATGCCCCCGGACCCCCCCTAGAGCGATACAGGTCCACCAACCATTGCCTCACTAAATCTTACTTGACCATGATGTGAGCTCCCGGCCACATCCATTAGCCTCTGATGTTTTGGCCACAGCCCCAGATGTTTTCAAATCCTAGAAACGCCCCTGGTCTCTAGTTATAGTGAAACTTAAAGTTCATTTTCTTCACGAACAGCGCCGTTGTTGTTACCTCGCTTGTGAGAAGATTAAGTTGTTAAACTATGTTACTGATAAAATCCTCAGAGTAGCACTAACAACATTATCACTTATGTTAACTTGCAAACTGTCTGTGAGGGAGAGAGAGTGGGAGAGATAGAGTATGTGTTTTCCGTACGCAATAAAACGTAATTTTGTGGCAAAAACATGGATATGATCTGTCGTTTTTATCCTTTTGTTTACTATATTTATTTGTTTGGCCAGTGTTGTGGGTTTTGGTTATTTTGCTGTTTTAGGCTGTAAGGACCTTTGAAATAACGCAAATAATTTGGCTAAGTGATATGGACATGTAATGCGGTGCCTGGAACTATGTTCGTCGTGCGTTTCCCTGAAAATAATTGCACACCTTAGAACAGTGGTCTCAAACTCAATTCCTGGAGGGCCACAGCTCTGCAGAGTTTAGCACCAACCAGCTCCAAATCACATCTGCTTGGAAGTTTCTAGTGATCCTGAAGACCTTGACTAGCTAGATCAGGTGTGTTTGATTACGGTTGGAGCTAAACTGTGCAGAGCTGTGGCCCTCCAGGAATTGAGTTTGGGACCAGTGCCTTAGAATGTTCGTCAGCCAATCAGATTCAAGCATTGGCCCTGTAGTATAAAGGATTTTATTGCACGACGTGGAGGCAAAGAACCGCCCGAAACTTAAAATCCTTTAATGCACGGCTAGCCTTTGATTATCCCTTACATATACAGGTGCATCTCAATAAATTAGAATGTCGTGGAAAAGTTCATTTATTTCAGTAATTCAACTCAAATTGTGATCTCAACAAATTAGAATACTTCATAAGACCAATAAAAGAAAAAACATTTTTAGTGAATTGTTGGCCTTCTGGAAAGTATGTTAATTTACTGTATATGTACTCAATACTTGGTAGGGGCTCCTTTTGCTTTAATTACTGCCTCAATTCGGCGTGGCATGGAGGTGATCAGTTTGTGGCACTGCTGAGGTGGTATGGATGCCCAGGTTTGTTGGACAGTGGCCTTCAGCTCATCTGCATTTTTTGGACTCTTGTTTCTCATTTTTCTCTTGACAATACCCCATATATTCTCTATGGGGTTCAGGTCTGGTGAGTTTGCTGGCCAGTCAAGCACACCAACACCATGGTCATTTAACCAACTTTTGGTGCTTTTGGCAGTGTGGGCAGGTGCCAAATACTGCTGGAAAATGAAATCAGCATCTTTAAAAAGCTGGTCAGCAGAAGGAAGCATGAAGTGCTCCAAAATTTCTTGGTAAACGGGTGTAGTGACGTTGGTTTTCAAAAAAACACAATGGACCAACACCAGCAGATGACATTGCACCCCAAATCATCACAGAATGTGGAAACTTAACACTGGACTTCATGCAACTTGGGCTATGAGCTTCTCCATCCTTCCTCCAGACTCTAAGACCTTGGTTTCCAAATGAAATACAAAACTTGCTCTCATCTGAAAAGAGGACTTTGGACCACTGGGCAACAGTCCAGTTCTTCTTCTCCTTTGCCCAGGTAAGACGCCCCTGACGTTGTCTGTGGTTCAGGAGTGGCTTAACAAGAGGAATACGACAACTGTAGCCAAATTCCTTGACACGTCTGTGTGTGGTGGCTCTTGATGCCTTGAACCCAGCCTCAGTCCATTCCTTGTGAAGTTCACCCAAATTCTTGAATCGATTTTGCTTGACAGTCCTCATAAGACTGCGGTTCTCTCGGTTGGTTGTGCATCTTTTTCTTCCACACTTTTTCCTTCCACTCAACTTTCTGTTAACATGCTTGGATACAGCACTCTGTGAACAGCCAGCTTCTTTGGCAATGAACGTTTGTGGCTTACCCTCCTTGTGAATGGTGTCAATAGCTGCGTTTCCATCCACCTATTTTTATGCGCATTTTGGATTATCGCATAAAAAACACTGGATGGAAACGCCAAGATGCGTTCATTTTTTTTATCCGGTAAGAAAAAAATGCACATAAACTACGGTGGAAACACATTTACCGAATAAATTCCTCCATGCGCATTGAAAAAGTCATGTGACTTTGCGCTATGAGACGAGATAACTTGACTAACCAGCTGACTGGTCTCGTGCACAGCATCTATATGTTGTTATGGTCATTCTGAAAAACCTGAGCAAAGTCTGTCGTCAAAGTATTTCTGTATAATTGTCTTACATGACTGTGTTCTCAAACAGCTGGCATCCACCTCCGAAAGTAATAACCTCATTTACGTGTCTCGTCTGCTCGCTCTGAGGTGCAAGTAATTTATGTCATATATGAAAATTATTATATTCAGTGGCTTCTTCTGTATTCTTAGTGATATTTAGTGCCACAGTTTACCAGGAAGTGACAATTTTGTTCTCTTTGACTCGTTGGATGGAAACGGTACTTTATTTGCAAATGTTTTATGCGATATTCCAGTTTTGCACATAAATTTAATTCAAATCTTTGGATGGAAACATAGCTAGTGATTGTCTTCTGGACAACTGTCAGATCAGCAGTCTTCCCCATGATTGTGTAGCCTAGAGAACCAAACTGAGAGACCATTTTGAAGGCTCAGGGAACCTTTGCAGGCGTTTTGAGTTGATTAGCTGATTGGCATGTCACCATATTCTAATTTGTTGAGGTTGTGAATTGGTGGGTTTTTGTTAAAAAGTTGCCCCCCCCCCTCTAATGTCCATTGACATCTCTAATGTCAGCCCAGGCCTGGTTGTACGTGGTACTAGACGGCGCTAAATACCCTCAAACGAAAGCAAACACAATTAAAAGATCTGGAAAACTATCCAATGTGTTTTTGCAGCGTTGAGCAATGTATCCAATCAAAGACATACTGTATCTGTTGATTTCTTCAACGCAATGGCCAATCAGAAACGTTGTCATTTTATAGAATTCACTCACAGCTAGGGTGACCACCCTTCCCGCATTTTGTGGGACAGTCCCGAAATTGGGAGCTTTGTCCCGCTTCCGCAAGATGTAAGCTGCGTCCCTCATTTCAATTATGTGTTCTGTATTTTATTTATTTTTTCATCCCAGAAATTGAAATACCAAAATAAGAAATACATTAAAACTGTGACTGGCATTTAAAAATCCATTTGCTCATGTTCTAGCTGTGAAAATAACCAACCGATGCTGTCGTAAAGAGGGTTTTTTCCGCTGATGACGACTGCTTGGACGGCGCAAAGGATGTGCGGACCTCATCAAGTGCTCGAGCACCATCGACGGAAATGGTTGAGCGCACAAGGAAAAACACGATATTCTCCTTTCATTTAAAAAAAAAAAAAGCTTGCACCTTTCAGACACGACTTTCTTCTCATTTTAATAGTTTGTTTGAGGCGGTTTCTATGGCGTTATTTTAATGACAAGTGTCCAGAGCGCATAATTGTAATGCGAGAGCGCAACAATGTCTCCGCTCGCAGGATTCTCTTCACTCTCACACAAAACAGATGCGCTCTCTCTCTCTCGATTAGACATTAGGCCTACGTGTGTGTGCTCAAACCTTATACTCTCTCCTGGATTAAATGCTGCCAGAAGCGCAACCTCGAGTGTGGGCAATGGGCATCCACCGGCAGAAACATAAATCGCGCACAAGACAACGGATGTAATTTAAATCAGTATTTAAATGGCATAACATTAGTAAATGTATTGGTCTCACACGTGTCCCGCAAAATCATATCTACTGTCCCGCAACAGATCTATTGCCAGGTGGTCACCCTACTCACAACTGAAAGCTGAAAGTTTTGCACGCTCGGCTCATGAATCATCTCATGATGACTAACCTAACTAAGTGCAGACGCGATGTAAATTCATTGTAGATTAATTGTGTAGTTTAGAGAGCTTGATTATAGAACTTTGTGAGATCGCAATGAACTTTGATGAGTGATGCTTTTAGTGATAATAATGCCCAGCAGGCACCAGATGTCTATGTAACGTCAGGTTGACGTTGGACATGACGTCAGCCAGACGTTGCATTTTGGTTGAAAATGAAAATCGGGTTGACGTCAATATTTGACGTCAATTTGACGTTTAATTAACGTTGGATTTTGGTTACACAACCTAAAAACAACAAAATCTCAACGTCAGCTGACGTCGGTATTGGACATCAATTTAACATTGACATTAGACGTTGGATTTACATTGAATTTTGGGTCACCCGACGTCGCAACCAAAATTGAACCAAATATCAACGTCTTATGACGTTGTGTGCCTGTTTTTTGCCTGCTGGGTGGGAGCGCGCTTTGTGTGTTTTCTAGGCTATAATCCGTTCAGAATTTGAATTAAACTTTCTTTTTTCGGACACATACATGCTGCAAAGTTTCGAAAATGATGCTGGATTCATTCTAGAAATATCAGTGATAAGGAAAGGACGGGACAAAAATGCCTCAGTGATTTAATTCTGGAACCAGTCCTGGCCAAATTTCCACAGACAGCGCGCGTTCTGAGCCAGATCCAGTTCACAGACTAAAAGTGTGTGTAAACTTTATTGAGATCGGGACCCGTAATTTTGTTTCCAGTAATGGACGATAGAAAGTTCAGAAATGAATGGTATGCGATTTATTACAGAATAGTCCCACTACTGATCGTTTATTTTTTTCCTCGTGTCTCACCACAATGATTCAAAACGGACACATTTCAAGTGACACGGGAAAAAGACATGGAAAACTTGAACATCAGAAAATCAGCGCGCTGCGCGCTCATTTGTGGTTCAAGATGAAAGGCCATCAACTGACACTTAAAACGGGAAGCATCACCATTCAAATCAGCAGCAAGAGTCAAAGCTCCACAGTTTAGTATACGCTGGCAACCTCTTTAAGTTATTCTTCACTGCGCTGTATTGACACAATGCATTGCAATATGGTAGCGCATTGCTTTGATGCATACATTCGAAAAAGATTTATTTTTCTTTTCTTGTTTTTTTTGCCCCCCCTGACTTGAGAGTCAAATGTCGCCCATGTGTGTGTATATATATATATATATATATATATATATATATATATATATATATATACATACGTATGTGTGTGTGTGTTTGTGTGTGTTTGTGTGTGTTTGTGTATGTATAGTGGCAGGGGCACCCTAAGGGTGGGAAAAGTTAGGACGATTCTAAGGGCCCGACGATGGGAGGGGGCCCCCGAGGGAGAAACGTGATTTCTACCGAGGGGAACGCTAGAGCCCTGCATTTCAGCCCGGCCCGGACCGGGCTTCGATCGGGCCAATTTTCACGTCATAGTTCAGACGCGGGTCGGGCCTCGGGCCTGTTTTAGGCTTCTCCTTATGTTTATATTTTAGACATCCATCAATTAGTGATGAAAAAAATTGCCGCACTGGTGGAAACAACACGAGACCTTGCTGCCGCGGCTGTCAAGAGCGGCTCGACAGTGTTTAGTGTCCCGCAGCAGCAGAGAGCCGTCAGCGCAGCTGAAGAGTTCTGCGTTCAAATACACGCAATAAAGCTTGCCACAAAGCCCCAGCAAAAGTAATTACCATGAATGTGTCAGGGGGAAATAGTAAGGAGATATTTGAATTATTTACTAATAAACTAGTGTTTTCTGTGTCAGGGCCGCAAACATGAAGAGTCAGATGATGATCCTCACTGGCCATCTCCTCATTAGACGCGCCTTTAGAGAGAAGTGCGTCTTCACGGATTATAATGAAAGAGTTTTTGTTTTCGATTTGATTTATTTCGTTAAGTAGTAATTTAAAGCTTTCTATAGATATATTTATCATGTCTGTGAGGCATGTATTCGCTGACTTTCGGTTCATTTTTGTGAAGTGCTCCTGTTCAAGACGAGACGGCACATCATTGTTTTCTTTATTTTATAAAATTATTTTATATATTCAGGGCTCTAGACTGCGACCAAAATGTAGAGCGGGAGCAGCGCATGCCCATTGTGCTTTCACTCGCCGCGTCAGCAGGAGCTGAAGGTGCGTGCCGCGGACGGAGCGCAACGAAGGATTTGGTTTTCAAACTAAAGTAAAAGACCGCTTCTTAAAACAGAGAAGGTGAACATGTTGGTATTCTTGTAGAGAAAACATGCAAGTCCTGTCAGGGACAGCCAGTTTAGTTTTACTTTTTGTTTTCGTTTTGAAAAGCTTGTTATCTTTGCTGTCTACCTCACGTTACGGTATGGAGGCTTTCCTTATTTTTTTAATATTATTATTATTTGATTCCTCAGTGTTTGCTAAACATTCTGTTATGTATTAGTCGGTATAATACAGCATGTGATGTGTCCTATGCCATACCTCGTCTTATTCGCTTTTGTTAATAAATGTTATGCTAGTTTGTCATTGTAAAGTACTGTTTTATTGTTGTTGTGCTTTTTAATTAAGAATACCAATGAATCCATCTTTTGATTTAGTCTTCAAATCTTTTAGTATTCAACTCCTTCTTACAAATATGCTAGAACCATCACTTCTACCACAAAAGACTGCTTTGTAAGTAATCTTCCTGCTTTATCTCAATTCCTCAGCATATCCAACAGCTCAGAACAACTTGATGATATAACAGAAACTATGAACTCTCTCTTTTCTAGCACTTTAGATACAGTTGCTCCTTTACGCTTAAGGGAGATTAAGGAAAAGAGTCCAACACCGTGGTATAATGAGCACACTCGCACTCTAAAGAGAGCAGGCCGGAAAATGGAGTGCAGCTGGAGGAAAACAAAACTAGAGGTATTTCGTATAGCTTGGCGGGAAAGTACCCTATCCTACAGAAAAGCTTTAAAAACTGCTAGATCTGATTGCTTTTCATCTCTTTTAGAAGAAAACAAACATAACCCCAGATATTTATTCAATACAGTGGCAAAATTAACAAAAAATAAAGCATCAACAGGTGTTGACATTTCCCAACAGCACAGCAGTAATGACTTTATGAACTATTTTACTTCCAAAATTGATACTATTAGAGATCAAATTGTAACCATGCAGCCGTCAGCTATATTATCACATCAAATAGTGTACTATAGATCCCCTGAGGAGCAATTCCACTCATTCTCTACTATAGGAGAGGAAGAATTGTATAAACTTGTTAAATCATCTAAACCAACAACATGTATGTTAGACCCTATTCCATCTAAACTACTAAAAGAGGTGCTTCCAGAAGTCATAGATCCTCTTTTGGCTATTATTAATTCATCGTATCTCTCTATTAGTTCTGGATCTTAGCGCTGCGTTCGACACTATCGATCACAACATTCTTTTGAATAGACTAGAAAACTTTGTTGGCATTAGTGGAAGTGCATTAGCATGGTTCAAATTGTACTTATCTGACCGCCATCAATTCGTAGCAGTGAATGAAGAGGTATCATATCGATCACAAGTGCAGTATGGAGTTCCTCAAGGCTCAGTACTAGGGCCGTTACTTTTCACGCTTTATATGTTACCCTTGGGAAATATCATTAGGAAACACGGGGTTAGCTTTCACTGTTATGCTGATGATACTCAGCTCTATATTTCTTCACGGCCTGGTGAAACACACCAAATTGAGAAACTTATGGAATGCATAGTCGATATAAAAAACTGGATGACGAGTAATTTCTTACTGCTAAATTCTGAAAAAACAGGTGTTAATTATCGGACCTAAAACCCCCACAAGCAATAAACTAGAACACTGTCTAACACTTGATGGCTGCTCTGTAAATTCTTCGTCATCAGTCAGGAGCCTAGGTGTGCTATTTAATAGTAATCTCTCCTTTGACAGCCACGTTTCTAGTATTTGTAAAACTGCATTTTTTCATCTTAAAAATATATCTAAACTGAGACCTATGCTCTCAATGTCAAATGCAGAAATATTAATTAATGCGTTTATGACCTCAAGGTTAGATTATTGTAATGCTTTACTGGGTGGTTGTTCTGCACGCTTAATAAACAAATTACAGATGGTTCAAAATGCAGCAGCTAGAGTTCTTACTAGAACCAGGAAGTATGAGCACATTAGCCCTGTTCTGTCAACACTGCACTGGCTCCCTACTAAACATCGTATAGATTTTAAAATCTTGTTAATTACTTATAAAGCCCTGAATGGTTTAGCTCCTCAGTACTTGAGCGAGCTCTTATTGCATTATAGTCCTTCACGTCCGCTGCGTTTTCAAAACTCTGGCCATTTGATAATACCTAGAATATCAAAATCAACTGCGGGCGGCAGATCTTTTTCCTATTTAGCGCCCAAACTCTGGAACAATCTACCAAACACTGTTCGGGAGGCAGACACACTCTGTCAGTTTAAATCTAGATTAAAGACCCATCTCTTTAACCTGGCATACACATAACACACTAATACATTTCTATTATTCAAATCCGTTAAAGGATTGTTAGGCTGCATTAATTAGATCAACCGGAACCGGGAACACTTCCCATAACACACAATGTACTTGTTACATCGTAAAAAGATTGACATCTACGCTAATATTAGTCTGTTTCTTTCTTATTCCGAGGTCACTGCAGTCACCAGATCAGATGGTGGATCAGCACCTAGAGACGACCTCTACAGCCCTGAACGTCAGCGGAGACCAGGACACCTAGATGAGCCCCAGAGACAGACCCCCAGTGAGGACCCCGTCACCTAGACAGCCATCAGGACAAAACCTCGGGAACCAGTTGAGCCCTCCAATCTGACTTTGCAGCAGTTGGAATTGATCTGCTGTGTCGTCTGGCCAGAGGAGAAACGGCCCCCCGACTGAGCCTGGTTTCTCCCAAGGTTTTTTTTCTCCGTTCTGTCACCAATGGAGTTTTGGTTCCTTGCCGCTGTCGCCTCTGGCTTGCTTAGTTGGGGACACTTCATTTCCAGCAATATCGTCGACTTGATTGAACAGAAACTTTTTGAACTGAACTGAGCTGGACGATGCCATCACTGAATTCAATAATGAAATGCCTTTAACTGAAAATAGAGTGTTTAATCTTGTCATTTTACATTATTGACACTATTTTCCCATTTTGATATTGTGCAGTTGCTTTGACACTATTTGTATTGTTAAAAGCGCTATATAAATAAAGGTGACTTGACTTGAATTAAAAAGTGAAAGGTGTATAGATATAAGCAAAACAGACAATTATCTTTTCTTGTAAAGCGTGACACCAAGATTGTGAAAGTTAAAGCAAAAAGAGGAATTCCTGTCACAAAATTTAAATCACAAATAATACTGATGAAAAAGAACAGGTTGAATGTTGAACACTTTCGTTACCTTATAACTATATACTATGATAAAACTTCACCAGCATGCATTGATTAATCAAATGTTGTATAAAAAAAAAAGAATAATAATTGCGACCTGTCTGCCGCTGGCCGCTTGGTCGTTACTTTAAGAAAGAAAAAACTTATTTAACTAACAAAAAAAATGCTCCAAACGTTTTTCTAAATTAACTTTATAAAAAAAACAAAACAAAATATTATCACTTTGCCTTTACATACAAAACTGAACAATTTTAATAGCTGAAACAGTATAATCTGATTTGGGAGGAGGGGAAAAAAGACGGGCTCGGGAACGCAATCGCGATTTCTACCGAGGGGGATATCTCTTGGTATCCCCAGCCATACAACCCCCCCCCCCTAATATATATATATTAGGGATGTCAGTCGATTAAAATTTTTTATCTAATTAATCACAAATTGCATTTGGCTTTGAAAATACCCACAAAAGATTATTTAAAGCTATTTTTGTGTTAAATGAGAAAGTAAGTCATTCAGGTTTGAGTAAATTATGACATAATACATTTTTTGGGGGGTGAACTATCCCTTTAAAGCATTTTTTATTTTTATTTTTTTTAAATGAAATAATAAAATAATACTCGAAAAAAAGAAACTAAAACTGCCAGCAGGTGGCGGTAAATGTCTTTGAGTCATTCATTCATTCAAATCTTTCAAACGGCTGATTCATTCAGGAATTAAGTAAATGCCTACTAAATGTGCATACTATCCATCCTAAATTCTATGTGATATAGTAATATGGATGAGATTGTGGCTGTCATACCCTGTCAAATGTGGCTTTACCGACGTCAATGGCACTAGCCCAAGCTGTGATATAAAAAACGCTATTGGCTATTTAAAAAGGGGGCAGGGCTGCTTGATATGTCCCGCCCTGTCTTCCTGTTTCAGTTAAACTGACATCAACACATAGAATAATGGTGCGTGTTTCAAGGCACTTCAGTGGACCTTTAAAGCATTGCAGAATTGTTGCACGTCTCCAAGCAACACAGCAGTTTTTAGTTTCTGAATGAATCCGCATTTTGAACGAATCGTGTGAACTGTTGTGAACTTTTTCCTCGTCGAAGCAGAGACCAGGAGACGTTGGGATATCTTTCAAGCAGAAGTTACTCTTTATTGAGAACTCGCTGTGCGTCGCTGCAGTCATCCAAGTCTAAATCTTAAGTGACTTTACAAGGTTATTTATAGGCATTTTTGGAGGAGGGATTCTTGGAGGTGGAGCCAAAATCAAACAAAGCAAGCACATGAGGGACATAATCAAATGCATAGACACTAATTCAATCAACCTAACGAATCCACGTCTGGGCCAGGGGCCTCCGAAAGATAGACACTAATTCAATCAACCTAACGAATCCACGTCTGGGCCAGGGGCCTCCGAAAGATAGACACTAATTCAATCAACCTAACGAATCCACGTCTGGGCCAGGGGGCTCCGAATATACATTGAGTCAGGAAGTGGATAATAAGAATCTAAGTTAAACATTTAAACACAATGTTTCAGTTTATATACTATTACATTGGAACCTAGATTTATCATTTTATAAATTTGTAATCCCACAATTCCCCCTTTGAGAGTTCTAATAACTCTCACAAAATACAAATTTAGACACTTAAAAGTTAATTCTTGTAACTTGTGATCGTTACAGGCACGTAGCACTTGCTCTGTGTTGCTTATCTGTAATTGCATGCTGACACAGAAACAAAACATGCAATTAGGGTCCGTGAAGTTTTTACAGGTAATAATCTTTTCTGGTTGGAACTGTCATTTCCTCGTGAGAGGCGGGCGTCATTTGCTGAACGAAACACTTGATACTGTGGATGCATAGATAGTACGCAAGTAGGAGAAACAACAGCAGAATTGCTATTTCCTTGATCCACAGCCAGGGTTTACCTAACAAGTTTCCGAACCATGAAGAATTATCTTCAGTCATCTGGTGTAATTTTGCTGAAAGACCAAGAATGTGCAAACGTTCTTTCCAGCAAACAAGGCATTTCTTGACATATTCATCAGCTCTAAGAATATGTTGTTTCTGGGGTCTACACTTTGCGTGATGTCCATGATGGTTAATAGTAAAATCTTGATCATGTTGATGGATGACTGAAGTTCCTGTATGTGAGTCTCTGCGTTGTGTATATTTTTTTCTTCTTTCTTCTTTCTTTTCTCTTTCTTGTGTGGTAGTTGGCTCGGCAATGGGTCTAGTTGTTTTCTAGAGGTTGTGGCTTCATCCGCAGGTGAGAAGGGCGGTGCATATGGATCTCAGGACAGCCATCAAGTGGTATCTGCACAGAGGAAGAAAGAAACAAAAACAAGAGAGACCAACGGCACAGAGCAGTATTTGTTGTAGAGTCTGCAAACATTAGGGTTGTATCCTCTGTACAAATATAGTCTGCTATTGTTGTTCCTTCTTTCCCTATTTCTCAATTCCTGCGACACCTAAAGAACAGTGAGGAAAGGATGGACTATTGGATGGGGAAAGGCCTATGAGGAAATCTTCACCGCAGGGTTCGCCCCCGAAGCCTGTTGCTTTCGGTTCTTCCCTGGGCTCCTCACTGGTCCGTGTGTCCTATCCTATCCCTGTAGGTGGGGGAACAACTTTACAGTGTGACACATGAGTCCAAGTATTCCTTCCCTGACACAATACTGCAGCTTGAGCTGAAAAATGATCTGGAAGACGACCTGAAGCAACTACTTCAGTGGTGGACGTTACTGCATATCCTGCTCGTCTGTTACCTTCAATAACTTGAGCTGCAACAAACAACTCCAATTCTGCATTCTCTATGGGAGTTTCTGCTATTTCACTTGTCGCTGCATATGTAAGCGTAACACAATCATGAGTCATTTCGCCTTCATCCTCTAACACAAATTCAGTCATTGCAGACATCATACATGAGGATGGGTTCGTGACTGGTGCACGCTGTATAACAATATCCGGGGCTGTGAGAGTTGCTAACCAATTTCCCCAACGAGAGGAGGTGACAGAAGTGACTTTTGCTTAATTCATGAGTGACGGACACTGCATGAGGGCATCTTATGTTTACAGTCTGTCTTAACACCATTAGTTTTATTTACAAAGAATCGTTCAGCTTTGTTGTACATTACTGGGGAAATTAAGCACTCACAGCCCTAACAGCTAACACCTGAGCAAACTGCTCCAACAGTTCGGTGAAGTGGGGAGGGGCTGCTTCAGAATACTAAGTAGACTGAGTAGGAACTGAGTAAAGCTGTTAATTTCTCCTAATGTCTTTTTGCTTTTCCTACACTCTTTCATCCAGTGTCCAGGTTTAAAACAGTAATGACAACTGCCCTCCTTCTTAGGACATTTAGGTTTCTGTCGGTTCTCTGTGTTGACCTTAAAGGATGCTGCTGCAATCTTTACTCTGGCTTTAACATCAGAGTCTCTTTCCCAAGTAGCTAACCTGTCCAAGCTGTTTTGCAAGCTTCCAGTGGACCATGTTAGATCTAAGAATGGCAAAGCAGATCTGTACTCTGATAAAAGGCCATCAAACCATGTTCGAACTAGTGGCCCTTTATGATCCAGTACCTTCTCTGGAGTGTCAGCTATTCCACTGTATGCTGCAGCTGACTGACAAAACATTTCAGTGTACTCACTTACAGTTTCATCCTTCTTCTGTACACAACTAGTGATTTTTGACCAATCCACTTTTGGTCCAACAATGTTCTTTAGAATTTTCAAAACACCTTCTCGTAAATCACCTTTACTGGCATGTTGCAGTTCAGAAGCAGCAGCAGATTCAAAACTGTTGAATTCAGATTCAGTTAGGATTTGTGACATCAGCTGCGTGACTTCTGCCAACGACATGTCATAAAGACGCATTTTACTGATCAATGTTCTTCTAAATTCAGAAAAATGTGTGCGTGCTGACGGTAAACTCTGAGATAGTCTCTCTATATCTTTAGGACATAAAGCTTTGGCAACAGTTTGTACTTGGACAACAGAAGAGTTGGGAGGAACACTTTCAATTCCCCCAATTCCCTGAGATCTCCTCCTAGCAGCACACACATTGACGGAATTTACAGGCACATTAGTTACTGATTGGAGAGCTACATCTGTTTCAAAAAACGCTTGCAAATCAGGGTAAATGTTATCAGGCTGACTAACTTTCACATCAGTTTTTGCTGCATCTTTCTTGAGGTTCAATTTCTTAGTCAAAGTGGATACTCTAGCACGGAGTTCTTTGTTCTGTTTCTCTAGCTCTGAGTTACACTGAGACTGTTGTGTGGCTAGTGCTAAACCAAATTCTCTGTGGCAGCAGATAATGCCTTTCACATTGTTCTTGCGAATACATGCTCCTAGTACCTTTTTACACTCATCTACAGACCAAGTCTTATCTGGATGGATCTCATGTTTCTGAGTTAGTTCTTGTCTAACTTTTTCAGTGACTATTAGGTCCATTTGTTCCCCTAACAGCGTTTTGAATTCACTATCTGACCACAAAGGAGTCGCAAGACCACTCTTTTCTGTGGTTGGAATCAGCCTAGCATTCCTTCTAACCATGTTGTGAGTTTCTTTGTTACCACACAATCAAAACACTAAAACTTCTGTTCAACAGAGGGTACGCTTGTTAATACATCAACTATTGTTAACCTTCCCTGCTAAAACAGAGGATAAACCAAAATTATTAGCACGAAATGCTAAAATCTTCCCTGCCTGAAACAGAGGATAAATTTTCCCTGCCTGAACAGAGGATAAATTTTCATCTCTAAAAGAAAAACTTTAGAGGATAAACTTTTTAGCACGTAATGCAAAAACTTCCCTGCCTGAAACAGAGGATAAACTTCATCTCTAAAAATATTTTTTTAGAGGATAAACTTAGTTAAACAAAACCCTACAGCTGTCTGTTAACTCTTCTCTGACGGCGCAGAGGATAACAAATTTGTTCTGGTCTTAGGTTCTTTTGGATTAGAGACAGCACTCACCACAACCCTTGGTTGAGAGAAAAATTCAGTCTGGGAATCTTTGTTCAGCTGGAAGTTTTCAGGTGAGGAAGCTGGAACTCTATCCGGGTCCCGGCACCATCTGTTGTGAACTTTTCCCTCGTCGAAGCAGAGACCAGGAGACGTTGGGATATCTTTCAAGCAGAAGTTACTCTTTATTGAGAACTCGCTGTGCGTCGCTGCAGTCATCCAAGTCTAAATCTTAAGTGACTTTACAAGGTTATTTATAGGCATTTTTGGAGGAGGGATTCTTGGAGGTGGAGCCAAAATCAAACAAAGCAAGCACATGAGGGACATAATCAAATGCATAGACACTAATTCAATCAACCTAACGAATCCACGTCTGGGCCAGGGGCCTCCGAAAGATAGACACTAATTCAATCAACCTAACGAATCCACGTCTGGGCCAGGGGCCTCCGAAAGATAGACACTAATTCAATCAACCTAACGAATCCACGTCTGGGCCAGGGGGCTCCGAATATACATTGAGTCAGGAAGTGGATAATAAGAATCTAAGTTAAACATTTAAACACAATGTTTCAGTTTATATACTATTACATTGGAACCTAGATTTATCATTTTATAAATTTGTAATCCCACAGAACCAATGATTCAAAGGCCCATTCATAAAGACAGCCAGGCCCTGCGTCCCAATGTGCATACTATCCACCCTATCTGCCCTAAATAGTCTTGAAAATTACTAATAAAATATAGCATTCTGTGTATAATTCAAATGGGTCCGATACGTTTTGTGGTCTGCGCCGACTTGCGCATATGATCCGCTCCGTGCTATCATGTGTCTGGACTGGAGCAGGCTGTGTGAGCGGTGCGTTGGTTAGCGTGACATAGCGCGAAATCAGATATTTACACTGTCTGAATCGTTCCCTATCCCCTTTATAGTGCACTACGTGCCATTCACCGTACAGAAAATACAAATACTGTGAACAAGTGACCGATCTCAGCCGGCACTTCAGCATCTATTCATAGTGTAGGGGCGGGCGCTTCGGATTCTAGAGAGCATTTGATTGGTCAGAAGATTTGATGAGAAGCTGAAGTATGAGGTGATTTAAAAAAAAAATCGTTGATCCATTTTGGCGAAAGTGACAAACGGCAAGCTTTGAATGCTTATATATTTCTAATGCGAATTTTGTCACTGTTTTGGAGCCCACTGGCTTATAGATAACCTTAGGACTAACATATTGATACTAACACCCAAAAAACTTTCATTTTGATTTCACGGGGACTATAAAGGTATACAGTATCTCACAAAAGTGAGTACACCCCTCACATTTCGGCTATCAATTTAGTATATCTTTTCAAGGGACAATACTATAGAAATTAAACTTGGATATATTTTAGAGTAGTCAATGTGCAACTTGTATAGCAGTAAATATTTACTGTCCTCTGAAAATAACTCCACATACAGCCATTATTGTCAAAAAAGCTGGCAACAAAACTGAGTACACCCTAAGTGATAACAGCTATACATCGTTTAACCATGCAAAGCCACATGTCCTATTCATCATGTTCATGTTTTTGTCTGCTTGACAGGACCATACAGATTTGTGTATCTTGTTTTAGAGCAGTTAAAATTTGGTTCTTTGAGTACAACTCTCTCATACTGACCACTGGATGTTCAGCATGGCACCTCATGGCAAAGAACTCTCTGAGGATTTGAGAATTAGAATTGTTGCTCTTCACAAAGATGGCCTAGGTTATAAGAAGTTCGGTAACAGCCTGGAACTGAGTTACAGTACAGTGGCCAGGGTCATACAGAGGTTTTCCAAGATGGGTTTCACTCGGAACAGGCCTCGCAAGGGTCGATCAAAGAAGTTGAGTCCTTGTGCTGTGCGTCAGGTGCAGAAGCTGGCTTCAAAAAACAGACGCATGAGTGCTGCCAGCATTGCTTTAGAGGTTGCAGAAGTGGAAGGTCAGCTTGTCAGTGCTCAGACCATATGCCACACACTGCAACAAGTCAGTTTGCATGGCCGTCGTCCCAGAAGGAAGCCTCTTCTGAAGCTGGCTCACAAAAAAGCCTGCAAACAGTTTGCTGAAGACAACCTGGCCAAGAGCATGAATTACTGGAACCATGTCCTGTGGTCTGATGAGTCTAAGGTAAACTTGTTTGGCTCAGATGGTGTCTAGCATGTGTGGCGACGCCCTGGTGAGGAGTACCAAGAAAATTGTGCCTTGCCTACAGTCAAGCATGGTGGTGGTAGCATCACGGTCTGGGGCTGCATGACTACTGCTGGTACTGGGGAGCTGCGGTTCATTGAGGGAAAGATGGATTCCAACATGTACTGTGACATTCTGAAGCAGAAGATGATGCCCTCCCTTCGGAAACTGTTCCAACATAACAACCACCCCAAACACACCGCCAAGATGACAACTGCCTTGCTGCTGAAGGTGAAGGTGATGGAGTGGCCAAGTATGTATCCATACCTGAACCCTATGGAGCACATGTGGGGCACCCTCAAGCGGAAGGTGGAGAAGCACCATGTGTCTAACATCCAGCAAGTAAGTCATGTCATTATGGAGGAGTGGAAGAGGATGCCAGCAACAACCTGTGCACCTCTGGTGAATTCCTTGCCCAGGAGGATTAAGGCAGTGCTAGATAATAATGGTGCCCCTACAAATTATTGACACTTTGGACACAGTTTTGGCATGTTCACTTAGGGTGTACTCATTTTTGTTGCCAGTTATTTGGACAACAATGGTTATATGTTGAGTTATATTTAGAGGACAGTAAATTTGTACTTCTATACAAGCTGCACATTGACTACTCTAAAATATATCCAAGTTTCATTTGTGCAGTATTGTCCCTTGAGAAATTATACAATATCTTTTGCTGAAATGTGAGGGGTGTACTCACTTTTTTGAGATAATGTATGTTCTCAGCAAAATTGAGCAAAAACTTAAATATAAAACACAATATCATTATATTAAAATATAACACAATATCAACTTCTTATTTACTGAACTGTTGTATAAAATCACATTTAAGCTTGTGATATTCGGGACAAAATGCACTCGTGTAATACTGCTCTCCCTGCTCGTGTGATATATGATATAAATATGACACAAAAACTCATACAGGGCATTTTTTGCACCAATATCTTGAATATCAGGGCATAACTGCATTTATGGAGTTGTTGCCCTGCATCATATTTGTCAACAGTCAAAATCGCATTAATTTTTAAAATCAAGTTAACGCGTTTAACTGACAGTCCTAATATATATACAGCGGGCAAAATAAGTATTGAACACGGCACCATTTTTCTCAGTAAATATATTTCTAAAGGTGCTGTTGACTTGAAATTTTCACCAGATGTCAGTAACAACCCAAGTAATCCATATAAACAAAGAAAACAAAACAAATAAGTCCAGAAATTAAGTTATGTGTAATAAAATGGAATGAAACAGGGAAAAAGTATTGAACACATGAAGAAAGGGAGGTGCAAAAAGGCATGGAAAGCCAAGACACCAGCTAAAATCTAATTAGAAAGCAATCCTGCCCCATGTCAGTGGAAATTAATATTAGCTGGTTCAATCCCAACACCTACAGTACCAGGATGATGAAGATAAAACATGGGTGGACATTTCAGCAAGACAATGATCCCAAACACAGCCAAGGAAACTCTCAATTGGTTCCAGAAAAAGAAAATAAAGCTGCTAGAATGGCCCAGCCAATCACCTTCAAGATTTGAAGACACTGTGAAAGAATGAGCAAAGACTATTGCTGTGTCCCAATTCGTAGGCTACATCCTCCGAAGTGCGTATTTGTAGGCCGATTGCGTCATGGCGAAGCGACGAAGGCTGTCCTAATTCAAAGGCCGCGGCCTACGAAGACCTCATTTGTAGGCCGATTGCATCACGGCGGCGCGGCGAAGACCATCCCAATTCACGATGCGTCCTCCGAAGGCTGCATTCCAAGGCCGATTGCGTCACCGCGGCGAGACGAACGCTGGCGCAATTAGAAAGCGACATCAAATGCACCCTCCATTTCGCGAGAAAATGAAGGATACATCAGATAGACACTTCGCAGCCTACCCTATCCCAGAATTCACAGCGCACCGGTGAAGACAGGACTTTTATTCAAACAAAATAGCGGGTGATGGTTCTGTGGCAACCGACGAATGCACTTATAAATGTAAGTATTGCGTTTTAATTTACTGAAATAACTAGCGAAACAAATGATAAAAGCCAGGTATTAAAAAAAATTAGAACTTAAACTAACAATACCACTGCACAGATTCCTTTGTTAGGTGGTCTGAGGAATAAGTTCTTGTATTTATTAAATTGAGGGCTGAATATGATCATTCTATTACTGGGGATAAAAACTCTGTCAGTCCACAACAATAAGACAAGAAGTAGATAAGACTACTTAATAATTAGATACATCTTTCAGTTGTTTATTTATTTATTAATTAATAAGTAAGTAATGCTGTCATGCTAGATATGTCCACAAATGTTTTAGGCAAACTTGATGATCCAGAAATATGATTTCTGGACCTATTTTCTATGCATGTCTGTTTCATATTTTGTAACCTTAAGATTGCAGCCCTGTCTTAATAATTTTCATAAGTCTTTCCTTTTTCTCTTCTTTTAGGACAGTTCTGGAGAAAATGGGGCTGCTTAGAAACGTAAAAATATAATGAATGAAGCTGTTCTGTACATTGATTTTGTAATTTAAGTTAGCCTATTTGTAAATTAAGCAAAGTAAATTCTATGCATTGTTTTATTTTTGTATTATAAGTTGAAACTTAGAAATAAAAGACAAGAAGTAGTTCTGGAAATTGTTTATTTTTGCAAAGCAAAAAGCAATAAATTGGTCTGTACTTAAAAGTACTTTTTTACAACTAATTACAAAACTTCAATTCATCATCAGAAAAACAACGTAAAAATAAATTAACAGTACATAAAACAGATTGGAAAAAAATATATATAAAAAATTGTTTATATGACTGGTGGTGCTGCTGGACCTGGATGGACTGCTTATAGAGAGCCTGGTGCAGCCTCTGCCAGTGGAACATCATCTGGGAGGGGCTCCAGAGTGTTTGAGTGCATATTTCCACTGTCCAGCACTGGGACGTTCAGGTTTATCCTGCAGTACAGGGGTCTGGTCTGATTTAAGGAAAGGAGGAAAGGACTAATTGTGTAGAGCTATGACAAAGTAATTGGTGGAAGAAATATTATGTTACTTTAGTAAAGTACTTTCAGTAACTACTAATAGCGCATAGAGGAAAAACTGCATACATCTAAAACCTTAATTATAAGTATTATATTTCATGCTGTAATGTATTTAAGGTATAAAGTGTAAAAGTAAAGGTATGTATTCTGCAGAAAACAAGTTTATATGATGGTCTTGCTTTAATATTACTGCTGCACTACTGTGTACTGTACGTTGCATTTTAATTCTGAATATGTTCAAGGTTGTTACATTTAAAATACTTTATATAGGCTACTGTTTAATGTACAACAGTGCATCATATTGTAAAAGACCATGTTTTTGTAGTGTTGCTGTCCTGTGAGGGAAAAAAAAACTCAGTACTTCTCATTTGTATGTGAATACAAGGAATGTATTTCGTTACACTCCACCACTTTGTTATTTTGCAAATGAAAGGTACAAAGTTTATTGCTACAATACAGAGATGGAAACTCGAGTCTGTGACTTGGACTCGAGTCGCACTTAAGTCGCATAAATAAAGACTTGGGACTTGACTTGGACTCGAACAGCTGACTCGAGACTTGACTTGGACTCGTGACTCGTGAGACTCGTAAAAAACGCAAGTCATTTGGTATAGGAGTTTATATGAATATATCTCTGAGGGAAACTGGCTGTCTTAAAAAAAGTTTAGATGGCATTTTCTTTTCATCTTGCCTCCGTATAATGCATATTAGTGTTCATAACTGCAGCTCTGCTTTGTTTACAGCGGCAACCAAGGAAACGATGTTTAACTGATGTTCAAGCGCCACCCGCTGGCAGAGAGTCAATCTGCATTAATTCAGCCTGTGCGGTTTTGTTTCGTACAGATGTTTTATGTAGAATAGTTTCACAAAACTAAAGTCAGACCATTTTGTTTTTGCTTCAAATTTCGAAATTATACAATCCAATTTAGATGAAAAACTGCTCATGCTGGATGTACAGGTACATCTCAGACAATTAGAATATGGTGAAAAAGTTCATTTTTTCTTGTAACTTATTTCAAAAAGTGAAACTTTCATATATTTTAGATTCATTACATGTAAAGTAAAACACTTCAAAAGTTTTTTTGTTTTAATTTTGATGATTAGAGCTTACAGCTAATGAAAGTCAAAAATCAGTATCTCAAAATATTTACATTTGAGTTTCAATAAATAACCATCCATTCACTATAAATTCTGGGTATCTCTTGTTCTTTGAAACCACAATAATGGGGTGTACATGAGATGATTACATGAGATGTACCTGTATGCAGCCTCTTTGTACACTTACACTGGTTGCCTCTCATTTTAAATTGAAAAAGAGCACAGACAAAGCCTTAGTTTGTTTATATGAGATTTATTTCATTTGTGCAATTCATTTGATTAATTAGGGTTTGTTTTAAAATTTTGTTTTGTTGTTTGACATATTTCAATTTTACAAAGAAATGTGCTGCATTTTATCTGACAATTAATAAATGGACACCTTTTCATTTCTAATTTGTCTTCTAATTCTGTTTGTTTTTTTTGTTGTTGTTGAGAAAATCATATTGTGAAATCAGTATTTCAAAACTGATTTAGCCTCAATAACAAGCTGAAAGAACTGTTGCTAATAAATAGAACAAAGACTTGAGACGTGACTTGGACTCCGCTTTAAAGACTTGAGACTTGACTTAGACTTGACCTCAAAGACTTGAGACTTGACTTGGACTTGGACCTCAGAGACTTGTGAACATGTCTGCTACAATATGAACAAATTACAACTTACAAATTACAATCGCTAATTACAACTGCGATTGCTAAAATATCAAAGGCTGCTTCCAAAGGACTCGGACCGTCTAGCCCAGGGTTCCTCAAATCTTTCCCTGGAGGGTCAATCTGCTGCAGAGTTTAGCTCCAACCCTAGCCTGTGATATTTTAATGATCTTGAAGACTCTGATTAGCATGCTCAGGTGTGTTTGATTAGGGTTAGAGCTAAACTCTGCAGGAGTGGGCCAGATTTGAGGATGCCTGGGCCTATGGAGGACTTTTCTTGTTGCCTAGCAACTGTGACAGCTGCCGTTGACGAGCGGCAGTAACGTTTGTAAGTGGACTTTTTATATTCCGCTGCATAAAACTAAATAGGGTTGAAAACCTGTTTAAATATGTTCACCATGGTCCATTTATGTACATAATCAATAATAGAATGCATAAAATCACATTTTGGTTAGATATAAGTCAACATGTAACCGCTTTATATTTTGTATTTTTTCATGTCATTACTATATTCAAGTAACTCGAAACCCAATATTTACATTTAAAGTGGTATTCGGAAATTAAAAGTAAAAAACTATACAATTCAGGCTCGTTATTTTCTTTTTCATTAAAAAAAAATAACATCTACGGCAACTCTGTTCTCGAAGAAAGAAACTTTTTGAGAAATTGGCAGAACTTGGAGTTGAAGTGTTTTCTGTTACTTCTTTGTTTGGACAGTGACAATCATAAACTGATCTCTGAGGCAGTTCTTCAGTTCTTGCAGCTTCAGGGCTGTATATAAGAATTTAGTTCAAACTTTGACCTGTGGAGGGCAGTAATACAGCCAGTAGCGGAAAGATATAAGAAGCAGCAGCTCTGTTCTTACACCGTTGCTGCGCGACAGGATCGGCGATCGGGAACACCTGCTGGTGCAATCAGGAAATCTTCCAAGGCTAGACTCCAGTGGCCTTGGAAGGCCGCGTCGGCCGCATCCTTCGGAGGATCCGTCCTACGAAGAATGCAGTCTTTGAATTGGGACACAGCTTCTATAATACCCATGTCCCTCTTATAGTTTTGAATGGGGAAAAATGCAACGCTTAATATGGCCGCTCAATCGCAGGAAGCCCCGCCTTCTGAATAAAAGAGCCAATCGCTAATCTTTAAAGTCAGCTGCCGTTACTGCAGCTGCCGTTAGAAGTCCCGGTTGCTATAGAAACAGTCAGCGCTCTGAGACGGAGAAGGGTCTGGCTGCAGACTTGCACTCTCAGTACTTGCACTCTCAGACACTTGCGCTTCCGCGAGTGACGTCACTTGCAGTCTTTATTTTTTATTTTGTTCTATTTATTGATTATTTTTTGTTTGAATCTCTCAACATTTTACAACAGTAGCTAGGTGGTAAAGACAAGAAAAAAGAAACTAAATTACAATGTCACTTGCAATCGCCGCTTGCACTTTCCGCTACCTGCGACGTCACTTGCATTCGACACGAATCATGTGTGTTGCCAATGGAGACGAGACACTGTGCTGGTTAAACGATTAAAACTAATTTAGTACAATAACGAACAGGGTCCTGCAAGTCATCTGTAGGAGAAAAAGACAAGACCCGCAAATCCGTGGCTACAGAACAGCAGAATATGAACGCAATGCGCAAAGTTTCTCGTTAAGCATTTTCCTCCCGCAGAAAACCATAAACACTTAATATGGCTTAATGTGTTAAGATATCTATTATTAGATAGATAATAGATTTCTTAACACATTAAGCCATATTAAATTGTGCTTATTAAATTAATATTTAAATGTGCTATTAAAATATAAAATTAAATATACAGTTTATTAATATAATGAATATGTATATAGTATTTTCCACCCATACCGCAAAACGTGGGATAATGTGGCATAATGGACTAAGATGATAAAGAGCAAACTCAATATGCTCCTCATCATTATTAAAATATACATAACTAATGTACAGGCAGGTGAGCCCAGAATAAACGCAACATGCAAAGTTTCACGTTAAGCATTTTTCCAAATAGAATAAAGATTCAAGATTTTTATTCGTCACATACACGATTATATAAAGAATATATAACCAGCAGTGAAATGTGAGTCAGGTCCGCTCCATGGACAGTGCAAATATTATAGAATACAAACACGGAGGATAAATAAATATATATATATATATATATATATATATATATATATATATATATATATATATATATATATATATATATATTATATAAATATAGGTATAGAGAAAATGAAATAAGTAAAGACTAAGATATAAAGAACAATTAATAAATATTAAGATAAGCAAGAATGTACAAGAGAGGAATGTGCAAACGGGTTGTACATGGTTGTCATGTAGCAGCAGCAATAAAAAATTATAAATAAATAGAAATAATAATAAATAAATAAAACAGAAAGTGCTGTGTGCAAATGACACTGTCAGTATGAGGTAGAGAATAAACGGTCTACAGCTCTTTTATATCATTGTCTTTGTCCATTAAGCTATATTACGTGTTTTATTTAAAATGATTTTCTATGGGAGGAAAACGTTTAATGTGCAATTTAAAGGGGGGGTACAATGTTGTTTCATGCATTCAGAGTTGTTTACACTGTTAAAGAGTTGGATTCTCATGCTAAGCATGGACAAAGTTTAAAAAAAAAAATTTGGACGTATAACAGAGTATTTCTGTGCCAAATATCTCACTTCCGGGTTCGTACAAGTTTCGGAGAGTTTTTTTCGATCGTTGTTCTTGATGACGTAAACGACGGTGGAACTCCTTATATGGGCATTTCTCCCGGAAGAACGGGCCGTACAGGCATCGACCAGAGCAAGAACGAGAGCGCGCCCATCAATGCGCTTCAATCGGCAGGCTGGCAGCACGGGACTCGCTCAGGAAGAATGTCTCTAAAGAAGTGTGTTTTTGGTTGTGAGGAAAAGATAACCTTGTTCAGCATCCCAAAAGAACCCACCGTTACGTGAACAGTGGATATAGTTTGTTTTTCCGGGGCAGCAATGGAGTTTCTCAAGTGTTTTGTTGAGGAACGTTTCATAAACAAGGCCCAATTCGACGCTGGATTTGCACATCGTTTAATACTGAAAGATGGAGCGGTCCCAGCTATAAAAGATCCCGGTCATGATTCACTTACTGCAGATGGTAAGTGAAACGGCATCAAATGTCTGTGTTTTGTTGGTGCTGGTCACTCTTTAGCTCCGCCCACACGGCACGCCTACAGGAGCTCGGCTTTTTTCGGAGAGAATCGTAAATCTGTATCTTTCTTTTATAAATATGATAAAACTAAAGACTTTTTGGAGATATGAAGGATGCAGTACTACTCTATAGGTACACTGTAAAAAGATTACTGTAAATTTTACAGTAACTTACTGGCAGCTGGATGCCAGTAAGTTACTGTAAAAATGGTTACAGTATTATTACCGTAATTGCATTTACAGTATTACCGTATTTCCATTTACAGTAGTATTACTGTATTTTCATATACAGTATTATTACCGTATTTTCATTTACAGTATTATTACCGTATTTTCATATACAGTATTATTACCGTATTTTCATTTACAGTATTATTACCGTATTTTTATTTGCAGTAGTATTACCGTATTTTCATTTACAGTATTATTACCGTATTTTCATATACAGTATTACCGCATTTTCATTTACAGTATTATTACTGTATTTTTATTTACAGTATCAGTGCTGTAGTGTTTATTTTCATGTAGTTTAAACATTTTTTACCTTTAAAAAACAATCAAATTGTGGTGCAGCACTGTAATCCATGATTTTTACCACCCCCCCTACCCCATAAAAATCACAATAACTCATGAGCATTAGTTCTGATAATATTCTTTTTAATTGTTGAACATTTTCTTTTTAAAAGTATAAATTACAAGTCTTGAGCTCTAGGATGAACTAGCTGAAAAAAGGGCATCATCACAGTCCCCTGGGCACTTTGTATCATGGCAAAACATACACATACAGAAAAGCAAAAACAAGTAAGTACACTAACAGTCAAAAGTTTTTGAACGGTAAGATTTTTAATGTTTTTAAAGAAGCCTCTTCTGCTCACCAAGCCTGCATTTATTTGATCCAAAATACAGCCAAAGCAGTAACATTGTGAAATATTTTTACTATTTAAAATAACTTTCTATTTGAATATATTTTAAAATGTAATTTATTCCTGTGATCAAAACTGAATTTTCAGCATCATTGCTCCAGTCTTCAGTGTCACATGATCCTTCAGAAATCATTCTAATATGCTGATAAACATTTATTATTATTATTATTATCATCATAAATATTTAAAACAGTTGAGTAATTTTTTTCAGGATACTTTGATGAATAGAAAGATCCAAAGATCAACATTTATCTGAAATAAAAAGATTTTGTAACATTATACCATTCAAGAGCTTGGATTCAGTATTTTGGAAATTACTACTTTTATTTAGCAAAAGTGAAGATGAAGACATTTATAATGTTAAAAAAGATTTCTATTTCAGATAAATGCTGTTGACAAAACAATTGACTCAGCTGTTTTAAACATAATAATAATAATAATAACAATAGTTTTTTGAGCAGCAAATCAGAATATTATAATGATTTCTAAAGGATGTTAAAAATTCTGCTTTGATTACAGGAATAAATTACATTTTAAAATATATTCAAATAGAAAACATTTATTTTAAATACTAAAAAAATTCAAAATAGTTTTGCTGTACTTTGGATCAAATAAATGCAGGCTTGGTGAGCAGAAGAGGCTTCTTTAAAAACATTAAAAATCTTACTGTTCAAAAACTTTTGACTGGTAGTGTTAGTAAAATTAAATAATATAGTAAAAATGAGTTCGAGTTGTGTTAAATGTCAGTAATTTTCAGAGTCAAAGTTGACAAGCTCTCCGATGAGAAACAGCAGGATGGGATTCAGGCAGATCTTTTTTCTTTGCACCCTCTTTCCAGAATTCCAGCTGATTTGTGACGTTCAATGCATCAGGTGCCACAAAGATTGACCGTCTGAATTAACCTGCAAGCACAAAAAAAAAAGCAAAAAAAAAAAGCATTATTTTTCAAAGCAGTGTTTACATAATTTATCACAACTGTCAAACTTGGTGCTTAAATCCATATAATCAGTCCATATGACACAATACTCTGGTATCGTCTAGATTAGAAGACTTGAATAGTGCAGAATGCGGACTGTTTTTATGGGCCTTTCTATTGGTCACCATATACAGTATTTGTCGTTTTGCAGGAGCTTGACATCTATCATTTTAAGGAATAGAGCTCCAATTGTAGAAAAGAGTGCAAATTATTTTGATGAAGAATGCAGTAAACAGTACTGTGAAATATATATGTTACAATTTAAAATAGCCGTCTTCTATGCGAATATATAGTAAAATATAATTTATTTCTGTGATCAAAGCTGAATTTTCAACATCATTACTCCAGTCTTCAGTGTCACATGATCTTCAGAAATCATTCTAATGCTGCTTTGCTGTTTTAGAAACATTTCTGATTATTAGCAATATTGAAAACTCTTGTGCTGCTTCATATTTTTGTGGAAAATCTGATACCATTCAGTCTTGGGTAAGATTAAAAAATATTAATTAATATTTTTCTTGAACAATGTTGCATTAAATCAAAGATTATAGAATACAAAAAGGGACTTTAATTAAATTGATTTAAGTGACAGTAAAGATATTTACACTTATTACGAAGTACTTATTTCAAATAAATGCTGTTCTTTAACTGAGAACCATTATACCAATAATAAACCATTATTAATAATTGATCACAAATAATAACTGATAATAATTAAGCAGCAAATTAAGCAGCATTAGAATGATTTCTGAAGGGACACTGAAGACTGGAGTAATGACGCTGAAAATTCAGCTTTGATCACAGAAATAAATTACATTTTAAAACATCCTAAATAGAAAAAACACTATTTTAACTGTAATATTTCATAATATTATTGTTTTACTGTATTTTTGATCAAATAAATTCAATCTTCTTTCAAATAAATAAAAAGCCTTAATTATTTCAAACTTTTAACCACCAGTGTGTATATAAAATAGGCTAATGCATGTGAATTAATAAGCAAATTATATTTGTATTAGGCCTATAATATAAATCACTTTCCTATGCACAGCACTCGAAAGCAAAAGTCTTCAGATTTGCAATGTTCTAGAGTAAGATTGAGAATGATTTTTAAACATTTTCTTAGACATGTGAAATCACGGAAGAAAGCCTATATAGAGATTAACTCTTATCTCATGTCTGCTGAAAACTGCTATGTTATGTAGCCTACATTGGGACGAATAACGTACATGGCATTATTTTTTTATTTTATTTATTTTTATCGTAAACGGTTGGCAAATATTGCTGAATTGTCTCGTCATGTTTAGCTGCTTACATCTTACCTCGCATTCAAGTCGCGCACAGCTCAGCGTCAGTGAACAGTAAATCCCGCCTTCTACACTTTGATTGGCTATTTCAAACATTTTGACATTGACGAGCACTTTTGAGCCACTGCACTGAGCCGGAGTAAGCTAAATTAATTAGAATTTTTGAATGAAGTGGGCCGTGCGGCCCGGGCCATTCGTCTGGGCCGATGGTAGGATATACGTACATTTACTACAATCCATTTATATATACAGTATATATATATATATATATATATTAGGGGTGGCACGGTACGTTTATTCGTACCGAACCGTCACGGTACAGGCATCTCGGTTCGGTGCATGGTGCCTTACGACGAATACAGGCAATTCACCCCCAATCCAGAAAGGGGCGCCCGCAGCAATGAAACGCTGTTTGATAACCGCCAGCAGAAGAACAGCGAATGCCAACGGTGACACAGAGGCGGCCGCGCTGATGTTTGGCTCACTGTATTTTATTTTGATAAAGTACCAACTGGCTTTCAAGTTAGCAATGCTGGAACTGATGTGTGTGTGTGAGTGTGTGTGACGCGATCACTTCAACTGTTATTTAAAAGCTCTTTATATTCTGTATTATTCAACAAAGACAAGCAATAAATCATTGTATAGTATGCAGTGTTGGGCACGTTACTTTAAAAAAGTAATTAGTTATATTACTAGTTACTTCTCACAAATAGTAACTGAGTTACATCATTATAAAATAAACTAATTACCAGGGAAAGTAACTATTGTTACTTTTTTTTTAAATGTTCAAATATGTCAAATAACTTGGATGTCCCCAATATTAAATGTTAAATGAATGAAATGGACACTAAATAGAATACATTATTATTATAATACATTGCACATTAATCTACACTATTTTAATGTTTCTGTGGGACAATGTGAGAGACACCTATCAAATTCAATTGATTATTGTAAATATGATCAACCCTCTATGGACACCTTGGCAATAGAATCTGCATTGGCTTGTCATTTTTTATAGTATATCAGATAATTAATATTAGTCTGGTGAGTAAACTAAAAAAAATGACAAGCCAATGGAGATTATATTGCCAAGGTGTCCATAGAGGGTTGATAATATTTACAATAATCCATTGAATGATTTTCAATTATATATAATTATATCTATATAAAGCTTATGTTTGTAAAATGGCACAGTTTTTTTTTTAAATATCTCACTTAGCATCAGTCAGTCAAACATTATAATATGATATTATGATAATTTAGCATTAAATTTTAGCATTATATGATGATATAACTTTAGTAATTAGAATAACCATGTATGAATGCATATTTGTCATGTTGACTGAATTTAGGATTGGTGGTGGTGCTTAAGATATTGTTTGTCATTTAGTGTTTCTATAAAAAAAGGAAAAAGAAAACTACAAATAATACTGATAAGATAACAAAACTACTACGAATTCTACTACTAATAACAATATAAAACGCACTAAGGATTATTGAGCTGCTGGGTTCATGAATATTAATCAGGTTGTCTGCGTTCGCTCGAACTGATTCGCTGAAATCAAAACAGGGACAATGATAGGTGAGCGCCGGCCAATGAGATTGCCGTTTACGCATTAGCTCCGCCCACTAGCGGAGAACCCGGCAGTTCCTAAAAGCTGAAGAATTCTAAAGGAACTCCGTTATTTTGACAGGAAAATACAGCAAAGAATATCGTTTACATGTAGCGCGTCAATTCTGCATGTTATGAAAGACCCGCGGACACGAAAACAACCCGCGGCAATCTGCGGACTTGGCAACATAGCGTGCCAACTTGATGCTTCCTCTGAAGACTGCTTAGATGTGTTTGAATTGAAGCAGCGCTGCTAGACCGATCGCTGTGTGTGTCATCAAAGTACTGCGAGAGCTATAAGAGAGCAGACGTCTCCTTATGCTTTATCTCGCCGTACTTCGATGTCATACGATCTATCTTCAAGTCGAACACACCGCTTTACTCCTACTCTCGCGTGTCACGTGACAGTGTAATCGCAGCCTCTGCGGTGGAAGAATCGGGTTTTCTCATATTGCGATATTATCGCAAATGCAATTAATCGTTCAGCCCTAATTTCAACCACAAATAAAGTAAATGGGTCTGATGAGCATGAGCCTCAAGATGAAGATGACAACGGCGTTAAACCAAGTGATAGTGTGTCAGAGGTGAGGACTCGTTGTGATAGAAGGAAAAGTGGATCTGTGACAAGTAGCGTTAGTTCTGTGGCATCTTTAACCAGTTCTGCTCGTGTCAAGGCGGAGGCTAAGCATGCAGCACTTTTAGCCCGAGCATCTGCTTTAAGAACGAAGCAAGAATTAGAGGCTGAAGAGTTGAGATTGAAGGCCAAAAAAGAACAGCTTGAATTGGATACAGAAATTGCTGCATCAAATGCGGAACTCAAAGTGTTAAAAGAGTATGAAGAAGGTCAAGATGGCATGAATGATTATTACAGGTCACAGACTGGGTCACAAGCTGGTGATTCATTCAAAGGCCGAAAGCAACGGCAAGTTCAGCCAGTATCTAACCTGTGTAGAAAGTCTGAGCCTATGTCAAGCACCCAGGATCAAAGCTCTATCCAGAGACTATCTCAACTAACCACAGATCATGGTAACACTCAACAGTCGATTGATGATAGCAGATATCTGTTCAATGTGATGCACCGCCAAAACGAAATAACTGAGTTGTTGGTCAAGCAGCAGAGCTTATCCCAATTACCTCAAAGAGATGTGCCAATATTTTCTGGAGATCCTCTTGTCTATATTTCTTTCATAAGGGCATTCGACCACTCGATTGAGAACAAGACTAATAATCCTCGAGACAGGTTATACTATCTCGAACAGTTCACAAGTGGTGAACCACAAGCTCTTGTTCGCAGCTGCGAACATATGAGTCCAACTAAGGGCTATAAAGAAGCAAAACGTCTTCTTCAGCTACATTATGGCAACGAGCTGAAGATAGCTACAGCTTACCTTGAGAAAGCTCTAAAATGGCCGCAAATCAAAACAGAGGACAATAAGGGAATGAAGACTTATGCCTTATTCCTTATTGGATGCAGAAATACCATGGCTGATGTTGAATTCATGGATGAGATGAATAATCAGACAAACATGAGAACAGTCCTTTCAAAACTTCCTTTCAGACTTAGAGAACGTTGGAGAAATACAGCCTTTGATATTCAGCAACGAAATGGACGAAGAGCCACATTTGAAGATTTGGTCAACTTTATTGACTTAAATGCTCAAGTTTTGAATGACCCACTCTTTGGAGATATTCAGGACGTTAAGGTGGAGAGAAAAGGAAAGTCCAGTTTTCCAGAGAAGAACTCAAGGAAGAGTGGTTTCAAAGGTAGTATCTTTGCCACAAATGTCTCGCCGTCTGACAAGGACAAAGCAGAATACTCATGACAAAAGAAACAGAATACAGATAGATCTGATTTTGCAGTTCGAAGAGCTTGTTTGTTCTGTAACAAGGAACACACACTTGATTCCTGTATTAAGCTTAAGAACCAGGAATACAAGGACAGAATTCAGTTTCTTAAAAGTAAAGGTCTGTGCTTTGGCTGTCTAACACAAGGACACATGAGTAAAGATTGTAAGAGGAGAATGTCATGTCCAGATTGCTCACTAAAACATCCAGGTGTCCTACATATCGTTAAACAAGAAGATAAGCAAGATGAAAAGTTTGAAGACCACGACTTTGCAGTTTCAAATGCTTTTCTCTCACTGGGTCAGGAAACTTGTGGATATACTGGGGCCGGCGATGGTGAGTGCATCCTCTCCGTTATACCTGTAAAGGTGAAATCAAAGAAGAGTGAAAAATCTGTAGACTTGCGCTTTCCTATACAGGGCAAGAAGACTGATTTTCTGCTTTGCACTATGGGTCAACAAAAAAAAGGTGCGAGGATACTTGCTGTCTGACTTAGAAGTGTGTGTTTTAGAAGAGAATACTTATATCGATCTACCCACTGTCTTGACTCGGCGACACTTGCCCGTGAAAGAAGGGAACATTCCTAGACAGAAGGATATTGAGAAATGGCCTTACTTGCATGAAGTTCGTCTGCCACATATCGAGGCTGCAGTAGGGCTACTTATTGGAGTGAACGCTCATAAGGCCATGGAACCATGGAAGGTGATAAACAGCATAAGCAATGGGGCCTTATGCAGTGAAGACAGTTCTTGGCTGGATAGTCAAATGGACCAAAGGAAGAGAGCATCAAGACAAGAAAATCTGGTATACAGAGCTATACAGTGAATCGCATATCTGTGGAGAAGATTGAAGATTTGCTGGTGAAGCAGTTTAATATCGATTTTCCTGAACGTCATTATGAGGATAATTCTGAAATGGCACAAGAGGACCGGCAATTCATGATGTCTGTGACCAAATCTACTCAGTTCATGGATGGTCATTACTACATGAGATTACCTTTGAAAGACGACAAGATCAAGATGCCGAACAACCGGGTTTTAGCGGAACAGCATCTCGGGAGCCTCCAGAAAAGGCTCAGAAGGTATCCTGATTTCTATGAGGACTACACCGTATTTATGAACAACATCATTGAGAAAGGATATGCTGAGAAAGTACCTGATGAGAATTTACACCGTGGTGATGGAAAGGTCTGGTACATTCCTCACCACGGGGTTTATCATCAGAAGAAAAATAAAATCTGTGTTGTCTTCGACTGTAATGCATCTTACCAAGGATTTTCCTTGAATAGTCAGTTACTTCAAGGGCCTAACCTCACCAACACACTTATAGGGGTGTTGACCAGATTCCGTGAGGAGCCAATTGCAATGATGGCTGACACTGAATCAATGTTTTATCAGGTTCGAGTACCTAGGGAGGATGCAGACTTTTTGAGGTTCCTCTGGTGGCCGAACGGCAACCTAGATCAAGATGAAGAAGAGTACAGGATGCGTGTACACCTTTTTGGTGCAACCTCTTCACCGAGTTGCTCTTGTTACGCTCTTCGAAGAACAGCAGAAGATGAAATCAACGACACTACTCCAGAAGCAGCTCAGACACTATTGAGGAATTTTTATGTTGATGATTGCCTTAAATCAGTGGCAACTGAAGAACAAGCAGTCATTCTCGCAAGTGACATCAGAGTGCTTTGTAATCGAGGTGGTTTCCATTTGACAAAATGGACTAGTAATAGCAGAACTGTACTTTCGTCCATACCTGAAGAAGAACGAGCCACTGACGTGAAAGTCTTAGATCTGGAGAGTGGGTTGCTTCCCATGGAAAGAGCATTGGGAATTCTGTGGAGTACAGAGAATGACACGTTTAATTTTAAGATTGAAATGCAAAATAAACCACTTACCCGAAGAGGTATATTGTCGGTTGTTGGGTCCGTTTACGATCCTCTTGGGTTCCTAGCACCCTTTGTGCTACCGGCAAAGCTCATTCTGAGGGAAATAACATGGGATGAAGAGATTGCAGGGAAAAAGGCTGAGAGGTGGCTGTCCTGGCTGGAGGATTTGCAGAAGCTCGCAAACATCAGTGTGAGTAGATGTATCAAACCTGCAGGGTTCGGGCATGTCAAGACCTTTCAGCTGCACCACTTTGCAGATGCTAGCGAGAACGGATACGGGACTGTCACATACCTCTTGTTGACAAATGACCATGATCAAAAGAGATGCACATTCATGTTGGGAAAGTCCAGAGTGGCACCACTCAAGCAGGTTACTATTCCAAGAATGGAATTGACAGCAGCCACCATTGCAGTTAAAATGGATAGGATGCTGAGACAGGAGCTTCAAATCAATCTTGAGGATTCTAACTTTTGGACTGACAGCACCACAGTGCTGAGATACATTGAAAATGACTCCACAAGATTCAAGACGTTTGTTGCAAACTGAGTCTCATTAATCAGAGAGGCTTCTAAACCTTCTCAGTGGAGATATGTTCCTGCAGACCAAGCTTCAAGAGGCCTAAATGCGGACAACTTGATCGAAAGCAAAAACTGGATAAAAGGACCTAGTTTCCTGCTGAAGCCACAATGCGAGTGGTCAGTTAGACCTGAGGATTCAGTGTCTTTTGCGGTTGATGACCGTGAGCTCAAAAAGATTTCCATTGTTAACGCAATAGGCACTCAGAACACTAAGGAAGGCCTAGAATGTCTTGTTTGTTATTATTCAAGCTGGCAGTGCCTAAAGAAGGCTGTAGTACGACTAACACATCTCAAAGAAATCCTGCTGGATTTAAGTCGCAAGAGGAAGGAGATACAGACAAGGATCAGTCAAACAGAAAGAGATCCCACTATACAAAACATTCTGGTACAGAAAGAAATGGATACCTATAAAAGAGGTTTGAAAGAAAGAACACCTACCATGGAGGATATGGTAAACGCTGAGCTGGATCTAATTCGTTACAGCCAGAAACAGAAGTTTCAGGAAGAAAGAAAAATGCTGCAACAAGGAAAGATGCATGTCAGGAAAGACAGCTGCATATTCCGATTGGATCCTTACCTTGAGGATGGCGTGTTAAGTGTTGGAGGTAGATTGAGCAGATCGGCGATGCCTGAAAAATCAAAGCATCCCATCATCTTGCATAAATATATAACACATCCACCAAGGCGTTGGTCACTTGGGTCAAAACAGTGTCCTGGCAAAGTTAAGACAGAAATACTGGCTTCCACAAGCAAATTCTGCAGTTAGAAGGATAATTTATGCATGTCTCATCTGCAGACGACTACGTGCAAAGACTGGTGTGCAAAAGATGGCAGATTTGCCAGAAGATAGGCTGCTTCCTGACAAATCACCATTCAGTAATACTGGCGTCGATTACTTCGGACCGTTTGAGGTGAGGAGAGGACGCTCTATGGTCAAGAGATATGGTGTGCTCTTTACCTGCCTCACCATTAGAGCTATTCATCTAGAAGTCGCACCTTCTCTGGACACAGATGCATGTGTCAATGCTATACGCCGATTCGTTTGTAGAAGAGGTCATGTCTCAGTAATCCGTTCCGATAATGGAACAAACTTCACAGGAGCTGAAAAGGAGTTGCGTTAAGCATTGCAGAATTTGAATCAGGCAACGATTCAAGAAGAGATGCTAAAAAGAGAAATTCAGTGGATATTTAACACTCCTGGAGCATCTCACCATGGCGGGGCCTGGGAACGTCAGATTCGCACAGTGAGAAAGGTTCTGAATTCCGTACTGAGACAGCAGGTATTGGACGATGATGGCCTACATACACTATTTTGTGAGGTGGAGTCAATTATCAATGACAGGCCTATTACTAAAATGTCTGACAACCCTAACGACCTCGAAGCCTTGACCCCAAACCATCTGTTGTTGATGAGGAATCAAGCAAGCTTACCTCCAGGCGTGTTCAAAAAAGATGATGTCTATGCAAAGCGCAGATGGAAACAAATTCAATACCTGACAGATCTTTTCTGGCATCGGTGGACTCTGGAATACTTGCCTCTTTTGCAGGAATGTCAGCGATGGTCCAGGTTGAAAAGAAACTTCGAGATTGGAGACATTGTCCTAATTATGGTTTCCAGTGCACCTCGGAATTCCAGGATGATGGGTCGCATCATCAAAACAATGCCTGACTCTAAGGGAAATGTTCGCAGTGTGGGTGTTCAGACGAAAAGCAGCACACTGAATCGTCCCATCTCCAAAATATGTCTTCTACAAGAAGCTGTCTGATTGTGAATTGAATGGAAATTCTAATTCTAACTTCAAAGACTCTTATTCTGAAGGTTTATGGCTCTATTTAATTTGATGTGGTAATTGATATACTTTGCCTACCTATACAATTAGGGGCTGGGGATGTAAGAGCCATAATTAAATAATTAAAATTTAACATTGAAGTTAGAAGTGCTTGAGTAGATATTATTTTAATATGTTTAGATTTATATGTACATTGGTTAAACACCCCCCATGTTTATTCTGTAATGGTTTGCTCCGTATATTATTTATCTTTTTATATATTATATATTTTTTTAGGAAAGAAAGAAAGACGGAGCAACACAGTTTTTTGACCGGAGTTTATTTGTTTCTGTTCATTGTACAAGAACATTCAGTAAACGGTTGAAATTCGAACGAAGACCCGAGTCAATTCTTTGCCCGAAAGAATATAGAAGCTTATTGCTACAACACTAAATGCTAACCAATCTGTTCGTATAATCTGGTAATTCTAAATGTGTGTGCCCAAGAAAATCTTTGCTTATAATACCATGATTAAAAATCTATATTTGTTGCTATACAGTAACAGTAATCTAATTTTGTCAGATGGGGATATCGGTATTATGAATTTATAGGCTACAGTAAGTTAAAGATACCTGAAGCAGCTGCATTTTGCCATTTAAGTGCTGATTTAATAGAAATAATTTTAATGCGCATGAAAACTCAATCTTGATGCGCACAAGACATGGTAATAAAAACATTCAGGGCTTCAGCCCCCTTAGCCCACCCCTAGCGCCTGTTTGATTCCCAGGGAATGAATAACTTAATAAAATGTGTAGGGGAGCGCAGGGCACAAACTAAAACGGGGTTAGTTGTAACACATGGTTTAAATATTTCCACACATGCCAGCATAACCAAATTTACAGTATTTACTAGCTGCCATATCAACACTATATAGAGAATAAAGAGCACCAAAATTCTAAACTCTTTTGAAGATGTCGTAAAAGTAAATTTCTGACTGAAGTAAATTTGGCATCTCAGTTTTAAGTATTCATTTAATATTAGACAAATCTGCTATTATTTTAATCTCCAATCTGTTATTTATCAGTTTAGATAGTTTTATAATGTTTCGCTAACTAGCAGAAGACACTAACCAGTTTTAAATTCCAGTTGCACAGATGGGGAACGTTATAAACACTGCGTTACAATGTGCCCCGCTATTATTAAACTATGCTATTCTATGACATTAGTGATGCAATTTACACCATTTACTTTTATGAGTTTTAATGAGAAGCCACAATAAGCAGGTGAATAAAGACTGACAATCGATGTTTAATGTTCAGAAATTATTATTTCAAGAAATGTAAAGCATTTTGGCTCGTTTATGTGTCTCGTGTCCTGTGTCCTATGATAGATGTGTGTGGAGGGAGGGGAGGGTATCCGTTATGAATTTCATGAATGTGTTTATTCATTTGCGCACTCTGTTTTGAACTACACTGTATACGTAGCTATGCATTGCGATCAGGGCCGTCCCAAGCATGGTTGCAATGTGTTCATTGTCAAACTCCAAAATTAGATTAGTTTTAATTCTTAAAAATCGCCATTATTTTATTTGAAAAAGTTCATGATTTTATTTTGACAAAATATTTTAGTTTGTCTTGTATATTTTTTTCATTAGATCAGATAAAATTTTAAGCTGTCATATGGTTATGTTACAACGTGCCCCTCACATGTTACAATGTACCCCACCTACGGGGCATGCCGTCACGAAAAATAACGAAAAACATATACACTGTAATTATGAAACAACGCAAAATATTTGTACTAGACAAGTGTGAAATTAAAGTGTAATAAAAAAAAATTATACTCGAACCCCACGTGGATTTACACAAACTAAGAAAGTCAAACAGTGTTAGGTTGTGCCCCGTGCTCCCTACTTTAAATACAATATAACTTGCTTTGGATAAAAGCATCTGGCAAATGTATTAATGTAAATGCAGTGTAAAACAAAATGTATTTTGGGTTACCTAATTCTGCATTTCTGTAAAATGGACATCTGAAATGATTCTGCCCTCATAGTCAGGATCCTGTTTTTGCTTGGAGAAATCTCCTGTAACAGACAGAGTCACAACACCCTATTAGTGTTACTATAGTTTATGATCAGAAAAAAAAAAAAAACTACCGTACAGTAATACAAACATTTTTGGTAACACTTTACAATAAGGTGTCATTTGTTAACATTAGTTAATGTATTAACTAATATGAACAAACAATGAACAATGCATTTATTACACTATTTATTAATCTTTGTTAATGTTAGTTTTTTTTTTTTTTATTATTATTTTTATTTGTCACATACACAATTATATAGAGAGTATATAACCAGTAGTGAAATGTATTCTCTGCATTTAACCCATCCTAAGTGAACACACACCCGGAGCAGTGGACAGCCATGTTACAGCGCCCGGGGAGCAGTTGGGGGTTCGGTGCCTTGCTCAAAGACACCTCAGTCGTGGTATTGAAGGAGGATACTCCCCCCACCAACAATCCCTGCCGGACCTGAGATTCGAACCCACAACCTTTCGCTTACCAGTCCGACTCGCTATCCATTAGGCCACGACTGCCCCTAGTTAATGAAAATACAGTTGTTGTTTATTCATGTTAGTTCACAGTGCATTAACTAATAATAACAAACACAACTTGTGATTTTAATAATGCCTTAGTAAATGCTTAAATTAACATTAACTAAGATTAATAAATGCTGTAGAAGTATTGTTCATTCTTAGTTCATGTTTACTAATGTTTTTAACTAACGTTAATGTTAACTAATGAACCTTATTGTAAAGTGTTACCACATTTTTAATATTTATTAGCATAACTTACTATATTAATATATTGCTAGCCACTGTTGCCAACTCTCGTGAGACAAATAAGCAACCGCATCTTCAAAAACAAGCCCAAATCAAGCCCAATATTCTTTTTGATGATTTATTATCATCAATATTATTTATTATCAATTATTTATTACCAATAAATGAGCCTGCAACATATTACACTGAAACCATTCTTTTATCTGAAAAGCAAAAACAGAAGCTATTTTACAAAAATTAGCAAACTGCAACAAAAGTGGGAACAAAACTCATCTCCAATCACCTGTGAGCAGAATAGGATTGGAGATGGAAAAGGAGAAAAGCACAAGAGCTTCAAAGGGGAGCTGTAACATAGCCACATATGTATAGCCTAAAATATATAGGGGTCATTCTATGGAAATGTCCATTTTTCTGCCCCTAGCCTTTACAGAAATATTACACTTGAAAAACACTTGGTTACATTTTTTTTAACAATTACACCTCCTTGAGCCATCAATGTGGCAATATTTGTTTTTAATTAATTATAAAGAATTCCAAGCACCACAAAACTGCTCGTTACAGCCATGTACAGAGGGAACGTGCTTTATTTTGAGGTCAAAAACGGGTTTTTCTTCCATTTAAAATAAAATAATGTATACATAACTATCAAATAAATGACATAAAAAAACAAAATGACACAAATATTATAGAAAAATATATAAAATATTAAATTATAAGATATATTATATTAAAAAAGAAAATGTTATATAATATTATTAAAAAGATATATATTTTTTTAAATCATTAAGCTGTGTATTCATGAAGTCAAAAGGTAATCTAATAATGTGGTCTAAGATTAAATGTTAAAAAAAGAAATACATTTTAAGACATCTTGCCATACCAGCCTATTCAAACCAAATGTATTTAATCTTAGTATTAGGATATGACTCTTGTTTTTTTTATTACAGCCTGTGATAATTAATACATTACAAAAACATTGTAAAAATTAGGCTAAAAGAAACTCATCCCACCCCTCTCGTCGTCTTCTATCATCGCTTGGATTACAGCGTCACGCGTCTTCTTTCTGAATGTGATTTTTCTCCAATGAGGGACAGAACATATGGCAAATTACTCTACGGCTTATAATACTTATATTATTGCACTGGTTGGCTATTAACTGCGAGCAGACAGAGTGTCAATCAATGTATTGGAGAATACGGCGAACATAAATAAAGAAACGAAGTTGCTTGTCAGATTTCCCAAACAAGCAACCATATTTTAAAAATAAGCCAAAAAAACCGCAACCAGGGATTTTTTCCCTCAACTTTACAAAAAAAGAAGCCCAAAGTCTGGTATAATACGCGGACTTGGCAACTGTGTTGCTAGCCCGTCCCTCTCTTTAAAAAGTAAACTCGTTCTGCGAGTTAGTGAGAGAACAGCAGCCAGTGGCTAATTTGGCTAACTTACTTTAGTAACATACATTAGTTAAGTTGATGAAAGCTCACCTGTTGTTACGACGGCAATCACAGGAACACACTCCAATACTCCTCCGATGCAGACGACATGACCACAAGACCACAAACTTGAAAATAAAATACAAAAGATGTACTTTACAGTGGTATTTCTTAACTCAGTTTTCCTCAGTATTTCATGTTAGCTCGCGGTTTTATTTTACGTCTCTCACTGAATTTAGGGACCGTCTCTAAAGTTACATACAACATTGGTACACACGTTTCTAACTTAAATAGCATTTGAAGAGAATTACACTTGAGATAGTGGCAGTGTACAAAAGATATTCTTCTTCTCTGTGTTCGTTAACCTCGGCTAACTGACATTATTCACTTAACGTTACCAGTTGATGTTATCATAGATGGCATTCACAAGAAGAGGCTCCAAAATACACATCCGACGATGCAGATGACATTTAGACTAGAAACTTGAAAAGAACAAACAAAAGTAGTAACGTTACTTGAAAATACTGTTTAAAATCTCCACTGAAACAGTGGTGTTGCCAAGGCACTTTACCTCAGTAACGTTATTTCAGGTTAGTTCTGTCAAGGTTGGGTAAAGGGATGAGGCGAGGACTCAATGCTGCAGAGTATGGGCTTTTTATTAATTAAAAATAAAATAAAACAGACAACAAAAACTACCCCGTAGGGGAAAAACAGAACAGCTGGCAAGGCTTGACAAGACAAGACAAGGCAGGGCAGGGCAGGGCAGGGCAGGGCAAGGCAGGAACAGGAACAGGATACATTCAGGATAACATCAATGACGAACTGGCACGGGACTGCAAACACAAGGAGATTATAAAGGGAGCAAATGAGGAGGGTAATGAGGAAAACACAGGTGGGGCAAATTAACCAATAATCAGGTAACAAGATGGGTGGGGTCAAGACAATTGACATGAGAGCACATGGCACACAGAAAACTAAGACAAAAGCCATGTGCTCACACAAAACGAAAACACAAGCACATGGCCAGCAAAACAAATCACCAGCCATGTGCAAAACAGGACACGAACACGCAGCTAATGAGAACACTCATAAGCTGCGTGTTCACACAAGACATGACAACATAAAAGCACGCAGCCAATGAAAAACACGAGCTGCGTGCCACACAGCACAAGACATAACATGAATGCACGCAGCCGATAAAAACACGGACTGCGTGCAACACCACACACACACAACACACGTGGACAAGAGAGCGCGCGGCCGAGCGAACTCGAGCCGCACGCTCACACAATGAGACAGACATGGAGCGCGAGTGTCCGAACCCCGACACGAAACCGAAACTCAAGACATGAGTGCCGGGATCCGAACATCATGCTCCAACACAAAACAAGGCACGCAGACAAGGGAGCGCGCGGCTCGAGCACACTCGAAGCCGCGCACTCACATAAAAACAGGACATGAAGGGAGTGTCAAGGCTCTGTCACAAAACCATGAATAACACTAGACCGAAGTGACAGAACCCTGACACTACCCCCCCTCAAAAGGGACGCCACCTGGCGTCCCTAACGAGGAACACCAAAAACAAGACAAGAACATGACAGCACAAGAACATGACAAACATGACTATACCAGACAGACACAACAGACAAGACAAGAAATCAAAATACAAAGACAAAGAGGGGAGGGAGGGAGGGAGGGGAGCCAAGCCATCCAACAGAACAGCCCAGACAGTCATTAAAGGGACCAGGGAGGGGCGGGAGGGTTGAGCCAGGGAGGCTCAGGCAGTCCAGGAGTCCAGGCAGGGTGCCAGGGTGGGACCGGAGGGATGGACCAGGGAGGCTCCAGCCATACAGAAACCCTGGAGGATGGCCAGGGCGGGGCCGGAGGGACGGACCAGGGAGGCTCCAGCCACACAGAAACCCTGGAGGATGGCCAGGGCGGGGCCGGAGGGACAACCCAGTGAGGCTCCGGCCAAACAGGAAGCTTGGGTGGTGCCGGCAGGGCGAGGAGCTTGAGCCTGGGCGGAGCCGGCAGGGCGAGGAGCTTGAGCCTGGGCGGAGCCGGCAGGGCGAGGAGCTTGAGCCTGGGCGGAGCCGGCAGGGCGAGGAGCTTGAGCCTGGGCGGAGCCGGCAGGGCGAGGAGCTTGAGCCTGGGCGGAGCCGGCAGGGCGAGGAGCTTGGGTGGTGCCGGCAGGGCGAGGAGCTTGGGTGGCGCCGGCAGGGCGAGGAGCTTGGGCGGCGCCGGCAGGGCGAGGAGCTTGGGCGGCTCTGGAACGGCCTCCTGGCCAGCAGAGAGCTCCTGGATGGCATACCGGCCCTGAGGGTCGGAAGAAGCCTTCTTCCGCCTCCTCCTCCGTTTCTGAGAGCGGGAAGCTGCGGCGTCTTCGGCCGCCTCTGGGGGAGCTGCAGCGTCTTCGGCCGCCTCTGGGGGAGCTGCAGCGTCTTCGGCCGCCTCTGGGGGAGCTGCAGCGACTTCGGCCGCCTCTGGGGGAGCTGCAGCGACTTCGGCCGCCTCTGGGGGAGCTGCAGCGACTTTGGCCGCCTCTGGGGGAGCTGCAGCATCTACGGCAGCTTCTGGGGGTACTGAGGCGGGCCCATTCTTCCTCCTTCTCCGTTTCAGGGTCATTGGAGGGCTGGGGCTTCCACTGACTGCAGGTGGAATGGGGGGACAGTCAGTGGAGTGGGACTTCGCTTGGGGTGGGGGTTCCAGCTCCCCACGATGGTAGATGTGGTAGACGAAATCCCAGAAGCCCAGATTCCCCAGCTTCTCCATCTCCCACAGGCTGAGAGGCTGATCGAGGCAGGTGTTAAATACCTCCTTAATATCAGCCTCATTGTAGTCCAGATTGTCCACCTCAATAAGGAAGTCGCAGGCGAAGTCCCTCACGTCAGCCCCCTGCTGACGGAAATAGCGAGCGTTTACCTGCTGGGCCATTACTTGGCGGGTGGACAATCCGGTGGTGGGAGATGGAAAAAGGAAGATGCCCATCTCTGCTGAGTCCTCTGTTGGCCAGTTCGTACTGTCAAGGTTGGGTAAAGGGATGAGGCGAGGACTCAATGCTGCAGAGTATGGGCTTTTTATTAATTAAAAATAAAATAAAACAGACAACAAAAACTACCCCGTAGGGGAAAAACAGAACAGCTGGCAAGGCTTGACAAGACAAGGCAGGGCAGGGCAAGGCAGGAACAGGAACAGGATACATTCAGGGTAACATCAATGACGAACTGGCACGGGACTGCAAACACAAGGAGATTATAAAGGGAGCAAATGAGGAGGGTAATGAGGAAAACACAGGTGGGGCAAATTAACCAATAATCAGGTAACAAGATGGGTGGGGTCAAGACAATTGACATGAGAGCACATGGCACACAGAAAACTAAGACAAAAGCCATGTGCTCACACAAAACGAAAACACAAGCACATGGCCAGCAAAACAAATCACCAGCCATGTGCAAAACAGGACACGAACACGCAGCTAATGAGAACACTCATAAGCTGCGTGTTCACACAAGACATGACAACATAAAAGCACGCAGCCAATGAAAAACACGAGCTGCGTGCCACACAGCACAAGACATAACATGAATGCACGCAGCCGATAAAAACACGGACTGCGTGCAACACCACACACACACAACACACGTGGACAAGAGAGCGCGCGGCCGAGCGAACTCGAGCCGCACGCTCACACAATGAGACAGACATGGAGCGCGAGTGTCCGAACCCCGACACGAAACCGAAACTCAAGACATGAGTGCCGGGATCCGAACATCATGCTCCAACACAAAACAAGGCACGCAGACAAGGGAGCGCGCGGCTCGAGCACACTCGAAGCCGCGCACTCACATAAAAACAGGACATGAAGGGAGTGTCAAGGCTCTGTCACAAAACCATGAATAACACTAGACCGAAGTGACAGAACCCTGACAAGTTCGTTGTTAAGGTTAAGTAATGGCTCGCCAGATTAACTAACTTGCATTAAAGGGCAGCAGAACCTACAAACGCGTTTCTCGGTTTAACTAAGGTTTATTTTGACTAATATAGGTGACCTTAATTTACTCACCAGTCGATGTTATCACCGTTATGGCGGCGTTAATCCGGCAGTGTTGTGGCCCAGAGCATCGGCAGCAGTCAGTCAGAGAAAAAAAAGGCCCCAACTCCCGACATGAGAAACGACACGATGAATAATGTTAGTTTGCTGTTAACAAGTTAAAACATCTTAAAATATCTCAGTTTTGCATAAAACAGAAATAATATACTAACCTTTTTGTCCAGATAACAGTGCAAGGAGTCTCTTTTGTCCTTTTACCGCTTCTTCCACCAAACAGCAAACAAAATAAATCTCCCTTGCCATTGGTCAGTTTTTCGCGGGCAAGTTCACTACTGTAAATTTACAGTAGTTTACTGTAGTGGCCATATATTTTCCCATAATCCTTTGCAGTTTACAGTAAAATACTGTATATACATTTTACAGTATCTTACTGTACATATTACAGTAAAATACTGTTCAAATTACAAAAATCAGTTACAGTGTACTCAAGATTAACATGAGATTGGGTGAAACTATGTGCGTTAGGTCCCCTTTAAGTAAGGTCTTTATACTCCTCTGAAAACGTAGTTATGTATATTATATTGCATTTCTGTCTATAGATCATCCTAAATATTACACAGTGCACCTTTAACACATTAAGCCATATTAAGTGTTTATGGTTTTCTGCGGGAGGAAAATGCTTAACGAGAAACTTTGCGCATTGCGTTCATATTCTGCTGTTCTGTAGCCACGGATTTGCGGGTCTTGTCTTTTTCTCCTACAGATGACTTGCAGGACCCTGTTCATTATTGTACTAAATTAGTTTTAACCAGCACAGCGTCTCGTCTCCCTTGGCAATGCACATGATTCGTGTCGAATGCAAGTGACGTTGCAGGTAGCGGAAAGTGCATGCGGTGAGTGCAAGTGACATTGTAATTTAGTTTCTTTTTTCTTGTCTTCACCACCTACTGTTGTAAATAGATCAATAAATAGAACAAAATAAAAAAAGACTGCAAGTGACGTCACTCGCGGAAGCGCAAGTGTCTGAGAGTGCAAGTCTGCAGCCAGCTGCCAGACCCTATTGCTGAGACGCGCGTTCAGGACTGTGCATGCTGCACTGGCTGATCTAGCCTGAGAAATAAGCAAATATGCTATTTGAGCAAAAGAAACAACATTTATGACACAGTTGTTGTGCAATTTCATTGGTGATTTAAAATATGAAATTTAATCGTAAGCTTAGTGAACGGTTTTGGAGAATTTGATGTTTCCCCATACAAAGTGATAGGAGCTGCACTTGGATGCCCGAGAGGCATTTCAAAGATGGCCGCTGAGTGACATGACTTGTCTTAAACAGACTTTGGAATGAGCCAAAATCACACCTGAGCATTGCATGCGACTAGTTTCTCCATACAGGATGCATCTTGAAGCTGTCATTACCAACAAAGGCTTTTGTACAAAGTATTAAATACATTTCAGTAGTTCAATACTTTTTCCGTCATTGCATTTTATTACACACAACTTAATTTCTGAATCTATTTGTTTGTTTTATTTATATGTATGGATTACTTTGGTTGTTACCGGCATCTGGTGAAAATTTCATGTAAACAGCACTTTTAGAAACATTTACTGGGAAAAATGGTGACGTGTTCAATACTTATTTTACCCGCATATATATATATATATATATTAGGGCTGTCAGTTTGCGTTAACTTGATTTAAAAAAAATATGCGATTTTGACTGTTGGATGTTAAAATGGATGGATGAATGGTCACAATACGAATAACACGTATTAAATAACATAGGGTGACCTTTCATTTCATGCTGACTTTGATTCCTGTTATGTACATCTTATTTTTTAAGTCTAGAATTTAACAACAAACCTCTGCTGACAGGAGCATCTTCATGATTAATGACTTCACATCAAGTGCTATGAGCACTATAACTAGAGCTATGGCGATTCGTCGATTTTAGTCGACTAGTCGATTTAGAAAAATCATCAACTTCATTTTGCTGCGTCGACTAACCGGCAAAATACCGGAAGTGCCGCATTTCACAGATGAGAATCCATAAAACACATTATTAGACTATTTTCCAAGGCTGCATGATATTAAACTAGGGTTGTGACGGTGAGGAAATTTTCCCACCGGTTAATCGAGTGTGACAACACCGATAATACCGGTATCACCGTGGTGGGGGGGTCGTTTGAGTTTTCCCTCTTTTTCCTAGCTTTCCTTCGGTTTTAAATAGCCTATAAGCACCATGCGCATGTTACTTTCACTTTTAAATTTATGGCAATTCGGCGTCAAGCAGTTGTTTGTTTTTAGTTCGTTTGAGTTTTCCCACTTTTCCTCACTTTCCTTTGCTTAAATAGCTTATAAAAGCCCTGTGCGCGTTTTACTTTCATTTTTAAATTAGCGGCAATTCTGCATCAATTGCTTGAATTCAATTCAAGCAACAACAAAATACAACGTAGAACATATAACTTTTATTTACAAAACGAATAAAAATACACCATGCTATATGCCTAATATAAAATAACAAATAACTTACAATGTTTAAATAGGTATACAAAACTAAAAATCAGTAAAGAATGAGGAACAGATAATTATGAAACGTAGAAGGTTTATTAGCAAAACAAATAAGAAAGTTTGGAGGCATGGACGGCATACAGCTTGATGTAAAATAATGGGGGAAAAAATGCACAGTTTAAATAAAATAAAAATCAGCAAATACTACCAAATAAATGAGAAACGAATGTTTTAAAAAAACTTCCATTATCACTTAGATCAGTGGTAAAACTTTCAGTTTTACAATTCATTTTAGTTTTTACATTAATAAAAAAATGTACTTAACAAATATAAGCTATGTTTTTATGTAAAATAATTTAGGTATATAAAATATAAAATATTTTAGGTAAAAAGAAACACCCATGGGCTACTACAGCAATCATCCTTAATTACAGAAATGTGGCAAAACATCTCTGGAGAGAACCTCAGATTATTAAATTCGAAAATGCTTTCCATATTTGGATCAACATAGGCTACATTTGTGAACGCACACTTTCTGCAGTGTTGTGTGTCAAGTAACGCTTCCGTGCACGTCTTACAGACTGCAACTTACAACCGCAACTTCATTGTGCTGTTACTCCTTTCCAGCAGAATTTCACAAAATTGGTCAGCTCCCGACAGCATCAGGTGTTTTATTAATGGTGAGTAGAATTATTTATTTATTTACTTATTTATTTCAATAAATGTAATCATTTAGATATCATAATATTTAGGCTATAAATAATATTATAAATCTGGTTGGTTTGTATTGATGATTTAATATGTAAATGACATGCGTGCAGCCCGATATACTTGCACTTGGACCATAGTGCGGCCCGGTGGAAAAAAAAGGTTGAGAACCACTGACTTAGATTAATGGCAGAAGTCAACAGACTTTTCAAAATCCAAAATATTTTTTAAAACAGGCGCTTTTACATTTCGTTTCGAAACTCTTCCGCTATTGTCTTGTCTGTCTCACCTCACTCTTCAGCTCGACTCACTTTCCTCACATGTGATAAAATAAATCTGATCTGTGATGTGTGCCCTTGTCAAAAAATCCTATAGGATTCCAATAGGAAAATTGTATAGGATTCTAATTGGAATTTCTATCGTATTTTGGAACCATTCCTATAGGATTCCGATAGGAATAGTCCTACAGGACAATAAATAAATATCCTTTAGGAACCGTTCCTATAGGATTTTAATGGGATTTTAATCCTATAGGATTTTTTTATTATTATTCTAAAGGTGCACTTTTCCACTATTTGTTTTACTAACAAATAGTACTTGGAGTTTGCTTAAATTCACCCTGATGTAGACATTGTTCATTGTATGTTGCACAACCTGCATTAACAATGAAAACAACATGGGAGGTGATTTGTGCAGCACAGCATTAGTGCAAAAAAAAATTCTAAGGCACTGATAATTGATTGATGACACACACACACACACACACACACACACACACACACACACACACACACACACATACAGTATGTAGCACTTGCATCCTCCAATGCAAATATCCACTAGACCAGTTCTAGACTCGAAAAGAATTGGGGAGGAAGATATAAAGCTTATACCAGGAGACAAGAAGTTGAATATAAAAAATAACACTTTACTGTAACAATAATAATAATAATAATAGCAAACACAATCACATCACAACACAGAGCAATAAAACATCAAACAGTAAGTAGAATTTGATATCGTAAATCAGTTTAATTTCCCTTTGAGGTGTATAATACTGTTCATTTCATGCGATAAATGTAATAAAGTTCAGTTTGTGTGAAATGTAAAAAGAGAGAGAGAAAAAAAAACATCCAATTCAGTTAAGGGAAAACCGGGGAAAAGTATGAAAAATACTTTATCCAATATATTTCAAAGCAATCACTAATGCTCTGTCAATTGACCATATGCACAATTACTTCCTGGTTTTAGATAAGCCAGCTCAGTCATTTCCAGTCAATAGTACTGTGCTGTAAGAGGAGCGCTCTGCTTATTTTCTGTGCAAAATCCATTCACAATTTGAAGAAAACTTTTGTTTATCTAAGAGGACTAAACGTCCACGCATACCATTTCAGGAATGACAAACACGGGTGTTAAATATTACGTGGGTAAATCTGCTAAATTGTTCAGGGACTTATTGCTATGATTGACAAGTATAATGGAAGACAAGCCAATGTCAATATATAGCTGTGCATTAAGTGATTCAGACTAAATTTAGAGTAGCAAAACTACAACAGTAACAAGTCTGTGTTGACTGAATATATTTAGCAGCTTTTACAGTTAAAGATACAACTTAAATAAATGTAGTTACTAAATTAAATCTAAAAATATTTCAAAATATTGAATGCATTATTTAATTGTTATACCGTTAATAATGAACTTATTTAATTTGTAGTTAACTAGTTTAAATACCTTGATTCTCCCTTATACGCTGTTGGTGTCGGGGCATATTTATTTATTTATAAAATGACATGAGACTTTGTGATTCCTGCACTTGCTATACTTTATACTTCAGTACAATAAAAGCACACAAATTTGGAGTTGAAATGGCAGCTGAGCTAATGTGATCCTCTGCTGCCATCTACTAGTTATAATGATAATTTAATAACATTTTCATCTTAAAAGTCTTTGTTTTTCGCTAGGAGACACATTTATTTCATGTCATCTTCATGAATGAAAAGTATATCTTTAAAGTGAATTTTACTGCACAGCCATAGAGTTGAGAAGGCAAATATTATAAGTGTTTAAAACGTGTTCATGACTATGAAGGTAAGTTATTGATTATCAATAATACCATTATGATGTCATTTGGGAGATAGCATCTCTAGCTAAAGGCATCATCTATCATTATTGTTATGCTATCATTATTTCCCATGTTGCATTTATTTATTATTTATTATTTTTTTCTGATGTCTGACAAGAACAAGAACAAGAACAAGGCATGAGAGATTTCTATAAGGGTCTCAAGAGTCTCTACCTATATAAACCACAACATTAAATCAGCTTTACCGGAAGTTTACGAGCTGGCTTGTTATAAAAGATGTATAAAGGATAATTTTAAATGCAATAATCTATCTCGTCTTTTTTAATTTATTTTATGTACCATATGGTTTGTTTTTTTGAGTATATTATTTTTTTTTTTGTTTGTTTTTTTAGACATACGTATGTTGTAATTAATTTGTAATCATTTGTATTTATATATTTGTTACTGTAATCAAAGTTTTTCTTTTAGTTTTATGAGTTTGTTTTTGTTTTTTCATTGTTTAGGTGGAGGCTCTAAATAAGCCCTTTGGGTTTTCTGCCTCTCCCTGCACAGTATATGGATTGTATATATATCTATATATTGTATCTATTTTACTCTTGTGCAAAAATAAACTAAACTAAAACTATGCGGAAGTTCTAAAGAGCGCTCTGTGCATATGGTCAATTGGTTACCAGGCAACGCAGCAGGTCCTCTCACTGGCAACGGCTCCCTTAATTCTGTTGTCATGCACGTCTTCTCCATGTACGCACACATATCACGGGAGAATCGTTGTCCAATGTCAAACTTTTTAACTGGAACATAAAACCTGACCTTAACAACAGGCCATAAGAACATCTTATTACTCCATCAATACAAATAATTAAAATAGTGCTATACAAAACCGTAAAGCACAACGCTATTCAAAACAGCTCAAAATGGTGGCAGAACAGACATTTTGTACTCACTACTCCAGTGTTTTATATAATGACATTTTATTATAAACAGCATACATTGATATTTCATTAATATCAGTTGTTAAACAATATATTTTGCTATGTAACGTTAAGGGCGGACTCCTGTGCTAATCACATAACTTACAATAAAACGAGCTCAACCACTCACCAACAGATATCATTCACCCAAAATTGTTCGTTTAGGATGCAGATCAGATAAATATTACTATTTCTTCCTTTTTAGCACCTTAAAATACATTTTAACAAGTTAAACAACGTTAATCACTCGATTTCTCAGCTTCTTCTCCTCTTTGACCGTTACTGTTCAAAGTATGCGCGCTACAGTTGCACGCGCACTCCGTTCGGATTTCTTAAAGGGGAAGTGTCAGGACAATACCATATATAGATGTTTGTGTTTCTATGAATTACTACTCACATGTAATGCATTTTAACTTATTCAGACATTATGAAATGTCATACTTATTATCTTTGCCTTACTGTAATATTATGAATTTCAGTTATATTTGTGTGTATTCAGATAGGCTGCATTTTTATTGAGGGTTACAAGTACACACATGCAGTGTTACTTTTAAAAAGTAATTGATTAACAGAATCAAATACAGTGCTTTGAGAATGTTTTCATACCCCTTCATTTTTTTCACATTTTTTTATGTTGCTGCCTTATGTTAAACTGCTTTAAATTACTTTTTCCCCACATCAATCTACACTCCATACACCATATTGACAAAGCAAAAACAGAATTGTCACAACTTCGTAAATTTATTAAAAATAAACTCAAATACGTACATTGCATAAGTATTCATACCCTTAACTAAATATTTAGCTGAAGTACCTTTACAGCCTCAAGTCTTTTTTGTTTGATGCGACAAGCTTTGCTCATCAACATTTGGCAATTATCTGCCATTTGTCTCCTCTCACCTCTTCACCTCTCAAGCTCTGTCAGGTTGGATGGGAGCAGATGCACATTTTCAGGTTTCTCCAGAAATATTTGATTGGGTTCAAGCTCAGGCTGTGGCTGGACCACTCAAGGACATTCACAGAGCTGTCTATTAGCCCCTCTTGCTGTGTGTTTAGGGTCACTGTCCTGTTGGAAGGTGAACCTTCTGCCCAGTGTGAGGTTCTGAATGCTCTGGACTGGGTTTTCATTAAGGCTATCTCAATATTTTGGTGCATTGAGCTTTTCTTCTTCTCTGATGAGTCCCTCAGTCCCTGCTGCTGAAAAACAGCCCACAGCATGAGACTGCTACCAGCACACTTTACTTTTGGGATGGTACTCTGTAGGTGATGAGCAGAGCTGGTTCCCTTCAAACATGATGCTTAGAATTGAGGTTCATCAGACCAGAGAATATTATTTCTCAGTCTGAGGGTCCTTTAGGTGCTTTTTTTTCTTTTGTCTTCACTGAGGAGAGGATTGAGTTTGGCCACACCGCCATAAAGCCCAGATCGGTGGAGTGTTGCAGTGGTGTTTGTCCTTCTTTATATTTCTCCTATCTCCACATATGATCATGGAGCTCAACTAGAGTGACCATCAGGTTTTTCGTCACCACTCTAACCAAAGCCCTTCTCCATCAATTGCTCAGTTTGGCCAGGAGGCCAGCTCCAAGAAGAATCCTGGTTGTTTCAAACTTCTTCCATTCAGGGTAACAGAGACTACATGCTTTTGTGACCCTTCAATGAAGCATAATTTTTTTCTGAACTCTTCCCCAGATGTGTGGCTTGACGCAAACCTGTTTCTGAGCTCTACAGACTGTTCTTTTGACCCCAGGGCTTGGTTTTTGCTCTAATATGCATTATCAGCTGTTGGACCTTTTATTAAGACGTGTGTGCCTTTCCAAATCATACCCATTCAATTGAATTTGACACAGGTTACCTTCACTCAAAGTCTAGTAACACCTACAAGCAATGTGAATGCTCCTGAGCTAAATTCCAACTGTCCCAGATAAGGGTATGAGAACCTATGCAATGGAATCATTTAAGTTTTTTATTTTTAATAAATTTGCAAAGATGTTAAAAACCTTTTTTTTTGCTTTACCATTATAGTGTATGGAGTGTAGATTGATGTGGAAAAAAAGTAATTTAAACAGTTTAACATAAGGCAGCAACATAAAACGTGAAAAAAATTAAGGGGTGTGAATACTTTCGCAAGGCACTGTAAGATCTTACAGGACAAAGTGAATTTCCATTTAAAAATCACAATGTCCAATATGATACAAATCAATAAAAGATCCTACAGGAAAAATTAAAATGCCATTAAAATAAATCAGAATGTCCAATAGGATTCTATGGATCAAATAAAATCCTATAGGACAAAGTGAAATTCCATTAAAATCAATCGGAATGTCCAATAGGATTCTAAGGATCAAATAAAATCCTATAGGACCAAGTGAAATTCCATTAAAATCAATCGGAATGTCCAATAGGATTCTAAGAATCAAATAAAATCCTATAGGACAAAGTGAAATTCCATTAAAATCAATCGGAATGTCCAATAGGATTCTAAGAATCCAATAAGATCCTAAAGGACAAAGTGAAATTCCATTAAAATCAATCGGAATGTCCAATAGGATTCTAAGAATCCAATAAGATCCTATAGGACAAAGTGAAATTCCATTAAAATCAATCGGAATGTCCAATAGGATTCTAAGAATCCAATAAGATCCTAAAGGACAAAGTGAAATTCCATTAAAATCAATCGGAATGTCCAATAGGATTCTAAGAATCCAATAAGATCCTAAAGGACAAAGTGAAATTCCATTAAAATCAATCGGAATGTCCAATAGGATTCTAAGAATCCAATAAGATCCTAAAGGATAAACTGAAATTCCAATAGGATTTTTTGACAAGGGTGATGTGCGACTGTAGTTCGTTCGGTGCGCTGCATTGAGCAGCCGTGTTCAGTTTTAATTGTAGTGTCCTCTAACTGAACTAAATGATTTTTATTACTATTAAAAATATCTAAATGACGGTGCTGCGGTGGGCAAGTGATGTAACCGGTGTTGCGGCTTAACACCGGTATCACCACCAACACCGTCTATCGCAGCAAGCCTATATTAAACCCATTTAAAAATCATAATTAAGCATAATTGTGAATTCACAAACACTATGATTTAATTAAATAATTATATGCGATGCAGTTCTAACACATGAGCTTTAATTATTTACTTGCGTGTAGGTTAAGTATGTGCGTCTCACAGTGGCTCCATTCACAGTAGTTCCACAGAAATTTATTTACATGTGTGGAGCGTCTCAAACTCCATCTCTGCATGTTGTTGTGAGTTTGGGTTCATTATAACGTTCATCTGTGCGCCATTTCATCAGATTTGTAAGGTAAATCATTTATAAGCCTATGCAAACACAGGAGAATATATCGCGATTTCAAAATAAAAGCTCAAACCCTCACTCTGAGTTTACACGTTTTGATGTCCACATATTCATTTAATTACAGTGGCTATAGCATTTCTGTCCTAAAGAAATGGCCAAATATTAAAGATTAAGTGAACATTTGAATTAAATGGTGCTTGGTCAATATTAAACAAGGATTAGATCGTGCAGTAATGTCAAAAAAATAATAATCAGGCTCTCGTCGCCCCCTGCAGGCCTTTGTTGTTATGCGTAATCTACATTAGCTCTATTGTTTATAATAAATTATGTGTTTTAACAGTTTTGTTCAATAAAACCATATGATTTCTTGCTTTTGATACTTTATTTGAACTAATTATCATTTATTATCAATGCATCATTGCTATTATATATGTATTTTAAGTCATTTTAAAAGCTATTTATCACTTACATCTATTTTTATTACCAAAAAAAAAATATATATATATATTATAGGGCCCTATGAAATCAGTTTTATTTCCAAATTCAGTTTTTTCCATTTTCATTTTTCTATACTCTGTTTTAATGGTTAAATTAAATTTTATCAATCAAAAAGCCTGTCTAATTGAGTTTTACAGTTTTATCTTTACCAAATTCTGCTTTCCATTATTTTCTGGATTCCATTTTAATGGTTCCGTTAAATTTTAATAATCAAAAGCATCTCCAATTAATTGATTTTATGTAAAAAAAAAAAAAAAAAAAAAACTTTTTTTTTTTGTTTTTTTTTTCAGAAATACTGCATTTAAATTTTTATCCTAAATAAATTCTGGTAAATATTTCTGGTAAATACTCCTTTATTTAAAATACTGATTATAATTGTATTATTAGACTAGATCACGTGGATGCGTTGTCATTCTTACACTATAATACTGAACTTTGATTTCAGTGATTTGGACTATGAGATGGACACTTGCTTCTTGCACTCTGTTGCACTTTACTTTTGCTTTAAAAAAGGATTTAATAGAAATTTGGATTTAATTTGGTTTAATAAAATATTCTTAAGTAAAATTGTAGATTTTTTTTGCGGGAAATTAATCGTTTAGATTAATCGATAAATTAGTCGATAGATTAATCGAAATAAAAATAGTCGTTAGTGGCAGCCCTAACTATAACTAAGCATTTCAGAATAAATTCACACAATTAATGCTCTTAAACACATTTCTCTAAGTAGGTAGAAATATGGTGGCAATAACATTTCAAAGACAACATCAGGACTACTAAAAATTGTTTCTTGAATCCAATTAGGAAACCCTGTTTTGGAAATGGTAATTCATTTTAATCAGTTTTAGAGCAAAGTAATGCTGTTCTTATTAATTCAGCAGACTCTGAGGACAGATTTGACAGACCTCTGTACGTAATCAAGCACTTAGCCACTGTCTTAAATTAAGGAATGTTAATCATTCATTCAGCTTTTAAAAATGGTCTATGCTTTTTATGAATTCTGAATCAAACGTCTTTTGATAATGGATCAGTGTAACAATCTTCTCCACCTTAATAAAGTTGGTTTTCTTCAAAGCGAAAAAATGAATCCAATGTTCCTCTAGGCTGACAAAGAATCTAATCTGTAAATTAATCAAATAAAAATCAAAACGAGAAACCATGGAGATTGCAAGTAACGCTTGCAAGTGGACTTGTTTTAAGTGGCAATTTGCATAGATGCCACTATAGTTTTAATGTGCCGCTGGAGATTTTTAAAGCATCATACTGATCCATTAAACTCGAGGGAATTACAAAATGATGATGGTTTTGTCTGCCAGGGAGTCATGGCTGGAATATATGCTTGTTTAGCACACCATTCCACTCTCACTGGTATGTTCTCTTCATAAACTCTACAGCGAAGTGGTAGTTTCATATTAATGAACTATGAAATGTATGTAAATCAGTATTTTATGTTGACAGGTTTTTGCATATTTAATGGTGGTATTAAAAGTTAAAATTGGCACTGACCTAGTGTAAAAAGAATAGCAAAAAATAAATTATGTCAGCATTTCCCCACCCTCATGTCATTCCAAAGCTGTATGACTTTCTTGTGTGGAACATTTTGAAGAATGTCTCAGGCTTATTTGTCCATTCAATGAAAGTCTGTGATGCTTGGGCCCCGCTGACTTTCCTTGTATGGTCAAAAACAGTTGAAATTTTTTAAATAGCCACCTTTTCATTTATGGGTGAATGATCCCTTTAAACTTAGTTTAGAGCAGTGGGATATCCTTGGGATAAGTACACTGTCAGTCACTTTTGATGAAAAACATTCACTAAATGACAAGCACACCTAAGATATGAGTGCAAGTTAATCCTGAGGGAGCAACAAAGTTCTGGTTGGAACGAGTAATTTGCCTTTTAAAATCTTAAAACTAACTTGTATTTTAGGACATGGCCATCTTGATTATTCAAAACACTTGCATTTCATGACCTGCTGGATTTCCAGTAAACACTCCAAAAAATTTTTTTTTTTGGTGAAGTAAATACTACATAAAAACAAATGTAATTTCTACATTAAATTTAGTTCAGGCAAAAATTAAAAAAATAATGTAAACTCTATATTCGGCTTTCCTGTAGCTCAAATGGTAGAGCATGGCGCTAGAAACGCCAAGATCATGGGTTCGATTCCCAGGGAAAGCAAGAGCTGATCAAATGTAAAACTGTAACTTGAATGCACTGCAAGTCGCTTTGGATAAAAGCGTCTGCTAAATGCATAAATGTATGTATATTAGTACTCAATTTAAGCTTGTAGAAATTAAAGTTTGAACTTATAAGTATATTTTACTTGGAATTGTTTGTTTACTAGGATTCTTAAAGTAAATATCAAAGTCATGATCCCGTTGTTCCCATCATGCACTTGGGCATGAATAATTAAAATGGTTAAATTTGTCACTGTTTTTGAGTTATATTTACACCGTTTTATGGTTGCTTTTGTTGTTAGGCTTAGTAACTTACTGTTTTGTGACATCTGGACTTGATTTTCTACTCAAAATTACCCATTCATACTCACTAACACTATCCACTGATTGTCACCATCATTGTGTATGGTGTACCAAGTATTGAGGTCTCGGTGTTCATTTGGGTAATAATTCTATTGGGTGGACATATTATCTTAAAAGGATAACAAGCTGTCTACTTGTTTACTTACATGATTGTAAGTGAATCATATGCTTTAATAGCATGGTTGTTTTCAGTGCTACATCGATTGAGTAAATTTTAGAAGCCATGACTGAGTGAAATGTACTTAAGTATTACAGATCTAAATTAAAGTAATTAAGTAAAAATTACTCATCAAACTCTAACTGGCCATGTTAAATTTACTTATTTCCTCTACTAATTTTACCTAACTTAGTTAATTAAGTAGATTTTACTTAATTCAATACTTACATTTTACTTAAAATATATGTGTGCAAAAACTTGCCAAATAAAAATTAAGTAAATCTCACTTATTGTTTTTTATGTAATTTTATTCAACAATTACATGTCAAATTTACTTAAAATGTGTTAGTGCAAATTGTTACGAGGATTTTATTAAGTAAATCTTACAAGTTTTATTTTTCAGTGTATATTATAAACCTAATAAATAATTGACCTTGTTTTTTAATGGAGTCTCTTGCTCATCAAGGCTGTATTTATTTAAAAAATACTGAAAAAAACAGTATATTGCAATTTCTACTATTGGTTTCCTATTTTAATACCTATATTTTAAAATATAATTTATTCCTTTGAAGCAAAGCTGAATTTTCAGCATCATTACTCCAGTCTTCAATGTCACATGATCCTTCAGAAATCATTCTGAAATGCTGAATTATTATTTATGCCGATTTACAACAGTGAAACTGTTTTGCTGCTTAATATTTTTTGGAACCGGTTACTTTTTTCTTTGATTAATAAAAAGTTAAAAATAACTATTTATTCAAAATAGAAATCTTTTCTAACAATATAAGTATTTACTATCAATTTTATCCATGTAACATCTTTGCTGAATAAAGTTTCTTTAACTTTCTTTAAACTCTTTTAAAGTATCTTTAAAAAGAAAGAGAAAAAATTCTGACCCCAAACTTTTGAATAGTGTACGGTATATTCTAACACAAAATCTCTATTTTGAATAAACAGTTATTTTTAAGTTTTTATTTAAAAAAAAAAAATATCACAGGTCCCAAAAAATATTAAGCAGTACAACTTTTTCCAACATTGAATATAAATCATCATATCAGAATGATTTCTGAAGGATCATGTCCTGTGACACTGAAGACTGGAGTAATGATGCTGAGAATTCAGCTTTGCTTCACAGAAATTAATTATATTTTAAAGTATATTACAATAGAAAACATTTATTTTAAATTGCAATAATATTTCACAATATTATTTTGTGACAGTATTCAGTTTTTTATCAAATAGATAGGCTACAGCTTGATGAGCATAAGACACTTCTTTAAAAACTTTACTGATCCCAAACTTTTGAACTGCAATGTATTTATACTGTAAAAACAATTTCTCAAGTAGCCTAAAATGTACATCATTTAGTTACATCAAGGGTCCAATCAAATATAAATAGCACATTATAGTTAAAAGTTACACACTTTTTTGTGTGTGCACTGTACATGTCTGGTATAAAGAATGTTTTTGCTCAGGTGCCCGAAATGTCCACCCAGTAGAGAAAAGTTTTGCTCAGCAAGAAAAAAAACATTAGAGGGAACATTGCCTGTAAATAGTAAAATAAAACTCATTCCTTGATATTTGTGTATTGAAAAAGTTTTTGATTGACATTTATGGTCTTTTTTTTTTATTTGGGCTAGTTAAACTAATTTTCGGGCTACCAAAATCTGAAGAGTACCTGCCCGAAGGGCTACCAGCGATTTTGAAATTTTGCGAGCCCTGAATATGATTGTGGGCCGTGTAGTTTGGGTATAAGAAGACTTTTAATTAGCCCTCATATTCAATTTCCTGCTGGGTGAAGAAAGGATATCAGCACCATAATTACAGTGTCACTCAGGGGATGGCCAAACAACACCAATGACAGGAATAGTTAATTAAATTCTGCCACACATATGAGAGTACTTCGCTATTGCGCTGTCTATCTCTGATTTGCCATCAGCAATAACTTTTATATTTACATATTTTTGAGTGGTTAAGATACTGAACGTTGCAGGTGAGTTATGTATACAGAAAGAGCAACTCTGTAGGGCTACGTTTGAGTGTGATAATATAAGTTTAGACCAGGGAAGACAATACTTTTAATTATCCTGCAATTATTACATTATTGGCCACTGCAGTTATTAATTCAACAGAGGGGTGCAAATGTAAAACAGCAAACACTTACCTCATATATTTTTATATACAACTTAATTGATGTACTTTTTGGGCTGTTTTTCATACTTTCAAAAAGAGTATTTATGAAAATATTATAGTTTAAAAGGTAACACTTTAGAATACTAGTCTGTCATTTAATGAATAACTACACAGGAACAAATACTGACTAGCTAATAGTGAACTACAACTGAGCACTATTACTTATTTTTATATATTATATTATATTATATATTATATTATTTTATTAAATTTATATTATCTGCAGAAAGTTTTTTTAAAAGTGCACATTCAATACAATTAAGTAGCACTTCTTTTTCATATGGGCAAGTTAACAATGTTTGATTGTTCAAAATTCTCCACAGATTATTCGGATCTCAATTATTGTTAGTAAAATAATAACTTTAGGTTACTCTTGGATACAAGGATCCCCCCCCCCCATTTGTACAGCTCAAGCTGCATATTACATCCTTATACTCTCATGATTCCAGTGTGTATTCACCTGTCTCGTGTTTAAGGACATTTATGTTGAAGTGTTTCTGTTCCTATTGCTTTTGAATTCTCTTCCTGTATTTAGTTGTTGCCCTGGTAGTCTCCTTAGTTAACCTGATTAATTCTCACTTGTTGTTCATTAGCCCTCATTTTTTTTGTGTACTTAAGCCCCTGTGTTTCAGTTTGATGGTTGTTGTTCCTGTGTGTTCTAAGTTGTTGCGCTCTTGGTTTCTCTGTTTGGATTATGTTCCTGTTTCCCTTCTGCGGATTTTACTCCTGTTCCAGGACTGGATTATCTGTTTTTATGCTTTTGTTGAATAAACTGTACTTGCATTTGGATTGTCGCCTTTGTCACACACATTACAGAACAACCAACCAAACAAAATTACTTTAGTACAGATTATGTGTCTCCAGCAGGGAGACCGGCCCACTAAGGAAAATGTCATGGACTGAGCTGGTGCTTTTGACTTCAATGGATGAGGTTTGCTTCATTCTTTTAAAGGGGGCTATCTGAACCGCTCAAGTCATGCTGCTGCTCTGAAACAGCCCTGGAGGCTGTCCTAAACTCTCAGCCTTCTCTGAAAAGGACAAGGAGGCCGTCCTTGAATACAGAGCCACAGGCTGTCTCTGAACTCTTTGAGCACCCTGTCACAGACATTGAAGCTATCAAACTCTCTGTGCTCACAGTTTGAGTTCTTCCCTGGGAGTCTCCAGCTCCACCCTGGTCTCTAGCTCCACCAGCTTTGCTGTGGTCTCTAGTTCTGCTCTGGACTCCAGCTCCACTGGCCCCACCATGCCTTTCTGATCTGTCTTGGTGGTCTTATGCTCCACTGAGGTGGCCTTCAGTCCCGTCTGTTCCGCCCTGGTTGTCTAAATATCAACCTGCTTCACCTTGGTGGTCTTCAGCTATGCCTACTCAGACGGGGCTCAAGACCACCTCAGCAGCTCCACCGTGGTGTCACCAGTTCCTCTTGCTCCGCTGTGGTAGTCTTCTGCTCTGCTGCTTTGCCCTGGTCACCTTCTCTGCTGGCATGCTCTGACTTTCCGATCCTCCTCAGCCTTAGGGATGGGTACCGAAACTCTATTAAATCGGTCTCGGGGCTAAATTATGAAAGACCGGAGTATTAATAAGATCTGACGTTTTCGGTTCTGCTGTCGGTACTGGAGAAATTAAGGAAACACACATACATGATTTATTGTTGCTATATATACATTAAGTAGCTAATTTTCTCTCACCAGAGTTGCCAGCTGTTTTTATGTGCAATAATATTCAAACATTTGTCTATTATACATTTTTCCTATTCGTAATTCAGAAGCGAGATCGCGCTCACGCAGAGGAGCTTCAGCACGCGCAACATGAAAGCCCTGTTTAATTATGATGAGAGAACTAACTATTCAAACATCTGCTTTAGGGCTGCACAATTATGACAAAAATCATAATTGTCGATTATTCACTAGAGATTGTAATTGCGATTATTAATAACGATTATTTTGAACCTTATTTTTATAAAAAATATATATTTAAAAAAGGGCTGAAAACACTCTTCCTGAACTTTTATTGCTTTTCTATAGCATTGAGCCTCAAATGTCAACTATACATTGGTTTGGTTTCTTCTTTAAACAAAAAAAAGGTAAAATTATGCATAGTATAATAATGTTATACTAAAACTAAAAGAAAAAACAGTCTACTAAAGCTATACATTTCATTTACAATTAAACAGATGAAATTTCAAATTACAATAACATTTTACAGTACAATTTATATTATCAGGGCTCCAGACTAACCTTGGAGTGCAGTGGCACCAGCACCTGATTTGGTAGCACTGAACATGTAATATTACAAGTTTTGTCTCTTAGAAATGCACATTAGAACAGGAGCTTGAGTTCAGAGTAGCAGGAGCTTGAGTTGGGATGCAGATGTACATTTGACAGTACCATTGTGAAAACTGTAACAACCTCATCTTTTATACATAACCAAAAGTACAGCACCTCATTACCATGGTAAAAAAGTAGCCTAACTATATGGTTTCTATGGTGTTTGCATTGAAAAACAGTAGCCTAAAGACATTCAGTCAATTACAAATCCACATCAACTGATAGAATAATTAACAAAATAATGTAATTATATTCCATTACTCCTTTAACATATTTAGTATATTAATAATATAATAATACTCAATATGAATATCCTACTTTTCTGCCACCGTACCATTGTTAGCCTTAGTGTTACTACAGTAAAACTATGGTAAATGTGGGTGATTTGTGGATTGAAACGTCTTCTAACTGGATCGTTGTTGCACTGTTTCTGCTGCTTTCTGCATCAGTGTTGATGAGAATAACAGCTCTGATTTATTTGGCTTTAAACTAGTTTAAATGAAAGAGACATGATTTGTTCTGGAGAACTCTGCGCTGAACTCGAGTGCTTCTTACTGGATTTCACAGCGTTGTTTAATGCGTGATCGCGGGTCACTGTAATAAATAAGCTCGCCCTGGCTGTTGTCTTTTGAGGCGTGGGATAAACGGTCCGTGTGGCGCGCAGTTCAAACGAGTAACGCTATTTTGTTCCACTTTTGACGTTTAACATATCTATCATGCACAACAGAGTTGACTATCAGTTAGACAAAATGTCTTATCCAGTGTGTTTGAGTTTGTTAAACCCCGCGCTGCAAACACCTCTTAAGCACACAGAATGCAAGTGGGCATTTTTAATTGTTTATTTTTTTTTGTAATCGCGGCTTTGAACGATTATGTAATCGTGGCATCCATAATCGTAATCGCGATTAGAAATTCGATTAATTGTGCAGCCCTAATCTGCTTACGCTTTAGGCCTGTGGCTGTTATATTAAGCGAAGTTTATTTTTTTTATTTCGATTTTGGCTTCTAATGATTATAGCCGCGTTTCTTCTAGCACAACTTCCATCCCTTTACAGCGGTGCGCATTCGTTCCTTCCTAAAACCCAAACTTTTTGTCAGAATCAGCTCAATCGGTGATTGTTGTAAAATGCTGTCTTTACTGTTGCTAAATTGCGGGACATGTTTGATAATAAAACGTTGAAACATCCGCACAAGAGACGCTGTTCCCCAGGCTGAAATGTGTGTGTGTGTGTGTGTGTGTGTGTGTGTGTGTGTGTGTGTGTGTGTGTGTGTGTGTGTGTGTGTGTGCGTGCGTGCCTGCGCAGCGGAGGAGCGCCCTCCAAAACGGACAGGCAAATTACAGTTTGAGCTTCGGGCGCATCCAAACGATCAAATACACACAAAATATGTCAAAATGGCCGGCTACGAGAGTATTCACTTAAACACCGTTTATGTCTTAAGTGGACCAGAACAGTTGGGAGAAAATCCGATGTGTGTCAATATATTGTCTTAAAGTGACAGACTGGCGCCAGTCAGTGTTAATCAAAGAACCATCAATGTTAATCAAAGAACAAAATGCAAAGAGAAAATCACTCACAGCTCTTAATCTGAATAACGGTATAGCTTTAATAAGCATCAATCTATCAATACATACAGTGAAAACTATGCAGTGTTCATTTACATTTGATTACTTTTAGATTTCTTTTGTAAATATTACTTGAACATTAATGTTAGTAGACCTTCATTGAAAAATGAAAGCACTGTTTATTTCATTTCATTTGTATATTTGTTTTATAGTATTTGTCAGTTTTTTTTTTAACTTTGTTTCTTTGTTCATGTTCTTACTGTATCTTATCTTATGTATATAAAACACTAAAAATGCCTGCACACTGGTGCATTTACAAATTGATGTTTTATAATTAAATATTTATTTTGCATTTCAGAATATAAAGCAATGTTAATTCCGCTCCTAATCTGTCATATATATATATATATATATATATATATATATCAAAAAGTACCGATAAGAATACCGTTAAAGTACCGGATCGATAAGCGGTATCGGTAAGAGTAGTAATACCGTTAAAACCTTAACGATACCCATCCCTACTCAGTCTCCAGTTCTACCACATTGTCCTGGCCCTCCATTCCTCTCCCTGATCCACCTCTGCTCCACCTTTCTCCTGTACTCCTGGATGTTTTTTTTTAGTAGCATCTAGAATCCGCTCCTTGAGGCAGGGGGGAAGTGTTTGTTAAAGCGTTTCTGTTCCTATTGTCCCTGTGTTCTCTTCCTGTGATTCTGTTCCTGTTTTCCTTTGTTGCCCATGTAGTCTCCTTAGTTACACTGATTAGTTTTCACCTGTTGCGTAGCTCTCGTTTCCTTGTGTACTTAAGCACTTGTGTTTCAATGTTTTGTTGGTTGTTGTTCCTGCGTGTTCTAAATTGTTGAGTTCCATGTTTCTCTGTTTGGATTATTATACTTGTATCAAAGGACAATGAATTTGAGCTTTCCTGTAGCTCAAATGGTAGAGCATGGTGCTAGCAACGCCAAGATCATGGGTTCGATTCCCAGGGAAAGCAAGAGCTGATAAAATGTAAAGCTGTAACTTGAATGCAATGTAAGTCGCTTTGGATAAAAGTGTCTTCTAAATGCATAAATGTAAATGCAATGAAGATCCATTATGATGATGACAGATCTTTGGTCAGACATATTAAATGCTGTGACTATTCTCTACTATATTCTGGTATAAGAAAACGATACCCATTAAACAGATTAGGATGATGCAATGCTCAATTTGTATTTGATTTATTTTTCAGCAGGTGAAGTTGACGTGACCTGGTGCTCCACATACTGAAACAATTAAAGTTCCAAGAGGTCCGGTATCTATTAGGGCTGGAACAACTAATCGATAAAATCGATAATTATCGATAATGAACATAATCGACAACGATTCTCATTATCAATTAGTCGGGTCTGCCCACAGTGCTCGTCCAACTTCAGCCGGTCACGTCAAATTGCAGCACTGAATAATGCATTTCTATGGACAAAATGCATCTAAAAATAGTGGAGGAAACAGAATGAGATGCTGCGGGAGAAGTATGTGATCCAAGCTGCCCAAAACATGAGAATTCTTTATTTTAAGCTTTAAGCTAATGCATTACCCTGTCAGGCGCTTTGACAGATGCGTGTGCGTCCTCGGCGCAAAAACTTTCAGTTTACGGTCATATCCTTATCTGCAAATGTCACAAATTCACACAAGCATTTCCATTTTTGCGTAAAGGCCCGTCCTGACAGTCTAAGTTTTAATTTTTACTGAATTTATGAACACTTCCCATAACACACGATGTACTTGTTACATCATAAGAAGCTTGACATCTACGCTAATATTAGTCTGTTTCTTTCTTATTCCGAGGTCACTGCAGTCACCAGATCAGATGGTGGATCAGCACCTAGAGACGACCTCTAAAGCCCTGAACGTCAGCGGAGACCAGGACACCTAGATGAGCCCCAGAGACAGATCCCCAGTGAGGACCCCGTCACCTAGACAGCCATCGGGAATAGACCACTGGAACCAGTTGAGCCCTTACAATCTGACTTTGCAGCAATTAAACTGCTGGGTCGTCTGGCCAGAGGAGAAATGGCCCCCCGACTGAGCCTGGTTTCTCCCAAGGTTTTTTTCTCCGTTCTGTCACCAATGGAGTTTTGGTTCCTTGCCGCTGTCACCTCTGGCTTGCTTAGTTGGGGACACTTCGTTTCCAGCAATATCATCGATTTGATTGAACAGAAACTTTTTGAACTGAGCTGGACGATGACATCACTGAATTCAATAATGAAATGCCTTTAATTACTAAAAAATATTTTTTTTTTTGGCTGTGTGAGCCTTTCGGGAGACATGTCTTGCGTTAGGGTGGATCGGTCACAACCTATCACTGTTTTTTTTGTTGCTCAGTCAGACCTATGTTCTCGGTAATGTGCGGTCTGAGTTGTTCTTTGTTTATGGTTGTCGGTTGTTCACATTTTTATGTTGTTTTTGTTTTTTACAGCAGACATTTATACTTTTATCTATTTACATTATTTCTAAAGGGATTTTTCATATAGGAGGTTTGGTATCTAAAATGCACATCAGTGTTTACGGGTTATTTACGGAATGGAAGTGCTTTGTTTTTTTGTTTTTTTTTGTTTTTTGCATTTATTGTGTACAATCTTGGGATTATGAATATTCAATGCATACTTTAAATATTTTATCACTGAATGTGAATGGTTTAAATTCTGCTGTTAAAAGAACCCGTGTATTAGAATATTTACACCGTAAATCTATCTCCTGTGCCTTAATACAAGAGACACATTTAAAACAATCTGACGTGGCACGTTTCAGGAATAAGTATTACAAATTAATAGCTTTTTCCTGCGCTCAAAATAAAACTAAGGGGGTGCTTATCCTTGTTAACAGGAAGTTAAATTTAACAATTGAACACCTTGGTAGTGATGAAAAGGGTAGATTTGTTTTTATCCGATGCAAAATATATAATAATAGGTTAGCATTGGTCTCTATTTATGGTCCGAATGAGACAGACAGTGCATTCCTTACACAGATTTCCAAAACTTTACTTGAGGAGATTGATTGCCCTCTAGTGATGGGTGGTGATTTTAATGCTGTCATAAATCCTGCTTTAGATAAGTCTCAATCTGATACAACAGCCAATCCATCCTCTAAATTATTGAATAAATTTATCACTGAGCTCAACTTAATCGATTTATGGAGATTTCAGAACACTAAAGCTAAGGACTTCACTTTTTTTTCTAATAGACACAAGACTTTCTCTAGGATAGACTACATATTTCTCAGCCCATCTTTAATTTCATCTAATTCCTCTATATCTATATTACCAATTTTATTATCTGATCATTCTGCTATGTTGTGCAGTGTTCCTCTTTCCGATGTCAAAGCCAAGTCCCCTAGATGGCGCTTTAACATATCATTATTAAGTAATCAGACTTTTATTACCTCTCTAAAAGAATATATTAAGGACTTTCTTGAAATTAATATGCCTTCTGATGTGGATCCTCAAATACTGTGGGAAACAACTAAGTGTGCTATACGAGGTTTCTGTATATCTTTCTCTTCTACTCTTGCCAAAGCGAGAACTCACCAGTTTACACAATTAGAAAATAAAATCCAATCATTACAAAACCTACAAAAACAACATTTTACTGAGCAACAGGCTACACAGCTGTCCTCTTTAAAAGAAGAATATGATTTACTTTCACACTCAAAGGCAGAATTTATTTTACATGGGACTAGACAAAAATATTATTTTGAATCAGAGAGACCTAGTCATTTATTGTCCCTTAGGTTGAAAGAATGCGAGTATAAGGCATATATTAGCGCAATAAAATCATTGGATGATCAGGTCACTACGAACCCTGTGGCAATTAATGACATATTTAAAGGTTTTTACACAAATCTGTATAAAGCCGAAACAGATTTTGATGAACCAATTTGTAAGCAGTATTTAGATAAATTGGAACTGCCTCGGATCTCACAGATGGATAAAGAATCTTTGGAGGCCCCATTAAGTTTGGAGGAACTTCACGTCTCTCTAAAAAGCCTTCAAAAGGGCAAATCGCCGGGTCTAGATGGTCTCCCCCCTGAATTAAATTTAGAAATTTGGGATTTGGTAGGGATACTTATGCTTAACTCATTTAATTTTGCAATTGAACATGGGGCATTTCATAGAGATCAAAAAACATCACTGATTTCATTACTTCTTAAAAAAGGGAAAGATCCATTAGATTGTTCCAGCTACAGACCGATTTCGCTTATCCCATGTGATCTAAAAATCTATGCTAAAGTTTTTGCTTCTCGTTTGGAGAAGGTAATTCACAGTCTGATCAAGGAGGACCAAACTGCTTTCATCAAGGGGCGCAATGCATCTGACAATATGCGTCGACTCCTTCATATTCTTGACTTTGCGGACTCCCACCCAACACCTTGTGCGGTCTTTTCACTTGATGCAGAAAAAGCCTTTGACAGGCTAGAGTGGAATTATATGTGGGCAGTTCTGCAATGTTTTGGCTTCGGTGAACACTTCGTTTCTATGATTAAGACATTATACCACTCACCTGCAGTATCAGTCATAACTGGTAATATTATTTCCCCCTCATTCCCTTTACAGCGGGGAACGAGACAGGGGTGTCCACTTTCCCCCTTATTGTTTTGTCTATCTCTCGAACCCTTAGCACAAGCCATTAGGAAATCTGAAGTATCGATTAAGATTCATGACCATAATCATTGTATTTCATTATACGCTGATGATATTATTCTATATTTAGTCCACTTTGATGTTTCAGTCTCTAGTGTAATTAAGGAATTTGATAATTTTAGTAGCCTATCAGGATATAAAATAAATTGGAGCAAATCTGCTTTAATGCCAGTTAACAATTAACAATGTTAAGGTTAATTTTTCTATTCCCTCATTTATCCCTATTAAGGAATCTTTCATCTATTTGGCCATTACCATATATAAAAACATTCATAAGATTGCCAGAGACAATTTTAATAACATTTTCGTTAAGGTCAAAAATGACATTCAAAGACGGAAGAATCTTAAAGTCTCTCTCCAAGGAAGAATCTCCACTGTTAAGATGAATTTGTTACCTCGATTAAATTTCTTTTTCTCTATGCTACCACTTTCTCCCCCTCCAGGTTACTTTAAGGAGATCAACTCCATAATTTCTAAGTTTATCTGGAATGATAAATGTCCCAGAATTAAACTTACCACATTACAACATCCTAATAGCGCAGGAGGACTGGCTGTACCAAATTTTGAATTATATTATTGGTCGTTCCAGCTTAAGGCCCTTCATAATTGGGTTGATCCTCAATCTACAGTTTCATGGAGGGTGATTGAAGCTGACAAGGTTAAACCAAATAGACTTCAAGATATTTTATTTACTGGCACAGGAAAAAAAGGGGATAATTATAAATTTGGTCCGGTTGTGGCTAACTCCATTAAAATCTGGAAAACGGTTGAACGTCGGATAGGTGGACCCTTCAAATTCTGTAACAGTACACCTTTATGGCACAATTTGAACTTTGTATGTGGAAATCGTCCATTTGTCCAACCCTCTTGGTCCTCTTTAGGTGTGAACACGTGCGGTGATATGTATGATAACCAGGGCCTCTGTTCATTCCAGGCATTGAGAGCCAAATTTTGTCTACCAGCATCTGCATATTTTGTTTTTCTTCAATTACGTTCTGCTCTCAAAGCGTATGGCGTTCCTTGGTCTTCTTCCATTTCCTCTCATCCTATGCGGGACTGGATTGCACCATCTGCTGGTCGGCCATCTGTTTCCTTAATATATAATAAAATTATTGATTGTATTACAAAACCTCTTTCTATTAAAACTATTTGGAATAGGGAATTATCTGATCTTAATTTACCTGTCGACTAAAAATCTGGCTCATCGTCTTATTCACTTCAAAGTCATTCATAGAGCATACATAACTCCTTACAAAAGATTTAAAATGAAACTGCAGTCAAATTTGAACTGCCATATATGTAACACTACATCATCAGGCCCTTTTCTGCATATGTTTTGGGAATGTCCTGTCGTCATCAGTCTATGGACACATGTAAACCTGGTTTTGTCATCATTACTGAGAATTGATTGGTCTGTTAACCCAAGTTTATGTCTTCTTAATGATGATTCTGATCTCTGTATTAGTTCAATGCAAAAGAGAATGTTGTTTGCTGGTTTTACAGCTGTGAAGAAGACAATAATTCAGAACTGGTTTACACCACACATGTGTAGAGAGGCATATTGGATCCGTAGCCTCCTGCAAATTGTTTCATGTGAGTGTACAACGGCGCGAGTCGGTGGGGCCAGGGCTTCAACCATTGAGGCTTGGCAGTGTTTTTTACTGAATGTACGTGATTATTTAAAGGAGTGACTTTTGTGTTCTTGTTGTCCTTCCCTCTCTCCCTCCCTTTTGATTGAACTTTTAGATGTTGAGTATGTGTCTGCTGTTTTGTTTTGTTTTATTTTGGATATTATGTTGTGTTGTTTGTAAAAAAATGAAAATAAAAAATTGTTGATAACAAAAAAAAAGAAATAAGGTAAAATAAATAAAAGTATAAATGTCTATTGTAAAAAATAAAAATAAAAACAACATAAAAACATGAACAACCGACAACCATAAACAAGGAACAATTCAGACCGCATATTACCGAGAACATAGGTCTGACTGAGCAACAAAAAATAGTGATGGTTCGCGACCGATCCACTCCAACGCAAGACATGTCTCCCGAAAGGCTCACACAGCCAAAAAAAATAATCTTTTTTTTAATTAAACCTCGTCTCCATTAGTCCCCTCCAAAAGAAAAAAAAGGAGTGTCAGTCTTACCAGCAACGAGATCGTTGTACCGGACATATAGGGACAATATCCCAGTAGGAGAGAGGGAAGAAGAAAAAGCAAAAAACAGGTCTAGCAAGTGTCCATGGCCATCCTGCCACCATACCCCCTGGGCAGCTAGGACCATGTCCATCCCGGCCATCAAGCTCCTCGCGCCAGGCCGGAGAGACAGCGGCCGCTGTTCCCCCCCCCCCGCCCCCCCGCAGAGCATCGGCATACGTCTGCTGCTGAGACAGGGAGCTGATAAAGTCCTCCTCTTTCTGAGGGGAATCGAAGCTCTTCTGTTCCCCTTTGTGCCGTAGTTTAATTACCGCCGGATAGATGAGGAAGGGCTGGAGTAAATGGATTAAATGCCATTTAAAGGCCGGATTAAATGCCTTTCTCCTGATCGCTGTAGCTGGACTAAAGTCGGGAAAAAATAGAAGTGGAACATTGTCCTGTGCGCATTTCACCGGATAAGCCTGCCTGGCACCTTTCAGGATTTCCGATCTGTCATGCCATCTTAGTACACGGAAGATGAGAGTGCGCGGCCGATCGGAGCCCCTCCCTCCGTCATACACTTGGTGCGCCCTGTCAATCTCAATGTCACGGCCCCTCAAGGAAGGAATCCACTTGGAAAGTTTAACTCTGAGGAAACCAGCTGCATTGGTACCCTCCGCTCCCTCTGGCAGCCCCACCAGACGAACATTGTTCCTCCTGCCCCTATCTTCAAAATCCGTCATCTTCTCGGTGAGTCGCTCCAGCTTATTTCTTAAGTCCGTGACTGCCCTTCTATCCTCACGTCAATCTGCCTGAACAGAATCAACGCGGTCACTTGTTTGCTTTGTCGTGGTAACTATGGCCTCAAACTCCTCTCTTAGCTCTTTAACAGACTTGTTGGCTCACGCAGTTCGCAAAATGCTGGAATCAGCATCGAGTCCATCGCATCTCTTACTGCCGAATTCACAACCGAATTCAAAGTGCTTTGCTGTTCTTTAAGTGCTAGCTTAACACCGCTAGCAATAGCATCGCCGAGGTTCTCTCTGGAGATGGTGGAATCTCTGAATTTTTTCTTCATTGGCGATTGCTCAATCTCTCTTTTCCAATCCCCTTTGTCTGCCGAAGCACTCATGATGGGTCCAATGCAGAGTGGTTTAAATTTTACTGACAGGATCACACAATATGTGGCAAAGTGAGCAGAGCGAAAGATTAAGCCTGCATCGCCGTCGAAGGTTCACGTCAATTGTGATGAGTTTTTGAACCGGTTTGGCGAGTTTCAGAAGTGGTCTATATACTGGGATTAGCATAACAGAGATGTGGTCTGAGTACCCGAGGTGGGGGTACAGCTTTGTAAGCGTTCTTTTCTGTTGTGCAAACAAAGTCCAGTGTATTGTTTCCCCTTGTTGCAAAATTTACATGTTGGTAGAACTTTGGCAAAACTGTCTTTAAATTTGCGTGTTTGAAGCTATGATGAAAAAGCCGTCGGGGTTATTTGTTTGTTGTTCACTGATGGCGCTATACAGTTCACGAAGCGCGTCCTTAGCGTTTGCACATGGTGGAATGTAAACTCCAGCAATAACAATGGCCGTGAACTCCCGCGGCAGATAGAACGGTCGACACTTCACAAACATAAACTCCACTAACGGTGAACAGTGTTTTGATACTACCGCAGCATTGTTACACCATTCTTTGTTGATATACAAACACAAGCCACCACCGTGTGACTTACCAGAAAGTGGTGTGTCTCTGTCTGCTCGGTAGCAGGTTAGCCTGTTCAACTGAATGGCGGAGTCCGGGATGTTGTCGTTTAGCCATGTTTCAGTGAAAACAAACACACAACAATCCCTTGCCTCATGCTGTGTAGACCGACTGAGTTGAATTAAGTCCAGTTTGTTTTCCAGAGAGCGAACGTTTGAGAGCATGAGTGTTGGGAGAGCCGATCTTGTGGGATTAGCTTTTAGCCTAGTTTGTATACCTCCGCGCTTCTGTCCTCTCTCACACCGCTTGCGACGCCGCCTTGTGCGGGTAGCGTCAGTAAGTGAGGCCGTGGTCTCGAGGTTCGGCTTCAGAAGTAAACAAAGGCCTTGTAGCTTCTCAGCAGCCTCCGGCGAGAGTTGGTGTATGTATGTGTTGCCGATATCCAAAAGGCTTTGGCGGTCATAGATGTGTTCTGGAGAGAATTCCTTATGAAATGGCGGTAAATCGACAATATTTTGAGACGAACAAACGACATTAAAAGACATAAAAACACCGTCTTTGGGACCCGGAGCGGCCGCTGCGTCCGATCGCGCTGCCATCTTGGAATGTGGTAAGTTTAATTCTGGGGCATTTATCATTCCAGATAAACTTAGAAATTATGGAGTTGATCTCCTTAAGGTAACCTGGAGGGGGAGAAAGTGGTAGCATAGAAAAAAAATATATATTAAATCGAGGTAACAAATTCATCTTAACAGTGGAGATTCTTCCTTGGAGAGAGACTTTAAGATTCTTTCATCTTTTGAGGATCATGTGACCCCTCGACGGCAATGCAGGCTTAGTCTTTCGCTCCGCTCACTTTGCCACATATTTTACGACCCTGTCAGTAAAACTTAAACCACTCTGCATTGGACCCATCATGAGTGCTAAGGCAGACAAAGGGGATCGGAAAAGAGAGATTGAGCAATCGCCAATGAAGAAAAAATTCAGAGATTCAGCCATCTCCAGAGAAGACCTCGATGAGGCTATTGCTAACCGCATTGAACTAGCATTTAAAGAGCAGCAAAGCACTTTGAATTCGGTTGTGAATTCGGCCGTAAGAGATGCGATGGACTCTATGCTGATTCCAGCATTGCGCTAACTGCGTGAGGACATACAAGCGACCAACAAGTCTGTTAAAGAGCTAAGAGAGGAGTTTGAGGCCATAGTTACCATGGCGAAGCAGACACGTGACCGCGTTGATTCTGTTCAGGCAGCGGCGCGTGAAGATAAGAGAACAGTCACGGACTTAAAGGATCAGCTGGAGTGACTCACTGAGAAGATGACAGATATGGAGGACAGGTGCAGGAGGAACAACTTAAGACTGGTGGGGCTCCCAGAAGGGATGGAGGGTCCCGACGCAGCTGGTTTCCTCAGAGCTAATCTTTCCAAGTGGATTCCTTCCTTGAGGGGCCGTGACATTGAGATTGATCGGGCGCATCGCGTGTATGACGGAGGGAGGGGCTCCGACCGGCCGCACACTCTCATCTTCCGTGTACTGAGATGGCATGACACATCAGATATCCTAAAAGGTGCTCGGCAGGCTTATCCGGTGAAATGCTCACAGAGCAATGTCACACTGCTATTTTCCCGACTTTTATTTTTATGGGTTAAACCATAACCGAAGTCGGGTTTATTTTTCCCGACTTCAGTTATTATGGGATCTCCTTCAATGCTTTCAGCATCTTTACTTTTTTAAATGATTTTGTTTCTGTATTTTGAAATATATTTTTTATATTAACATATTTTAATGACAGTATATTTCTTGAACAAAACATATTTTATTTTTCAAAATAAGCAGAAAATAGTACAAACTTTGCTAAAGTGATTGTTTTGAACAAGTATTAACTTAGACATAAGTATTTCAATACAAACGTATATTTTTTTTCTGCAATTATACATTTTAGGCACAGTGAATAGCACATTTTTTCTTAAGGTTTGCCTTTAGCCCCGTTGTACCCTACATATTAAATACCGTAAGTTACATTTAGCATGTGCTGTGATAGTTGTGGATTTGAACTGAAGTCCACACGGCCAAATCCTCACATTTCCACAACAAGATCAACAGCGCTCCAGACATGCGTTCAAGTTCAAGTTTTTTTATTTGTCACATACACGACTATACAGAGATTGTATAACCAGCAGTGATGGGAATAACGGTGTTATAAATAAACGGCGTTACTAACGGCGTTATTGTTTTCAGTAAGGAGTAATCAAACTAATTACTGTTTCCCCCGTTACAACGCCGTTACCGTCTAGTGTGAAGCGCACGGCTCGCCGTAGCTGCGTCTCACACACACACACACACACACACACGCGCGCGCAAAGAAAGATACAGAGCGAGAGAGTCTTTCATAACATGCAGAATTGACGCGCTACATGTAAACGATATTCTTTGTTGTATTTTTCTGTCAAAATAACGGAGTTCCTTTGGAATTCTTCAGCTTTTAAGAACTGCCGGGTTCTCCTGTAGTGGGCGGAGCTAATGCGCAAATGACAATCTCATTGGCCGGCACTCACCTATTATCATCCCTGTTTTGATTTCAGCAAATCATTTCGAGCGAACCCATACAACGTGATCAATATTCATGAACCCAGCAGCTCCTTTATCCTTAGTGCATTTTATATTGTTATTAGTGGTATAATTCGTAGTAGTTTTATCTTATCAATTTTTTCCCCCTTTTTTTATAGAAACACTAAATGACAAACAATATCTTAAGCACCACCACCAGTCCTAAGTTCAGTCAATATGACAAATAATTCATACTTGGTTATTCTAATTACTAAAGTTCTATCATCATATAATGCTAAATTATCATAATATCATATTATAATGCTTGACTAACTGATGCTAAGTGTCAGTAGATAAATAGTGTCGATTAATGTACAATGTTTTATAATAATTTATTCTATTTAGTGTCCATTTCATTCATTTAACATATTTAATATTGGGGGCATCCAAGTTATTTGACATTTGAATTTTTTTTTTTAAAAAGTAATGCAATAGTTACTTTCCCTGGTAATTAGTTACTTTTATAATGATGTAACTCGGATACTAACTCAGTTACTATTTGTGAGAAGTAACTAGTAACTATAACTAATTATAACTAAGTAACGTGCCCAACACTGATAACCAGCAGTGAAATGTGATAACCATAGTGAGTCAGGTCCGCTCCATGGACAGTGCAAATATTGTATAATACAACACAAGGGAAGTATGCATAAAATAAAATGAATAAAAAATAAGATATCAAGACACAGAAAGTGTTGTGTGCAAATGACACTGTCAGTATGAGGTAGATAATAATGAGTGTGAATATATTACTGATTGTGAGTGATTAGTAAGTGAAGTCATGATGATGTTAAGAGGCTGAGTTTGAGTTCAGGAGCCTGATGGCCTGGGGGAAGAAACTCCTCCTAAGTCTCTCAGTTTTAGCCATCAGGCTGCGGAAGCGCTTACCAGATGGCAGCAGAGTGAACAGACGGTTTCCAGGGTGATTTGAGTCCTTGGTGATTTTGACAGCTCTGCTTCTGCAGCGTTTGAGGTAGATGTCCTGCAGAGAGGGGAGAGCAGACCCAGAGATACGCTCAGCTAAGCGCACAACTCTCTGCAAGGCCTTGCAGTCTTGGCTGGAGCTGTTTCCATACCACACTGAGATGCACTGAGTCAATACACTTTCTATGGTCCCAGAATAGAAAGTTTTCAGGATTGTTGGAGAGACCCTGAATTTCCTCAGCTGTCGCAGATGGTACAGTCTTTGCCTGGCTTTCTTAACCTGTGTTTGAATGTGTGTAGTCCAAGTCAGGTCCTCGGAGATGTTTACACCGAGGTACTTGAAGCTGCTTACTCTCTCCACAGGGGTCCCACTGATCATAAGAGGAGTGTAGGGCAGCAGGTGTCTCTTTCTGAAGTCCACAATCAGCTCTTTAGTTTTGCTCACATTCAGAGAGAGACAGTTGTCCTGGCACCATGATGTAAGTCTCTCCACCTCATCCAAGTATGCGGTCTCATCATTGTTGGAAATGAGTCCCAGAACCACAGTATCATCAGCAAATTTGATAATAGATGTGGATCTGTGAGAGGACACGCAGTCATGTGTGTAAAGAGAGTAGAGCAGGGGACTCAGGACACAACCCTGCGGGGCTCCTACGTTCAGGGTGATGGAGTTTGAGGTGTACTGGCCTACCTTCACCACTTGAGGTCTGCCGGTGAGGAAATCTTGAATCCAGTCGCAGAGTGAAGTGTTTAGGCCGAGGCCTGTGAGTTTATTAGTCAGCTTGATGGGGACTATGGTGTTGAAAGCTGAGCTATAGTCTATGAATAGCAGCCTTGTATAGTTCCCATCGCCCTGAACATGTCCCAGTCGACGTCATCAAGAGCCGCCTGCAGCATAGCTTCCGAGTGGGAGGACCAACGCGTCACTTCCCTCTTCACAGGGGGTTCCTGTGCGAGCCTTTGTTTATATTCCGGTGTGAGGAAAATGGCGGTGTGGTCCGATTTACCAAAAGCCGGAAGTGAGCGGGCTTTGTAGGCATTCTTAAACTGAGAGTAGCAATGATCCAGTGTATTCGGTCCTCTAGTTGGACAGGATATATGCTGGTGAAAGTTCGGCATTACCTGCCTGAGGTTGGCTTTGTTAAAATCCCCCGCTATGATAAAAGCAGCGTCAGGATGTTTGTTAATGTAGCTGCTGATCACATCGTGAAGTTTAGACAAAGCCAAGCCGGTGTCTGCCTGAGGTGGAATGTAAGCAGCAGTAACGATGACCGCGGGGAGCTCACGGGGTAGATAGAATGGGCGGCAAATGATGGATAGATGTTCCAGATGAGGTGAGCAGGATCACAACAGAGAGGAGATATTCCTGGGGTCACACCATTTCTTGTTAGTCATGAAACACACCCCTCCACCTTTGGATTTACCGGGCTCCACTGTTCTGTCCATCCGTAAAACAGAAAAGTTGTCAGACGGCGTTACAGCATTGTCCGGATCCGAGGGCGTGAGCCATGTTTCAGTCAAACAGATTATGTTACAGTCCCTTATGTCCCGTTGGAAAGTTATCCTGGCTCTAAGATCGTCCATCTTATTCTCCAAAGATTGGACATTAGTGAGCAGAATGCTCGGTAAAGGAGGACTGTGAGCCCTTTTCCTTAATCTGTTGCGAATACCCGCGCTATTTCCACGGTGTTTCTTATTCCGTCTCCTGTGGTCTTTGTTCTCCGCGTTCCGAAGAATCTCAAGAGGCCACGATGGATTCGGATTCGATGATAAAGTGTCCTGAACCAGATTAGTGAAGCGGTTTCCAATGTCCAAGAGTGTACTTTTGTCGTAGGTGATCAGTGCAGACGTTATGTGTGTAAAAAGAGAAATCAAAAGTAAGTAAAAAAGTAAATAAAAGCACAGTCTCAGCAGAGCGACCTGGACGGTGGCCAAACATAGCAGCGCCATCTTGTAAAAGAGATTACGCCATCTCGTAATCTCTTCAGAACATTTAATTCTCTTCTCTGTCCCCCTCCTCCACCTCCCACCACTTCTATAACAGCTGACGACTTTGCCACTTTTTTCACAGACAAAACTAGAACAATCAGTAACCAGTTCTCACCTCCACACACACAGGACCTCCAACCAACCACATCCACTGCTCAAACTCCCATCTTCTCCTTCTGTCCCCTCACCGAGGCGGAAGTATCCAAACTTCTCCTCTCCAGCCATCCTACAACATGTCCTCTTGACCCAATCCCCTCTCACCTTCTCCAAGCAATCTCTCCCACACTCTTACCAGGACTCACACACATTATCAACATCTCTCCACACAGGCATCTTCCCCACAGCGTTCAAGCAGGCTCGGGTAACACCACTGCTCAAAAAACCTACATTAAACACTTCTTTTTTAGAAAACTACAGACCTGTCCCTCTCCTTCCATTCGTAGTGAAAACACTCGAACGAGTTGTCTTCAACCAGCTCTCATTGTTTCTTTCACAGTACAACAAACTGGATGCTAAACAGTCAGGTTTCAGGAGTGGCCATTCAACAGAGACTGCACTACTCTCAGTCACTGAAGCCCTGCGAATTGCAAAGGCTGATTCCAAATCATCAGTCCTCACTCTGCTGGATCTTTCTGCTGCTTTTGAAACTGTCAATCATCAGATCCTCCTGTCCACCCTCTCATCGCTGGGCATCACTGGGATTCCACTTCGCTGGTTTGAGTCCTATCTCACCGGTAGTTCTTTCAGGGTGGCCTGGGGAGGGGAGGTATCCAAAGCACATCAACTGGTCACTTCCTCAGGCATCGGTTCTTGGACCCCTCCTCTATTCCACATACACTACATCACTGGGTCCCATCATACAGGCACATGGCTTTTCCTATCATTGCTACGCCGACGACACACAGCTCTATCTCTCTTTTCAACCAGATGATCCAACGGTAACTGCACGGATCTCAGGCTGCCTGGCAGACATCTCGGCATGGATGAAAGAACATCACCAACAACTCAACCTGGCAAAGACTGAGCTTCTTGTCTTCCCTGCCACTCCGAATCTACAGAATGACTTCTCGATTCAGTTAGGCACATCAATAATTACCCCATCAACTTTGGTCAGAAATCTTGGTGTAATCTTTGATGACCAGCCGACATTCAAAGAGCACATTGCAAAGACTGCTCGATCTTGCAGGTTTGTGCTACACAACATCAGAAAAATCAGGCCCTTTCTGACAGAGCATGCTGCACAACTTCTTGTCCAGGCCCTTGTCGTTTCTAGGCTGGACTATTGCAATGCTCTTCTGGCTGGACTTCCATCAAACACAATCAAACCTCTACAAATGATTCAGAATGCAGTGGCACGACTGGTCTTCAACGAGCCCAAAAGAGCCCATGTTACACCTCTCTTCATCTCCTTGCACTGGCTACCAGTGGCAGCTCGCATCAAGTTCAAGACACTGATGCTTGCATACAGAACGACCACAGGCTCAGCACGATCCTACTTCCACTCACTATTACGAATCTACATCCCCTCCAGAAGTCTGAGATCTGCTAGTGAGCGACACCTTGTGGTACCATCACAGAGAGTCTCAAAATCACTCTCCAGAACATTCTCGTTCACCATTCCTGGCTGGTGGAATAATCTTCCCACCCCTGTCCGGAATGCTGGATCCCTGTCAATCTTCAAGCAACAACTGAAAATTAATCTCTTTCGGCACTAATTGACTTCATCCTAAACTTGTTCTAGAAAAAAAAAAAAATCTTTCCGTTTATCTTTCTCTCCTTCCCTTGCTAGCTTATACTTATTTGAACAATGACTGAGACTTGGTGTTACGAGCACTTCCTCTGTTTGATTGCCTCTTCAAGATGAATCGCTTTATGTATTCCCCAATTGTAAGTCGCTTTGGATAAAAGCGTCTGCCAAATGACTAAATGTAAATGTAAATGTAACTGAAAAACCTTTATTATTATTATTATTATTTTATCAATAAACTTATAAATATGTGTTTATTTTACAAATTATTATGTTCTTCTAACGCTGTGTAGTTTGTTGGTTGAAGATAATTTCATTAGAAGTTGTCATTAACATTATTTGTTTTAGTGTATTTATTCAAAGAAATTATTGTCTTTTGAAAATAATAATCACATTAGGATTTATCGCAATTTATTGTTTTCCATCTGCAAAAATAAAAGGCCTCTTAAAGTTGCAATTAAAATGTTATATATTTTTTAAGATATTGAAGACTTTTTATGCCTTTAATATTCATTCAAACCTGTTATTTTTCAGGACACTTGGGGATGAGTGAAGCACTCACATTGTCGAGCCCTGCATAATCAGTGTCCTTTTCAGAAATAGTTTTTACTTAAGAAACCTCTGAAAGAGCGTTTTACAACTGTTGTTGATGGAGAAGTTTGAAGTAGATGAATATTCAGTGACTTATCGTGTCCCAATGAGGATGTATCAGAGTTCTCAAATCAAATTGGAGGAGCTCCTTAATGTGCTTATGGCTTCCTAGTCTATTCCCTCCAGCAAGAAAAGACTTCATGCCATAAGCACAGCTCCAGTGAGCTGCCCCTCCATCCTGGCTCTTGATGTTCTCTGAGAACATTGAAGAAATTGCATTAATTCCTCGCTATAACCCTTTGTGTAATTTGCTTGATGATAATATTCATAAAGCACTTCAGTTGATGAAAAGGGGGATAATTTAACTATGTTTAGTATTGAGAGTCTTTTTTTCTCTCTCTCTGTATTAACTGTTCACCATTGTCAAAGAAACACTTCGTCCTTTATGCTGTGACAGTCATACTCTTTTGTTGTGCATTTCTTGTTCATGTGCTGCCCCTGTGGCCCGCCTGAAGACATTTTCAATCTATTATAATGTTTCTTCATGTGGCGGACTGCATGACTATCTTCCTCAGGCTTTAAGTAATTATCCCAACCATCTGCCTACATCTCTGCCACAGATAGGGGGGACCTTGACAGCCTTGTGTTCTGCCTTAGAGAATATCTTTGAGCCACGGGAACACAATACTTTGCATGCTGCTTCGAAGAATTTAGCAGAGTTACTCACAAGGTCATCAGCAAAAAGAAAGCATGATGCTGGATGACAGTGTAAAACAGTTGAGAAGTTTTTTGTCTGTTTGTTTGTTTGTTTTTTACATGTGCAATGAATATAATGTAAATTAATATTTTTGCTATATTTTAATTTAATAAATCAATAATATTTTGCGGTGTTTATGCAGATTTGAACAAATTTGATAAGACAATACAGACCAGATATTGACTAGAATTGAAGGGGATATTGCAGTATTTCTATATTATTTTTATAAATTAAATAAATACATTAATGCATTGAATAACTAAACACAATTGTAAAAATAAACAAACAAACACACTGTTAAAAAACCCATAATAATAACACACACAAAAACAGAGCTGGGTAGTAACTGATTACATATAATCTGGATTATGTAATCAGATTACAAAATTAAGTACTTGTAATTAAATTAGTATTTGAAAATACTCTTATTCAGACTACAGTTACTATTTTATTGATTACATAACATTTTATTCACACAATAGCAATTAATTATTCATAATTTATTGATTCTACCTAATTCTTCTTTTTCATCTTTAAAAGTTTCCTTTGTAAAATTGTGTACCGCTTATATACACTCAGAAAGTCTTCTAGTTTTGCAGACATTCACACAAAGACCAGTAACTAGTCAGGTGCATATAATTACACAGAAAATTGAGAAGCCACATAGCATTTGACATCTGGATTTACAAAAATCATTTCAGTTTTAAGAAGTGTTTTCTTAGCATTTCAACATTACATCACCTACTGATGAACATGCAGAGGGTTATTTAATCATGTATTACTTTGTCTTTGGAACGCTTTTGTTTTACAAACACATTAAACTGTACAAATTCACATTATTTCTTATTTACATGTAATGAAAGGATCCCCAAACTTTTTGTCAGCCAAACCTCTTTCACCTAATAAATTTACTTGAAGGACCCCTGATACTTTAAAATAAATATTTTAATAATTAAGTATCACATTTGCATGTTCACAGTTCATGAACGTTGGTTAATTGTCATATGATATGCAGGCAAACAAATAAAATATTTAAATGTTTTAGTAAGTGTTTTATTTTGATGTTATTGTAAAATTATTTATTTTAATTTTACATTTTTATGACTGAATTAATTATTTGAATTTAATTATTATTACGAACCCCAGTTTGGGAAACCTTGACATTCATGTTGTCAAAAAAAACAACAAATGTAATACATTTTCCTTTTCTTTGCATTTTAATATCGATATGGTACAAGGTCAAAAGTAATCTAAAGGTAATAAAAAAGTAGCCTGATTATATTGACTAAAATGTGTAATGTAATGGATTATGCTACTAACTACAATTTTTGTCATATAATTTGGAATCAGTAACAGATTACAATTTGTGAGCAATCTACCCAGCTCTGTATATAGTCACAAGTCTGTGTTGATAAACACACACAAACATGATGATGAAGTTAAACAGTCTTTAAACACTTGAAACACATGTAGCATTGAGGAGACTGGACAACACTGAACAGAAAGGGAGCAACTACAGTACACAGACCAAACAAGGATAATTAACTAGACACAACTGAACACAGTGGCACAATCAAGACAAGGAAAGGGGTACGGTGCAAAAGGGAAAAGTCCATATGGTTGTGACAGATCGCCCCTCTCACAGAAGGCGCAGCCTCACGCCGCAGAGAGAGTTGGGTGAGGAAGTGGTGGAGGGATGGGAAGGGCAGGTGGCCGGCAGAGGAAACTGGTGGAAGTTGTGGAGGAGGATAGACAACCAGGAGGGGGATGACAAACAGAGTCCAGGGTGGAGATGATGGAGGTAAAAGTCAGGAAGGAGCCTTGAACAGGGGTGTGATGGCTGGAGCCCAGGCCACAGCCAGAGAAGCACCCCACGGTGGCTTTGACGAAGGGAGGATGGAGTCTAAAGCCAGAAACACACTGCACTTTTTTCAGCTGTCCCAGACGAAAGACTGGCATCGTGAAGCAATCGCGGCGATTTCTGATTGGCCACGATTGTTTCACGATGCCAATCTTTCATCTGGGACAGCCGATAATCGTGCAGTGTGTTTAGGGCTTAACACTTCATATTCTAAGTCACAAAATATGTGTGCTTGTGTCTTTAAGAATGCTGATATTGTATTAAAGTTGATTGGGGTGCACAGGTGAAAAACTTGCTTTTGCCCTACGAGTTAGGTTGATCTTTATTTTCATTGGTTTGTATGTGTTAAATCCCTCCCAAAATAAAATATGTGAGTGGTTAATAAGGGAAGAGGGGAGAGACGAGAGACGTGCAGGTGAGGAGAGAGCTGATAGATTGCAGAAAACACAGTAAATTAATCGATAGATCATCGTATTAATAATACTCTGAAGTTTATATAATCCTTGTCCGTGTGTATACACGAGTAGTTGAGTTAATTATGTTGTTTAATTTGAATTCTGAGTGTACGTTTTTTCCATTATTGCGGTTACGTCATTCGCTCGTAACTAGCACTGAATCAGTCTGTGCTTCAAGTTATCTTCAAAAATAACTTTCAAAAAGGACAAAAAGACTGAAATCAATGTGAATTCGTCGTGTAATCGAACCAAGGGAGACCAGATAGCGCCCCAGATCACCGTGAGGTCTGGGGTTCCTCTGGCTGCATTGGAGTGTGACCCATAGACGTATAGACGCCCTATTCGACCGCTCCAGGCACGTAGATGCCATCTTGGAACAGTCCACTTGACGTCATTCACCATACTGTAGGTTCGCACAGAGCCGTTGGGTTCGCAGACCATCGGCTGTGCAGGATTGTGGCATCTTTCGAATATTCAGTGATTACTACGGTGAATGATGTCAAGTTGACCACTACAATATGGCGGACGGCTCACGTATAGCGGCCCCATAGAAACAGTCGCTAATAAGGCATCTTCGTATATATATCTATGGTGTGACCCACATCGGCCGCCGGGGCACCCGCTTCGAATGATATCATTCGATTGAATGGCTGTTTTCAGTGAATATCAGGTCACATATATGGCCAAGAAGGGGTCTGCTGCGCCTTCTGTTAGGATGAGAATGATGTTATCATCGATCCACAAAGTTAATCCCTGCACGCATGTATGAAGGTGAAGTTACCACTGGAGTACCAGCAGAGGCGATCGTTTCCCCAACGTCAACAACTGCACACGGACCAAATACCAGCGAAATAGCGCATTAAAAGATGGATTTAGATGACTTCAGGACACATACAGGTACTGTCTCTTAAAATACTCAATTGTTCCGTGTTTATGAATGAAGTTATTAATTTAACATTTGCTTATGGTGGGAAAGGGATCGTGTAAAAAGTCCACACATTTACCATAGTGTTACCATAGTAACTGTCGCTCGACGATGTCATGTGTAGTCAATGCACAGTGACCACAAAATATACCATGCTTCTCCAACCGTAACCGTAGTTTTACTGTGGTATTTCTAGTAAAATCCCAATAACTTCAATATTTACTATGAGTTTACCTCAGAAGTTTTACTGTGGTATTTCTAGTAAAATCCCAATAACTTCAATATTTACTATGAGTTTACCTTTCTAGTAAAAGCCCAATAACTTAAATATTTACTATGAGTTTACCTCAGTAACCGTAGTTTTACTGTGGTATTTCTTGTAAAAGCCCAATAACTTCAATATTTACTATGAGTTTACCTCAGTAACCGTAGTTTTACTGTGGTATTTCTTGTAAAAGCCCAATAACTTCAATATTTACTATGAGTTTACCTCAGTAACCGTAGTTTTACTGTGGTATTTGTAGTTAAAGGACAGTAACAACAATACTTACCATGTTTTTACCACAGTAACTGTTTTTACTGTATACTATTTTTAAAGCACAGTAACTACAGTAACACAACGCTTTCCACACCTTTAAGATGTTTTTTTGAAGTAATTGTAATTCAATATTTTTTTTTCTGTCTTGCAGTTACGTCAGATTACATACTCCAGCAGCTCTTTTAAGAAGCCATCTCTTGTAAAGGTTGTCTCTCTCTCTCTCTCACACACACTCTCTCTCTCGCTCTCTCTCGCTCTCTTTCTCTCTCTCTCTCTCAGCTTTTCCTTTCCTATTTTTCCAAACTGTAATCTGTAATTCATTTACACATATTTTGCTCTCTGTGGTTTATTTCTGTTGTTCATCATGGCATATTTTTAAAACTCAGAATCAAATTTTGACCAGTTCTTTCAGAAAGCTGCTGGAATTAACAGGGAACTTGAACTCGAAGCTCCCAATGCTGATCTTGAAGAAAGGTTGAAGAAAGGGTCCTTCAAAGGTTCAGCCCTTCACAGGTTATGTTGAACACTTTTAGTAATAACTGATTTGCTTTAATGAACACATCCTTATATCATGTGTTGATCATATCTTTCGTTATTGTCCTTCTCAAATATTTTGCTCACAGATCATTTTTAACACACTGTCTCAACATGTATATATTTCTCTTCGTTTCAGTTGAAAGGGAAGACCAAAGAAGGCCTGTCATGGGATTTGAATTTGGCCATACTGTGCGTTTACGGAGAAGACCAAAAGCTGCAAAGGAATACACTTCCAATGGTACGTCTGTGTTGGTCTGAGCACCTTTACTATTTGCACAGCATTTGATGTTTCTTTAACTTTGGTTTACATACCCCACGGCCCCGCCACGAGGAACCCTCAACAAAGTGTCATGTTGAAGTAGTAATAAATCATACAATTGACCAAATCAGCAAATTCATATGATATTGTTCAAGCGTACTCGTACAAAATTCTACAACTTTTTCTCCTACTGCTGTTATTGGCCTTTGCCTCAACTCTCATGCAGATTGTGCTCATAGTAAGTAGTCAGAGTGTTTATATCATAAAGTTTATATTAAGTCCATTGTATTCTTTATTAACCTTTACAAACTGGTGCTGTCTCTTCCCGTTCTAACAGTACATGATATCTGTCCACACCTCAGAGTCTGTCTTTCTTTCCGTGTTGATTTTTATTGAGCATATCTGTCTAAGAAACAAGAGTCTGGAAATGCTAGTTTAACTTCCCATGTGACAAATCAGATCTTCAATTAATTTGGCCAAATCAGATCACTTAAAAGCTGTTCACAGCAAGAACAAGAAATATAATGGTAAATATTTTAACATCCAAACCAACAGACGATAATGGTCTGTTTACTGTTATACACGCTGCAGTTACAGTACGTTGTTGTCTGCTATTTGTTGTTGTCAATGTTTTTATTGTTCATCATGTGATAAATTATTTTTCTTCCTGTCTTGCAGGATTTCTCACAGACTACTTAGTCCTTCTGCATCAGCTCTCCACAATATCAGCCCTTCCAAAAGCTTCCACATCTCTCTCTCTCTCGTGTGGCACATCTGCTCTCAGCCCTTTACTGCCAACTTTACTGCATGTCTACTTGTTTTAATTTCTACTTTACAGTCAACACTCCCATCTCACACTCCTGTCACTGTGTGTGTATATATATATATATATATATATATATATATAAAATTGTTAACCATTTTAATTGGTCTTGCATTTAGTCACAATAGAATCAAACAATGATTACAGGAGAATAATAATTGTAAAATATTAAAATATTGTTCTTAATCATTTTTGCCTATTTGTTCATTAAAGGTAAGAAAATAATATATTTTCAACCGGAGCCTCAAAACTCCCAGTTTGTAAAATAGTATTTTTCATCTTATGACATTTTCTGTAAACAAATTGTCTTTTTATTTTTGAATATTAGACAACGTTTTTTAAAATGGGTTTTATATTGCATATTTCTTAGTTACATGTTTGTGTCCATGTACCCATGAATTACTTTATCAATCAGTCATTGTTTTAAGTTGTTATATTACACTATAACTGTTTTATTTTTCATAGTGGCACAAACTGGAGAGAGAGAGAGTGCTGTTCTGGGCACTATGTTTGTATTGGAAAAGTTTGACATATCAATAAACATTGGGAAATTCGTTTTTTTTTTCTTTCTTTCTTTCTTTTTAATATTCATGTAGTTCAACTGGCAGAGCTAAGAATGGCAAGTTTGTAGGATCCATTTCCAGAAAACATAAAAGGGATTAATTGTATACCTTTAACACACTATAAATACACTGTAAATGTTACAGAAGCAAAGTTTAATTGCAGAAAAATACTGCGTGTTTGAATAAATATCAGGTGGGGGGTTTTTTGTAAGCAAATGAAACATTTTGACATTTATTATTTATTTTTCACACAGTATATGCACACTTTTGAGTTTAAATATTGTACATTAATTAATATTAGTGTAAACAGTGTATGCAATGGGAACCATTACACCCTTGTTTGAAAAGAAAAGAAAAACACTGTAATCAATAAATGTATTGCTGCATCAGGTTAACCACACGATGCAATCTGTTGTTACAGTTTTATATTGAGTGGAGACAAATAAATCGTATCTGTCCATTCACCACAAGAACCCGGAAGATCCTGTTATAAATGACCATATATGGACAAGTAAGTGTGCTCTGTTCTGCTCAACTGGGTTGCCATTGGCTTTGAAGTTCCCTTGGCACTGGCAGACGTCCCTGTGATTGGACTATCTTTTAACCCAAATTAAAAAACGCTTAATGTTCCAAAGTACGTTTTGCTGTTATTATTACGTCAGTAATACCTTCAGTTAACAATGCAGTGTTATGTGGTGAGATATTACCACTTTACCGAGATCGTAACCCTAACCCCGAGGAAAACTTTAGTTAAACTACAAATACCAGCACCATGTTTTTCGCATTTGAATGGCAGAAGCTTATGGGTACTGTAGTTTAAAATGTTTAATAATAAAATGTGTGAAAATACCATCTTTTTTGAACAAAGGTATATCTAAACATATTAATTGTGCAAACATTTATGACATATTTAAGAGGCAGGCTGAAATTTGTTATTTTAATAAGAGCACTTTTTTAACCTGTTAACCTGCACCCCCCATATTGGGAATCACAGCTGAAAATGACTAACTAACTTAAAATGGTAACAGCTCCTGACTTCAGTGTGCCACACACACAATTGTGGTGTCTTTGAAAAGAAGACCCTTTGGCCTTTACTATCCATCATCCAGAGTTGATAATGCTCAAAAATATAAAAAGTTATAGACACTGAAGTGCCTTGATAAAAATTGTACCACACTGATTTATTTTTTTATTTCATATAAAAATACATGAAATCAGTCCTGGAGCAATCCAGAAAAGTAATGGCTTGAAAGTCACATGTCTCATGAGTTTATATTTCAAATCTGAAGAAGATACCATGAAAAATGAGATTCCTGCAGACATTTTTCTAGTCAGTCAGTCCCCCCCCGTTTGAGGAAAAATATTTACCAAATTATTGAAGAGTTCTACTACAAACTATTTTGTCTTTATACATACCACTGCAGTTTTTCAATTATAAAACTGTATACAGAATCTTAGACATCGTATCAGTGATTTATTTGAGCACTAGAAAAATACAATAATAATAATTTTTGAGTCATGAAAAAAAAAAACAATAATAATAAAAAAAATAACTTAATTACATACTGATTTCCTGACAAACAGCTGCTCTCCTGCTCATACATTAGTAATCACATGCTGACGATCATTCATACAGATGCTAATCATACTGATGGCTGCCCAATATTGTCAATATTCACGTTATAATGGCCTTTTATATAGACTGCATTCACACTGATATCTGTGAACAGTCAGTAATTACATGCTGATTATCAGCCATAGAGATGTTAATCACACAGATACAGGCACATTCTGCACAAAACACGCAAACATATATGAAAACTGCTGAAGAAGAAAAAAAAGAAAGTTATTTGTGCTAAAAAGATCGCTAAGTTACGCCCCATCAGATGACAGGTGCGTCACAGCGTGCGTCACGCGCAGTCGCGAGGGAGCGCCAGAATTCAAATAAACAATCTTCCGTGTATCTTTGACTTTTTTTTTTTTGGATGATTTCATTCTGTTTGGGACATTGTCTGCTACAAAATCATGCTGTTTTTTTTTACCACCAAGACGCTGTTTTTGAGCGTAATTTGTTCCATAATGGACACAAACAATAACTCTCCCTGAAGAGATGAGACGTAAACAAAGGATTAACGATCTAAATTACAACGTTGTTGTTTCTTTGGACTAAAAGTGCTCGATGGAATGTTGTTCACTGGACCCTTATCTCTCAAATGAAACCAGGATTTACAGCAGTGGATACGTTTGAGAGTCGTTATCAGGATGAATATGGTATGTACTGCGGGGTTTTTCTACATGTTTTGATGTGTACTGCTTACACAAATTTAGCAAATACATTCCGTATAAGCTTTCTATCGAAAAACAGCGATCTGTCGTCGATTCTAGAGGCTTAGACCTTCAAAATGATATATAGTTTGTCAAGATTAATTTTGTCCTGTTTTACTTTATCTGTTTGAAAACAATGACGTGTGCAAACAAAGAGCTTTCAGTGCGCCCGCGTCCTGGTGCATGTTAACAGGTTTAAACACCTTTATACCACCTTTTCATATATGTTTGAAAACTCTGTCCAACATTATTTAATTAACATAGCATAAGTAGTTGTCCTGCCAAATTTCTCCTTAAAACTATAATCAGACTTTGATTTATAGCCATTTGAAATGTTAATTTTTTTTGCTCTTCCAGGGGACTCTACTGGGCCCCTGAGGATGGAAGGACAGTACAACATACACAGTTCTATTCTCAATATCACAACAAATTGCGCTGAGTCCCATTTTTTAGATTGTCTTTTCATCAACTTGCCAATATGAAAGTTGCAAGTCATAGTTATCTTAGAATAGGAACAGACCCCCCAAAAAATCTACATCAGTGCCTATTTGGAATGTGCTCCATTTATTTAATTAGATCAGGAGCAGGAATACAGTGTTGACAGTAAACAAAGACACCAATTTAAACAGCCAATACATACTGTGACACTTTATTGTACTATCAAACAATGCCAATGTGTCATTCAGTAAGACAAGGTACAGACAGTGAGTGGTTTATGGTGCAAAAACCATACAATTCATAATACAAAAGACCTAATTTGTATCTCTGTGTCAGAAATGTCTCATCTTTGTCCTCTGCAGGTGCTAAACATCAGTAATGTCCATGCTCATCTTGCTTATAATACAGTACAAGATTCATGTTGATCTTTCCCTGGTAAATCATCCTCAGTTGTGCATGAAGTTCCTGTAGCAAAATAGTCCATGCAGTTTCTTCTAATGCATCTTTCAGCATTCCCTTCATAACAGAGTCATTAATATGACCACATGTTCATGTCTTAAAACAATCATAGTAATTATATGTATTGTTTACAAAATTAATTGGTGTATTTACCAAACACCATCCCTAATGCAGAATATTCACCATACTTTATTATCCAACACCATGTGCAATACTTTGCTGGAGGATACAGCATAAATACAGCTAAAGTAGCATATAAAGACAGATCATATTGAAGAGAAATAAAAATTTGTAATTTAAAACCATATTATTTTAATCAGAGGAAGCCACCAGAATGCATGCATAGTGAAATGTCTTGAGCATCATAGAATCACATTCAGTTTCTTCTCATCAGAGCTCTCCTGGTTTTCTTCCTCTTGCTTGCTTGTCCATGTCCCTATCATAATCTTATTCTTCCATGACTTAAACAATTTGCAGTTGTTATCCAGCACCGTACAGTACAACTGATGAACAAAAGACATGTGACCAGTTAAAATCAAATTACTTTATTGTTAGAATACCATGAACGCAAATGTACAGGTGGTGAAAGTCTTTTGTGCAAACTGCAGCACGACAGTATGATTGACAAGTATTGAATATATATGCAACACATATATATATATATATAAGGGACTCAATACAGACAGAACAACATATGGTAAATATTATACTATACAGAGAGCATGAAATGAAAACAATAATAAACACAATAATCACAGTACACATATACCTTTGCAGTGCAGTACGGTATGAATTAGTGTAAACAGAATGTCAGGGTGCAGAATAATAGTGTGTCAGAGTCCAGTCAGTGTAACTGATAGAGTGCAGTACATAAGAGGTTGGTGGGGTGTGTGTGGTGTTACTGGTACGAGTTCAGATCAGTCTGATTGTCTGTGGAAAGAACTTGTCTCGCAGTCTGCTGGTGAAGGTTCTGCGATAACATCTGCCTGATGGTAACTGAGAGCAATCCATGGCTCGGGTGGCTGGAGTCTCTGATGGTCCTCCTCACACACCACCTGGTGTAGATGCCCTGGAGGGACAAAATATGTATTTAGGGTGTGGTAAATTAATAAACAATATATAGTATTTTTATTTATAATTGTTGCACTGGACTTACCATTGATTCTTTTTGGAGTTATGGGCTAAAAGAATCCCTCCACCACTATCTTGCAGTTGTGAAGTTGTGAAGTTTCTTTTATGGACTGTAACATCTGAGCTGTCACAGTAGAGCTGTTCGTGAATGCAGTCTTCACAGCAGATATCTGATGGGTTCAGGCAGCAGTGCTTCACTTGGTGGCCATTGAATTGATATCTTCATCAACTGGCTTCATCCTCCTTCAAACAAACAGAAAAAACAATAAGTCAACAATAACTCCAGAGAAATAGTGTTGGTGAATACAGGTGCAGGTGTCAGAACTGACCATATTGACTGACCATATTGATTCAGTCATTTCCTGCCCAAATCCCAGAGATGATGCACAGCTAATTTGCTCATTCTAGGAACAATAAAAAGATCTGTGTGTGAAAAACTATAACTGCTGACTTGAAGTAACTATAACTGCTGTCTTTTGAGAGATCAACATCAATGCTGTACCACACATAACTGCATTGAATACAGACATACCAATGGAAATATGCAACTTTTAGCTCTATCTTTTCTGTTTGGGCACAAGAAGACCATGTTCATTCCTCATTCATCAGGACTGGTTTGACTGGCTTGCTGTGACTGATTTTCTTTTTCGTTTTTGGTCTTCAGCTGTAAAACAAGAAAATATCTATTGACCCCATGTTTAATTATTATTGTTGTTTAAATATAAGTTAAGCAGTTATAATAATAAACTTCAAGTTCAAGTTCCCTGGCAACTCTAGCGGGCTCCTGAGTTCATCTGTATACGTCAGATTCAGAGTCTGAGAAAAGGCCATCATGCAAACTCTCAGTTTCTACCTTACAACAGAGCACGAAAGAATGTGTAAGTGAGTGACGGAGTAAAGGAATAAGATGAAGAAAATTTGGCAGAGAAAGGCAAAATTTTGTGTGTAAGTTTAACAGAATGAGAGGAAAGCAGCATTAGAAAAAGCTGTATTCTTCAATAGCAAGCTATATTAATATGAATTATTTTAAATATGATTACATGCTGCCGGTATTGTTGTAAGCAATTTAAAGGCCTCTTCACACCAAGGATGAGTCCACACCGCAGCTATTTAACATTTAATGACACAGAGGAACAATATCGTTGGAATCTCTTCCAGAACTTTTTTCAAGCTGATGAACAATAAAAACATTGACAACAACAAATAGCAGACAACAACGTACTGTAACTGCAGCGTGTATAACAGTAAACAGACCATTATCGTCTGTTGGTGTGGATGCTAAAATATTTACCATTATATTTCTTTTTCTTGCTGTGAACAGCTTTAAGTGATCTGATTTGGCCAAATTAATTGAAGATCTGATTTGTCACATGAGAAGTTAAACTAGCATTTCCAGACTCTTGTTTCTTAGACAGATATGCTCAATAAAAATCAACACGGAAAGAAAGACAGACACTGAGGTGTGGACAGATATCATGTACTGTTAGAACGGGAAGAGACAGCACCAGTTTGTAAAGGTTAATAAAGAATACAATGGACTTAATATAAACTTTATGATATAAACACTCTGACTACTTACTATGAGCACAATCTGCATGAGAGTTGAGGCAAAGGCCAATGACAGCAGTAGGAGAAAAAGTTGTAGAATTTTGTATGAGTACGCTTGTACAATATCATATGAATTTGCTGATTTGGTCAATTGTATGAATTATTACTACTTCAACATGACACTTTGTTGAGGGTTCCTCGTGGCGGGGCCGTGGGGTATGTAAACCAAAGTTAAAGAAACATCAAAGGCTGTGCAAATAGTAAAGGTGCTCAGACCAACACAGACGTACCATTGGAAGTGTATTCCTTTGCAGCTTTTGGTCTTCTCCGTAAACGCACAGTATGGCCAAATTCAAATCCCATGACAGGCCTTCTTTGGTCTTCCCTTTCAACTGAAACGAAGAGAAATATATACATGTTGAGACAGTGTGTTAAAAATGATCTGTGAGCAAAATATTTGAGAAGGACAATAACGAAAGATATGATCAACACATAATATATATATTTTTTTTTTTGGCCTGTCAGTAGCACAGATAACACATGACAGTACATATGCATGGCTATACTATCATCATTCACAGCCTTTTTTTTTTTTTTTTTTTTTTTTTTTTTTTTTTTAATTAAATTTATTTATTTAATTTTTATATTAATTAATTTAATTTTATATACCCTTTTACTTAACCACACTGTGATAGACAAGACCAGGGGACAGAGAAAACAAGAGAGAGAAAGAAGAAAGAAGAAAGGGAAAAAAAAAAAAAAAAAAAAAAAAAAAAAAAAGGGTGTGGGGAAAGTCAACAAAGAAGGGGAAGAGAGAGAGAGAAAAAAAGGAGAGTGGGGGATAGAGAGAGAGAGGGAGAAAAAGCAAAAACAAAAAAAACAGACAATTTGCTTCAATACCTGCTGACAAAAAGAGAAAACAACCGAAGACACAACATCAAAGAGACTGCAGCAACAACCAACATCTGTATAAATCACAATAAATTCTAAATGTTAAATGTTATTGAGCAGCACACATAACTAATATTACAAAATAAGTTTTGAAGCAACAGCAGATCAAGACAATGTGTGTCTGTGAGCACCTGTTTTTACACCAATGTGAATGCTTGAGTGTACACCTGTGTGTGTGAGCGCGCTTGTGTTCATAAGGTTCCTCCATGTAAATGTTTAATAGTGTGTGTGGGGAACAACAGCTCCCATCCCGCAAGGCATGAAGCAGGCACGGAAAAGACCCGGGCCCCAAACATCCGGAGGCCCCCCAGGGCACGGGACCCCCAGGAGAACCACCGCAGGGACAACCGCGGCCTCCACCCAAAAAAAAAGGGCAGAGGAGAGCCCGAAGGCGGGACCTCCGACAGCCACAGTGTAGGCGCCCCAGGGTGCCGTGGCGGCAAGCCCGCAGGCTCCACCGGCAGCCGACCACACCAGGGCGGACCGGGCCCTGGGCTCGGAGACCCAAAGGCCCCCCACCCCACAATCGGGGCCCAGCAAGGCCAGTAAGGCCAGGCCCCGCCAATCGACCGCCGAGAGTGGGCCGGCGCTCGCCCGAGCATCCTGCCCCGGCGCGAGAAATCACCAACGCACCGGCGGCATCCTCCACCGGCAGGGCATGGTGGTGGGGTGGGGGTCGACTAAGATGATGAGTGAAGCGGAGTCTAAGGCCCGACCTGACACATAGACGTAGACGACAAGCACACATATACACAAGCATATGTTCCCACCCTCATGCACGCAAACAAATATTCACACCTTCGCCCCACATGTAGACACACAAAAATGAACACGGTTCAATCAACACATAATATAAGGATGTGTTCATTAAAGCAAATCAGTTATTACTAAAAGTGTTCAACATAACCTGTGAAGGGCTGAACCTTTGAAGGACCCTTTCTTCAACCTTTCTTCAAGATCAGCATTGGGAGCTTCGAGTTCAAGTTCCCTGTTAATTCCAGCAGCTTTCTGAAAGAACTGGTCAAAATTTGATTCTGAGTTTTAAAAATATGCCATGATGAACCACAGAAATAAACCACAGAGAGCAAAATATGTGTAAATGAATTACAGATTACAGTTTGGAAAAATAGGAAAGGAAAAGCTGAGAGAGAGAGAGAGAAAGAGAGAGAGAGAGAGAGAGAGACTTTTTTTTTACTTTTAACACGCTTTATTAAACATTTAAAAATCAACCTTGCATTACACATCCAACTCCTTGCATTGCAATATTATCAAGAAAAATAGAGAATGAAAAAAAACCAAAACACAAAAAAAACAACCCCTCACTTTACATCACCAGTTAAATATTATCTCCCCATCCTCACAAAGTGACAGCAAAACATCATTTACACACCATTTAAACTCAAAATCATGCAAGTTGTCAGTCATTTGAGAGAATCTATATTCCACTCTTATCCATCAGGGCAGTGAAATATCGAAGAACATTTATATTTTACCCTTCAGCAGCCAATCTACGAGACTTACAAATGGCTAGTTTGGCTTGTCCCATGATAAAATTGGCTAAGGCACACCGTTGACTGTGTACTCTCGAATATTTACATCCAAAAACAAACAATGTCTTGCTAAAAACAAAGCCCAAACCTCCAATTAATCTTTTGAGCAATGTAAACATTGGAGCTAATCTAAAACACTCAGTAAAAGCATGGAAAACAGATTCAGATGAAGAACAGAAATAAAAGGATGGAGAAACATTCAAATTAAATTTGGAAACATGAGAATTAGTAGGCAGAGTACAATGTAACAGCCTCCACTGTAGATCCCCAGAACGTTTAGGAAGAGGGCCCTTGTACAAAATCCTCCAAGAAGGAGAAAGCTCAGCAGGGACTGTTAAAAATTCCCTCCATTTTGTGTCACTTCTATCTTTAATTTGTTCAAAATAAACTGCCTTAACACATATATGGTAGAGGTCTCTCTTTCCGGCCACCTGAAAATTGAGCTCTTGCAGCCTGTTAAAGAACAGCAACTTTCCTTCCTGATCATTATGAAAACAAACATCGGGAGACACAAATAACTTGGGAAAAGAAACTCTGGAAGGACCCCCTAACAGAAAACAATTAATAAAGAGGAGAAGTGTGGAGGGAAGAGCTGCTTTCAGCCCACCTACGAACCGTTTTATAGTTCTAACTGACTTAAAACCAGCCTGACTACAGATGTCTACCACTGACCTCCATGCTTTAGAAGAATTGTCAACTAGATCTGAGAGTTTAGTCATTCCTTTTTCCATAAAGGATTTCACAAGTGCATTAGAAGAGTTAATATTATAATCTAGTAGAGAGTTATAGAACAGTGGTTCTTCCAGGCCAAAGTGATTGCTCTCATCTCTACCCAACTTAAAAATGGACCAAGAGTTTAGTACAGAGTTATAAAACATTACATCTGGTGAAAAATTTCCGCTAAGAGTAGACATTAAAAACAACTGCCTATCGAGACCAAAACAACCAAAAGTTCTGAGCAGAGCTAATCCAAATGAAACCCACGGCCTAAAGACCACAGGGTATAGTAAAGTTTGGACAGTCTTTAGCCTCAGAGATTTGACTTTTGCCACCAAATCAATCAGCCCTTGTCCCCCTTCTTTAACTGGCAAGTAAAGATATGCAGGAGGAAGCCAGTGATAGCCATCCCAAAAGAAGTCAACAAACATTTTCTGTAAGCGCTGCAATAAAGCTTTTGATGGGTCAAGAACACTCAAGCGATGCCACATCATAGAGGCTGCCAGATTGTTAATAATAAGCACCCTGCCTCTATAAGACAATTGAGGCAGAATCCACCTCCATCTATTTAACCGACCAGAAATTTTCTCAAAAAAACCATCCCAGTTTTTCCGAATAAACTGATCAGTCCCGAGAAAGACTCCCAACACTTTAAACCCTTCCAGATTCCAAGAACAGTTCTGATGAAGTGTTGGAGGACCTCCATTCTCCCAATCACCCAATAAAAAGGAGGCACTCTTCTGCCAGTTAATTCGGGATGAGGAGGCTTTCTGATAGATCTCCAGGGATTCACTTAAGTTTACAACGTCCCGAGCAGATCTAATAAAAACAGTAACATCATCAGCATAGGCGCTCAGTTTCACAGTTACTGAATCTGAAGTGGAAGGAAACACTGAAGATATACCACACAGCTTGTTTCTCAATAATACCAATAAAGGTTCAATTACAATGGCATACAGGATTCCTGAGAGGCCACACCCTTGCCGTATGCCTCTACTTACTCTGAAAGGCCTCGTGAGTACACCATTAATCTTTAACATGCTATACGTGTCTGTATACAGCAGTTTAATATACGAAATAATAGAAGGTCCAAAACCAAAAGCCTCAAGACATCTAAAAAGGAAAGTGTGGTCAACCCGGTCAAAGGCCTTCTCCTGGTCCAGAGAAAGAAAACCAATGTCCAGCTTATGTACCCTGGCAAAAGAAATCAAGTCACGAATTAAAAAAAGATTATCAAAGATAGTCCGTTCAGGAATACAATACGATTGATCCACATGAATGACTGAGGAAATGTACAGTTTGATTCTGTTGGTTAGAGACTGAAAGTATCTTATAGTCTATTCCAAGTAAAGAGACTGGACGCCAGCATCTAATGTCCTCAAGGTCACCTTTTTTAGGTAACAGGGTAATTACCGCTCTCCGTAGACTCACTGGTAATGTGCCTCTCTCAAAGCATTCCATGAACACAGAAAACAAGTCTGTTCCAAAGACATGCCAAAATTGCTTATAAAACTCAGCGTTGAGTCCATCTAGGCCTGGAGCCTTACCAGAAGACAGCCCTTGGACGGCTATAGAGAGTTCATCAAAAGTCAATAGCTCGTCCAGCTTAGATTTGTCTCCTTCCAAAAGGTGAGGTAAATCCTGTAAAAGAAAGTCAGCCATGTGTTCATCGCAGGGTTCTGCTCTATAAAGATCCTCATAAAAGGACAGTGCCTGCGAAATAATTCCATGTGCATCAGTAACTCTCCTTCCCCCAGGAAGTTTCAAACAACCTAGGACACTTCTATCCAGGGTCTTCTTCTCCATGTTGAAAAAAAAAAGCTGTAGGAGCATCCATACTGTTAAAAGTTTGAAATCTTGCACGAATCAGCATTTCCTGGGCCCTTTCCTCCAAGAGGTTATGCAATAGAAGCTTGCTGTGTTCAAAAACCTCTGTGGTAGTCTCAATATCCCCATCAGTGTTTAGCCGAAGTATTTCTTGTTCAAGTTGTGCCATCTTGTTATGCAAAAAACTTTTATTGTAAGCAGAGTAACTCTGGCAAAAAAGTTTAATTTGAACTTTGCCAATGTCCCACCACTGACTCAGGGACTTAAACTGTACTTTTCTCTCTCTGAGCGATTCCACAGTTTCTGTCCACAAGGGGTGTAATGAACAATATAGATTGAATAATACCCAGTTGTTGTCATTTTTTTTTATTTTTAGTTCACTATTTTGTTTAAGATAGATGTAAGAAATAATAAAGTTAATTTTATCCCACTAAGCCTTGGCATTATCGTGTAATGAGACTTTATTTTATTTCCGTCCCCAGAAATTGCGGATGTCAGGGTGGGACATTCAGTGCATCTGGATTTTTCCTAAGTCATTTCTTTCATTTCCTTTAATAAAATCCTGAATTTTGGCGCATAACATTTATTTTGGTGTGTCTTCTACAAAATACTACTACTAACACTGAAAGTATAATTCCCTTAATCCACCACGATGCAATGGAAACATTTACTAACGTTCGTTACACCTTCTGTCCAAGCAGTTACGAACGTTAAACTATGATTCTAAAGGAAACAGAGATATATTTTTTCCATGTAATTCTATCAGTAGCAAAACGATAAAAACATCTTGTGTGGGTTAAATTCTCATATGCGTTGCTACATGATAAATTGTTAATAAATCGGGATAAAACAGGGGCAGAGATTTTCTGTCCAAAAATCATAACGCTCGTACATTTTATTCTGACGCTGAATTTCCATCTCCTAATGTCTCAACGGTTCTCACGTCCGAAATAAGATTGTCTAGGTCACGCATGCTCTGCACGGGAGGAAGAGTTAACAGGATTTCACGGATTTCGATGAATGCGGGTAAGTTTGTGGCTTCTGTCCAAAAGTTTACGAACATTAAAATGATACGAACGTGGTAAACTTTGGTTAAGTAAACATTAAATAGGATCATTGTGGTGAGAAAGGATAAAAGAGTGTGCAAGTCGGATGATTGCTAGTGGTTTCGGACCGAAAGCGGTGTCATGTTTATCGTGAAAGAGCATGCATGAATGGTGGTTGTATACATTTGGACAGATTCTGTACATCTTGTTCGTAAATTAGACGGAAATGTTAAGTCTGTCCAACTTCGAACGTTGTTTTCTGAGTATGTTTGACTCAATAAGCTGTTCATGAAAGTCAACATCGTCAATGATTTTGCTGACTTTTTTCTGGGTTTTTTTTTTTTTTTTTTGATGATTTTTTTTTTTTCTGTCCAATGTTCGTAAGAATATAGCTTAGGCTGTCGAAGTTAACACGTTAATAGTGCGTTAACACAATCTCACTTATGCCATTAGAATAAACTGTCGGCGTTAATCGCATAGGTTTTTAAACAACAGTGAACTGGGCTATATTGTTAAGGAACACACGCAGATTTTCCGCACTGACGGCACACAATAAAGCTAGTTTAAACATTAGCTTTGTGGTAAAATGAAGCTCCACAGCCTGTCAAGTGTACCTTCATCATGTCCAAATTATGTAGGCCACAGGCATTGCGCGAGTTTACTTTCAATTCCACCGGAGCTCCGTTTGATGGCAGCTAGAGCGTACCGTGAATTTGTGCTCATTTCCTTGCCTGTATTGGTCGATTAGCCTATCATGCGATTCAGTGTTACCTCACTTAATTGACCAGTCAAGAGTCAAACTATTTGCTGAGTGCAAGTGTAGCCAACAGCCACAGCTCAGCAATAGCCTATAGTCTTGTGTATTATTTATCCAAATCATATTTAGCACATCATGCCTAATAAATGTCTGAAGTAGCCTATATTCATTATTTTAAAAGGAACACACCGGTAGGCCTAATATGAAATCAAAAAACTTTTCCAAATACTATGTAGGCCACCATTCATGCAGCATCATATTCTGTAAATCAGGCTATGTAAATTGCAGCCTATCATAGAGAAGATAATATCCTTATCTTGTAATTGACATGAACATGGAGACTAACAGTCATCATTCATATTTCAGATTCTTAATTTTAAGAAGTGTATTCAAGAAATGAAACAGCTATTCTGTAAATTAAGTTTGCTGTGGTGTTCAGAGCATATAATTAAACACATAATTATGAATTTCAAGTGTTAAAAAATAATTAGTCATAACTCTTATACACATTGCAAACATACATATGTCCTTACATATAGGCCTTTCTTTATTTTATTTACTTTTTTCAGAAATTATGTCAGGTCTCCTCAAGTTGAGGCTTCGCTCCATGGAGCGTCCTGGAGGAGAGAGAAACCTGCCAAGGAATGAGAATGGTCCAGATGTGGTTTCAAGAACAAGTAAAGCTGCTGCTGGAATGCGGAGGTACCGGGCTAAGTTAAAGCAGAACCCTGAATTATATGTACTGCATAGATTGGAAGAGCAACAGAGATTGAGGGAGTACAGGAAGAATCTATCAGATGAAAACAAGGAAATCCAGAAAGCACAAGCCCGTGAAAGGATGAGAAGGTATAGAGAACGCCAGAAAGAGAATCTTCAAGCGGGTGAGGAAACACAAGGTGTCATGTCAAGAAAGCCTCAAACTAGGAGTGAACTGGAAAAAATAGCCGCAAGAAGGGAATACTTTAAGAACAAGAAGCGTGAACAGAGAGCTAGGATGTCTGCACAAAAGAAAAGACGAGAGAGAGAAAAGGATCGCAACAGGAAAAGGGTGTTAGCAGAAGCGAAGAAAGCCTCAAGCATCAATAACAATCCACCTAATCACACGGGGGCTGCAACACCTGCTAATCAGGAATCTAATCCTGTTCAAATACAGTGTCAACTAAATGCAACACCTGTTTTGTCTACCAGTTCTGGGTACAAAACTGATTTTTCTAGAAGGAAGGCAACCTGGAGGATAAAAAGGCTTATGCCAAAAAGTCCACAGAAGTATGGCGCAATAGTAGCTGGCTTAGTTGCCTCTGCAAGCCCGCAAAAAAAAATGCTCTCCATGACATGAGGCTTGGCGGTAAGGACAAGGATGTGGATTCTGTTTTAGGATATGTGAAGCAAACTTGCAAACAGATGTCCACAGCCAATAGAAGAATGTTTAATGCCAATCTTGCAGCCATCCTTGGATCTGCCAGTAAGCAAGTCAGGGATGCCTCTAGCAGAAAGTTGGGAATATCACAGAAGATCATTAAGAAATATGACCGTCTGAGAAAAGCAGGGCATGATCCAGAACAACGTAAAAAACGTTGTGATGCAGTAAGTGATGCAGTTTGGCTTTCTGTGCAAGAATTTTTGAGAAGACCTGATGTGTCAACCACACTGCCTCACAAGAAAACAGTCAGCAAACGAACTGGCTTACAGAAGCAAATCCTGCAGAAAAGCATGAAGTCCACATACTCTGCCTGGCAAAATGAGAATCCTAACATGAAGTTGTGCTTCAGCAAGTTTTGCACACTCCGACCAAGCCACATTTTGCCCTATGTAAAAGCCCATTTGAACCAATGCCTCTGTGAATATTGTGAGAATATGGACTTGAAGTTAAAGGTGATAAACCAGGTTGTCCAAGCAAAAAATCTGGACTGCAAAATTAGAGATTGATACCATGCAAGTGACATCACCGTCTGTCCACCTTCAGATGATGCCAGAAAGCTTCACAAGTTACCGTGTATTGACCGAAAATGTCAAGAATGCGGTGTTGATGCTGTAGAAGCATATCTGCAACCACTAGATGTAGCAGCAGAAAACGAACTCTCCTGGCAGGTCTGGGGAAATACTACAGTGCGTGGAAATCTTAGGAAGGCCCTACTACCCAGGTCTGGCCAGCTTAAAGAATTGATCCAGGAGATGAAAAGTGAGCTCAAGATCTTACCCAACCATCTTTTTCAAGCTAGATGGCAGCAGCAGAAGTTCTGGGAAATAGTGAAAAATCCCCCCAAAGATTCAGTTATCTGTATTATGGACTTCGCTGAGAATTATACATGCCTTTTACAGAACGAGGTACAGAGTGCCCACTGGGCTAAAGTCCAGGTTACAATTCACCCAGTAGTGTGTTTCTACTCTTGTTCTTGTGGTGATCCAGAGCCAGTACGAGATTCAGTAATAATTGTGTCAAATGATGCCAAGCATGATTCCCATGCTGTCGCAGTATTTGTTAATACTGTCACTGGTCATCTGAAAGAAGTTCGCCAACTCGCATTGTCCAGGATGATTCAGTTCACAGATGGATGTAGTGGACAATACAAGTCTAAAACTCCTTTTGTTGACATTTCCTTCGGCTAGCAGGATCTAGATTTGGTTGTAGAAAGACACTTTTTTGGGTCTCGTCATGGTAAGTCTCCATGTGATGGGGAAGGGGGCGTGGTGAAATCTGCAGCAGCTCGTACCGTCAAGGCTAGTGATGAAATCATCAACTCTCCAGAATCTTTCTTTAGATTTTGTGAGAAAGAACTGACAAAGCCTGCTCTTCTAGATTCTGGTACCTGCAGTCATTCCAGGCGATGTTTCTACTTTGTACCTCTTGAGCAAGTTGTTCGTGAACGTCAAGACCGGGTTGATGTTGGGACTGTTCCAGGGACAAGACAAATTCATGTTTTTCGAGGTCGTGAGCCGTACATTGTCCAGACTTGCAGGTTGTCCTGCTTCTGCAAAGCATGTGAAGAGGGCAGAGGAGAGTGTGCTGATAGGTCATACACAGGTCCCTGGGTTGATAGGGTAATCAAGCTGAAGAAACAGCCAGATGCAGATCCATCCCTGGACATCTCTGGTATATCAGGTGAGCTAAAAGCCCTGTCAGCTTCTCTTCAAAAAGTGTACCACACATCAAAACTAAAAGATCATACTTTGTCATAGGGGTTAAAACTGGAAATTTTTGATACGTTTTCAACGTAATTTAAGCTTTGATATTAACACTCATTTCTTTCAATTTCAGCATTGCTTCCAAGCCCAGACTCCGATGTAGTTGATCTTGCAGAAATGGGTGATCTAATGGATGATCTCATAGAAGACTTAGAAAGTGGTCATTTCCAGCTTGAAGTGAGTACAGATACTAAGTGTTCAAAAATATATTTTTTACATGATTTTTCAGTTGCTAAAAATGTATTAAATCGTATACCTGGATTCAATCACCACGATACTTACACATCATTGATATCGTACAGATTTTTTAACAAAACAAATGTTTCACATCACTTTCAGGATCGAAGTGCTGCAACAAATGTACATGAGACTGACCCTGTTGTTGTAGCTGGCTGCTCCCAAACACAGTTGAACAGTGAGTCTCAGGTAACTGTCCATATTTTAACGTCATCTGGAATTCCATATAAAGCTTAAAAGTTCACATGAAAAATGTGAGCTGAGCATTCTCTCTCTTTTTAAGTTTATTTCCTAATATAATTTTGCAGAAGTCCAGTCCTACAGTCATGAGAGTGCAAAACAGGCCCACAAGTGGAGAGAAGACAGAGAGACAGCAGCTAGATACAAAGCAGCTGTACAGATGTAAGCAGTGAAATCACTACCTGTTTTATCATGTTTATGGTTCATAAATAGGTGCTCATATAATTGCAAAAAGTAATTTTTTCTGATATCCTGCTTTTTGCCTTTCAGGTTCAGACTTCAAGAAGGACAACTATTATGCTGTGACCGTGCCTATTACATAGGAAGAGTAACAGATCACTGTCTCTGTGAAGGTGTTGACGTCCCTCATGTGAAGTTCAAGTTTCTACACAAAGACCCGGCATGCAACTCATTCTCGTGGCCAAGGAGAGACGACATTGAGTGTGTTCATCCCATGTGGATCTTTTATGGACCTGTTACCATAACGGGACATAACCCATTCAAAGTTGCTGACTTGTTTGAAGTTGTTTTAGCATTCCAGGACTGCAGGACACGGTCACAGTAGGTTATACCGACTGCTATGATTGTCACCAGGCAGATATCATGTTCTCCCTGACCGCTGCTTAACTGACATTTATCTGCCTCAACTGCCTTCCATTTACTTTGTAAATTAATTGATTAATTTAAACTGCAGTAAATTAATTGTCCTTTAGTTAACAAATATTCAGGGTTACTTTGCATAAAGAGTTAGTGGTGCTCTATTCAGCAGAATTACTAATTTTATCTGTCAACGTTACAAACGTTATTTCATTCACGATGTTTGATCTTTAAATTTGATAGTAAATGATGACAGATTATTTTAATGTGTTATGAACTTGTTCTATTCTTTGCCAGTTTTCATGAAATGGTATTATTTTGTGTTACAGAGGCAATCTTGCAGGATTGTTTATTTTTTTCCGTCCACGTTACACACGTTATAACTTTGCACACTTGTAGGAGTTCCTTTGGCTTCTACATTTGGCAAATAAATTTGAAAAATATACCTGTGGTATTTGTTAGTCATTTTGCTGGCTTTCAGTTTATGAACGTACCAGAATCAAAAATGCACCTTTAAGTTTATAGAACAGATAATATTAGATGGCCACCCTGCCTGCATGGAAGTCCCATTACCAGTTTTGTGAACCATACACAACTCATGACTCATAACTATACCAAATTACGAACAAAGCAAAACATGAACTGGGATTCAACCAGAATTTTATTAAACTGAATTAGATTAAGTACACTTTCTGCTTGAATTTACACTGTTTTTCCGTCCATGTTACATACGTTAAATTTTACATCAACTCAACTTTGATCAAAGTTTACTAGTTTACCATTGCCAGATTTATCCTGCCTTTCACACAGCTGTACCCCAGGTTTTCTCAGGATGTTAACCTGAGGAGAATGGCTTTCTCCATGAAGATTGATTTTGCAGGCTATTGTCCTTGCAGTTAGGCCTAAACTGTGGAATCGCCCCTCTCCCGATCTCCCAGAAAGCAGTGAAAGAATGAACAAAGTTGCGATCTAGTAGTAATTTATTGTTAAATTTCCAGTATGAAAGTTTCAAAGTGTTCATAGAAGTTGTGACATCAATAGAAAGAAAATGGTGATCAGACAAAGAAGTGGGAAAAATACAGCTATTATAGAATTTATCTCTTTGGTTTTTCCGAACATACTGTAGATCCTGTCTAGTCTAGCCCCGGAAATCATGTTGGAATTCACTTTCAACCAAGTGTATTGCCTAACCTGAGAAAAAGACTCTCTCCAAACATCTATAAGATTATGATAAGTGATCAATGATTGAAGCTTGTCTGCAAGGTGCAGTTAAAATCTCCAGCCACAACAATGATCCTATCCTGAGGAACAACACTCAACGCAACCTCAAGTTTCTTGAAAAAGGTGACACGTTCAGCCCCAATATTGGGAGCATACACATTAACAAAAGAAAATTGAATACCACAAATAGTTATGTCAACCCTCAGTAAACGGCCGGACACCAGTTCAAACACACTTACAGGTTGTTCCTTAAAATCAGGTGCAAGTAGAATAGCGACCCCTGCACTAACACTGGAGCCATGGCTCAAAATAGCCTGACCCATCCATTCACTCAGCCACTGTGTCTGAATAGTCATATCTGTGTGTGTTTCCTGCAGAAACACCACACCTGAGCTCTTTATCGTGATATAATCAAAAAGACGAGCCCTTTTTACAGCATCACGACACCCATTAATATTCAATGAGCTAAACCTCAAAGGTGCCATAGAAATAAATACTAAAAAAACACTCAATAATACTGAACCACAGGGCCAGGGGTGTCTAGGACATAACCAATCCATATTCATTTTTTACCTTGTAGATGCAACACACTTCTAACATTACTGAGAAGCTTCTTTAGCCGGTACCGTTTGGGTTTGTCAAGTTCTTCAAAAGTAGCTTTTCTCATTACCAAAGTACAGGACCTCAAAAACAATTCCAAATCGGGGAAGTAAGACTCAATTTTTGGCTTACGAAGTCCTTTTGTAACATCAAGAAAGTGATTGATCTGCTGAAGAGAATAAAGCTTGGTCTTACCTCCAGAGGCAGGCTCTGAATCCATCCCATCATTTTCCATTAGCTCAATGTCCTCGCAGTCATTATCAGATTCCTCCATTTGCCCCTTTAACTCCAATAATTCCTGAGATGAAATATCATCTGGAATGACGGAGTCATCAGTTACAGTATTTTTGTTTTCATTAGTTTGTTGAAGCGAATCGACAGGCACGAGCTGCGAACGCCCCAGGCTCGTCTCTGTATGCGGGGCAGCAGGCGTTCGACTCGGGCCGGCCGCCTCCTCCACAGCCGCTACGGGGCCGCGTTCAGAGGGCGCCGACAGCGGTCTCTCCGCGGACGGATCATCCAGCACAGAAGGCGCCCCGGCCGGCTGCAGTTCTGATGCTACAGCGGCCGCGGCAGGATCCGCGCCGGCCGCCTCTCTCCGCATCAGCGAGCAGAGCCGTGTCCGCATCCGCCGCTGGCCTATCACGATTCGGGCAAGTTTGCCTGACATGTCCAAAATCACCACAGGCAAAACATCTCATAGACTCAGAACTAATAAAAATGGTGTAATCTTTGCCATCGACGGTTAGTTTTGCTGACAAGTTTAAAGGATCGCTTTGAGAGTTCAGAATCATGAAAGTTTGATGGCGAAAGGACATTACATGTTTGATTTCCTGGTTTCTACAACCAAGAGGAATCATTTTTATAGGGCTGGCTATTTTGCCATACCTCTGGAGGATTTGTTCTAGTTTTTCATTTCTTTTTTTTTTTTTTTCCGGCCTGTCAGTAACACAGATAACACATGACAGTACGTATGTGTAGCTATATTATCATCATTCACAGCCTTTTTTTTTTTTTTTTTAATTAATTTAATTTTATATACCCTTTTATTTAACCACACTATGACAGACAAGCCCGGGGGACAGAGAAAACAAGAGAGAGAAAGAAAAAAGAGAGAAAAAAAAAGACAATTTGCTTCGATACCTGCTGACAACAACAGAAGAAAACAACAGAAGACACAACATCATAGAGACTGCAGCAACAACCAACATCTGTATGAATCACAATAAATTCTAAATGTTAAATGTTATTGAGCAGCACACAACTAATATTACAAAATAAGTTTTGAAGCAACAGCAGATCAAGACAAAGCGTGTCTGTGAGCACCTGTTTTTACACCAATGTGACTGCTTGAGTGTACACCTGTGTGTGTGAGCGCGCTTGTGTTCATAAGGTTCCTCCATGTAAATGTTTAATAGTGTGTGTGGGGCACAACAGTCCCATCCCGCAAGGCATGAAGCAGGCGCGGAAAAGACTCGGGCCCCAAACATCCGGGGGCCCCCCAGGGCACGGCACCCCCAGGAGAACCACCGCAGGGATAACCGCCGCCTCCACCCAGAAAAGGGCAGAGGAGAGCCCGAAGGCGGCACCTCCGACAGTCACATTGCAGACGCCCCAGGGTGCCGTGGCGGCAAGCCCACAGGCTCCACCGGTAGCCGACCACACCAGGGCAGACCGGGCCCTGGGCCCAGAGATCCAAAGGCCCCCCACCCCCCAATCGGGGCCCAGCAAGGCCAGCAGGGCCAGGCCCCGCCAAGCGACCGCCGAAAGCGGGCCGGCGCCCACCCGAGCATCCTGCCCCGGCGCGAGAAACCACCAACGCACCGGCGACATCCTCCACCGGCAGTGCATGGTGGTGGGGTAGGGGTCGGCTGAGATGATGAGTGAGGCGGAGTCTAATGCCCGACCTGACACATAGACGTAGACGAACAAGCACACATATACACAAGCATACGTTCCCACCCTCATGCACGCAAACGAATATTCACACCCTCGCCCCACATGTAGACACACAAAAATGGACAAGGTACCCACACTCACACTCCCCATATGCACTCTATACTCCTAGATCCAGGCACCACCACCCCCAGAGGGGAAGCCAGCGCCCGATCCCGGAGCTGAACCCCCTTCGCTCCTGCGTGGGGACAGGAGGACCACCCCGGTCCCCGCAGCAGCAGAGAAAACCAACAGCCCAGACCCCGACCGGGCGGCCAGCTCATCCTCACAGCCCCCGGCCCCAGACAGAGAACAGAGAGCAGGGGTGTGAAAAAAAAGACCCCAAGCTTCACCTCACCCGCTCAAATGTAGTGTTGGTGTGTGTTGTTCTAAGGTGCTTTAAAACAGTGGTGCTTTAAAACAGGGGAGGGGCACCCTCTACAAGCTTGTGTCAGCTCGTCCCCTCCCTAGCGCCCTCAATGTCTATGTGCAACTTAAAATTGAGAAGTGGGCACTGGCACCAGAGGGAAGGCTGAATGAACAGACCGCCCTCCGGATGCCATTCAGTGTGCCCACCCCCAAGGCCCTATATGTATGTGTCATGTGACAGTAAGTAATGAGAATGTCTAAGCTGTAATGTGTGATTGAGATGCAGGCGGCCACGAGGAAACAGAGGAATACCACCTCCCCCACATCCCAGCGACACACCCGCACCTCAAAACCCTACCTATGTGTTGATGTGATGGAGCGGGAGAAATGAAGCCCTAGGGACAGGGGAGGAAAGCATCAGAGGGGGCAAAATACCCCCCCCTCTGGAGTCAGCTCCCCCGCTGACCCCCATAGGCACCCCTGCTACCCCAAATCTGCCCAGGGCGGGGGGCCCAGGCCCATCCAGACCAGGGCCCATGGCAGCCCGGGGCGGCCCATCAGACCCCACAGCAGAGGAAAAACTACCCCACCCCATCATTCAGTCAGCTCCCAGACTACAAAAGACAATAAGACACCCAGGTAGAGCCCATTTACCCCGCCTCTATTGGACCCCCCCCTACGGAGGCACCGATGCATCGAAGACCCCCACACCAGAGCCGGGCCCAAGCGTATGCACCAACCCATGCTCCCGGCGGCACACCAACCAGGACCCAAGCCCCCCAGGCCCAGCCGTAACCCCAACCCGGAGGCAGAGGGCCCCCAGAACCCCAAGCCCTCCCCCGGACCAACCCCGGAACAGTGCGGCCGCCAGGCTGGTAACCTACGTCCGCCGGCACATGCATCCCCAGCAGCGCTGCATGCAGCCGCCAGAAAAACAGCACCCAAGAGTCACCAATACCCCATCCAGGCCAAGGCCGCAGCCCCAGCGCCGAACCCCCCAAGAAACCCACCCCCAGGGAACCCCCAGATGCCCCAGGCCCACATCGCCACCCCACGCCAACAACAAAAACCACAGCCGGACAGAATCGGGACCCCCACTCACACTAGGTGATGGAGCTGATCAAAGGAGCCCAGAGAGATTGATCTAATGTGGCAGCAGAGACTGTGTCAAGACTAATATAATCCCACAAATAATCTCTATATTGGTTGATATTAAGATTATTTTTATTTTTCCAGTTCATGAGGACAGTCTTCTTAGCAATGCATAGGGCAGTGAAAGCCATGTGGATTGTGTTACCTTCTGTAGTGACACCATCTAGGTCGCCCAACAAGCAGACTAAAGGAGAGGCTGGAATAGAACATTTAAGACACTTTGATAAGTCTTCACAAATCCTGTACCAGTACCTCTGAACAGGTGGAAAGAACCATAGAGCGTGGATATAATTGTCAGGTGTATTACCTTTACAGTGTGAGCAGTTGTTGGAAGCTGTAAAACCCATCCTGAACATCCGATGACCTGTGTAGTGCACTCTATGCAGGATTTTGTATTGTATTAATTGTAAACCAGGATTTCTAATCAGTTCAAAGGTTTTTAAACATATCTGAGACCAGAATTTTTTGTCCCTGCTTACTGATAGATCTGCCTCCCATTTTGCAATAGGAAGTGATACTGATTCATCTATTTTGGAAAGTGCCCTATATATTTTAGACATTAATTTGGGGGTTTTGAGATTAAGAAAATCTACCACACTTGGTGGTATTTGTAAATTGATATGATTAGACTTAAATTTCCTTTTTACAATAGATTTAATTTGTTGATATTCTAAAAATCTATGTTTATTAATCCCATATTGTTTAACTAATTTGTCAAAGGGGATAAAGTCTGTCCCTTCGAATATATGTTCCAGGTATTTAATACCTTTACAACTCCAATCTGTGAAGTTTATCATATTGTTGTTTAGCAATATGTCAGGATTGTTCCAGATGGGGGTACGTTTGCATGGGATTAGTGAAGACTCCGTCATTTTTAGAAACTCCCACCATGTTGTCAGAGAAGAGCTGATACTGATGCTTTTGAAGCATACGTGTCGTTTGCTGATCGGGCTAATGAATGGCAGATCCGAAATCTCTATATTATTGCATAATGCCTGTTCTACATCTAGCCAAGGTTCATCTAAGAGGGTGTGTTTTAACCACCCTGAAATGTGTTGAAGCCTGTTTGCTAAGAAATAGTGGTGAAAGTTAGGTAAATCTAGTCCTCCTTTATCCTTGGTCTTTTGCAGCGTTTTTAAGCTAATACGCGGGGGTTTACCTTTCCAAAGGAATTTAGAGATGGAGGAGTCCAGAGATCTAAACCAGTCAGGTGGTGGTTTGCTCGGGATCATTGCAAATAAATAATTAATTCTTGGCAAAACCATCATTTTTATTGAGGCGACTCTTCCCATGAGTGATATGGGTAGAGACCTCCATCTGGTTCGATCATCTTCTACCTTCTTTAAAAGTGGGATGTGGTTTAATTTAATCAAATCTGCCAGCCTAGGAGAAACATTAATACCTAAATATTTAATATTACCAGATTGCAGTGGAGTGGAAGAATTCTGGAAGGAGCAATTAATTGGAAGAACTGTTGATTTTAACCAGTTTATTGAATAATCTGAGACTTTTGAGAAAGAGTTTATTAATGTAATTACCTCAGAGGGAGTGGTTTGTGAATGCTGAAGAAAAAGTAACACATCGTCTGCTTAAAGACTAACTTTATGTTCTACATTCTTGCATTTAATGCCTTTAATCACTGTTGCCTGTCTAATTGCTGCTGCTAGTGGTTCAATAAAAATTGCAAACAGTGAGGGGGAGAGGGGGCATCCCTGCCTGGTGCCCCTCTTAAGATAAAAGCTAGAGGACGTTTGAGCATTTGTCCTGACACATGCTTTTGGAGAGTTATATAATATTTTTAACCAGTTTATGAAAGAGTTTCCAAAACCAAATTTGTGTAAAGTTGCAAATAGAAAATTCCAGTTAACCCTATCAAAAGCTTTTTCTGCATCTAAAGACAATATTGTAATTTGAAGGTTTCTATTGCATGAATAGTCTATCAAGTTAAGTAACCTACATGTATTTGTTGAGGAGTGCCTCCCTTTTATGAAACCAGTTTGGTCGGAATGAATTATGAGAGGGGTTATCTTCTCTATTCTTTTTGAGATAGCTTTGCAGATTATTTTAGTGTCCACATTAATAAGGGATATTGGACGATAGCTAGTAGGCAATACAGGGTCTTTGCCTGGTTTTAGCAAGAGACTAATGTTGGCAGAATTCATATTTGGTGGAAGTCTGCCATTTTTTTTGGTTTCCTGCAACATTCTGTAGAATGTTGGAGCCAGAATAGCCCAGAATTCTTTATAGAATTCTGCAGGAAAGCCATCTGGGCCTGGAGCCTTTTTATTGGGCATACTGTTCAAGGCTTCCTGAAGTTCATCTGATGTTAGTGGAGAATCCAATGCCATCGCTTGATTGTCTGATAATTTCGGAAGAGTTATATTGTCAAGAAATTGGTCAATTTCGTCTTTAGATGGGTTTATCTGTGGAGAATATAAAGATTTGTAAAAGTCCCTGAAAGTGTTGTTTATTATTTCAGGGTCATATACTGTTTCCCCAGTTAAATCTTTAACAGCACATATAGTTGTTTTTTCTTTATTTATTTTTAACTGGTTCGCTAGGAATTGACCTGATTTGTTACCATATTCAAATTCTTTCCAGCGAAGTCTTTGTGCTAAGAATTTAGTTTTTTTATTAATAATTTCATTTAATTCTAGTTTTGCTTTACATATTTTTTTCAGCATTTCCTGTTCCTGGGAGGATACGTAGGCTTCTTCTAAAGTTTTTATAGTTTCTTCTAATTCCTGAATACATTTATTTTCTCTTTTCTTTTTATGCGATGAGAATGAGATTATTCTACCTCTCATCACAGCTTTACCTGCTTCCCAGAGAACAGATGCTGATGTTCCAGGCAGGTCATTATAGTCTAAATATAAAGTCCACTCTTCTTTAAAATATTTAATAAAATCGTCGTCTTTAAGCAATGATGTATTGAATCTCCAGTTATTACTTGGTGGAGTGGCCTTCTTATTTACTAGAGTTAAAGAAACAGCAGCATGATCGCTGACAGCTATAGGGTTTATCTCTGTGTCTAAAATGTCACTCAGCAGTGAGCTGCTGACTAAGAAATAATCCAGACGAGAGTAAGAGTGATGGACATGTGAGAAGAAAGTATATTCCCTACGGTTGGGGTGAAAAGAACGCCATGCATCGCAAAGTCCATAGTCACTCATGTACTGTTTAACTATATTTGTGGATTCCAAATTACGCTGAGTTCCAGCTGTACTTAGCCTGTCCATTTCTTTATTTAGTCCAAAGTTGAGGTCTCCCCCAATAACAAGTGCACAATCTGTGTGTTCAGAGAGTGCGGTAAAAAAAACCGTGAAAGAAAGAGGGGTCATCAATATTTGGACCATATATACTAACAATACATAACTTTTTGTCAAATATAGATAATTTAATGATTAGAAATCTACCTTCTGGATCTATAACTGTGTTGAGTACAGTGAAATTAACATTTTTATGTATTAAAATTGCTACCCCCCTTTGCCTAGAGTTATAGCAGGCTGAGAACACATTAGGAAACTCAGTTGTTTTAAGTTGATCTGTATCTGTGGCAGGTCTATGAGTCTCTTGTAACAAAACAACGTCTGCTTGTAGTTTTTTAAGATGGCTAAATATTTTTAACTTCTTTTCTCTGGAGCCAGCTCCATTCACATTCCATGTGACAAACCTCAGTGCGCCCATAGATGTGTGTGTGTAGCTAATGCTGCTCGCTGCGTGTGATGCTCAAATGAGTAAGATATGAACGGGCGTGTACGCGCTTGTATGCGAGTATGTCTTTCATGTCTGTGTGTGCTGTAAGGTCGGAGTGCTTGCTTTAACGCTGAGTGTATATGTACATGGTCGTGACGAGCAGATGTGTGATATAGGGTGTTGTATTTGTATGTGTAGTAAAGCAGGTGATCGGTGCAGTAAAAGGAGTTGGAAGTAAGAAAGACATCCAAAGAAGCAAGCAGAGAGGGATGAAAGTAAAAACTTGACAGAAACGAAAACATTGCAACAACATTTAAACGCTGTGGAGACTGACGGTATCGTGTTTGTTATAATATCGTATTAAATTAGCGAAATAACATAAATAGATAGAGGTAAATGGAAGAACAAGAACGAGCGAGGAAAGAGAAAAAAGAAAAATATAACGGATTCTTATCTGGAGTGGTGTTAATATAACCACGGAGTGGTACGGAGGTTGCGATAGAGCTGCCCGTCCACGTAGAGCCGGTCCACTGCGATGACAGCTCGGGAGCCCTTTTGGATGAGACTGCGTCGGATTGGGAACAGAAGTTTGCGTCGCTCCAAGATTTCTTTTGGGAATTGGTCGTTAACGCTGAAGTCTGTTCCTTTCAGCTCCCTGCCGCGACTCTTCACCTGCTCTTTCTGCTTGAAGTATCCAAATTTGGCCACAATAGGACGCGGCCTCGGGGCTCCAGGTTTCTTCGCTCCCATCCGATGGACTCTTTCGAAGCATATGTTTTCCACGGTGTCTTCCGGAAGCTTCAGGTACGTCTTGATAAAGGTTTTAACCGTAGCTTCTGGGTCCTCTTCGGCAGATTCCGGGATGCCTGAAAACACCAGGTTATCTCTCATGCTACGGGCCTGGAGATCGATGACAGTCTCTTTTATTTTTTTATTATCTTCACTTAGATGGGTCACATTCTCAGTTAGAGACTTGACCGAGTCCCGTAGTGATGCGTTTTCAGCAGCGAGTGTTTCCACCTGCTGCTGGCTGAATTCCAGTGATTCCCTCAGGGATTTAAATTCACGGTGCAGGATCTCGACCAGGGACAACCTCGCGTCGAAGCTGGACAACCGCTTGTCGATTGAATCCAGGATGTCGGTAAAGCTTTTACCCGTCGGCGATGTTGTTTCAGGCGAGTCTGCCGGGCGACTTCTTTTGGAAGACGGCGTCTCGCTTTTGGCTGGGGAACATGCATTTTGGTTTTTCTTCATGACTATAACGTCGAAGCACCAGTCGATGTATTCCTGAAGAGTTTCCAAATTTTCTTCGCTGTCCTCGCTGCTCATTCAGTTTTTCCGCCAAGTCTCCAGCGTCTGACGTCACCTACAGCATTTCCGGTTCTCCGGCTCCAATGACTCCTAGTTTTTCATTTCTAATGAACGGGGGTACGTTGGATAAAACAACTTTTTTGGATGGGCTTGACAAAGGTAAAACAGGTACAAACGTGTCATTGATCACCAAACCAGACTCGACTAGATCATCCACCATTTGGCTTTCGCTAAGAAAAAGCACAATGGCCTTATTCATACGGGAAGCAGATCTGATGTTAGCGCCCCCGACTACCGCGCTCACAACGGTCAAACAGTCCTCTACAGACACCGCCGCATCAGGCATACATTTACACCCGTGCTTGAGTGTCAAACGCGAGAAATCTCCCGCATTCAACGCCATTCTTCCCACTCACTGACCGAAGTCAGTAGGAAACCTTTATACTACACCTATATATTGTGTTTCACAGAGAAAGCCAATTAAAGGAAAAAAAGGTAGGAAAATCTCACTCAACCAAGGGGATACTCTCACTCGCTCCCAGCATGCACTCCGACTCAGAGAGAGAGAGAGAGAGAGAGAGAGAGAGAGAGTGTGAGAGAGTGTGAGAGAGAGAGAGAGACAACCTTTACAAGAGACGGCTTCTTAAAAGAGCTGCTGGAGTATGTAATCTGACATAACTGCAAGACAGAAAAAAAATATTGAATTACAATTACTTCAAAAAAACATCTTAAAAGGTGTGGAAAGCGTTGTGTTTACTGTGCTTTAAAAATAGTATACAGTAAAAACAGTTACTGTGGTAAAAACATGGTAAGTAATGTTGTTACTGTCCTTTAACTACAAATACCACAGTAAAACTACAGTTACTGAGGTAAACTCATAGTACATTTTGAAGTTATTGGGCTTTTACTAGAAATACCACGGTAAATGTTGAAGTTATTGGGCTTTTACTAGAAATACCACAGTAAAACTACGGTTACTGAGGTAAACTCATAGTAAATATTGAAGTTATTGGGCTTTTACTAGAAATACCACAGTAAAAATTACGGTTACTGAGGTAAACTCATAGTAAATATTGAAGTTATTGGGATTTTACTAGAAATACCACAGTAAAACTACGGTTACGGTGGGAGAAGCATGGTATATTTTGTGGTCACTGTGCATTGACTTTTTACACGATCCCTTTCCCACCATAAGCAAATGTTAAATGAATAACTTCATTCATAAACACGGAACAATTGAGTATTTTAAGAGACAGTACCTGTATATGTGTCCTGAAGTCATCTAAATCCATCTTTTAATGCGCTATTTCGCTGGTATTTGGTCCATGTGCAGTTGTTGACGTTGGGGAAACGATCGCCTCTGCTGGTACTCCAGTGGTAACTTCACCTTCATACATGCGTGCAGGGATTAACTTTGTGGATCGATGATAACATCATTCTCATCCTAACAGAAGGCGCAGCAGACCCCTTCTTGGCCATATATGTGACCTGATATCCACTGAAAACGGCCATTCAATCGAATGATATCATTCGAAGTGGATGGCCGGGGACAGCGCAGGACGAGGATCTGCAGGAGGCCTACCACGGTGTTTCGCGACCATTTCAAGCTTCCTGTAGTAATTCAGGCACCCCTGTTTGTTTTTGTTTTACACTCAGGAGAGTGAAGAGGTCAGTTTTCCGTTTCCACGGCCACTACGTACTCAAGCCACGATTCAGGCCTGCTACGGGGTGGGTTGTGAGAGTGTGCGCGTGTTAACTGTGTGTGTGTGGGACCACAGTGTGTAATATCAGTTCATACAGTGTTATTCAGCGCGCTTCAGAACTGTGAGTATTCAGAGTAATATTTTTGACACCCTAAGTGAGTCACTGTGTACGTTTAATTTCAAGTGTGTTAGTTTGCTCAATTAACTCGAAGTGTGTTTGACACAGAGGCCAATTCCGTAATTCTGTCATTTGTGATATTTCCCTTTTTGGGGTTAAATTGTACCAAACTTGAGATCAACTTGATTGTGTGAATACTTTGCAAATTTAAATTTCAGCTATTTCTTACTCTTTAATTCTACTTTAATTAAACTCTGTGTATTTTTCTACTTCAAGTGTTTTATTTATTTAATAGAGTTTATTCTTGACCAGTGAACTTGTGTGAACATAGATTTTATTCTGAGTAACTTTCCAAAAGAGAAGTATTTCATTCAGTGACGTCAGAGGGGCCTTTTAATACAACATATCTTAGGCACTAGTTTATTGAACCTGGTGCTGCCCCTTACTAAACTGTTCTAAAAAAAAAAAGGTAGGGGGCACTATATATATATATATATATATATATATTAGGGGTGTCAATGTTAACGCGTGCGATTAATCTAAAAATGTTAACTTGTTAATATTTTTTTAACAATCGTTTGATAAGGTTTGACCAACTTATTCCCTTCATTGCAGCGCGGAAGGTTATCTATCATTGTGTGATGAGGGTACAGCGAACCAGTCTTGCCAGGGTAGCAGCACAAGTGGCCGTGGGCTATTTTGAAAATACAGTCGCGGGAAAAATTACAGCGCCTTGGGTTGTGGTTTTTTGGGCTACTTTTATAATCTCCCGCTGCCACCCAAAGTGTATATAGACAAATTTAAATTAAAATAGATCCTTTTACTAATGTGTATTATACTTGGTATACATTCCAAGTATAATACACATTCCAAGTATAATGTGTATTATATTTGGAATGTATACCTGGCAACTTAAGAACGGAGAGGTGGTTGTAACCATAGACATATATATATATATATATATATATATATACAGTATATATATATACTGTATATATATGGTTGTAACATCACAAACAACGTGAGTTTCAGCCAGAGCATACATGTTAAGGCTTTTACACAGCAGAAATAAACATGACAACAGCCACTATAGATTATATAAGATAATAAACACACGATTACGATAGGATATGGTTTGTATGTGATTTTCTTGAGATGAATGTGTACATCTGAAATGCTAATTTTTGCAACGATATAAAAGGCTATAAACAGCATATTTTAACAACAGTATATGACCAAATTCCACATGTGATCGCAAAAGGAAGTTATTACAAACACTCAATGGTGGTTTAAAGTGAGTTCTGAGTAAAAGTGTACTATTAATCTCATAAATTGTTTTATGAAGCATGATGCTAATATTAGCTCTAATGCACCTGCAGAACAGGTCCAATTCTTCTTCATAATGCATTTTGTCATAATACTTCACGTAAGGTCGCAAGAAAATGTTTTGTTGTATTTATTTAGAAATAATTTTGATAATAGTTGGGTAAATGTATACTGGGATTGAAGCGATGTGGCTTGGTAAACGTTTTATTGCCAGTATAAAGGCTGATAATGGCTGAATAAAAACAAATTAATAATGATAAAATAATAATAAGGATTATGTCTCATACCTGGCGGAAATGTGAAAGGTTATGTTTCCTTAAACTTTCTTTATTTCAACACATTTACTGTCACGGAACCACCTGCCTCACCAGCTGAATCAACCTCCTACACACGCTCACAATCACCAGAGTACTAATCACGAACACCTGCAATCACTTACCACTACCATTCAAAAGCTCACTCACCTCAGTCACTCGTTGGCTGGTCTCAAGGTTGCAAGCTACTCGATGCCTACCTATCTGCCCGTCCATCCTGGAACTCGTCCCTGCCTGTGGAAACGCAAGTTTACGTACAGTTAAAACTGTTCATTCTGCTTCCAGTGCCTCCTTTGTTATCTCTCTTATGTTGGACGCCCAGCCTTGGTTATATTGAATAAATTACCTTTTGACTTTCATCTACCTGTCTGTCTCCTTGACCAGTGAGTGACATTTACAGGTAAATCCTAGTATTCTAAATTTGTGATTAATCACAGTCCATGACCGTGATTAACGCGATTAAATGTTTTAAGAGATTGACAGCACTAATAATATATATATATATATATATATATATATATATATATATATACAGTCAGGTCCATAAATATTGGGACATCGACACAATTCTAACATTTTTGGCTCTATACACCACCACTATGGATTTCAAATGACACGAGCAAGATGTGCTTTAACTGCAGACTGTCAGCTTTAATTTGAGGGTATTTACATCCAAATCAGGTGAACGGTGTAGGAATTACAACAGTTTGCATATGTGCCTCCCACTTGTTAAGGGACCACAAGTAATGGGACAGAATAATAATCATAAATCAAACTTTCACTTTTTAATACTTGGTTGCAAATCCTTTGCAGTCAATTACAGCCTGAAGTCTGGAATGCATAGACATCACCAGACGCTGGGTTTCATCCCTGGTGATGCTCTGCCAGGCCTCTACTGCAACCGTCTTCAGTTCCTGCTTGTTCTTGGGGCATTTTCCCTTCAGTTTTGTCTTCAGCAAGTGAAATGCATGCTCAATCGGATTCAGGTCAGGTGATTGACTTGGCCATTGCATAACAGTCCACTTCTTTCCCTTCAAAAACTCTTTGGTTGCTTTTGCAGTATGCTTTGGGTCATTGTCCATCTGCACTGTGAAGCGCCGTCCAATGAGTTCTGAAGCATTTGGCTGAATATAAGCAGATAATATTGCCCGAAACACTTCAGAATTCATCCTGCTGCTTTTGTCAGTAGTCACATCATCAATAAATACAAGAGAACCAGTTCCACTGGCAGCCATACATGCCCACGCTACCACCACCATGCTTCACTGATGAGGTGGTATGCTTAGGATCATGAGCAGTTCCTTTCCTTCTCCATACTCTTCTCTTCCATCACTCTGGTACAAGTTGATCTTGGTCTCATCTGTCCATAGGATGTTGTTCCAGAACTGTGAAGGCAAGGGACTTCTGACAAAAGCAGCAGGATGAATTCTGAAGTGTTTCGGGCAATATTATCTGCTTATATTCAGCCAAATGCTTCAGAACTCATTGGACGGCGCTTCACAGTGCAGATAGACAATGACCCAAAGCATACTGCAAAAGCAACCAAAGAGTTTTTGAAGGGAAAGAAGTGGACTGTTATGCAATGGCCAAGTCAATCACCTGACCTGAATCCGATTGAGCATGCATTTCACTTGCTGAAGACAAAACTGAAGGGAAAATGCCCCAAGAACAAGCAGGAACTGAAGACGGTTGCAGTAGAGGCCTGGCAGAGCATCACCAGGGATGAAACCCAGCGTCTGGTGATGTCTATGCGTTCCAGACTTCAAGCTGTAATTGACTGCAAAGGATTTGCAACCAAGTATTAAAAAGTGAAAGTTTGATTTATGATTATTATTCTGTCCCATTACTTTTGGTCCCTTAACAAGTGGAAGGCACATATGCAAACTGTTGTAATTCCTACACCGTTCACCTGATTTGGATGTAAATACCCTCAAATTAAAGCTGACAGTCTGCAGTTAAAGCACATCTTGTTCGTTTCATTTGAAATCCATAGTGGTGGTGTATAGAGCCAAAAATGTTAGAATTGTGTCGATGTCCCAATATTTATGGACCTGACTGTGTGTGTGTGTGTGTGTGTATGTATATATATATATATATAATACATAAAAGTGACAAAACAACAAAATTAAAAAAACTGAAAATATAAAAATGAACAGTACAGCAATACTGTAAAATTACGGAGCCCCGCACATGACATGCAAATTTTTTTTACAAAAAATCGTGCACACGATTACTAATTCGTTCCCTCGATTTGCTAAATCATGCACTCTATTTGCTAATTCGTTCCCTCGACTTGCTAAATCGTGCACACGATTTACTTAGTCGTTCCCTCGATTTATAAACCGTGTGCACGATTTAGCAAATCGAGGGAACGAAATAGTAAATCATGCACACGATTTAGCTATTTTTTTTTTTTTTTTTTTTTCTGCATGTCCTGTGCGGGGCTCCGTATGAAATAACGCTTGTCTGAATGTTTTTGTAAAGCCATCCATTTCTCATCGTCTCCTTTCTACACCTCACCCCATTCCATAAATGGACCCTAAAACACCAACATAATTGCATGACTAATTCAATTTTATTGTGTTATGTTAAGCATTTAGCTATATAGCTAAATGCTTAACATAACACAATAAAATTGTATTATTTTTAATTACCACTTAATTACATTTTTAATTACCACTTTGTTTACGTAATGTAAAGGGAAGCGCTGGAGCATAAAAAAATCCTTTATGAGTGGGGTGACTTTAGGCATTGTTTGACTACAATGGACATATGTTGTGAAAAAAAATATTCCAGTACTGTCCTAAATTTAAAGATGGTGCATATCAACATCACAATTCATTGTAATTAATCAAAATACTAATTTCTTGTGGTTCACATTTGCTTTTGATGTATAGTTACACCATTTTTACCTTGAATAATGATATCACATTAATGTGATTCATTATTTAAACTTCTGAATAATTTCTCTGTGACAGATATTGTATGGAAGTATTAGAATGTAATAAAACTTCAATGATTATTCACATTATTGTATGCCAAGAACAAGGTTCACTAAAATGTGCCAAAAAGACTCCAAACAATGTTGTATTGTTGTGTAGAATCCACTTGGCCAACAAAATACAAGTACCATGAATCCAACAGAAAGCAGCGAAGACCGTCCAAATTCACGATGCGTCCTCCGATGGCTGCATTCCAAGGCCGATTGCGTCACCGCGGCGAGACGACCGCTGGCGCAATTCGAAAGCGACATCAAATGCACCCTCCGTTTCACGAGAAAATGAAGGATACATCAGATGGATCCTTCGCAGCCTACCCTATCCCAGAATTCACAGCGCGCCGGTGACAACGGGACTTTTATTCAAACAAAATAGCAGGTGATGGTTCTGTGGCAGCCAACGAATGCACTTATAAATGTAAGTATTGTGTTTTAATTTACTCAAATAACTAGTGAAACAAATGTTAAAAGCCAGGTTTTAAAAAAATGTGAACTTAAACTAACAATACCACTGCACAGATTCCTTTGTTAGGTGGTCTGAGGCATAAGTTCTTGTATATCTTAAATTGAGGGCTGAATATGATAATTCCTTTACTGGGGATAAAAACTGGCAGTCCACAACAATAAGACAAGAAGTAAACACGACTACTTAATAATTAAAGTCTTTCAGTTGTTTATTTATTTATTAAGTAAGTAAGTAGTAGTGCTGTCATGCTAGATTTGTCCACAAATGTTTTAGGCAAACTTGATTCAGAAATATGATTTCTGCATGTCTGTTTCATATTTTGTAACTTTAAGATTGCAGTCCTGTCTTAATTTTCATAAGTCTTTCCTTTTTCTCTTCTTTTAGAAAATGGAGAAAATGGGGCTGCTTGGAAACGTAAAAATATAATGAATGAAGCTGTTCTGTACATTACTTTTGTAATTTAAGTTAGCCTATTTGTAAATGAAGCAAAGTAATTTCTATGCATTGTTTTATTTTTGTATTATAAGTTGAAACAAAAGACAAGAAGTAGTTCTGGAAATTGTTTATTTTTGCAAAGCAAAAAGCAATACATTGGTCTAGTACATACATTAGGCGCAAGCCTAAGCTGAACAACCGTGATCTCCGATCCCTCAGGCGGCACTGCATCAAGAATCGTCATTCATCTATAAGCGATATCACCACATGGGCTCAGGACTACTTTGGCAAACCTTTGTCAAGTACCACAATACGTAGTTACATCCACAAATGCCAGTTAAAACTGTACTGTGCCAAAAGGAAGCCCTATGTTAACAGTGTCCAGAAGCGCCGTCGACTTCTCTGGGCTCGGAGGCATCTGGGATGGACCATCACACAGTGGAAACATGTACTGTGGTCAGATGAATCAGTATTTCAGGTATTTTTTGGGAGGAATGGACGCCGTGTGCTCCGGACCAAAGAAGAAAAGGATCATCCAGACTGTTACCAGCAACAAGTCCAAAAGCCAGGGTCTGTCATGGTATGGGGTTGTGTCAGTGCCCTTGGCAAAGGTAACTTGCACTTCTGTGATGGCACCATTAATGCTGAAAAGTACATAGAGATTTTGGAGCACAATATGCTGCCTTCAAGAAGACATCTTTTCCAGGGACGTCCATGCATATTTCAACAAGACAATGCAAAACCACATTCTGCACACATTACAAAGTCCTGGCTGCGGAGGAAGAGGGTACGGGTACTTGACTGGCCTGCCTGCAGTCCCGACCTGTCTCCAATAGAGAATGTGTGGCGCATTTTGAAGTGCAAAATGCAACAACGAAGATCCCGTACTGTTGCCCACCTTAAGACTTGTTTGCAGGAAGAATGGGACAAAATTACACCTGAATCACTTGGTGTCTTCAGTCCCTAAACGTATTTTAAGTGTTGTGAAAAGGAATGGCAACATTACAAAGTGGTAAATGCTTTACTGTCCCAACTTTTTTTGGAATGTGTTGCAGGTCTGAATGACAGGAAAGGATGTATATTTACAAATGACATGAAGTTGACCAGACAAAACATGAAATATTTTGTGTTCATATTGTCTGCAATGAAATACAAGTCAAAGTAAATTTAGAAATCACTACTTTCTTTTTTTATTTGCGTTTTCCATGCTGTCCCAACTTCTTCTGATTTGGGGTTGTACAACAGTGCATCATATTGTAAAAGACCATGTTTTTGTAGTGTTGCTGTCCTGTGAGGAAAAAAAACTATGTGAATACAAGGAATGTATTTCGTTACACTCCACCACTTTGTTATTTTGCAAATGAAAGGAACAAAGTTTATTGCTACAATATATAAACAAATGACTACAAATTACAATTGCTAATTACAACTGCGCCCCATATTGTAGGCTGCTTCCGAAGGACTCGGACTGGTCTAGCCTATGGAGGACTGTTCATGTTGCCTAGCAACTGTGACAGCTGCCGTTGACGAGCGGCAGTAACATTTGTAAGTGGACTTTTTATATTCCGCTGCATAAAACTAAATAGGGTTGAAAACCTGTTTAAATATGTTCACCATGGTCCATTTATGTACATAATCAATAATAGAATGCATAAAATCACATTTTTGTAAGATATAAGTCAACATTTAACCGCTTTATATTTTGTATTTTTTCATGTCATTACTATATTCAAGTAACTCGAAACCCAATATTTACATTTAAAGGGTAATTCGGAAATTAAAAGTCAAAAACTAACAATTCAGGCTCGTTATTTTATTTTTCACTAAAAAATAACATCTATGGCAACTCTGTTCTCGAAGAAATAAACTTTTTGAGAAATTCAGAAAAAAAATGGCAGAACTTGGAGTTGAAGTGTTTTCTGTTACTTCTTTGTTTGGACAGTGACAAGCATAAACTGATCTCTGAGGCAGTTCTTCAGTTCTTGCAGCTTCAGGGCTGTATATAAGAATTTAGTTCAAACTTTGACCTGTGGAGAGCAGTAATATGACCAGTGGCGGAAAGATATAAGAAGAAGCTCTGTTCTTGCACCGTTGTTGCGCGACAGGAGCGGTGATCGGGAACACCTGCTGGTGCAATCAGGAAATCCTGCGAAGGCTAGACTCGGAGTAGCCTTGGAAGGCCGCGTCGGCCGCATCCTTCGGAGGATCCGTCCTCCGAAGGATGCAGTCTTTGAATTGGGACACAGCTTCGGTCTCTAAGCTGTGGGCTATTATGTGGTTTTCTATTGTGATTAAAGTGTTTGCACTCAATAAAGAGCTTGTTTACCCCTCTAAGCATAGAAAAAGAGTGCCGTTGCCTTGGAAAAGCATGGTCTTCCAGAGAAAACACAGGTGTCAGTCTACCTTCCCTGAGGCTATGTCTACAACAAGAAACCAGTGAAGCACAGAAAACTGTGTGAGTGACTTCTGAAAGTAGAAACGGAGTAGCAATGGAAACTAAGCAATGCTCAAACACCCCCTCTCAGCATTCAGCACGCAAGACATCCTAGAGCAATTTAAAATTGTTAATGTGCAAAATGGCCTCACTGGTACTGTGACCCGTTTGAATAACAAGCCTAGTATGCAAGTAGGCATGGATTTTTTTTTTATTTGGCATCAGTGCTAATGTAAAATCGATGGCTTATTTCAGCTGAGGTAATAATATTAAGCACTACAACAACAACAACAAAAAAGCCACAAATAAGTGCATATCTAACTTATTGCATGTTTTCTTTGTTATACCTTGATGTTTAAAGTTTTACAGGGTAAAAAGTGTGTGCTTGTGTGTGTATGTACCTTTTTAACTCATCGACTGATTCCACCCTCCAGCCTGAATAGCTGTAACTTTCCTATCTCCTGCATTGACATGCCTGAAGCGGCGAGGAGCCGAGAAGGTGAGTCATGTCTCATTATTCTCAAGAATGCAACTTCAAAGCTGCCATGGCAGACAATATGTTATAACCTCTATTCAACAGCCTTTCAACAGAGCCGCCTCACATCTCAAGTCATTATTCATCAAGTGCAATCTAAAAATTGATGTGTATATAATCAGAGGCAAGTAGAGAGGTTTTTCAAAATGTTCCTGTCTGCCTGGTAGTCAGGGATATGTACAGAGTACCATTACTAATATGTTAATAAACACTTCCTGTATTTGTAATACTGCATCTGTTTAAACTTCTCAGGGGGTAATGTGATTTCCAGCCCGATCTCACGGCAATTCGTGCATATTTTACGAGGTGGCTAATTCGTATGAATTCGTACGACCTCACTCGTACAAATTCATACAACCCCTAAACCTACCCGTTACTGGGGTTTGGACAAATCGTACCAAATCGTACGAGTGAGGTCGTACGAATTAGCCACCTCGTAAAATATGTACGAATTGCCGTGAGATAGCTTTGGTGATTTCATATGATTAATTCAGTGGCAGTATTTTATTATTTTTGCTCCATACAGGAGACTCTAGAATTCCTAGTTGCCCTGCAGCTATCTCATTTCACAATCAGGGGCATTGGGTAATACAGGCTGTGACATTGCTGAATGAATGACCCATTACATTTTTTTCAAGAAACCTCTTTGAACGTTTTAAACATTTCACGACGTACACACACACACACACACACACACACACATATACTTGTATCATATATACTTATATTCTTGTATACTTGTATTCTAGTTTATGTTGTACTGTATATCTTTGTTAAAATTGTTTAATTTTAAATTTAAGTTTCTGTTACCATGATGGCTGTGTTGACGGAGTGGCAGCAGTGGTTTCAGAGCTACTGACACGGGGTCTGTTTGTGTAAAAGGACTGGTGCGTTTATTTTGAAATGCTTGTATGTTTGTTTTCCCCTCTGCATTGTCAAAGTGGATATATGTGTCCCTGCTGTCTAGTTTTTTTGTTGTTGTTGTTTTTTTAGGCTCTCCTGAGTTTTCCAGTTTTTTATTTTATTTAGTTCTGATTTGTTGACCTCTTCTTTATGGAAGAGGATTAGGGCCAAGCAATAATAAAAAAATAAAACCATCTCAAGATTAAAGTCATTAAATTTCTCGTTTTAAATTTCTCGAAAAAACTCGTTAAATTTCAAGAAAAAAGTAAAGATAAAATGTTGAGATTAAACTTATTAAATTACAAGAAAAAAGTCGTAATGTTTCGAGAAAAAACTCGTTAAATTGCGAGAAAAAAAGTTGAGAAAATGTTGAGAATAAACTCATTAAATTACGAGAAAAAAGTCGTCAAATTTCAAGAAAAAAGTCGAGAATAAACACACTCGTGTCATGTTCATTTTATCTCGTTGGACAGTGTTATTCAGCATCTGCAGTGGGGTGGGTTGGAGCAGGAGCGGACTGGGGCCAAAAAGTGGCCCTGGACTTTTTGGCACAGAGCGGCCCACCAAACCCGGTCCACAACACACCATAAATGAGTGGCATATTCTTGACATTATAATTTGTCTTTTCTGGTGTATATCAAAGTCAAAGTCAAAAAAGTCAAAGTCTGCTTTATTGTCAATTCTGCCACATGTACCGTACATACATACAGAGAATTGAAATTGCGTTACTCTCTTACTCCCTGGTGCATACAGATAACACTATCAGTAGAACGCAAAATACAGATAAGTACAAATCAAATATATATATCTATATATATATCTATATATATATCTATACACCCCAAATCAGAAAAAGTTGGGACAGTATGGAAAACGCAAATGAAAAAAAAGTAGTGATTTCTAAATTTACTTTGACTTGTATTTCATTGCAGACAATATGAACACAAAATATTTCATGTTTTGTCTGGTCAACTTCATGTCATTTGTAAATATACATCCTTTCCTGTCATTCAGACCTGCAACACATTCCAAAAAAAGTTGGGACAGGAGCAATTTAGGGCTAGTAATGAGGTAAATTGGTTAAATAATGATGTGATTTGAAACAGTTGATGTCAACAGGTTATTGTAATTATGATTAATTACATACTGTCCCAACTTTTTCTGATTTGGGGTTGTAAAATAAATACAGGGGAAAACTCCCGGTGCTCCAGATGGCCAGTCCGCCACTGGATTGGAGGGTAATGCACTGGGGAGTAGCGTATGATACGATTGAGTGGGTTTGAGTCCATCTTTTGCCAAACTCGCTTTTCTTCCTTTTCTCATCACATAATACATCGGAAAAGTGGAAATCAATTGCTTAACGAGTGTCAAACTGAGTGTCAGTGCTGTTTAGAGGTCGCCTGATCGAGACCTGCGAGTAAACGCATTGTTCTGAGCTTGCGCTGCGCTGTCTTTAGGCAGAGCTAATAATGGTCCATGCAGTGCGCTTCACACGAGTAGCGCTCTTCCGCTTTCGGTGCGCTAAAGAAATTACAGCACATATGAGTTATCAAATTGTTGTCACTCACGTTTTCCTGATACATCTGGCCTAAAATTTAGTGCTGTCACCTCACCTTGTGTTGACATTGTAAAACTGCTTGATTTGTAAATTATGATTGGCGGGCCACATATAATAGCCTACATTAGACAAGCTGTGGGTAGGGATGGGTACCGAAACTCGGTATTAAATCGGTCTCGCTAAATTATGAAAGACCTAAGTATCGATAAGCTCTGACGTTAATGGTTCTGCTGTCGGTACTGTCGAAATTAAGAAAACACACATACATTTATTGTTGCTATATACTGTATACACATTATCTTGCAAATTCTCTCACCAGAGTTGCCAGCTGTTTTAATGTGCAATAATATTCAAACATTTGTCCATTATGCATTTTTGCTATTCGCAATTCAGAAGCGAGATCGCGTTCACGTGGAGGAGCTTCAGCACGCGCAACATGAAAGCCCTGTTTAATTATGATGAGAGAACTAACTATTCAAACATCTGCTTACGATTTATGCCTGTGGCTGTTATATTAAGATACGTTTTTTTTTGTTTTTTTTCAATTTTGGCTTCTAAGGATTATAGCCGCGTTTCTAATGTAAAGGGATGGAAAACTTCCATCCCTTTACAGCGGTGCACATTCGTTCCTAACCAAAACTTAATGCCAGAATCAGCTCAATTGGTGATTGTTGTAAGATGCCGTCTTTACGGTTGCTAAATTGCGGGACATGTTTGCTAATAAAACGTAGAAAGTACAATCCGCGCGAGAGACGCTGTTCCCCAGGCTGAAATGTATATGTGTGTATATGTGTGTTTGTGTGTGTGTGTGTGTGTGTGTGTGTGTGTGTGTGTGCCTGCGCGGCGCGCTCCAAAACGTACAGGCAAATTACAGTTTGAGCTTCGGGTGCGTCCAAACGATCAAATACACACAAAATATGTCCAAATGGCCGGCTACGAGAGTATTCACTTAAACATAGTTTATGTCTTAAGTGGGCGAGAACATTTGTGAGAAAATCCGATGTGTGTCAATATATTATCTTAAAGTGACAGACTGGCGCTTGGACCATCAATGTTAATCAAAGAACAAAATGTGAGAGAAAAATCCCCCACAGCTCTTAATCTGAATAACGTTATCTTTAATAAGCATTAATCTATCAATACATACAGTGAAAACTATGCAGTGTTCATTTACATTTGATTACTTTTTAGATTTCTTTTGTAACTATTACTTACCTGAACATTAATATTAGTAGACCTTCATGGAAAAATGAAAGCACTGTTTATTTCATTTCATTTGTATATTTGTTTTATTATATTTGTCAGTTTTTTTAACTTTGTTTCTTTGTTCATGTTCTTACTGTATCTTATCTTATGTATATAAAACACAAAAAAATGCATGCACACTGGTGCATCTACAAATTGATGTTTTATATTAATTTAATTAAATATTTATTTTACAACCCCAAATCAGAAAAAGTTGGGACAGTATGGAAAACGCAAATAAAAATAGAAAGTAGTGATTTCTAAATTTACTTTGACTTGTATTTCATTGCAGACAATATGAACACAAAATATTTCATGTTTTGTCTGGTCAACTTCATGTCATTTGTAAATATACATCCTTTCCTGTCATTCAGACCTGCAACACATTCCAAAAAAAGTTGGGACAGGAGCAATTTAGGGCTAGTAATGAGGTAAATTGGTTAAATAATGATGTGATTTGAAACAGGTGATGTCAACAGGTGATTGTAATTATGATTTGGTACAAAAGCAGCATCCAAGAAAGGTCTAGTCCTTTAGGAGCAAAGATGGGCCGAGGATCGCCAGTTTGCCAACAAATACGTGAGAAAATTATTGAAATGTTTAAAAACAATGTTCCTCAAAGAAAGATAGGAAGAGATTTGGATATTTCACCTTCAACAGTGCATAACATAATTAAAAGATTCAAGGAATCTGGAGGAATTTCAGTGCGTAAAGGACAAGGGTGCAAGCCTAAGCTGAACAACCGTGATCTCCGATCCCTCAGGCGGCACTGCATCAAGAATCCTCATTCATCTATAAGCGATATCACCACATGGGCTCAGTACTACTTTGGCAAACCGTTGTCAAGTACCACAATACGTAGTTACCTCCACAAATGCCAGTTAAAACTGTACTGTGCCAAAAGGAAGCCCTATGTTAACAGTGTCCAGAAGCGCCGTCGACTTCTCTGGGCTCGGAGGCATCTGGGATGGACCATCACACAGTGGAAACGTGTACTGTGGTCAGATGAATCAGTATTTCAGGTATTTTTTGGGAGGAATGGACGCCGTGTGCTCCTGACCAAAGAAGAAAAGGATCATCCAGACTGTTACCAGCAACAAGTCCAAAAGCCAGGGTCTGTCATGGTATGGGGTTGTGTCAGTGCCCTTGGCAAAGGTAACTTGCACTTCTGTGATGGCACCATTAATGCTGAAAAGTACATAGAGATTTTGGAGCACAATATGCTGCCTTCAAGAAGACATCTTTTCCAGGGACGTCCATGCATATTTCAACAAGACAATGCAACACCACATTCTGCACACATTACAAAGTCCTGGCTGCGGAGGAAGAGGGTACGGGTACTTGACTGGCCTGCCTCCAGTCCCGACCTGTCTCCAGTCCCGACCTGTCTCCAATAGAGAATGTGTGGCGCATTTTGAAGCGCAAAATGTGACAACGAAGACCCCGTACTGTTGCCGACCTTAAGACTTGTTTGCAGGAAGAATGGGACAAAATTACACCTGAAACACTTCATCACTTGGTGTCTTCAGTCCCTAAACGTATTTTAAGTGTTGTGAAAAGGAATAGCAACATTACAAAGTGGTAAATGCTTTACTGTCCCAACTTTTTTTGGAATGTGTTGCAGGTCTGAATGACAGGAAAGGATGTATATTTACAAATGACATGAAGTTGACCAGACAAAACATGAAATATTTTGTGTTCATATTGTCTGCAATGAAATACAAGTCAAAGTAAATTTAGAAATCACTACTTTCTTTTTTTATTTACGTTTTCCATACTGTCCCAACTTTTTCTGATTTGGGGTTGTACATTTCAGAATATAAAGCAATGTTAATTCAGCTCCTAATCTGTCATATATATATATATATATATATATATATATATATATATATCAAAAAGTACCGATAAGAATACCGTTAAAGTACCGGATCAATAAGCAGTATCGGTAAGAGTAGTAATACCGTTAAAACCTTAACGATACCCATCCCTAGCTGTGGGCCGTTTGAAATTCATCTACAGGCCGTATTTGGCCCACGGCCGGACTTTGGACACCCCTGTCATAGATGCTATTTACAGTGAAAATAGTTATATGTACTATTTACACTAAGTGACAACAGCAGCATAGATATGTGCCATTTACACTAACGTTAAGTGAAAATAGCCATTCTATTTATGTTATGCAAAAGTAGCAGATCTTTGCAATAAGTGTAAATGGTAGCTAATTAGATGCTTATTATTTATATTTTACTTATAAATAGTGGCAGATACTATTTGCACCTCAGTATTGTTGTACATTAACAGGATGCAATAATAACATTGATTTTAATAAAAAAATATTTTACTTATTGAAATTATTAAATAGATGTACATTTTATCTCCACTTTTTTTTCCTCGCAATTTAACGACTTTTTTCTCGAAACATAACGACTTTATTCTCGAAATGTAATGAGTTTAATCTCAACATTTTATCTCGACTTTTTTCTCAAAATGTAATTACTTTAATCTCGAGATGGTTTAAGGCTCGAGATGGCCGAGATGGCCCTAATCCTCTTCGGTACTTTGTAGACCTTAGTGTTGTTTTTCATTTGGAATACTTTTATGGGTGATTTTTCTTCTTTTTTTTTTTTTTTTTTTTAACTGGGAAATTTCTGTGTCTTCCTTATTTTGAGTGCTTGATCCCTTACAAGTGGTGGCAGTGGTTGGATCAGACAGTTGGAAGCACAGTGTAAGGATTTATTAGCTCTTATTTCAGCTTTTGGGGAATCGATTCTTAAGGTTCGATATTGATTTGATTAAATTGATCTTAATTCATACATTATCAACGGTTCGTCCAGCGAACGTTAAAATCAGTATATCTTAACCATTCTGTTTACATTACTTCACGCCCAACGATAACACAAACAAAAATGGTAATTTATCAATTCTTGTTTTGAGCAAGGTAACAAAGGATCTGGGCAAAGTTTGACTTGACAATTTCACAACACAAGACAAGGATTCTTATAAATGAAACGTTTATTTGCTATTCTATAATACATTAACTAAACCTATTGAAACACATACACACACACACACAGTTCACACACACCATTCAGGAAAATTAGTTATGCGGTCTGAAGAGAGTTTTAAGTCTAGCACTCTTTGCAAGTTCGTAAATTCACCTGAGGAAGATCACAAACAGAGATTCTCCGCTATCTTTGCTGTTGAAATCAATTTGTCCAGTTTCCAACAAAATACATATAGAGATGTTGCTTGTTTACTTGCATTCAAAGTTGAGTTGATCTCTGGTTTTGTTTCCCTTTCCTGGTTGGGGAAACCCCGGGACTGCTGATTGGCTGCTGATGCGGTCCTTGGATGATGCGTTTCTAGGAAAGCCCTCCGGTGATTGGTTGCTTTTCCTGGTGACGTGAGAGTGACATTCTGGAAACTCTTAGGAAGTATGTGCGTGGCTTCAGGCTTTGAAAGTTTCTTCAGACAAAGTTTGACGGAGTGTTTGAGTCCTTTGGATGATCAGCCTGATGTTAAGGCTGTGAGCGCTTCGTAGCGCGATCAGTGAGGTAAAAGCCAAAGTTCGAGCGAGAGAGCAAGCAGCGAGCAAGAGCTTTGTGTCCAGTCTTAAGGCGGGCTGATTTTTGGTCCATCCCACGGCAAGTGATCCAATCAAATTGTCCCTGTAGGGCGGAGCCCCGCCCCGTACCGTTTCTTCCTGTGCATGCATTATATGCACGTGGGGAGTATTTCTGTGAGTTTTTTAATAACTTCTTACAAAAGTATTATCATCATTTGTATGATGATGATCATCGACATTTCATTCACACCGAATTGCTGCAATTATCATGAGCTTCCTTCCAAGACTAAATATCACAGTTCATATGCATGTTTAAATGTTCTCTGCTAAACAAAATTTAGTTTAATTTATCACACATAAAATGGCATAGAACACAATTATTAGTAAGCATATTGCTCCAGTACTTTAAATGATTTTAAATGATTGTCCTTTTGAGAAATCTTCATGCAAGTTTGAGTTTCTTTGTTGAAAAGAAAAGTTGAAGACCGAGCTGAGCACGCATGAACACAGTCATGATACGGTCATGAGTCCCGGTCATGAGTCCCGTGTTTACATGGCCCGAGGGCAGTCAGTTAATTTAATCATTGTTTACCTGTTGGGTGTACTATAAGTCCATACATTGTGACCACGTGGTTTCTCTTCACCATGTGTTGCGAAAGAAAGAACCCTTTAGTTGTTGATACAAAGAAAGCTTTGTTTCCTAATTGAGTTGTCCTTTATCTGATCAAGAGGTTCCTCACGAGGTTCCTGATACAACAGATCTTTGTCGAGTTAGTCATTATCACTTCTTCTGAGTGGGTAAGAGAAGCGCTGACAGGAACTGTCTCAGACCATTGATAGAGTGATTAGTTTAGTTTAATTTAGTTCTCCAGGAACATGTTCAATATCTCATGTGGTGGCCTGCTCGAATAACAGAGATCCTACAACAGATTTCCCTAAAATATATTAAAAAAAAATTATCCCATGCTATCCTCATATTATATGTAATGAGCAAGGGAGGAAGGAAAGGGGGCCCAAAGACTGCTCAAGTAGAGCAACCAGATCAAGGGTTCTAGGATGAGGATGGAGCAGTACTGGAGGCTGATGAAGCAGAGTCTGAAAGCAGAGGGCCAACACTTGCTGACCTGACCGGTCTGTTTCTGGCCCAAATGGCTATATAAGATGGAGGCCAGAGAAGCTCACAGGAGTCAAGTCACCTTTATTTATATAGCGCTTTTAACAATACAAATTGTGTCAAAGCAACTGCACAATATCAAAATAGGAAAATAGTGAGTCAATAATGTAAAATGACAAGATTAAACACTCAATTTTCAGTTAAAGGCATGTTGGCATCGTCCAGCTCAGTTCAGTTCAAAAAGTTTGTTCAATCAAGTCGACGATATTGCTGGAAATGAAGTGTCCCCAACTAAGCAAGCCAGAGGCGACAGCGGCAAGGAACCAAAACTCCATCAGTGACAGAACGGAGAAAAAAACCTTGGGAGAAACCAGGCTCAGTCGGGCGGCCATTTCTCCTCTGGCCAGACAACCCAGCAGTTCAATTCCAACTGCTGCAAAGTCAGATTGTAAGGGCTCAAATGGTTCCAGTGGTCTTTTCCCGTTGGCTGTCTAGGTGACGGGGTCCTCACTGGGGATCCGTCTCTGGGGCTCATCTAGGTGTCCTGGTCTCCGCTGACGTTCAGGGCTGTAGAGGTTGTCTCTAGGAGCTGATCCACCATCTGATCTGGTGAATGCAGTGACCTCGGAATAAGAAAGAAACAGACTAATATTAGCATAGATGTCAATCTTCTTACGATGTAACAAGTACATTGTGTGTTATGGGAAGTGTTCCCGGTTCCGGTTGACCTAATTAATGCAGCCTAACAATCCTTTAACGGATTTGAATATTAGAAGTGTATTAGTGTGTTATGTGTATGCCAGGTTAAAGAGATGGGTCTTTAATCTAGATTTAAACTGACAGAGTGTGTCTGCCTCCCGAACAGTGTTTGGTAGATTGTTCCAGAGTTTGGGCGCTAAACAGGAAAAATATCTGCCGCCTGCAGTTGATTTTGATATTCTAGGTATTATCAAATGGCCAGAGTTTTGAGAACGCAGCGGCCGTGGAGGACTATAATGCGATAAGAGCTCGCTCAAGTACTGAGGAGCTAAACCATTCAGGGCTTTAGAAGTAATTAACAAGATTTTAAAATCTATACGATGTTTAGTAGGGAGCCAGTGCAGTGTAGACAGAACCGGGCTAATGTGGTCATACTTCCTGGTTCTAGTAAGAACTCTAGTTGCTGAATTTTGAACCATCTGTAGTTTTATTAAGCGTGCAGAACAACCACCCAATAAAGCATTACAATAATCTAACCTTGAGGTCATAAACGCATGAATTAATATTTCTGCATTTGACATTGAGAGCATAGGTCTCAGTTTAGATATATTTTTAAGATGAAAAAATGCAGTTTTACAAATGCTAGAAACGTGGCTGTCAAAGGACAGATTGCTATCAAATAGCACACCTAGGTTCCTGACTGATGACAAAGAATCGACAGAGCAGCCATCAAGTGTTAGACAGTGTTCTACTTGTGGGGGTTTTGGGTCCGATAATTAACACCTCTGTTTTTTCAGAATTTAGCAGTAAGAAATTAGAAATTTTACTGCTCCTTCTTTTTAGCAGTAAAAAGGAGGAAATAATCAAAAAGTTGAAAATAATGTAACGGGTAGGGTTAGGGTAGGTGTAGGGAGGGATTTATTGTCCCATTAAGGTGGCATCCATTTAATAATTGGAATTAATATTAAAATTTACACTCAATAACTTATTGCATACTGTTTTTATAATGTACTACAATACTGAGGTGCAGATAATTGCCACTATTTGCAATAAGTAGTATAAATAGCAGAAAAGCCTGCTATTTTAACAGTGTAAATAGAGTATTTGTGAAAATAGCCCCTGCCTTAAAATAATGCGCTAGCGGGAATCTCTTCCCCAGCACGTGGAATTTCTTTGCTCTCGGAAACACGTTGCTCTCGCAAAGAGAAAATCACTTCATCCGATGTTTAAGTGAATAAAATAGCCAATTGACAGCTTTACTTACTGGAGTTCCACAACTACTGAGACTAAGTCTACTGAGTCTCTCTCTCACCGGCCTTGTGTGTGTGATATAAAAGAGGAAAGCATTTGGACGAAAGCACTGTGAGGCAAGGGAGGGGGAGACTCCAAATGTTTCTAAACATAAAACGCATTTTTGCCCCGTTTGCGTTTGTGTTGTATTACTTACACAATTATTTTAAGTCTAAAACATTATTTACAATACACAGCATGGTTATTTAAATAATATTTTTAGGGGGGACAACCCTCAGATAGGGGGGGTCTTGTCCCCCCCGACCCCCCCGGGATTTACGCCTATGGTCTCAGTACTATGAAACTGTTACGGAGCTGACGAGACATGAGACATACGGATCCATCTGCAAGCTTTTATTACAGGACATGGTCGATACAGGCAGGGTCGGACAGTAGCAAACAGGTATGACAAGGATAAGGCAGGGAATAGTCCTTAGGCAAGCGTGGGTCGGCGATCGGCAAACTTAATCCAGAGGGCTAGGCAGAGAGAATAATCCAGGAGAACGTGCAGAAATCAGGACACAGGAAATCTAACTAGGGTTACTCGGAAACGCTTTGTAGGTAGCTGGGCTAACAATACTCGGCCGTGGGTAGGAGAAAGTCCAGAGTTTATATAGTGTGTGTGTGTGTGTGTGTGATTGGGTGATGGTGATTGTGAGATGGTGAACAGGTGTAAGCGTGATTATTGTGAACAGCTGTGTGTGCAGTGAATGATGGGAAATGCAGTCTATGAGTGATCTGTAACTGTGTGAAAGTCCATGTGATGGGAGAGTGACCTCTGGTGGTGAATGAAGCGAAGTTCATGGCCAGGATTCGTGACATAGCCCCCCCCCAAGGAGCGGCTTCCAGACGCCCCTAAATAATCCAGGAGGGCGGTGGAGCGGAGGCGGAACAGGGGGAGGGACGGAGGGCTAGGTCCATGTTTAAGTGGAGTGCTGTGGAACAAGGCAAAGTCAGCAGAGCAGGAAGCCAGGGCGGAGCGGACGGACCCGGAGCCCCCCAGGGCGGAGCGGGCGTGACAGGAGCCCCCCAGGGCGGAGCGGGCGTGACAGGAGCCCCCCAGGGCGGAGCGGGCGTGACTGGAGCCCCCCAGGGCGGAGCGGGCGTGACTGGAGCCCACCAGGGCGGAGCCCACCAGGGCGGAGCAGGTGTGACAGGAGCCCCCCAGGGCGGAGCAATAGACCACCGCAGGAAAGCAGACCGGGCAGGAAACCATATCAGCATCTGAGATCTGGGGGGAACAGAGACAGACAACACAGAGAGAGCAGAGACAGACAACACAGGGAGAGTAGAGACAGACAACACAGGGAGAGCCTTCCTGGTCTCAGGGGCCGTGGCTGAGCATGTCTGGGAATCACAGGCGGCCTCCGTAGCCATGCCAAGGCAGGACAGGAAATCCCAGATGGCCTCCATAGCCATGACATCGGGGCAGGACATTGAATCGCAGACAGCTTCCATAGCAGTGACAGGGCCGGACGGGGAATCACTGACGGCCTCCATAGCCGTGACGGGGCCGGACGGGGAATCACTTACGGCCTCCATAGCCGTGACAGGGCCGGACAGGAAACCACAGACGGCCTCCTTAGCCGTGTCAGGACAGGGCGAGAGTTCACAGGCGGCCTCCTTAGCCGTGACAGGGCAGGATAGGGATTCATAGACCGCCTCCATGGCCGGGGCAGGAGAGGGCGAGAGTTCATAGACGGCCTCCATGGCCGGGGCAGGACAGGGCGAGAGTTCATAGACGGCCTCCATGGCCGGGGCAGGAGAGGGCGAGAGTTCATAGACGGCCTCCATGGCCGGGGCAGGACAGGGCGAGAGTTCATAGGCGGCCTCCATGGCCGGGGCAGGACAGGGTGAGAGCTCACAGACGGCCTCCATAGCCGTGACAGGACAGGGTGAAAGTTCACAGGAAGATACCACCGACACCTCTGGAGGTTCTGCAGCTAACGCCGCCACCTCTGGAGGTTCTACGGTGGTAACATGACCGGCTGAGAGTACATTGCTGGGCGCCACCACCTTGCAAGGGGCTGAGGCGAGCACCACCGCTTGGGGAGGTTCTGCAGCGGACGCCATCCCCTGGGGCAGTTCACTGATGGTGTATGCGGCCAAATGCAACATAACGCGATCCCCATCCTGGGAAGCGCTTCAGACAGGGTAATCAGTTCAGGGACAGGAGGGTCAAAGTGAGTGGATTTGGGGATACCAGCAGTGCGTACAGACACCAACTGTGCATCCCTCACGCTGGATATCAACCGGAGAACTCGCAGGACTGACCCTAAGTCTCTGGATGGGATAGGCTCTGGCTGAGGAGCTGAGACGTGAAGAGGCTCTGGCTGAGGAGCTGAGACGTGAAGAGGCTCTGGCTGAGGAGCTGAGACGTGAAGAGGCTCTGGCTGAGGAGCTGAGACGTGAAGAGGCTCTGGCTGAGGAGCTGTGACGTGGCGTGACTCTGGCTGGTCAGCTGTGACGTGGCGTGACTCTGGCTGGTCAGCTGTGACGTGGCGTGACTCTGGCTGGTCAGCTGTGACGTGGCGTGACTCTGGCTGGTCAGCTGTGAGTTGGGTGAGTTCATGATGATCCACAGTGGCTTGGTGTGACTCTGGATGATGAGCCGAGACGTGGTGTGACTCTGGCTGGAGAGCTGAGACGTGGTGTGACTCTGGCTGGAGAGCTGAGACGAGGTGTGACTCTGGCTGGAGAGCTGAGACGAGGTGTGACTCTGGCTGGAGCGCTGAGGCGCAAAGAGACTCTGGCTGGAGCGCTGTGCTTTGTTTGGACTCGTGACGATCAACTGTGGCTTGGCTTGACTCGTGACGATCAACTGTGGCTTGGCTTGACTCGTGACGATCAACTGTGGCTTGGCTTGACTCGTGACGATCAACTGTGGCTTGGCTTGACTCGTGACGATCAACTGTGGCTTGGCTTGACTCGTGACGATCAACTGTGGCTTGGCTTGACCCGTGACGATCAACTGTGGCTTGGCTTGACCCGTGACGATCAACTGTGGCTTGGCTTGACCCGTGACGATCAACTGTGGCTTGGCTTGACTCGTGACGATCAACTGTGGCTTGGCTTGACCTTTTAACATCGGCTGTGACTTGACTTGGTTCTTTAACATCAGCGGTGACTTGACTTGGCTCTTTAACCTCTGCGGTGACTTGACTTGGCTCTTTAACCTCTGCGGTGACTTGACTTGGCTCTCTAACATCAGCGGTGACTTGACTTGTCTCTTTAACATCAGCGGTGACTTGACTTGTCTCTTTAACATCAGCGGTGACTTGACTTCTCTCTTTAACATCAGCGGCGACTTGACTTGGCTCTTTAACATCAGCTGGGACTTGACTTGGTTTGTGATTGGCAGCGATGACGCTACGGGGTGTTGTGGCTGCCATTTTGTGAGCGTGCTCTAGCGCGGCTGTGATCACACAATTGGGTGCGGTGTATCGTTCCTCCGCGACCCCCACAGTGACTGCTGAACCAACAGTCAATAAAGCATAGTCCATAAACTGACTGAGAGATGAGCGGGGACCCTCACGGATTAACTGTGATTTGAGCGGCTGATTAAGGCCGTCACAAAAAAAATCGATCAAGACATCGTCCGGAAAATCTGAATCATTAGCAACATCTAGATATTCTTGGATAAAGTCCTCGAGTGATCGCTTACCCTGCTTGAGGGATAATAATAGTCTTGCAGTGTACATACCGGGCCAGTATTGTTCATGAAAGCCGCTGGATCCTTGTAGGGCCGAGTATTCTGTTACGGAGCTGACGAGACATGAGACATACGGATCCATCTGCAAGCTTTTATTACAGGACATGGTCGATACAGGCAGGGTCGGACAGTAGCAAACAGGTATGACAAGGATAAGGCAGGGAATAGTCCTTAGGCAAGCGTGGGTCGGCGATCGGCAAACTTAATCCAGAGGGCTAGGCAGAGAGAATAATCCAGGAGAACGTGCAGAAATCAGGACACAGGAAATCTAACTAGGGTTACTCGGAAACGCTTTGTAGGTAGCTGGGCTAACAATACTCGGCCGTGGGTAGGAGAAAGTCCAGAGTTTATATAGTGTGTGTGTGTGTGTGTGTGATTGGGTGATGGTGATTGTGAGATGGTGAACAGGTGTAAGCGTGATTATTGTGAACAGCTGTGTGTGCAGTGAATGATGGGAAATGCAGTCTATGAGTGATCTGTAACTGTGTGAAAGTCCATGTGATGGGAGAGTGACCTCTGGTGGTGAATGAAGCGAAGTTCATGGCCAGGATTCGTGACAGAAACGGTCTAAATCCTGACTGGAAATCCTCACAGATACCATTTCTCTCTAAGAAGGAATATAATTGTGAGGATACTACCTTTTCTAGTATCTTTGACAGAAAAGGGAGATTCGAGATCGGTTTGTAATTAACTAGATCTTTGGGGTCAAGTTGTGTTTTTTTAATGAGAGGCTTAATAACAGCCAATTTGAAGGTTTTGGGGACATATCCTAATGACAATGATGAATTAATAATAGCCAAAAGAGGATCTATGACTTCTGGAAGCACCTCTTTTAGTAGTTTAGATGGAATAGGGTCTAACATACATGTTGTTGGTTTAGATGATTTAACAAGTTTATACAGTTCTTCCTCTCCTATAGTAGAGAATGAGTGGAATTGTTCCTCAGGGGATCTATAGTGCACTATCTGATGCGATACTGTAGCTGACGGCTGCATGATTACAATTTTATCTCTAATAGTATCGATCTTCGAAGTAAAATAGTTCATAAAGTCATTACTGCTGTGCTGTAGGGAAATGTCAACACCTGTTGATGCTTTATTTTTCTTGTGGTGAACAATTAAATCTTGCAAGTCAATACGCCAAAAAAAAAAAAAAAAAAGTCTGCCGTCGTAATCTTTAATCAAAAACTGAAAATTTGTTCCCGCTCTGGAATGGCATTCTCGCTCTGATGACGTCAGTTTGACAGCTTGGGGAGAATCCTCTTGTTAAATCATGACGTAAGGAGTGCTGTTTCTGGGTCCAAGCCTCTACTCATTTCACTAGAGAATACTATCTCAACAGCCATTTATGAGCACTATTTAATTAATATTACATATTTAAGCTAAGCATTTAAAAAATTGCTGTGCACACTACAGTCTCCGTGCTCACAGTGTCTTAAGCCCGATTCGGACGGCAATTGTTTCTCATATGGACGTCTGTAAAAATAAATTTACATATCACCTCAGTGATAAAACTCATGGATTCGGATGGAGATTTATTCACAGTGGAGGAGCGAGTTCTGTGATCCTGCGCACCCGGGAACGCGCTGCTCACGTGGCCAATCACATGAATGTCTTCTGTAAATAAAATGAATTTTATTTACAAATGTATTCTTATTATTGTGTAAAATGTATTTAAAAATACTTATGTAAAATGTATTATTATTATTCCAAGCATATTTTATAATATTTATTATTTGATTTTTTAAACAGGAGATTTAAGTAATCAAATAATATTTATTATTTGATTACTTAAATCTCCTGTTTAAAAATAGGAAAATAGACGCGCTATAGTTGTATATAATTATACGCGATATATATATCTGTTTATAATACACATTTTAAAATTGTATTGCATACCTGCTGCTGCCACAATAAAGACCCATTTGAAAGTTTGTGCTTTTCTTCTTTTTCTGCTCCCAGTCGCTGTGGTGGAGCAGTTATGAAGTATTGTTCTTTTAAATACTTTCCAGCATTTCAGAAATACAGTGTCCTCCACTAATATTGGCACCCTTGGTAAATATGAGAAAAGGCGGCTGTGAAAATAAATCTGCATTGTTTATCCTTTTTATCTTTCATTCAAAAAATTCACAAAATTCCAACCTATCACTGAAGTAAAACAATTGAAAGTGGGGAGAAAATCTCATTGTGAAATAAATGCTTTCTCTAGTTCATGTTGGCCACAATTATTGGCACCCAATTATTGCAACGTCATTTTCCCAGCACAACAGCTCTGAGTTTTCTCCTATAATGCCTGAAGAGTTTGGAGAACACCTGATAAGAGATCAGAGACCATTTTCTTCATACAGAATCTCTCCAGATCCTTCAGATTCACAGCTCCATGTTAGTACTTCTCCTCTTCAGTTCACCTCACTCATTTTCTACAGGGTTCAGGTCAGGGAACTGAAATGGCCATAGCAGAAGCTTGGTTTTGTGCCCAGTGACCCATTTTTGTGTTGTTTTTGAGGTTTGTATTTGGATTATTGTACGGTTGGAAGATCCAAACATGGCCCATTATAAGATTTCTAACAGAGTCAGTCACTTATTGATTTTTTTATCTGTTTGTATTTGATAGAATCCATGATGCAATGTGTCTAAAACAATGTCCAGGACCTCAAGCAGAAATATAGGCCCACAACATTAAAAATACAGCAGTATATTTCATTGTACACATGGGGTACTTTTTATCCCTGTGTGCACCAAACCCATCTTGAGTGTTTGCTGCTAAAAAGCTAATTTTTTAGTTTCATCTGAGCATAGAAGCCAGTCCCATTTGAAGTTCCAGTCGTGTCTGATAACTGAATATGCTGGAGATTATTTTTGGATGAGTGAGGAGAATTTTTCTTGAAACCCTCCCGAACAACATGTGGTGATGTAGGGACTGTTTGACAATTTTTTTTTTTGGTTTTCTGCCCCCGAGACTCAACTATTTTCTACAATTCTCCAGCTGTGGTCCTTGGAGAGTCTTTGTCCACTCAAACTCTCCTCCTCACCGTGCATTAGGACGATATAGACACACGTCCTCTTCCAGACAGATTCGTAACATTTTATGTTGATTGGAAATTCTTAATTATTGCCCTGATGGTGGAAATGGGAATTTTCACTGCTCTAGCTCTTTTCTTAAAACCACTTCACTAATTTGTGAAGCTCAATTATCTTTTGCTGCACATCAGAAATATATTTTTTGTTTTTTCTCATTGTGATGGATGATTAAGGGAATTTGACCTTTGTGTTCCTCATATTTATAATCCTGTGGAACAGAAAGTCATGGCTGGACAATTTCATGCTCCTAGTCACCCTGGTGTGCTAAAAAATGTAAATATGAATGGGAATATACTTCAGAGATATTTTACTCATAAGAATTTCTAGGGGTGCCAATAATTGTGGCCAACATGAATTGGAGAAAAACATTTATTTCATCATGAGATTTTCTCCCCACTTTCAATTGTTTTACTTCAATGATAGGTTAGAATTTTGTGAATTTTTCGAGTGAAAGATCAAAAGGATAAACAACGCAGATTTATTTTCACAGACACCTTTTCTCACATTTATCAAGGGTGCCAATATTAGTGGAGGGCACTGTAATATGTAAATTACACCGAAGTACAACGTTACGGTGTTCGGGAGTGCTCAAAAAGGGATTAAACACGGAATTTTCAATCGATTTCTTCTCGTAAACTCAGAGATGTGGATTCGGACGGCAATTAAATTACCACACGACCTTGGTGTTTGTCAAAAAACAGTAGGTAATTCGGCCGGGGATTTTCACGGGGGTGGTGAGAGAAAAACACCGACATCATGGATTCGGACGGCAATTAAATCACCAACTACCCCCTGTATATGGTGAAAATCACTTGCGTCCCCCTGAGAAACAATTACCGTCCGAATAGTGCTTTAAGCCCTATTCGGACGGTAATTGTTTCTCATATGGACGTCTGTAAAAATAAATTTACATATCACCTCAGTGATAAAACTCATGGATTCGGATGGCGATTTATTCACAGAGGAGGAGCGAGTTCTGTGATCCTGCGCACCCGGGAACGCGCTGCTCACGTGGCCAATCACATGATTGTCTTCTGTAAATAAAATGAATTTTATTTACAAATGTATTCTTATTATTGTGTAAAATGTATTTAAAAATACTTATTATTATGTAAAATGTATTATTATTATTCCAAGCATATTTTATAATATTTATTATTTGATTATTTAAATCTCCTGTTTAAAAATATGAAAATAGACGCGCTATAGTTGTATATAATTTTACGCGATATACTGTATATCTGTTTATAATACATATTTTAAAATTGTATTGCATACCTGCTGCTGCCATAATAAAGACCCATTTGAAAGTTTGTGCTTTTCTTCTTTTTCTGCTCCCAGTCGCTGTGGTGGAGCAGTTATGAAGTATTGTTCTCGGAAATAATATGTAAATTACACCGAAGTACAACGTTACGGTGTTTGGGAGTGCTCAAAAAGGGATTAAACACTGAATTTTCAATCGATTTCTTCTCGTAAACTCAGAGATGTGGATTCGGACGGTAATTAAATTACCACACGAACTCGGTGTTTGTCAAAAAACAGTAGGTAATTCGGCCGGGGATTTTCACGGGGGTGGTGAGAGAAAAACACCGACATCCTGGATTCGGACGGTAATTAAATCACCAACTACCCCCTGTATATGGTGAAAATCACTTACGTCCCCCTGAGAAACAATTACCGTCCGAATAGGGCTTTAGACACTAATATTTTAGCTGAATCACTGTCTGGCCATCTGGGATTTCAGTATGGAGATAAAGGTTAGGGTTATAATTTTTCAGTATTACATGACATTGTGGGTGTATATTAGCACACTTTGTTGTTGTTTTCTTGGGGCGTCTGGCAGAGCGTTAGGACCCAGAAGCGCTGAAGCGTGATGTCAGACGTAACAAGCAGATATTCTTAACCACTCCTACCCAACCATGAATCTGCTATGAGCAAGAGGTGGAGTGGAGGTGCACCACAATAAAGCCCCGCCCTTTATTCAATATTCTGTTTCACTTGGAAATACATCACAACACTGAAGTCAGTTGCAACTTCTGGATAACGGGTAATTTAATATTGATATTTTTCAAGGTATTGAAGTTAGAAATTCCTGTATCATCATGACAACTAATTCACATACTTTGTCAATAAGATAAAAATAGGTTTTGTTAAAAGTAGCTATTATCCACATAGATCTATGATATGAATGAATATTTTTTGGTAATTCATTAAATATAGCTGGCTAAAAAGTAACTAATAGCTAGTACTCTGAGTAGTTTTTGAGAAGAGTACTTTGTACTTTTACTTAAGTATTGTTTTGACACCAGTACTTTTACTTGTATTTGAGTATCATTTCAGCAATGTAACAGTACTTGTAATTAAGTAAAAATTTTCAGTACTCTTTCCACCACTGTGTCTAACCCCAATAGAGTTCAGAATGTCTATGAATGCTGATCCTAATGCATATTTTTCATTATCAACGTGGATATTAAAATCACCAACAATTAAGACTTTATCTGCAGCCAGCACTAACTCTGATAGAAAATCAGCAAATTATTTAATAAAGTCTGTATGGTGCCCTGGGGGCCTGTATACAGTAGCCAGTACAAACATCACAGGAGATTTATCATTAACACTTTTTTCTCTAGATAATGTTATATGAAGCACCATTACTTCAAACAAGTTATACTTAAAGCTTGCCCTCTGAGAAATACTGAGAATATTGCTATAAATTGTAGCAACACCTCCCCCTTTGCCTTTTGGACGTGGCTCATTTTTATAACAGTAATATTGGGGGGTAGACTCATTTAGAATAATGTATTCATCTGGTTTTAGCCAGGTTTCTGTCAAACAGAGCACATCTAGGTTATGATCAGTGATCATATCATTTACTCAAAGTAATTTTGTAGAAAGGGACCTAATATTCAGTAAGCCAAGCTTTATCATTTGTTTCTCTGTATTATATACAGTTTTTATTTGTTGAACATCAATTATATTGTTGCTCATAAATTGGTTTGGACGTTTTTTGTATTTTCTAGTTCGGGGGAACAGACAGTCTCTATAGTGTGATATCTAGGTGAAAGAGTCACCTAGATATCACACTATGTGAATGTGCTGAGAATTAACTGACTTCTGTGACGTGAGGCGGCTAGCAGACGGTCAGTTTAGCCAGTCTGTCTGCTTCCTGACCTGAGCCCCAGTTAGTCAAGTACGAACTCTAAGACTATGTGCCATATTTCTAGAGAGAAGAGCGGCACCACCCCAGGAGGGATGAAGACCATCTCTTTTCAACAGGTCAGGTCTGCCCCAATAACTCGTCCAATTGTCTATAAAACCTATGTTATTCTGCGGGCAACACTTAGACATCCAGCCATTGAGTGACAACAGTCTGCTATGAATCTAATCACCCCGGTAAGCAGGGAGCGGACCAGAACATATTACAGTGTCTGACATCCTACTTACATGTTCACACACCTCTTTAACATTATTTTTAGTGATCTCCGACTGGTGAAGTCGAACGTCATTAGCACCGACGTGGATAACAATCTTACTGAATTTACGTTTAGCATTAACCAGCACTTTTAAATTTGCCAAGATGTCAGGTGCTCTGGCTCCCGGTAAACTAGGGGTGTCCCAGACTAAGGATTTTCATAGTCGAATCGGAATTTTCGAATCATGCCGATAGTTGACTGATATTCTAATCATATGTTTGGGGGCGGGGCAAAATACAATGATAGAAGGTTGATATATAAAAAATAGAAGGGGGAAAAAAAATCAATAATTAAACAACACTGCGTCGTCAGCGTTGGTATTGTATCAGACGTTACTGATCAGTGTGCACTTAATGCACTTATCATAAGAAATTCAAGTTCAAATGGAGTTAACAAGGTTTTTGACCAGCGAATGCAACCCAGTCTCTTACTACTGCGTATCTATACAACGAGTTTACATTTTCATTTGGCGTAGTATTTACACGCCAAAGTCACATTTTTCGTTCACACTGTACGCGAATCCCTCCCGTTACACTTCCATTGATGGAAAATGCGTATGCATTGTACGCAGTGAATGGATTATATATCAACGTCATCACCATTGTCCCGCCCCTTCAGTCATACTCAAGATTTCATCTTGCGCAGGTGCCACCGCATATGCAGAAATACATATTTAGGTTTGGTTTATTTATTTGTTTTACAGAAACATATTGTAGCCTACATTACTCAGTATAGGGACGAATGTTGAACTACATCTAACACTGAGCTTGCTCATTAATAGTCGGGCGATTGCTATACAGTTATAGTGGTAGTTATAATTCTGTCTGCTTCGTTTTTTGGCTTGTGTTTAATGTTACGCACATTTATGTTTTTGTTTGTATTTGGAATAGTAAAAGAATTAACTAATAATAATAATAATAATGAATAAAGTGCAACGCCCTGGTTTTTAGTCCTTCGCTGATTCAGGAAGCACCCACTCCTGCTCGGAACCCAATCAAATCGTTTAGCGGGCTCATCATTATCCCGCGCGCGATGATTCTCGAGTTCAACTCGTGCGACCTCGTGCATCGTCGAAGCTGTCAATCATCACAACACAAAAGTAAGTATTTAGCCCAAAATATGAACAAATAAATAAATAAATAAATATCGTAAATGCAAGTGCTAATAGGACTTCTAATGCGTGTCAATGCTGTCAGCATCAAACGTTATTCTCTTAAGTGAGCTTGCACATGTAGGCCACAGTGTTGCCAGGCGATTTGTCTGTTTAAAATAATTTTCATTAAATGTATTAGCATAAAATTTGTGTAAGGGTCATCTGTGTGCAAAGATTACTTTTTATTGATGCATCATATGTATTTGGTTACATTATGATGAGATCACATTACTTTATGCATGCCAGGCATTAAGTGTTGATCACAGATGTGTGGATTTTTACAGGTCTGCACAATCATCACGTATTGTTAGTGTTTATTTTGGCCAACTCTTAAATACTCTTGATGATAATGAAGATAAATTAGTCTTTAATAAGTATGTAGTTTTTGAGAGGTATCCACCTCTCAAAAACTATACTTATTAATGATTAATTTATCTTTCATTTACCTTAAGTTTTGTATGTGATGTCTGTCTGTTATTCTGTGTCTAATTTAATCATTTTGTGTTGTTTTTGTATAGTCAAAATGCCAGGTTCAACTGTTCGCCAATGCCCCCACTGCCGGAATAAGATGAATTGCCGAAACCGGTGCTGTGTTAAGGTGATTGTGTGTAACTAACACTGGTTCTTTATATGGTATTGCATTTATTTGAATACTCAATGTGTTTCTGTTTCTCTTTTTGTAGTGTGGAAAATTGCTTGATTTTAAACACAGACAATCAGTACGATTGACAAAGTTTCGTGCCCAAGCCCGACAGTGGGCAAAAACAACTATTAAGTCTTGGAATCAATCAAAAGTTCTTGACAATGTAAATGTCATGGTAAGCAAAATCCAACATCCTAATCCCTCACACATTGTTCTATACAAAAACAATTAAATAAGAGGCAATATAGTATAAAGATTTTTTATATATAAATACATAAACATAATACATTACATAAACATGAGTAAATTGTAATTCTTGTAAACTGACAGTTCAAATAAAAAGTAAATTGATGTGCCAGATTTTAATGGGCAGAACTCTTCTAAATAAGAGTTAATCAGCATTAGGTAAAGTGACACACAACTGCAGCCTGCAGCAAAAAGAAAAAAAAACAAAAAACAAAGCATGCTGGCTTCAAGTGACATGAGGTTAAACAGAGTTTTTAACTGCTTCTTTCAGAATTATTTCAAACCATTTTTTAAATCTGTACTGTTTGACATTCTTATATTTTAGATGGAAAAGCTTAAAGCTCTTGGATATGTCCCTCTTCTTTTCCTGGGGAAATGTTCCAAGGCCCAAAAGTGGACAGCAGAGGTCCAATGCCCCCTTGAGTTCCCACCTGAGGGACATGGTGTGATGGAAAAAATGCTCATAATTTTCGAGCATATTTTACAGGGTAAGACGTATTGGCAAGCACCAATACTTAAATGTTTGTCTAATATTTTAATGTGTAAAATAAGTTCTGTAGCTATATTACATTATATAATATATATAGTATAATATATTATATTATATTATATTATATATTAAACTGCACTTTCTTTTACAGTTTTTTATTTAATGTATTTTAACATGACTTTAAGGCTGCAAAAATTATAATTTCTTTTTTTTTTTAAAGGTTTAAGTCCAGAAAAAGAACAAGAGGTCACAGAAGGTAATGAGGCAGAAAGTCAGGACTTGACAGAAACTGTAGAAGAAGAAGAGGACATTATCTCAGAGAACAATGTAGAAGTGGAAAGACTGGAGGATGAAGAGCAGATCAATAAACAACAGATAGAAAGTAGAAAGGAAGAACCAGAGAGGCCTGTTGAGGAAGAGAGAGACAAAAGTTCAGAAAAAGAACAAGAGGTCATCAAAAGTGATGAGAAAGAAAGACAGGACTTGAAAGAGACTGTAGAAGATGAAGAGAACATTGTAGTGGAGGACAATGTAGAAGTGAGAAGACTGGAAAATGAAGAGCAGATCGAAGAACAACAGATAGAAGGTAGGGAAGAAGAACCAGAGAGGCCTGTTGAGGAAGAGAGAGAGACAAAGTGACAAAAAAGACTGAACAGGCAAAGGGGGTGAAGAAACAGGCAGAGAAAAGAAAGTTTAATGCACTTGAGATGGAGGCAATGGAAGAGAGAAGAGAGATGGAGGGAGTCATATTAAAAGCAGATTGGTGAGTAGAAGAAAATGAAGTGAAGCAAAGACTCTAGATATAGGAAAATGTTCCACTCCTATTACTTATGAATGGGAGAAAGTGTAAAGCTTGTGTTATACTTTCCGCGTACACCCTCCGATGACGATTTTTACATCTTGCGGACCATAGCGGACTCGCACACGCGGAAAGTATAACACAGGCTTAACACTCAACATGGAGAATTAATCCCTGCTGCCATTATTCTGAGACGTGAATGTATCAGAGATTTAATCGTAAGTTTTGTGAACAGTTTCCCCATTCAAAGAGATAGGAATCTGCACTTACCGTAGATGCCCAAGAGGCGTTTCAAAGATGACCGCAGAGTGAAATGACTTTTAAAGGGGCTTTGGGTAAAGCCAGTGCAATTAACAAGGAACAATGTGAACTCAGGCTCAATGAAAACTGTTCTTTGACATGCACTTGAACTAATGCTAAAAACATTTTTCTTCTTCACAGCAAATCACCTGTCAACATGGCAGCAAAAAGAAAGCGCCAAAAAAAGATAGACGCAGGTATAAAATGTTATACAGTACAGTTTATCTCTGTGGTCTCAAACTCAGTTCCTGGAGGGCAACAGCCCTGCACAGTTTAGCTCCGACCAACTCCAGCTAACTCCTGCTTGGAAGCTTCTAGGGGTGCTTCTCATAATACTCAAATTCATGCTTCCTTATTTCCTTGCTTTCTTGTCCTCAAGCCATGTGACCCGAAACCGATCGAACTCAGCCACCTTGAAGGACATCTGATTTCTATAATTCAGGGGTCACCAGACTCGGTCCTGGAGGTCCCGGTGAGTTTAGCTCCAAAGCATCTAATCAAGGTCTTGCTAGGTATACTTGAAACTTCCAGGCAGGTGTGTTGAGTTAAACTCTGCAGGACACCGGCCCTCCAGGATCAAGTTTGGTGACCCCTGCTCTAATTGCACCTGAGGAGGTGAGGAACGAGGAATGAGGAAGCTTCCAGAGGAGCTAAGAGCAAGAAAACACAGGTGTATCCTATACGGAAGTTCTCATCGACAAACCTGTCGCACATATAATTTATCCTCCCCCTTCACATCTGTCATAATAATTTACATTTACATTTTCCTTTTGCAGTTTAAATAAATCATACATATCATATATTTTAACAGGGCATCTTGCTTTATTAATATTTATTATGAATGTCTTAAATAACAAACTTTAACAACATAAGGGCAGATCCCTTTTTCAGGTGATGACAATTTGAAGTGATGCTTGAGTGATCAAGAATATTCCAAAGTACAAATAACCTTTCCTTTGATTCTTTCATCCTAAGCGGGGTGGAGCTAAGACACAAGGAAAGGAAACAGGATTTAGAAATAAGAAATGCACCCTAGTAATCCTGAAGACACTGATTAGCTGGATCAGGTGTGTTCAAGTAGGACTGGAGCAAAACTGTAGAGCTGTGGCCCTCCAGGAACCGAGTTTGAGACCAGTTTAGCTCTTTAGCATTGTTAAACTATTACAGGTTGTCATCTATTTGGAAAGTTCTCATAATATTGATGTTTATATTTGTTGTTTCAATGCTGTTTAGATTTTTAAATGTTACATATTTGTTTTATATGTTCTCTGTTCAAGTTATTAAGTAATTAATTCACTTCTAACCAAATTTTACATTTATACAGAATGTCCATTCCATGCATCTCTGGACACATTTCCTGTGGAATTTGTTTCTAGGAGGCGTCTCGGAAAGGTTGGCATTAATCAGTATCTACAGTCTGTTAATGTGTTTAATAATACTGGTGATACAATAAATGAATGTAATACATTTATCAATGTAAATAATTTGTTTTTGCTCCAAAACTACGGATCGATGAGTATTCCAAAATTTGGCTCTGTTGTAATGTTAAAAACCCCACATTGAATGTACGGTAATGTGTCTTTTTTGGCAAATGTACATCTGGAATGGAATTCTTAGTCGCTTAGTAAACCTTTTGCATGCAAGATATTGGACTCATTACAGTATTACTACAGACAGTGCAAAAAAAAGAGCATGAGGTAGAAGAGAAACACAGAGTACACAATCAATAAATAAACTACATGAAGAACTGTATTAATTTATGTATTAACTGAATTTATGTATTACTGTAAAGATTTAGAGTACAATTTTCTGTACAGTAGTGTACTATGAATATAACATATAATCTATATAACATTTAAAGTACAGGTGTGTATTTCCATTGCTTTTGAATATGGTAACAGCAGTTGTTGAAGTTGGTAAGAATCCTGAATGATGAATTGGAATTCAAATTCAAAGTCTGCATGCTTTGACAAAATCTGCTTTAGTGTGTTTTTGCAAGTGTGGGTAACGGCAGGTTGGCACATTGTGTGTGGAGACAGGTTGGGGCATGCTGAAAGGTAGGGGCGTGGTTAGGGGTTTGATTCTGTTGTAGCATTCACCTTTCAGCACACCACCTTTCGGCACACCCATTACTCCTGCATGCAGCTACCTTGTCTCTGTTTTTGTGCTGGTGGTGTGGCTGTACCACAGTAACATAACGCAATGTAATGATGATTTTTGTAATTGGCTGTTTTTTCTTACCTAATTCATAGGGACGTAAAGAGGTCTTGGTGCATTGGTTGCCATGTCCATCCTGGTAAGAATAAGTAAACCTACATGCCAACTTAATTAACTACTGTAATTTTATCACGTATTGGTTGTTTTTGCTTTTTTTTTCAGTAAGAAGACATGGCCACCCACCTGGGAGCCTGACGATAATGTTCAAATTACCCTCAGTCAGTGTTAATTACATTACCGGTACATAATGACAGTTTGCTTGTTTGTCCATTTGAGTTCACAGTTTCTGTTGTAGTGGACAAATAAAGGTTTGTGTTTTCACTATGTGCAACTTGGTCTTCTATTTATATCTTTTGACCTTCAGAAACAAAAAATTATGTGTGAAATATCCAGGAGTTTATCCCAGCTACCTCAGGCCAAAGGCAGAGAATCACCCTGAACAGATGACCAGTCTTTTACAGCGATGGCACACACAATATAGACAATAGTTCCTGATTAACCATAACTGCCTATTTTGGAGTGTGGAGGACACTGGTGCACAGAGGAACCCCCCAGCAACACTGGGAAAACTATCAATCAAGATGGGCTCAAGGAAATATGAAGTGATTTGTTGTATTACATTGTCATTTTTTAATACTGTATAAGCCCATTGTGTATGTGTACAGTATAATATACAGAATTAAATAACTAACCTTAACCTTAGTCCTTGTCAATTCAGTAAATATATAGATATGAACAACCATATTCTCACTTTTAGAGTATGGCCAGATGTCCAAGATATGTTGTCTTTTTTTTTTTCAAGGGATGACAATGCTCTGTTTATTAAAATCATGCACTGCATTTCTATCTCTTGCTGCTTTCTTTTTTTATTTGCTTTAGAACAGGACAAAGTAGGACATACAGAGAAACAGTACAACATAGGAGAAAGCAGTGCTGTAAATAGAAAGCAAATCTGAAAATAAACAAACAAGCTAAGCCAAAACAAGAGCACAAACAATTAAATTAATTACATTTACATGTAATTATGTGCAGTGTTGGTGTGAGATTGTTATGAATATGATTTGTACACCTCTCTCGATATAATGTTTTTTTCTCTTTTCATTAAGGACAGAGGGAAGAAGAAGGGAAATAATTCAAATAATTTAAATAAAAACAGTATAGTTGAGTAGATAATTGGATTATAAAGCAGAAGAAAAATAAATAAACAAACATGGGGGGAGGGGGTTGATTGTTGGTGCTGAAGTTGAGGTGGTACGGACTGGTCATCGGAGTGGAGCAGCAGGGCATAGCAAGGTACTGTATTAAGGAATGTTGTCTTATGCAAGAACATAGACAATGATTGCTCCAAATGGGCCCAGTGAATTGAATCTAGAAAAAGTGACATACAACTAACTGTATTTACAGTAATTTACAACGTACATGCATAAGATATTTAGTACAGTATACCATATTAAAAATGCAAAATATTTACCCTTTGTATAGTCAAACAATGCTTTTAATAATACAAAAAAGAAAAAAAAATCAACTAATAGTGCCTGCACATCCCTTTTGAGCAAATCAAATGGGGTGACAAAAAGTTCTAGTTAATGCTTAATGATGATAAAGAAATTGTGTGAGGAAGTAACTGTTAGTCAATTTTATGGTAATATAATTAAAGCAGATGATGATGAAAAATAAGCTTTTGATGACAGGACTTACACTACACAAGACCTTGCAATGTAGATGGGTGAAGGTGTAGGGTTTGTGATGGGAGCATCAGAGGTAGTGGGCAACAAAATGAGTGTCTCGGTGTTTGAAGGCAACTGAAGTTCAAAAGATAATTTTGTATTAGGAAGATCATAACATTTATGTGAAGTGAAGGAAACTGGCAAACCAAAATCAATGTGACTGTAATGATGTATTTGTTTGCCAGGCTAAAATGGTGTCTTCAGTCTCAGATTATAACAAAGACAGTAGATCCTTCAGAGTATCATGAAAACCATTACAAAGTTTGCAGGAAAATCTAAGGTAAAATGTAAAATGTATTTAATACATTTTAAAAGTAAAATGTATTAAACATTTCTAGAGGATTCAAGATACCTCAGCAATGGAAGAGAATGGCTTTGATAAAAGAGTAGCTACATCATCCTTATCCAGTGTTGGGCCCTGCTTGTACTCAACTCATGTTTTCTCATTCTTCAGGTCAAAAGGAACAACAAAAGAGTGCCATTGTTTTTGTAATTTAATAATCACTGCCATATAAATCAGAAATTATTCAAATAAACACAACTGGTCTTTACAGGCTGATTTTGTACTAATTTAGTACTAATATTAATGAAGCCTTGATTGAGTAATTTATAGCATACAACATGATTTGCTTACGGATATGCTTACTTTAACTGATTAAGTTTATGCATTTATAAACATTGATAAAATAGGCCACTTTCTGGGTGAATTTTTACACTTTCCTTGTTACTTACATTAGGACAGCTCTAACCCTAACCCTAACCCTAACCCAAGACATTATTAATGAAATGCTAATTCAAGATTCTTGATTGTGGCACAAGATCTATATGTAAACTATATGTAGAGATTTGTAAGATCTAAAATTCAATTGTTGTACATATTTTTTATGGATTATGTAATCAGATTACAGAAATTAAGCAGGCCTATTTGTAATTAGATTAGATTACATTTTAAAAGCATAAAAGCATAGGTTTTTTTTTAATTCTCCATACTTTTTATATTTGAAAAATATATTTTTTTCCCCTGAAAAAAAGCCTACTGATTATTTACATTCAGAGGTCTATACCGTCCAGGTTTGTGGAATAGCACTCACAGATTAGCCACTAGTCATGTGTTTTATCAATGAAAACTAAGCAAAACACAGTATTTGATCACTGGATTTACAGAAATAATTTTACTTTTAACAAGTGTTTTCTCAACATTGCATATCTAATAAACTCGTGATAGAAACATTATTATTACTTGAATTTTTGACCATGTATAACTTTGTCTTTTAAACACATTAAAATTTACAAATTCGCGTGATTTAATATTTACATGTAATGCAGGGATTCTCTAAAATCTTTGACAGCTGAACCTCTTTGACCTAACATATTTGCTTGAAGTACGCTCTGAGATTTTTAGTTAATAAGTTAGATCAATGATAAAATTAAGTCAAGAAGTTTTATTCTCTAATGTCTATTAATGGTCACATGACAAAAATCAAATATCATATTTTTAAATACTTTTTAGTGTCTTATTTTAAATCATTTAATTTTAATTACTTTATAGCTTTTCAACACCATCTGGGAAACCCTGACATAATGTAACATTTAATGTACTTAATGTTGTTAACAAAGAATGGAATATATTTTCTTATAATATACTGCAGAATTATCTGCAGAGAATTATCATGCAAGACCTGCCTGAACAGAGATTAAATCAAGGAGATAAAAAGACAAGACTGTTTTTGTAGATCACTATACAAGTATTTTATTTTGCTTACATTAGGGAAAAACATGTATTATGTAAAAACTTTATCTACAGTATATGTAAACGTATCCTTATACACTTTCCATCCATGTAAGATATAGGCACACACCGCAAAATAATACCCCCCCCCCCCATCATATCCTCTACTACACACTGCATGGTCCCATGAGAGCTAAGAAAAATTGAAATAATAGAAAACAGATAATAGGGATGGAGGTTGTATGATTGTTCTTCAGTAGTCTACATTGTCAGGTTTAGTCCTCGTCACTGTGTGTTTCATCAGAACTACAGTCTGCATCCTCAGTTTCTTCATCGGACATGTTATCACATAGAAGGTTGTCTGATGCCTGTCCCAGAAAACATTGTCTGTATAACATCCTAGCCTTATTTTGTAGAAACTGAAGGTCTTCCAATTTTCTCTTGAGAAGGCACAGTAGTCCATTGGAGCTCCCCTCTGATAGCTCGAAGTCACTGTCTACATAAAAAAAGAAAGGAAAACATTGGAAAAGATAAATAAAATCATTCCAAAGTTTTAATTCCAGCAGTGCATTGGTTATTGAATTTTGTTATGGCTACTCACTGTTATTTTGTATTTCAACAGAGAGATCCCTCAGGGAACATTCAGCTTCCTTCAGTGACTGCCAGTGTTGCTTGACCTCCATCACGATGATCTGCTCCTCCTCCTTCAGTCGGGAAAGCAACATGAACCGGTCAAAGACCATCTTCTTAGTTGAGAGGTTGCTTTTACCTGCAGTTAATTAAGGTTTAAAATTACCACCTTTAAACCTTTAACTGTCACTCCCATTTTTGAACATAGACGTGAAAGTGCACTATTCAAACTTAAATTTTTATAATTCATGAATGAAAATATTTTTTAATATGACTTTGATGATCCATTTCCATGGTAATGAAAAATCTGATTTTAATGATGATTTCTAAAGCGTGATAGGGAAAAAGGCAATGAAGAAAGAGTTTTTGTGACAAAGGTCATAACTCCTTTTATGTAGATTTTTGAGGTCCACTCTAGTCGTAAAATAATCTATTACTTTTCCTACGTAATTTGTAACATGTAAAACAATGGTAAAATATCTATTTAGGGGTCTTAGACCTTTCCAATGATAGTTTGTCATGATTATATTAGGATTTATTTGCATTATAGTGAAGTAAACTTTACTATAACTTCACTGGGGGGACGGGTGACAGTTAAGAGGTTAAACACTGAGAACTGCATTAACATCAAACAATGTTTATCAAATACACTGTGTATTTTGTAGGTTAATTACTAGTGTCAGGGCATTCCCATGGCCATTGGAAATGATCCGCTGCGAGGAGTTCGACCACGGAAGGAAGCTGGTGGACTAACTGTTCATTGAATTCTTTAATGGCAGCTGCCAAGGTCGACTTATCTTCATTAATTCTTCTTCTTATTCTGTGCCTTCTTTTGTTGCTATCTAATAAATCAACAACATACATTATTATTACAGCACTCAAATTCATTCCTTAGCTATGTGAATTACATTTTTATCATCGTATTAACTGACCTGTCTGATGGTACAGATTGCTTTTTCTCAGCTTTATGCTGACATAAAGGCCTCTGGTTAGAATAATTAGTTTGCCACTGGTCACTCTGCATGAACTTTCTGAACAGGCACAGATTTTCTCTGGCAAATGTAGTGGAAGATATCGGACTAAAAAAGCAAAAGAAAAACAATAATAAACAACTCCTCAGCAAAGAATTCATAAAAAAGTGGAATGTAATATATAATTTCATATATTTAAAAAAAAATACTCTGAATTATAATTTTACCCTAATGAACAGCCATTTAAAATGTTCAGACTGAAAAAAATGATGGGACACATGAAAAGCATACCCTGTTCAGAGAACTCAAATGTTTCAGAATGTCTCTTCACTGCAGTGGTTGGACACAATGGCTTAAAGAACCCATGGACCATTGACTCCCTGTTATGAAGAGGTAGGTGCTGATGGACATCTCCATCACACAGGGTGCATAGATACTGCCTAGGTAGACAGTCCCTGCACCGTACAATGGCCTCAGCAGTTAGACAGTGTTGGCAGATGCATTCCTGAACATATTCAGCCTCCAAAAGATTCATAACCAAGGACTCCCTTGCAATGTGCCATTTTTCATGGCTAAGGGATTGCCGCTTCTGCCAGGCTGTAGCCAAAGACACTTCTTCAGGCTGAACACATTCATCATTAAGGATATGCTCAAATTCTTCAATGAGTGAGGCTTCATTGAAAGAGAAACAGTGTTATAGTCACAATACAATCCATTTTTATGGAGATATTGTACAATGATCTCATTAAAAAAACAACAAAAAAACATGCAATTATGTATGTTGCAGCTGGCAGAATAAACAATTTTATAAACAGTTACCAGTTTCTGCTCGATAAACAAATTCCTCTTGGATGGGTACACTGGTAGGAGCTTTAAACAAAATAAAATGTGTATACATAACAATTTGAGGTTCTTTATATCTAGTTCTGTAAATAAATAAGTGCACTTGAAGATTAAAACAGACTGCACATAGCTAAACGTTTATCAAATAGGGAGAAAAGACATATCACAACTGAAAATAACAATACATTTAAATGATAACTGTAAATTCTCAGCTGTCTCACCATGTTTAGGGGCCGCTCTTTTCAGTTTTGGTGTTTTTGCAGTTTTTCTTCGAAGTGGCCTTACCACATTCCCATTTGTGTCCCTTCGCCTCCACTTCACGGTCGTGGGATGTGGCTTAGACCTTTTGGCTTGATTATTTTCCTCTTTCTAAATTGCAAATATATTTTACAGGTTTTTAAATTAGTTTACACTTACCTTTCATGAATAATATATTAGCCTATATAACTATTCAGTATATAGTTCACTATGAGTTTTACAGAGAAAAAGAAGTCAAAGTAAATTATTATTTAAGATGCAATTTCTAAAGTTACCGGCATATGATCAAGAAACACATCTCCAAGAAGATGTGCTGCTTCTAAAGAGCCTCTGGACATTCTGCTTGAACAAATGTAAAATAGGGAGGAAACAATAATAAAAAAAAGAAATTCAAAAACAAGTTGGGTTAAATCAGGATTACAATGAGTTGATTAATCCACACATCTGTGATCGACACTTAATGCCTGGCATGCATAAAGTAATGTGATCTCATCATAATGTAACCAAATACATATGATGCATCAATAAAAAGTAATCTTTGCACACAGATGACCCTTACACAAATTTTATGCTAATACATTTAATGAAAATTATTTTAAACAGACAAATCGCCTGGCAACACTGTGGCCTACATGTGCAAGCTCACTTAAGAGAATAACGTTTGATGCTGACAGCATTGACACGCATTAGAAGTCCTATTAGCACTTGCATTTACGATATTTATTTATTTATTTGTTCATATTTTGGGCTAAATACTTACTTTTGTGTTGTGATGATTGACAGCTTCGACGATGCACGAGGTCGCACGAGTTGAACTCGAGAATCATCGCGCGCGGGATAATGATGAGCCCGCTAAACGATTTGATTGGGTTCCGAGCAGGAGTGGGTGCTTCCTGAATCAGCGAAGGACTAAAAACCAGGGCGTTGCACTTTATTCATTATTATTATTATTATTATTAGTTAATTCTTTTACTATTCCAAATACAAACAAAAACATAAATGTGCGTAACATTAAACACAAGCCACAAAACGAAGCAGACAGAATTATAACTACCACTATAACTGTATAGCAATCGCCCGACTATTAATGAGCAAGCTCAGTGTTAGATGTAGTTCAACATTCGTCCCTATACTGAGTAATGTAGGCTACAATATGTTTCTGTAAAACAAATAAATAAACCAAACCTAAATATGTATTTCTGCATATGCGGTGGCACGGCAAGATGAAATCTTGAGTATGACTGAAGGGGCGGGACAATGGTGATGACGTTGATATATAATCCATTCACTGCGTACAATGCATACGCATGGACTCGGCGTCAAGATGGCGGTGTGAGTGCACGCTCGCTTCGGAGCTGTTCACCTTCAAACTTGCATATTAGTGATTCTTAGTTACTTTAAGTATATTCTTGGAGATACTTTAATGCAGAGTTGAGTGCACCGTGTCAACTTATTGTTAAGATTGTATCGTGTTGAATTCTCGCATATTAACGATAGGCTACACGTGGGGAAAACCTCGGCTAACAGCATCGCTAGCATACCACAACTACGGCATCATGCAGGTAGAGGTACCGACGGATAATCCGCTTGTGAACAACCTACACGACTACCGCATGGCGGATGCTCCTGTGATCTCCATCGGGGACCCAGATTTTCCCCCTTTCCCCATAACTCCTTCCACAACTCCCTCTAAACCTCCTGCACCAAAAAGATTGAAGCCGCAGCGCTCCGGTGATCTAGACAGCGATGGTATTGTACAGAGAATCTCAGTCATCTTCAACACGAGAATCGACTCTCTGGAAAAGAGTGTGGAGAAAATGATTTCTAACAATACACTGAAGATTGAGGGGCTAAAGAAGACTGTTGATTTTGCCTGCGCCGAGATCCGTGAAGTGAAAGGTAAAGTGACACACATTGATGACCGAGTCAACGCGGCGGAGAGAAAGATGAGCCTACTGGAACAACGAATTACTGAGCTGGAAAACTACTCGCGACGGTGGAACCTGCGACTCTACGGTATGGCTGAAAACAAAGACCAGAACGTACGCCAAGAGGTTATTCACATCTGTCAGTCTATCCTGCCGGAGCTCAAGGCCAAACTCCCTGATGTTATTGACTCAGTGCACCGTCTTGGCCAACTAAAGAAAGGTGCCACCAAGCCACGAGGGATAATTCTACAGTTTGGTGCTCGTATTTACCGCGACGCTGTCTGGAAGGCTGCAAAGAAGTCCACCTTCCTGCAAAACAACAAGTTACGGTTTGCCGAAGACCTGACCCCAGCTGTCAGAGAGCGAAGGATGCAGCTGTGGCCACTGGTGGCTAAAGCGCGAGAGCAAGGGAAGGTTGCTTACTTCATGGGAGGTCGAGCCTTTGCCAACGGGACTGAACTGTTTCCAGACTGAAAGTGGTAAACGTCACACATGTCAACATGTGCCTTAAGCCGAGTTAAGCTATAATATCCTTAATGCTTTCCATTTCACTGGGTGTATGTTTTTCTATCTGTTATGAGAAATACTATATTTTTTCACAAGGAAAGAAGGGGTAAGGGAGAAAAAAAAAAAAAAAAAAAAAACGTATTTCTTTTTTTCTTTTTTTTTTTTTTTTTTTTCTTTTTTTAGGGTTGAGCACTTTAATGACACAAATGAATATGTTTACAAGACAACTAATATTACATCCTGTTCAATTTTGTGCAATGTCTATAGGCTAACATTTTGTCTATTTATTGCTAATAACTGGTATGTGTTAAGTTGTCGACTGAGAACCTAGGTTTCTCCTTAGTTTTCACTGTTTCACTAAGTTTCGCTATGCACCTATTTATTTATCTAGTTATTTGGTGCAGCTCTGTACAGTAAGGTTAAATTCTAATCTCATCCAAACTTTACTTCTTACATTGTTCTATCCGTTGTTGTTAATACGTCTTTATCTATCGTTACTCTCAATGCCAGGGGAATAAGAAATATTGTTAAGCGCAAGGCGTTATTTTTGTTTGTCAAGCAGCACAAATCCGATTTCTGTTTCATTCAAGAGTCACACTCAGCTCCGGACGATGGTAGATTATGGAGTTCCCAATGGGGAAATGATCTATGGCAGGCTCATGGGTCTGAACACTCTGCTGGTGTTATGATTCTAAAATATAATTTTCCAGGGGCTATTCTTCTTTCTGTCAGTGATACATCAGGTCATTTTATTTTTCAAGTATTAACCATTGAAAATTTTACTTTGATAGTTATTAACATATATGGCTATAATTCTAACCATGAGAACGACATAATGCTTGAAACTTTAGAGAAGCATATACTAAATGCCCTTAATCATTTTCCAAATTCAGGTGTAGTAATAGGGGGGGATTTTAACATGATTCTGGATCACAATATTGACTGTTGGCCTCCACGTGCTTCCACTGCAGTAAATAGTAACTTAACTTTATTTATGCAAAAATTTAACTTGATTGATGTATGGAGATTTAACAATCCTAACATAAGTGCTTTTACTTGGAGTAATAAAAATGCCACCAGACGTTCACGATTGGACTATTGGTTAGTTTCTGATCATTTGAATACTGATAAAATATCAGTCAATATCATCACAACCCCATTAACAGATCATAATGCAGTCTCCATCTTTATCCCCTTGCACTCTGCCCCCTCCTCAAGCTGTAGGAATGCTTACTGGAAGCTAAACAGTTCACTTCTAAAACACGATGAGGTAAAATCTGACATTAAAAATCTAATAATGAAATTTTGGAATAAAGCAAAGTCAGAGGATGCTTTTGGTAGCAATTGGGAACTTCTGAAATTTAAAGCTGGACAATATTTGAGGAATTATGGTAGTATCTTATCCAAAAATCGTAAATTGGAGGAAGAAAGAGTGATCTCTAAAATTATCTCCTTGTACCAGAAGGTCCCTGCAGATTTAGCAGAAGAGGAACGACTAACTTTAATTTCGGAACAACTTAAACTTAATGAGATGTACTCCAACAAAGCAAAAGGTGCCTTTATAAGGTCAAGAAAAAGATGGATTGAAGAAGGGGAGCAGAACTCTGCCTATTTTTTCGGATTAGAAAGATATCATGGGAAATCTAAATTAATCCAGCAACTTAATATTAACAATACTATAACTGATAATCCGAAGAGTATAGCTGTTTTCTGTGCGGAGTTCTATAGAAATCTATACAAATCCAAATATTGCCATCAATCAACCACTGCTTTCTTAGACTCTCTTTTCGTCACTCCAATTTCTCAAGATGATAGGGAACTCTGCGATGTCCCTATAACCTTGCAAGAAGTTACATTTGCAATTGATCATTGTAAAACTAACAAGTCTCCTGGAGTTGATGGCCTCTCTGCAGAGTTTTATCAGGCTTTTACACAAGATTTAGCTCCCTTTCTACTTGAAGTAATATTAGAAAGTGTTGGTAATGGTTCTCTACCTCCTTCGCTGACACAAGGCTTAATTACGTTAATCCCCAAACCCAAAAAGGATCCACTGTTTATAGATAATTGGCGACCTATCTCATTACTTAACACTGACTACAAAATTTTTGCCTCAATTATTGCAAAACGTTTAAAGAATGTTTTAGACCCTATTATTGATGAAGTGCAATCAGGATTCATGAGAAAAAGACACATCTCAAACAATATTCGGCTTGTCTTAGATATAATTGATTATTCATTTTTATGTCCTGATGATAGTTTTATCTTATTTTTGGACTTCTATAAAGCCTTTGACACAGTAGAACACAACTTTATATTTCAAACTATTGAGAAATTTGGTTTTGGTGATTTTTTTTGTAAAGCTGTTAGAACAATGTACTGTAAAGGCAATAGCTCTATTAGACTAAAAAATGGGACCTCGCCAAGATTTGAGCTGCAGAGAGGCATCCGTCAGGGCTGCCCTGCCTCCCCCTACCTATTCATTTTATGTACTCAACTTCTTTCCACTCACATTAAAAGTAGTGCTCTAAAAGGAATTTCAATTGCAGAAAGAGAAGTTATCCTCACCCAACTAGCAGATGATACTACATTATTTTTAAAAGATGCCAGCCAAGTGCCTATCGCTATCAAAACAATAGAATTATTTTCCGCAGCCTCTGGACTCTGTTTAAATCTGAAGAAATGTGAACTTTTTTCCCTTAAAGAAAGCGACACCTCCCAGGTCTGTAGCATACCAATCAAAGATAAGATCACTTATCTAGGGATTACTATAATGAAAAATGAGGAGGAGAGATGCACTGTAAACTTTAATGTGATTAGTGATAAGACAAAGAAGAAGCTAAATCAATGGCTGCAGAGGGATTTATCCTTGAAAGGACGAGTATTGTTGACAAAGGCAGAAGGTTTATCTCGTCTTACATATGCAGCTATCCCCCTGTTTGTCAACAAAAAGCTCTGTAATTACATTGATAAGTCTCTTTTCAATTTTATTTGGAAAAACAAGACGCATTATGTGAAAAAATCTGTTATTATGAACACCTTTGAACGCGGTGGTCTAAACTTTCTTGATTTTACAACCCTTAATAATACTTTTAAAATAAATTGGATAAAACATTTTCTAAAAAATCCCACTTCTACATGGAATTTTATACCTAATTATATTTTCTCTAAGGTTGGGGGTCTAGAGTTTTTACTTTTATGTGATTATAAAATAGAAAAAATTCCCTTAATTTTATCTAATTTCCATAAACAAATGCTTCTAGCATGGTCATTAATCTACAAACATAATTTCTCCCCACATAGGTGCTTCATCTGGAATAATCGTCTTATTAAATTCAAGAATAAATCCTTATTTTATAAAAATTGGTTCAATAATAACATATTACTTGTATCTCAACTATTGAATGATAGGGGTTCATTACTGAATTATTCTGAATTCCTTCACACTTTTGGCATTCCAATTACCCCAAGAGAGTTTGCAATCGTTATGGATGCCATCCCATCTGGTATTTTAACTCTCTTAAAGGGGGCTGGAAAACCAGATTGCCTACCAGCTTTGGACCCTAAGTTGACCTTAGTTGGTAATATATGTTTTGTAACCACAACGAGGAATAATAATCGTAATATTCGCTCTTTATTCCAGAGAGATGTCACCAGCATCCCTAATGTTGTTCCTTATTGGTCTAATTTTGTTGACAACCTGAATTGGGGGAATATATGGAACCTTCCTTACAAATACCTCCTTACGAATAAAGTAAGAGAAGTTTCATTCAAAATTATACATAGGTATTATCCTGCTAAGCAATATCTCCTTAGGTTTAAGCTTGACATATGTGTTAACTGTTCTTTATGTGGATTATGTCCAGAAACAATGGTACACCTGTTCTGGCAATGTCCCTACACCATCACTTTCTGGAAAGATCTGTCCCGATACATTACGATTAAACTTATCGCTGATTTTTCTTTGTTTTGGAAGAATGTATTGTTCGGTTTCCATGATGACCAAAGTAAAAAGCAGAAAGAAATATACCTAATTAATCTTCTAATCATTTTAGGGAAATATCATATTCACAAAGCCAAATTTAGTAATTCTAAACCTTCTTTTATTGCTTTTAATAAGGAGACGGAACAGTACATCAAATCCATCTATGATTCAAGAAATAAGAAAGCTGCTAAAACCATTCAGTTATGCTCTATCTTTAATGTATTTATTTGAAACTCCCCCTGGCTCTGCTCTTGTCTGCTATTTTTTTTGTTCTGTATTAATGACTTTATTTGTGTGTCTTACTGTTTGTATCATAAAGATCTAATAAAGATTATTAAAAAAAAAAAAAAAAAAAAAAAAAAACAATGCATACGCATTTTCCATCAATGGAAGTGTAACGGGAGGGATTCGCGTACAGTGTGAACGAAAAATGTGACTTTGGCGTGTAAATACTACGCCAAATGAAAATGCAAACTCGTTGTATAGATACGCAGTAGTAAGAGACTGGGTTGATCCTTCATCATCTGAAGCTCTATAGTAACTTTAGTGAGAGAACCACAAGCTGATTTTACAGCTCTTCTCATACATACTAATTTAGAAAGGGAGGAACAACAGGAGAGAAAGGGTTTAGTCATCAAGCAAGCCTTGCAATTACACATTTTTACATGAATGGAGTGATTCAGAGTGATTCTGATATTCAGAGCAATCATTCCTAATAGGAGAATATGCAAATGATTCTATTTGACATTTCCCTTTATCATGTGTTTGTCAAAGATGATGTTCATTCAAACTCTTTTGTCTTGGAGCAAAGGCAGTCAAATCATTATATTTTTGTTTTTTAAAAAAAAGGTTTAAAAAAGGATACAAAAGGTTTAATCTAATGACCTAATGGTTCTAAAATAATAATAATAACAACATTACATAAGCAATACTAATGTCAGGTTAATGTAGGCAGCAAATAATATATGTTTAATTTGCTTTTACTTTAGTTCAAAAAGCTATCATTAATGAGCATTTGGTTGGTCAACCTTCCAAAATGTCAGTGGCGATGAAGGTGTCTTGCAGGCATTTAAAGGTTTTATGATTGAATTAACATTATATCTGAAAGGTCATGCATGCTTTGTTTTTGTATTACAGAAATTTGGAGATCCCTAGGTGAAAGTTTTATATCAGAATTTAAAACTAAATTTGCTTGGGTAAGCCAGTTTTTCATTTTATTTAATTATTTATTTATTTTTTTATAGACTGTGCATAACATTTTCATATTAGTGTTTTTCAATGAGAAACACAAGATTACATTTACAAGCAGCAGATTTGGCTCAATTTTCACATTTCCAGGAGTTTCAGAAGTGGAGGCTGTCATACTTTCTTTAAAGAGCAGATTCCAGACGCTCCACCATGCCTCAAAGAAGTCTAGGAGGAATGGAGGTGGACCAGCAAACACCGCCACCTCATAAGATTCAGCAGCAGAAGCTGTCACCTCGGGAGGAACTGGAGTAGGCTCAGGAAAGGATTCTGGGACTAGAACAGGCCCAGGAGTGAACTCATAGACTTGAGTGGGCTCTGGAGTGGACTCTGACGACTCCCGGACTGGAGCGGGTTCATGAGTAGACGCTGAGGGCTCCCGGACTGCACTGTAAAAAATTTCAAGCGGCTTCAACTAATTATTTAGTAACTAGTTCCACAGAAATTTTATGTTCAGTCAATTTCTGACTTCAAAGTGTTATCTGAATTATTTTTTAGTTGGCTCAACCTTTACTGAACAAGTTTTATAGTCCATTCAACTAAAATGTTTTAATTGGTCAAACATTTAGAAGACTACAGCAAGTTGTCAATTCAAATTTAACCATTTACTCTATATGTTTTATATGTTACCTCAACTAAGATTTATTATTTGGGCATCATAAGAAATTGCTGGGGAACTACATAAACATTTTTATACACTGAACAAAAATATAAACGCAACACTTTTGTTTTTGCCCCCATTTTTCATGAGCTGAACTCAAAGATCTAATACTTTTTCTATGTACACAAAAGGCCTATTTCTCTCAAATATTGTTCACAAATCTGTCTAAATCTGTGTTAGTGAGATAATCCATCCACCTCACAGATGTGGCATATCAAGATGCTGATTAGACAGCATGATTATTGCACAGGTGTGCCTTAGGCTGGCCACAATAAAAGGCCACTCTAAAATGTGCAGTGTCATCACACAGCACAGTGCCACAGATGTCGCAAGTTTTGAGGTAGCGTGCAATTGGCATGCTGACTGCAGGAATGTCCACCAGAGCTGTTGCCCGTGAATTGAATGTTCATTTCTCTACCATAAGCCATCTCCAAAGGCGTTTCAGAGAATTTGGCAGTACATCCAACCGGCCTCACAACCGCAGACCACGTGTAACCACACCAGCCCAGGACCTCCACATCCAGCATCTTCACCTCCAAGATCGTCTGAGACCAGCCACCCGGACAACTGCTGCAACAATCGGTTTGCATAACCAAAGAATTTCTGCACAAACGGTCAGAAACCATCTCAGGGAAGCTCATATGCATGCTCGTCATCCTCATTGGGATCTCGACCTGACTGCAGTTCATACGTCGTAACTGATTTGAGTGGGCAAATGCTCACATTCGATGGCGTCTGGCACTTTGGAGAGGTGTTCTCTTCACAGATGAATCCCGGTTTTCACTGTACAGGGCAGATGGCAGACAGCGTGTATGGCATTGTGTGGGTGAGCGGTTTGCTGATGTCAATGTTGTGGATCAAGTGGCCCATGGTGCCCTAGTGAAAAAAAAAGTATACCAAGTATTCATGCAGACAGACTAATTGTAAGTATACTTCAAGTGTGTTAATGATTAGTTAACTTGAAGTGTGCTATTTTGGAACAACTTTTTTTGTACTAAGTGTATTTTAGTTGTAATTAAATTATACTAAAGTATAACTTTAAGTGTATTTAGTGTACTATTTGATGCTAAATTGGAACTATTTCAAGTATACTTAGTACACTTTAAGTACATGCCTATTTTCATGCTTGATTAGTGATATTAAAGTGTACTTTTTTGTATTACAAGTACATTACAAATTAATTATGAGTGTCTTTGAGACACACAAGCAATATACTATATTTTTTTAATTTTTGAGTAAAAATATACTAATTTTCCCCTCAATGCTGAATCCACTTTTTAAGCTCATAACAATAAATACATAAATTCAATGACAGACAGAGACACATTATTAACAATTCAAACAGTGTTTATTTAAACCTCAAATGGTTTTAGCATTGCAAAACATAAAATGCACCAACCATGTTTTTAAATAAAAAGAACGCTGAAAGAAACAAACATAAAAAAACAAAAAAACATTTCAAACATGTAAAATAAATACAATAAAACAAAACAAAAACTATTTTAAATTATACATGTCCAAAAAATATTGCAATTCTATAAAGAATTGCTCTGTTACATTTGCGCCTGATGGCCGCTCGCACATCAGATGTACTTGTCAAGTCAAGTCAAGTCACCTTTATTTATATAGCGCTTTTAACAATACAGATTGTGTCAAAGCACTTAACAGTATCAAGTTGGAGGATAGAGTGTCAGTAATGTATAATAATAAGATTAAACACTCAATTTTCAGTTAAGGGCGTTTCATTATTGAATTCGGAGATGTCATTGTCTAGCTAAGTTTTGTTTAAATAGTAACTGTGAAATCAAATTTACTATAATCGCTAGAAATTAAGTGTCCCCAACTGAGCAAGCCAGAGGCGACAGCGGCAAGGAACCAAAACTCCCTCTGAGACAGAATGGAGAAAAAAACCTTGGGAGAAACCAGGCTCAGTCGGGGGGCCAGTTCTCCTCTGGCCAGGATATTATTGTTTATTCATTGTTTACTTATTGTTTTAATTACATTTTTAAATGTATAAATGTATTATATTTCTATTTTTATATTGTTGCAATTTCTAACAATAATAGTATTATGTAGTTAGGTATTTTATTATTATATTTTTAATTATTTGTTTTATTTTTAGTTTTATTGTATTTTAGTCGAGGTCTTCACTGGGGATATGTCTCTGGGGCTCATCGCTGACGATCAGGGCCGCAGACATCATCTCCCCGCGCCGATCCACCATCTGATCCGGACACGGACTGAGAAACAGAATAAGAAAGAAACAACTATTAGCGTAGATGCCAATCTTCTTACGATGTAACGAGTACATCGTGTGTTATGGGAAGTGTTCCCGGTTCCGGTTGATCTAATTAATGCAGCCTAACAATCCTTTAACGGATTTGAATAATAGAAGTGTAGTAGTGTGTTAGGTGTATGTCAGGTTAAAAAGGTGGGTCTTTAATCTAGATTTAAACTGACAGAGTGTGTCTGCCTCCCGAACAGTGTTTGGTAGATTGTTCCAGAGTTTGGGCGCTAAATAGGAAAAAGATCTGCCGCCCGCAGTTGATTTTGATATTCTAGGTATTATCAAATGGCCAGAGTTTTGAGAGCGCAGCGGACGTGAAGGACTATAATGCGATAAGAGCTCACTCAAGTACTGAGGAGCTAAACCATTTAGGGCTTTATAAGTAATTAACAAGATTTTAAAATCTATACGATGTTTAGTAGGGAGCCAGTGCAGTGTTGACAGAACCGGGCTAATGTGGTCATACTTCCTGGTTCTAGTAAGAACTCTAGCTGCTGCATTTTGAACCATCTGTAATTTGTTTATTAAGCGTGCAGAACAACCACCCAATAAAGCATTACAATAATCTAACCTTGAGGTCATAAACGCATGAATTAATGTTTCTGCATTTGACATTGAGAGCATAGGTCTCAGTTTAGATATATTTTTAAGATGAAAAAATGCAGTTTTACAAATGCTAGAAACGTGGCTGTCAAAGGAGAGATTACTATTAAATAGCACACCTAGGTTCCTGACTGATGACGAAGAATTTACAGAGCAGCCATCAAGTGTTAGACAGTGTTCTAGGTTATTACTTGTGGGGGTTTTAGGTCCGATAATTAACACCTCTGTTTTTTCAGAATTTAGCAGTAAGAAATTACTCGTCATCCAGTTTTTTATATCGACTATGCATTCCATAAGTTTCTCAATTTGGTGTGTTTCACCAGGCCGTGAAGAAATATAGAGCTGAGTATCATCAGCATAACAGTGAAAGCTAACCCCGTGTTTCCTAATGATATTTCCCAAGGGTAACATATAAAGCGTGAAAAGTAACGGCCCTAGTACTGAGCCTTGAGGAACTCCATACTGCACTTGTGATTGATATGATACCTCGTCATTCACTGCTACGAATTGATGGCGGTCAGATAAGTACGATTTGAACCATGCTAATGCACTTCCACTAATGCCAACAAAGTTTTCTAGTCTATTCAAAAGAATGTTGTGATCGATAGTGTCGAACGCAGCGCTAAGATCCAGTAGAACTAATAGAGAGATACAACCACGATCAGATGATAAAAGCAGATCATTAGTAACTCTAATGAGAGCAGTCTCAGTACTATGATACGGTCTAAATCCTGACTGGAAATCCTCACAGATATCATTTTTCTCTAGGAAGGAATGTAATTGTGAGGATACAACCTTTTCTAATATCTTTGACAAAAAAGGGAGATTCGAGATCGGTCTGTAATTAACTAGATCTTTGGGGTCAAGTTGTGGTTTTTTAATGAGAGGCTTAATAACAGCCAATTTAAAGTTTTTGGGGACATATCCTAATGACAATGACGAATTAATAATAGCCAAAAGAGGATCTATGACTTCTGGAAGCACCTCTTTTAGTAGTTTAGATGGAATAGGGTCTAACATACATGTTGTTAGTTTAGATGATTTAACAAGTTTATACAATTCTTCCTCTCCTATAGTAGAGAATGAGTGGAATTGTTCCTCAGGGGATCTATAGTACACTATTTGATGCGATAATATAGCTGACGGCTGCATGGTTACAATTTGATCTCTAATAGTATCAATTTTGGAAGTAAAATAGTTCATAAAGTCATTACTGCTGTGCTGTTGGGAAATGTCAACACCTGTTGATGCTTTATTTTTTGTTAATTTTGCCACTGTATTGAATAAATACCTGGTGTTATGTTTGTTTTGTTCTAAAAGAGACGAAAAGTAATCAGATCTAGCGGTTTTTAAAGCTTTTCTATAGGATAGAGTACTTTCCCGCCAAGCTAAACGAAATACCTCTAGTTTTGTTTTCCTCCAGCTACGCTCCATTTTCCGGGCTGCTCTCTTTAGAGTGCGAGTGTGCTCATTATACCACGGTGTTGGACTCTTTTCCTTAATCTTCCTTAAGCGTAAAGGAGCAACCGTATCTAAAGTGCTAGAAAAGAGAGAGTTCATAGTTTCTGTTACATCATCAAGTTGTTCTGAGCTGTTGGATATGCTAAGGAATTGAGATAAATCAGGAAGATTACTTGCAAAGCAGTCTTTTGTGGTAGAAGTGATGGTTCTACCATATTTGTAAGAAGGAGTTGAATTTACAGCTTTAACTATATGGAGTTTACACAAGACTAGATAATGATCTGATATATCATCGCTTTGCTGCAGAATTTCAACACCATTAACATCAATTCCATGCGACAGTATTAAATCTAGAGTATGATTTCGACTATGAGTAGGTCCTGAAACGTGTTGTCTAACCCCAATAGAGTTCAGAATGTCTATGAATGCTGATCCTAATGCATCTTTTTCATTATCAACATGGATATTAAAATCACCCACAATTAGGACTCTATCTGCAGCCAGCACTAACTCTGATAGAAAATCAGCAAATTCTTTAATAAAGTCTGTATGGTGCCCTGGTGGCCTGTATACAGTAGCCAGTACAAACGTTACGGGGGATTTATCATTAATACTTTTTTCTCTAGATAATTTTATATGAAGCACCATTACTTCAAAGGAGTTATACTTAAAGCCTGTCTTTTGAGAAATACTGAGAATATTGTTATAAATTGTAGCAACACCTCCCCCTTTGCCTTTTGGACGCGGCTCATTTTTGTAACAGTAATCTTGGGGGGTAGACTCGTTTAAAATAATGTATTCATCTGGTTTTAGCCATGTTTCTGTCAAACAGAGCAAATCTAGGTTATGATCATTAATCAAATCATTTACAAAAAGTGCTTTTGTAGAAAGGGACCTGATATTCAGTAAGCCAAGTTTTATCAATTGTTTCTGTGTATTGTAAACATTTTTTATTTGTTGAACATCAATTAAATGGTTACTCCTAAATTGGTTTGGACGTTTTCTGTATTCTCTAGTTCGGGGAACAGACACAGTCTCTATAGTGTGATATCTAGGTGAAGGAGTCTCTATGTGCTGAGAATTAACTGACTTCTGTGACGTGAGGCGGCTAGCAGACGGTCGGTTTAGCCAGTCTGTCTGCTTCCTGACCTGGGCTCCAGTTAGTCAAGTATGAACTCTAAGACTATGTGCCAAATTTCTAGAGAGAATAGCGGCACCACCCCAGGAGGGATGAACACCATCTCTTTTCAACAGGTCAGGTCTGCCCCAAAAACTCGTCCAATTGTCTATAAAACCTATGTTGTTTTGCGGGCACCACTTAGACATCCAGCCATTTAGTGATGACAGTCTGCTATGAATCACAGTCTGCTTGTGTGTGGAAACTCCGCATGAACAACATTTGTTAACGTAAAAGAGGTAAGGTCAGAGGGCATGTTCATACAACTTTTTCTTTTTACTACATCAGACTGTAAATATCCTGTATTAAACCCATACTACATAAAATGAACATCATGATTAGCAGTGAGGAATTGTATCAGTATGTCACATCAATATTGCTTCCAGTGAATTAGTCAAACATACAGTATACAACAGAAGTGAGTACACCCATGTAGCATCACTATAAATCACGATACAAAACTATTCAAGTTGAAAAGTATAGTATTTATAGTACAGATCAGGCTAAATTGTAATGTAGACACATGCCTTTTCTGTAAAGCTGCTTTGAGAAGTTAGTGTACTCTAAATAAGGGCATAAAGTGCAAAAAGCAGCAGTGGCGCACTGACACTAGACTTGGTTGACATCATCTCTTCATCTTCAAAGACAATCAAAACATCCAGTGGGTTCCTCCCTTGTGACATTTCCTCTTCCTCCTCAACAGCAATGATGTGGACTGCTGCCTTCTGCACCTGGTCAGGCTCCTTTTTTTAAATGCATAAAAAAAAGTGTTAGTATGTGTCACAAATCATAAAATTAAGACTTGTGTGGAAAGACATTTAAATTTTCATAATTGAAAATAAAGGTGTGAAGGATCAGAGTAGTGTTTATTCAGTAGGGCGTGTGTCAATTTAAAACCCTGTAGTACTTTTCAAAAACTTGTAGTAATTTTCACAACATGTCTTCCAGAGCTGTCGGTCAACTGGATTTAATTGGGAAAAACTTTCAGGGGTGTATCAGCTGAATGTTCTTGAGCTTGAATTGAATAGGGATTTTCATTAATAAAACAGCCAAATAAATATAAATTAATAAATCAACACACCTTTATACAAACCCACAGCAACTTTAAGATAAGTGCAAGTGGAAATATAACACACGAGACCTTTTTTGTGATCCATATTAAGAAAGCCTACTAGAACTAGAACTTTCAAGACCCAACTCTGTTCTTCTGAAGCATAATGACATTGAGTTAAAGGCAAACTGAAATGTAATATGTTATTCATTCTGCTAATACAGTCTGAATCAAAAATGGTGGCACACTACATTACATCTAACATTCTTGGATATCATGATGTCCTTCATGTGGTGTGAAGAACCAGTGTTTGTCTGGGCTGTGTATGCATGAGTTGATCAATGATTTAAATTTCAGTCTAAAATACAGGTGCATCTCAAAAAATTAGAATATCGTGAAAAAGTTCATTTTTTTTTATTGTAACATTTCAGAAAGTGAAACTTTCATATATTCTAGATTCATTACAAGTAAAACATTTCAAACGTTTTTTTTTGTTTGTTTTAATTCTGATGATTAGAGCTTACAGCTCATGAAAGTCAAGAATCCAGTATCTCAAAATACTAGAATATTTACATCTGAGCTTCATTAGATGACCATCCCTACAGTATAAATTCTGGGTATCTCTTGTTCTTTGAAACCACAATAATGGGGAAGACTGCTGACTTGGCAATGATCCAGAAGACGAACATTGACACCCTCCACAAAGAGGGTAAGTCACAGACGGTCATTACTGAAAGGTGTGGCTGTTTACAGAGTGCTGTATCAAAGCATATTAAATGCAAAGTTGACTGGAAGGAAGAAATTGGATAGGAAAAGGTGCACAAGCAACAGGGATGACCGCAAGCTTGAGAATACGGTCAAGCAAAGCCGATTCAAACACTTGGGAGAGCTTCACAAGGAGTGGACTGAAGCTGGAGTCAGTGCATCAAGAGTCACCACACTCAGACATCTTCAGGAAAAGGGCTACCAAGACACTTCTGAAACAGAAACATCATCAGAAGCATCTTACCTGGGCTATAGAGAAAAATAACTGGACTGTTGCTCAGTGGTCCAAAGTCCTCTTTTCAGATAAAAGTAAATTTTGCATTTCATTTGGAAATCAAGGTCTGGAGTCTGGAGGAAGACTGGAGAGGCAGAATCCAAGCTGCTTGATGTCCAGTGTGAAGTTTCTGAAGTCAGAGATTATTTGGGTGCCGTGATGTCTGCTGTTGTTTGTCCATTGTGTTTTATCAAGTCCGGAGTCAATGCAGCCGTCTACCAGGAGATTTTGGAGCACTTTATGCTTCCATCTGCTGACAAGCTTTATGGAGATGCTGATATCCTTTTCCAGCAGGACTTTAGCACCTGCCCCCAATGACAAAACCACTTCCAAGTGGTTTGCTGATCACAATATTACTGTGCTTGATTGGCCAGCCAACATGTCTGACCTGAACCCCATATGGAATCTATGGGATATTTTCAAGAGAAAGATGAGAAACAGTCGATCCAACAATCCAGACGAGCTGAAGGCTCAATAGTGCCTCAGCAGTGCCACAGCCTGATCGCTTCCATGCCACACCTCACTGATGCTAAAGGAGCCCCGACCAAGTATTGAGTGCATAAATGAACATACTTTAAAGACCTTTTCTGTTTGGCAAATCCTTTTTTGATTGATCTTAGGAAATATTCTAATATTTTGAGATATTGGATTTTTGACTTTCATGAGCTTTAAGCTCTAATCATCAAAATGAATACAAAAAACCTTTTGAAATGTTTTACTTTACATGTAATGAATCTAGAATATATGAAAGTCTCACTTTTTGAAATGTTACAATAATAAAAAAAAAGAACTTTCACGATATTCAAATTTTTTGAGATGCACCTGTATTGTACTGCTTCAGAAGACCCGTTTGTGCTGCTACATTTACAAGAATAGCAATTCATCCAAAAATTAAGAAATATACTTAAAAAAAAAAAATCTTTCAGAAAATTATGGTTTACATCTCGCATAACACTAAAACCCATCAATTAAATCAATGTGAATTCTACTTACTTCACTTTAGGCCCGTAGTATTGCAGTCATCTTGTTGACTTTGACATCCCAGCAGTCCACGCTGCCTTTGCTCTGAAAAGATTGATTTCAAAAACATATTCAAGTATGAGTTTCAAATTAAAAAAATGTGAGGAGCAAATATCAGTCTGAAATGGTAAATAACGTTATCAAAACAGCCATCATAAATGCTCCTCGAGCCGCTTTGTTTACCGGGGCTTCGGCTGCATTAGTAAACTACTTGGGTAAAGTTGGTTTTATATTCGCACATTCACAATATTCACACATTTCCGTGTTCAATAACTTTCTAATTATATGTGCAATAAAGTTATTTTTTGCCAATTCTAATCAGCGACATTGTCAACCTACTAAATTTTTTTACAAAATCGATCAAATTGGGCAAGTATTGTTTTAATGTCATATTTACTTGCGAATGTCCACTGAATGTCCAATGTAGTGTGGTTAACAAAGTAATTGAATGCAGAAGTCCGAATGTGCCATTACTATGCATTCACTTTATTTATTTGCTTTATTTATTTGTTTTATTACTTTATGAAAGCAATGTATGCCCAAGTAATTAAGTGAATTCCAAGCATGAAGTAGTAAACTTAAAAATTACTCAAAAATGTACATACTACAACTTCAGGTTATTTAATAATGTACTTTGAAAGTATACTTTCAATGCATTGTTACAATGATCATTTTCAGCACACAGTTAAAAAATATTCATAAAATATAAGTAAAGTGCAAAAAAATATACAGATCTTTCAATTCAAGTATATTTTTGTAAAATATATTTTTTAGAAAATATACTAAATTACAATTATTTTAAAGTGTGTTAAAAGTTGTATTGGGAAAATAGTCAAAAGCATGCTGCTAATATACTTTTTGTATATTTAAAAATAGTAATTTTTTTGTTAGTATATTTGCAATGTACTATTAAAACGGGATATATTACAAATACAATAAAGTATACTTTTTTTTCACTAGGGTGGCGGCGGGGTTATGGTATGGGCAGGCGTATGTTATGGACAACGAACACAGGTGCATTTTATTGATGGCATTTTGAATGCACAGAGATACCGTGATGAGATCCTGAGGCCCATTGTTGTGCCATTCATCCACGACCATCATCTCATGTTGCAGCATGATAATGCACGGCCCCATGTTGCAAGGATCTGTACAGTCAAGTCAAGTCACCTTTATTTATATAGCGCTTTTAACAACACAAATAGTGTCAAAGCAACTGCACAATATCAAAATAGGAAAATAGTGAGTCAATAATGTAAAATGACAAGATTAAACTCAATTTTCAGTTAAAGGCATTTCATTATTGAATTCAGTGATGGCATTGTCCAGCTCAGTTCAGTTCAAAAAGTTTCTGTTCAATCAAGTCGACGATATTGCTGGAAATGAAGTGTCCCCAACTAAGCAAGCCAGTGGCGACAGCGGCAAGGAACCAAAACTCCATCGGTGACAGAACGGAGAAAAAACCTTGAGAAACCAGGCTCAGTCAGGGGGCCATTTCTCCTCTGGCCAGACGACCCAGCAGTTCAATTCCAACTGCTGCAAAGTCAGATTGTAAGGGCTCAACTGGTTCCAGTGGTCTTTTCCCGATGGCTGTCTAGGTGACGGGTTCCTCAGTGGGGATCTGTCTCTGGGGCTCATCTAGGTATCCTGGTCTCCGCTGACGATCAGGGCTGTAGAGGTCGTCTCTAGGTGCTGATCCACCATCTTTTTTTTTTTTTTTTTTTTTTTTCCCGGCCTGTCAGTAACACAGACAACACATGACAGTACGTATGTGTAGCTATATTATCATCATTCACAGCCTTTTTTTTTTTTTTTTTTTTTTTTTTAATTAATTTAATTTTATATACCCTTTTATTTAACCACACTATGACAGACAAGCCCGGGGGACAGAGAAAACAAGAGAGAGAAAGAAAAAAGAGAAAAAAAAAAGAGAAAAAAAAAAAAAAAAAAAAAACAGACAATTTGCTTCGATACCTGCTGACAAAAAGAGAAAACAACAGAAGACACAACATCATAGAGACTGCAGCAACAACCAACATCTGTATGAATCACAATAAATTCTAAATGTTAAATGTTATTGAGCAGCACACATAACTAATATTACAAAATAAGTTTTGAAGCAACAGCAGATCAAGACAAAGCGTGTCTGTGAGCACCTGTTTTTACACCAATGTGACTGCTTGAGTGTACACCTGTGTGTGTGAGCGCGCTTGTGTTCATAAGGTTCCTCCATGTAAATGTTTAATAGTGTGTGTGGGGCACAACAGTCCCATCCCGCAAGGCATGAAGCAGGCGCGGAAAAGACTCGGGCCCCAAACATCCGGGGGCCCCCCAGGGCACGGCACTCCCAGGAGAACCACCGCAGGGATAACCGCCGCCTCCACCCAGAAAAGGGCAGAGGAGAGCCCGAAGGCGGCACCTCCGACAGTCACATTGCAGACGCCCCAGGGTGCCGTGGCGGCAAGCCCGCAGGCTCCACCGGTAGCCGACCACACCAGGGCAGACCGGGCCCTGGGCCCGGAGATCCAAAGGCCCCCCACCCCCCAATCGTGGCCCAGCAAGGCCAGCAGGGCCAGGCCCTGCCAAGCGACCGCCGAAAGCGGGCCGGCGCCCACCCGAGCATCCTGCCCCGGCGCGAGAAACCACCAACGCACCGGCGACATCCTCCACCGGCAGTGCATGGTGGTGGGGTAGGGGTCAGCTGAGATGATGAGTGAGGCGGAGTCTAATGCCCGACCTGACACATAGACGTAGACGAACAAGCACACATATACACAAGCATACGTTCCCACCCTCATGCATGCAAACGAATATTCACACCCTCGCCCCACATGTAGACACACAAAAATGGACAAGGTACCCACACTCACACTCCCCATATGCACTCTATACTCCTAGATCCAGGCACCACCACCCCCAGAGGGGAAGCCAGCGCCCGATCCCGGAGCTGAACCCCCTTCGCTCCGGCGTGGGGACAGGAGGACCACCCCGGTCCCCGCAGCAGCAGAGAAAACCAACAGCCCAGACCCCGACCGGGCGGCCAGCTCATCCTCACAGCCCCCAGACAGAGAACAGAGAGCAGGGGTGTGAAAAAAAAGACCCCAAGCTTCACCCCACCCGCTCAAATGTAGTGTTGGTGTGTGTTGTTCTAAGGTGCTTTAAAACAGTGGTGCTTTAAAACAGGGGAGGGGCACCCTCTACAGGCTTGTGTCAGTTCGTCCCCTCCCTAGCGCCCTCAATGTCTATGTGCAACTTAAAATTGAGAAGTGGGCACTGGCACCAGAGGGAAGGCTGAATGAACAGACCGCCCTCCGGATGACATTCAGTGTGCCCACCCCCAAGGCCCTATATGTATGTGTCATGTGACAGTAAGTAATGAGAATGTCTAAGCTGTAATGTGTGATTGAGATGCAGGCGGCCACGAGGAAACAGAGGAATACCACCTCCCCCACATCCCAGCGACACACCCGCATCTCAAAACCCTACCTATGTGTTGATGTGATGGAGCGGGAGAAATGAAGCCCTAGGGATGGGGAGGAAAGCATCAGAGGGGGCAAAATACCCCCCCCTCTGGAGTCAGCTCCCCCGCTGACCCCCATAGGCACCCCTGCTTCCCCAAATCTGCCCAGGGCGGGGGGCCCAGGCCCATCCAGACCAGGGCCCATGGCAGCCCGGGGCGGCCCATCAGACCCCACAGCAGAGGAAAAACTACCCCACCCCATCATTCAGTCAGCTCCCAGACTACAAAAGACAATAAGACACCCAGGTAGAGCCCATTTACCCAGCCTCTATTGGACCCCCCCCTGCGGAGGCACCGATGCATCGAAGACCCCCACACCAGAGCCGGGCCCAAGCGTATGCACCAACCCATGCTCCCGGCGGCACACCAACCAGGACCCAAGCCCCCCAGGCCCAGCCGATCTGGTGACTGCAGTGACCTCGGAATAAGAAAGAAACAGACTAATATTAGCGTAGATGTCAATCTTCTTACGATGTAACAAGTACATCATGTGTTATGGGAAATGTTCCCGGTTCCGGTTGACCTAATTAATGCAGCCTAACAATCCTTTAACGGATTTGAATATTAGAAGTGTATTAGTGTGTTATGTGTACGCCAGGTTAAAGAGATGGGTCTTTAATCTAGATTTAAACTGACAGAGTGTTCCAGAGTTTGGGCGCTAAATAGGAAAAAGATCTGCCGCCCGCAGTTGATTTTGATATTCTAGGTATTATCAAATGGCCAGAGTTTTGAGAACGCAGCGGCCGTGGAGAACTATAATGCGATAAGAGCTCGCTCAAGTACTGAGGAGCTAAACCATTCAGGGCTTTATAAGTAATTAACAAGATTGTAAAATCTATACGATGTTTAGTAGGGAGCCAGTGCAGTGTTGACAGAACCGGGCTAATGTGGTCATACTTCCCTGGTTCTAGTAAGAACTCTAGCTGCTGCATTTTGAACCATCTGTAGTTTGTTTATTAAGCGTGCAGAACAACCACCCAAAAAAGCATTACAATAATCTAACCTTGAGGTCATAAACGCATGAATTAATATTTCTGCATTTGACATTGAGAGCATAGGTCTCAGTTTAGATATATTTTTAAGATGAAAAAATGCAGTTTTACAAATGCTAGAAACGTGGCTGTCAAAGGAAAGATTGCTATCAAATAGCACACCTAGGTTCCTGATGGATGACGAAGAATCGACAGAGCAGCCATCAAGTGTTAGACAGTGTTCTAGGTTAATACTTGTGGGGGTTTTAGGACCGATAATTAACACCTCTGTTTTTTCAGAATTTAGCAGTAAGAAATTACTCGTCATCCAGTTTTTTATATCGACTATGTATTCCATAAGTTTCTCAATTTGGTGTGTTTCACCGGGCCATGAAGAAATATAGAGCTGAGTATCATCAGCATAACAGTGAAAGCTAACCCCGTGTTTCTTAATGATATCTCCCAAGGGTAACATGTAAAGCGTGAAAAGTAACGGCCCTAGTACTGAGCCTTGAGGTACTCCATACTGCACTTGTGATCGATATGATACCTCTTCATTCACTGCTACGAATTGCTCTTCATTCACTGCTACGAATTGATGGCGGTCAGATAAGTACGATTTGAACCATGCTAATGCACTTCCACTAATGCCAACAAAGTTTTTTAGTCTATTCAAAAGAATGTTGTGATTGATAGTGTCGAACGCAGCGCTAAGATCCAGTAGCACTAATAGAGAGATACAACCACGATCAGATGATAAGAGCAGGTCATTTGTCACTCTAATGAGAGCAGTCTCAGTGCTATGATACGGTCTAAATCCTGACTGGAAATCCTCACAAATATCAATTTTCTCTAAGAAGGAATATAATTGAGGATACAACCTTTTCTAGTATCTTTGACAGAAAAGGGAGATTCGAGATCGGTCTGTATTTAACTAGATATTTGGGGTCAAGTTGTGTTTTTTTAATGAGAGGCTTAATAACAGCCAATTTAAAGTTTTTGGGGACATATCCTAACGACAATGACGAATTAATAATAGCCAAAAGAGGATCTATGACTTCTGGAAGCACCTCTTTAAGTAGTTTAGATGGAATAGGGTCTAACATACATGTTGTTGGTTTAGATGATTTAACAAGTTTATACAATTCTTCCTCTCCTATAGTAGAGAATGAGTGGAATTGTTCCTCAGGGGATCTACTGTATAGTGCAATATTTGATGTGATACTGTAGCTGACGGCTGCATGGTTACAATTTGATCTCTAATAGTATTAATTTTGGAAGTAAAATAGTTCATAAAGTCATTACTGCTGTGCTGTTGGGAAATGTCAACACCTGTTGATGCTTCATTTTTTGTTAATTTTGCCACTGTATTGAATAAATACCTGGGGTTATGTTTGTTTTCTTCTAAAAGAGACGAAAAGTAATCAGATCTAGCAGTTATTTTTTTTTTGTTATCAACATTTTTTTTTCACACATAACACTACGGAAGTTCTAAGCGGCCATGCATTATTACTTTTTTTCCTTCTCGTTTTCTCGTGATCACGACTTATTTTTCTCGTGATCTCGACATAACAAAAGTTGTTTTCTCGTTATCACGACTTAATTTTCTCGTGATTTCGACATAAAAGTGGTTCTTTTCAACAATGATTGTTTGATTTTTAAAACAATGCATTGTGAGTCTACTGTTGCTATAGTAACGAACGCAACCTTGACAGGAACATTCTAAAATGCTTAACCTGGCTTAATGCGTTAATTGAGAGTGTTTTTAAAAGACAAAAGTCAGCATACACATTATTAGTAATGTACAGACAAGAAGATGAGCCCATAATAAGAACGTAATGCGTTTAATTCCATGTAAAGCGTTTTCCTCCATAGAATACTGTATGGACAACATGTAACGTGGCTTAATGCGTTAAGGCAGTGTTTTTAAAAGACAAAACTCAGTAAACACATCATTAATAAAGCATTATATGTAGCCTATAAACAAGCAAATAAGCCCATAATAAGAAAGCAATGCGTTTAATGCATTAAGCGTTTTACCCATAGAAATATAAGAAAAACGCATTGCGTTCGCATCCTGGACTCATCTTGTCTGTATATAGGATATTATAATTTATTAATAATGTGTTTACTGAGTTTGGTTTTTTAAAACACTCTCTAACGCATTAGGCAACGTTAAGCGTTTTGGAATGCCCCCCTTGATGCGCAAATGATCGACAGATAACCGCGCGCTCTTATACTGTAGGCTATCTTGTTCAGCAAATATGTTGCTTCAATTAGAAATAACGTATACAATAAATAAAATAAATAGGCTAATCACTGCTGATTTTGTCAAGAGTTAGGCTACGCTAAACATTTTATTTGTGTAATTAACATGTTTAAATGGTCTAACAACAAGCATTCAACACTGCAAGCGCAGGCGATGCGCCTTAGAAGAATGCAAAGAAGAGCTAGCCTATTCTAAAAATCGTAAGATGCTTGGATTAAACTCATTTCATTTTTCTCGTTCGTTTGAAATAAAGTAATATATAATAATATATTATAATAATTTGTTTGTGGTTTTTATTAGTCATAGGCTGTGATATCATGTGCGTTAAGCGTGGATGCTGTTATGTGTGTGTGTGGAAATGCAGAAAATACAAAAAATTAGGCTACAACACTGTATAACATCATTGAACTAAAATATACACATGTAAATCACATTTCTTATTAATATACATTTATTAACAATAAAGATAAAAAAATAAAGATGCACATTACAAATACGTCGTTGTAGCCTAAATGAGAAACTGTGATGAGTCGTGCAGCAGTAATAACGTAAGATAACAGATACAATTTCAAGCAAAATGATCATATTTATTCAAGCATTTAAAATGTATAAGTTAATTAAATGTCAGTAATCAACTGCACAAATTATAGCGATCACGAAGAAGGTCCTCTGTCCCAAACGCGTACAGTATAGTGGATATACAGTATACAATTCCCCATCAGTAGTTCTATACTGTCACCTGTTGGCGCAGTTGTGTAACTTAGAGAACAAACTTTGTTATGTCGAGATTACGAGAAAATTAAGTCGTGATAACAAGAAAACAACTTTTGTTATGTCATGACCAAGAGAAAAATAAGTCGTGATAACGACAAAACGAGAAGGACAAAAATAATAATGCATGGCCACTTAGAACTTCCTTACAACACAGCATCCAAAATATAACAAAAAAAAACAACAGACACATACTCAACATCTCAAAGTCCAGTCAAAAGGGAGGGAGAAAGGGAAAGACAACAAAAACAAAAGTCACTCCTCCATACAATCACATACATCAAACAAAAAACACTGCCAAGCATCAATGGTCGAAGGCCTGGCCCCACCGACTCGCGCCCTTGCATATTCACAAGTCACTATTTGCAGGAGGCTATGGATCCAATATGTTTTTCCACACATGTGCGGTGTAAACCAGTTCTGTATTATTGTCTTCTTTGCAGCTGTAAAACCAGCAAACAACATTCTCTTTTGCATTGAACTTATACAGAGACCAGAATCATCATTAAGAAGACACAAACTTGGGTTAGCAAACCAGTCAATTCGCAGTAAGGATGACAAAACCAGGTGTACATGTGTCCATAGACTAATGACGATAGGACATTCCCAAAACATATGAAGAAAAGTGCCTGATGAAGCAGTATTACATATATGACAGTTAGCATGTGATTGTAGTTTCATTTTGAATCTTTTGTAAGGAGTTATGTATGCTCTATGAATGACTTTGAAGTGAATAAGATGATGAGCCAAATTTTTTGATGTTAAAATGAGATTAGACCACACTCTCTCCCAGTCGACAGATACATTAAGGTCAGATAATTCCCTATTCCAAATAGTTTTAATAGAAAGAGGTTTTGTAATGCAATCAATAATTTTATTATATATTAAGGAAACAGATGGCCGACCAGCAGATGGTGCAATCCAGTCCCGCATAGGATGAGAGGAAATAGATTATGTCCATGGAACGCCATACGCTTTGAGAGCAGAACGCAACTGGAGAAAGACAAAGTATGCGGATGCTGGTAGACAAAATGTGGTTCTTAATGTCTGAAATGAACAGAGGCCCTGGTTATCATATATATCATTGCACGTGTTTACACCTAAAGAAGACCAAGAGGGTTGGACAAATGGACGATTTCCGCATACAAAATTAAAATTGTGCCATAGAGGTGTACTGTTACAAAATTTGAAGGGTCCTCCTATCTGACGTTCAACCGTTTTCCAGATTTTAATAGAGTTAGCCACAATCGGACCGAATTTATAATTATCCCCTTTTTTTCCTGTGCCAGTAAATAAAATATCTTGAAATCTATTTGGTTTAACCTTGTCAGCTTCAATCACTCTCCATGAAACTGTAGATTGAGGATCAACCCAATTATGAAGAGCCTTAAGATGGAACGACCAATAATACAGTTCAAAATTTGGTACAGCCAGTCCTCCTGCGCTATTAGTAAGTTGTAATGTGGTAAGTTTAATTCTGGGGCATTTATCATTCCAGATAAACTTAGAAATTATGGAGTTGATCTCCTTAAAGTAACCTGGAGGGGAGAAAGTGGTAGCATAGAGAAAAAATAAATAAATCGAGGTAACAAATTCATCTTAACAGTGGAGATTCTTCCTTGGAGAGAGACTTTAAGATTCTTCCATCTTTGAATGTTATTTTTTACCTTAACTAAAATGTTATTAAAATTGTCTCTGGCAATCTTATTAATGTTTTTATATATGGTAATGCCCAAATAAATGAAAGATTCCTTAATAGGGATAAAATGAGGGAATAGAAGAACTAACCTTAACATTGTTAATTGGCATTAAAGCAGATTTGTTCCAATTTATTTTATATCCTGATAAGCTACTAAAATTATCAAATTCCTTAATTATACTAGAGACTGAAACATCAAAGTGGTCTAAATATAGAATAATATCATCAGCGTATAATGAAATACTATGATTATGATCATGAATCTTAATCGATACTTCAGATTTCCTGATGGCTTGTGCTAAGGGTTCAAGAGATAGACAAAACAATAAGGGGGAAAGCGGACATCCCTGCCTCGTTCCCCGCTGTAAAGGGAATGGGGGGGAAATAATATTACCAGTTTTGACTGATGCTGCAGGTGAATGGTATAATGTCTTAATCATAGAAATGAAATGTTCACCGAAGCCGAAACACTGCAGAACTGCCCACATATAATTCCACTCTAGCCTGTCAAAGGCCTTTTCTGCATCCAGTGAGAAAACCACACAAGGGGTCGGGTGGGAGTCCGCAAAGTCAAGAATATGAAGGAGTCGACGCATATTGTCAGACGCATTGCACCTCTTGATGAAACCGGTTTGGTCCTCCTTGATCAGACTATGAATTACCTTCTCCATACGAGAAGCAAAAACTTTAGCATAGATTTTTAGATCACATGGGATAAGCGAAATCGGTCTGTAGCTGGAACAATCTAATGGATCTTTCCCTTTTTTAAGAAGTAATGATATCAATGAAGTTTTTTGATCTCTATGAAATACCCCATGTTCAATTGCAAAAATAAATGAATTAAGCATAAGTATCCCTACCAAATCCCAAATTTCTAAATATAATTCAGGGGGGAGACCATCTAGACCTGGCAATTTGCCCTTTTGACGGCTTTTTAGAGAGACGTGGAGCTCCTCCAAACTTAATGGGGCCTCCAAAGATTCTTGAGATCTATGAGATCCGAGGCAGTTCCAATTTATCTAAATACTGCTCACAAATTGGTTCATCAAAATTTGTTTGGGCTTTATACAGATGTGTGTAAAACCTTTAAATATTTCATTAATTGCCACAGGGTTCTTGGTGACCTGATCATCCGATGATTTTATTGCGCTAATATATGCCTTAGACTCGCATTCTTTCAACCTAAGGGCCAATAAATGACTGGGCCTCTCTGATTCGAAATAATATTTTTGCCTAGTCCTATGTAGGGGTCGACCGATTATCGGCCTGGCCGATTATTGCCGTCGATATTAAGCATTTTTATGATAATCGGTATCGGCCATTTTCAAAATCGATGTGCTGATAAAATAATTTAATTTTGAAACGCGCTATTTGGCTCTGATGCAGCCTGTCGGAGCTCACCACTCTGTGGGCTAGAGCAGTCTCAGCCCCCCGCGCATCTGATTTGTTGGGAGTCACGAGTCCGACCAATCAGCGTGGGAGACTAAAGGCACTCACACACCGAAAGCGCTTGCTAACTGGAGCTGCTTGTTTCAGTTATCACGCATCAGTTGTCTCTCAAAGGCAGCAGCAGACGTTGCTCAAGTTGCAATAAATCACAATCCACTACACTGAAGTTGCAAAACACCTCAATATTATCTATTTATGGTTTCCGCGATGGGGAAAACGCGGACAGAATTGCGGAATCCAGTCATATAAATGGAATTTACTGTATAACGCGGAGTCACAGAATTTGTCAAAGTTTGGATGAATTAATCAAAAGTAGGTCAGTACATTTAAATCGACTCGCGCTATGGACTAGTATCTGTAAACATTAAGCCGCAAAAAGACTATTTAAATATGAATTCTGCATGTTCTGCGTGTCTGTATATGTGAATGGCACAGACGCGCGGTTTTTACCACACACACACACACACACACAGAGAAGTGCGCGACGCTCGCAGTGTTTTCAGCATCTGCCGTCTCACTAAATGAGGACATAAATACTTGAACAACATCCCCAGAACTGCTCTGAGAGTTACTTCATGAGCATTTGACCATTTCATTTAAGTAAAACGATCGTCATATAGGCTACAGAAACTTAAGAGGTCCTCATGGCAACCCGTCAAAATAAAAGTTCGGTTTATCTACTAATACTACTACAACAATTATTACAAAATCACACAATACGCTATTTCTTCCATGTTTTCATTTTAATAGTAAACCCATTTGTTTGCCAAAAATAGAGTTTAACTCTCATTTGATTAAAAGATAAATGAAATTAATGTTTTATGCCTTCATTTGCAATGCACTGTAAATTAAAACTAATGGAAATTACTGTCACATAGGCCAAGATTAATATATAGGCTATTGAACCAAGTGTGCCTATAATAGGCTATTAGTGTTATAGTTTCATTAAAATAGTTGCGGTCTTCTTAACTTCTACAATGGAGCTATGAAGACAGCCATATCCACAGCCATATCACCCTGCAGCCCAAGACCGGTTGCCCACGGAAGCTAAGCAGGGTTGAGCTTGGTCAGTACCTGGATGGGAGACCTCCTGGGAAATCTAGGTTGCTGTTGGTAGAGGTGTTAGGGAGGCCAGCAGGGGGTGCTCACCCTGCAGTCTGTGTGGGTCCTAATGCCCCAGTATAGTGATGGGGACACTATACTGTCAAAAGAGCACCGTCTTTCGGATGAGACGTTAAACCGAGGTCCTGACTCTCTGTGGTCATTAAAAATCCCATGGCATTTCTTGTAAAAGAGTAGGGGTGTAACCCCGGTGTCCTGGCCAAAATTCCCTCCGCTGGCCCTTGTCAATCATGGCCTCCTAGTAATCCCCATCCACTTGATTGGCTCTATCTCTCTCTCTCCTCTCCACCTGTAGCTGGTGTGTGGTGAGCGCACTGGCGCCGTTGTCCTGTGGCTGCCGTCGCATCATCCAAGTGGATGCTGCACACTGGTGGTGGTTGAGGAGAGACCCCCCACATGATTGTAAAGCGCTTTGGGTGTACAACCATACACAATAAAGCGCTATATAAATGCCTCATTCATTCATTCAATCATTCAAGACAATTAAATTATTTACACTTATTATATACATTGTGCTTTTTAAGTTAATCAATTGATGTGCATTAGATGATGAATTGAATAGTCACCTCTTGTAGGTTATGATTTATCATCAGAAAATAATTAATGAAGAATTATGAGAGGTTATGCTATTACACATACATTTCCAACATGTAAATTAGTGAAGCCAAATACTTACATTTCCCCAAGCTGTTTAGCTGTAGTACAGTATTCATAGGCTTAATCAGGAAGCATACAGTGGCCTAGGGCTGCACAATATATTCCATGCGATTGTCATGTGCATCTCGTCAGTAAAGCCGGTTCTGTGATTAGCAGTAAATCTCCATCACCTGCTTTCAGATGGAGCGGCATTTAATACACAGAGCTTTTAGTTCACTGACAAGATACGCAACATCACGATCATTATCGAAGGCGATTCATCTGTGATTATGAGCACGAATTGCGTAGCTTGTCAGTGAACTACGGCTCTGTGTATTAACTTCCGCTCCATCTACTGGGTTGGAAAACATGTGATGGAGATTTAATACTAATCACAGAACCGGCTTTACTGAAGAGATGCACATGACAATCGCATGCAATATATCGTGCAGCCCTACAGTGGCCCCACTTTTAGCTCTCTCTTTATATTACCCTTATTGTAGATGGATGCATGGAGGAAGACAAGAGTAAGAAGTGCAACCAACACCAGGGAAGGCAGTTTTTGTCAGAGCCCTTGTTATTCTAAATTTTGACATTAATTGTCATTTTTACACCAGACATATATCGGTTCAAAATATCGGTTATCGGTCTAGTTGGTCTGTAATAATCGGTATCGGCTTCGGCCCTGAAAAACGCATATCGGTCGACCCCTAGTCCTATGTAAAATAAATTCCGCCTTTGAGTGTGAAAGTAAATCATATTCTTATTTTAATGAGGACAGCCGTGTAGTGTAGCCTGTTGCTTAGTAAAACGTTGTTTTTGTAGGTTTTGTAATGATTGGATTTTATTTTCTAATTGTGTAAACTGGTGAGTTTTCGCTTTGGCAAGAGTAGAAGAGAAAGATATACAGAAACCTCGTATAGCACACTTAGTCGTTTCCCACAGTATTTGAGGATCCACATCAGAGGGCATATTAATTTCAAGAAATTCCTTAATATATTCTTTTAGAGAAGTAATGAAAGTCTGATTACTTAATGATGATATGTTAAAGCGCCATCTAGGGGACTTGGCTTTAACATCGGAAAGAGAACACTGCACAACACTGCAGAATGATCAGATAATAAAATTGGTAATATAGAGATGGAGGAATTAGACAAAATTAAAGATGGGCTGAGAAATATGTAGTCTATCCTAGAGAAAGTCTTGTGTCTATTAGAAAAAAAAGTGAAGTCCTTAGATTTAGTATTCTGAATTCTCCAAAGATCGATTAAGTTGAGCTCAGTGATAAATTTATTTTTGTTTTATTATTAAATTTATGATTGGCTGTTGTATCAGATTAAGATTTATCTAAAGCAGGATTTATGACAGCATTAAAATCGCCACCCACCACTAGAGGGCAATCAATCTCCTCAAGTAGAGTTTTGGAAATCTGTGTAAGGAATGCACTGTCTGTCTCATTCGGACCATAAATAGAGACCAATGCTAACCTATTATTATATATTTTGCATCGGATAAAAACAAATCTACCCTTCTCATCACTACCAAGGTGTTCAATTGTTAAATTTAACTTTGTTAACAAGGATAAGCACCCCCTTAGTTTTATTAAGAGTGCAGGAAAAGGCTGCTAACTTATAATACTTATTCTGGAAACATGCCATGTCAGATTGTTTTAAATGTGTCTCTTGTAGTAGGGCACAGGAAATAGATTTACGGTGTAAATATTCTAACACACGGGTTCGTTTAACAGCAGAATTTAAACCATTCACATTCAGTGATAAAATATTTAGAGTACGCATTGAATAATCCCAAGATTGTATTCAATAAATGAAAAAAAGCAGAAGCACTTCCATTCTGTAAATAAGATGTAAACGCTGATGTGCATTTTAGATACCAAACCTCCTTGATGAAAAATCCCTTTAGAAATAAGGTAAAATAAATAAAAGTATAAATGTTTGTTGTAAAAAATAAAAACAACAAAAACCATGAACAACCGACAACCATAAACAAGAAACAACTCAGACCGCGCATTACGGAGAACATAGGACTGATTGAGCAACACAAAATAGTGATGGTTCGTGACCGATCCACTCCAACGCAAGACATGTCCCCCGAAAGGCTCACACAGCCAAAAAAATATTTTTTTAATTAAACCTACTCTCCATTAGTCCCCTCCAAAAAAGAAAAAAGGGGTATCAGTCTTACCAGCAAAGAGATCGTTGTACCGGATATATAGGGACAATATCCCAGTAGGAGAGAGGAGAGAAGAAAAAGCAAAAAATAGGTTTAGCAAGCGTCCATCCTGCCATCATCCCCTACTGGGCAGCTAGGACTGCCTCCATCCCGGCCAACAAGCCCCTCCCACCGGGCCAGAGAAACAGTGGCCGCTGTTCTCACGCTGCCCTCCCGTAGAGCCGCGGCATACGTCCTCTGCTGACACAGGGAGCTGACAAAATCCTCTGCTTTCTGAGGAGAGTCGAAACTCATCTGCTCCCCTTTGTGTCGTAGTTTAATTGCCGCCGGATAGATGAGGAAGGGCTGAAGACCAAGCGCTGTCATCTTCTTCAAAACCGGACCAAATGCCTTTCTCCTGATCATTGTGGCTGGACTAAAGTCGGGAAAAAATAGTAGTGTGACATTGTCCTGTGCACATTTCACCGGATAAGCCTGCCGAGCATCTTTCAGGATCTCCGATCGGTCATGCCATCTTAGTACACGGAAGTTGAGAGTGTGCGGCCGATCGGATGCGCTCGGTCAATCTCAATGTCATGGCCTTTCAACGAAGGAATCCACTTGGAAAGATTAACTCTGAGGAAACCAGCCGCATTTGAACCTTCCGCCCCCTCTGGCAGCCCCACCAGCCGTACGTTGTTTCTCCTGCTCCTATCCTCCATATCTGTCATCTTCTCGGTAAGTCGCTCCAGCTGATTTCTTAAGTCCGTGACTGCCCTCCTATCGTCACGCGCAGCTGCTTGAACGGAATTGACCTGGTCACGTGTCTGCTTCCCCGCGGTAGCTATCGCCTCAAGTTCCTCTCTTAGCTCTTTAACAGACTTGTTGGTCGCTTGTCAAGTCAAGTCAAGTCACCTTTATTTATATAGCGCTTTTACCAATACAGATTGTGTCAAAGCACTTAACAGTATCAAGTTGGAGGATAGAGTGTCAGTAATGTATAATAATAAGATTAAACACTCAATTTTCAGTTAAGGGCGTTTCATTATTGAATTCGGAGATGTCATTGTCTAGCTAAGTTTTGTTTAAATAGTAACTGTGAAATCAAATTTACTATAATCGCTAGAAATTAAGTGTCCCCAACTGAGCAAGCCAGAGGCGACAGCGGCAAGGAACCAAAACTCCCTCTGAGACAGAATGGAGAAAAAAACCTTGGGAGAAACCAGGCTCAGTCGGGGGGCCAGTTCTCCTCTGGCCAGGATATTATTGTTTATTCATTGTTTACTTATTGTTTTAATTACATTTTTAAATGTATAAATGTATTATATTTCTATTTTTATATTGTTGCAATTTCTAACAATAATAGTATTATGTAGTTAGGTATTTTATTATTATATTTTTAATTATTTGTTTTATTTTTAGTTTTATTGTATTTTAGTCGAGGTCTTCACTGGGGATATGTCTCTGGGGCTCATCGCTGACGATCAGGGCCGCAGACATCATCTCCCGGCGCCGATCCACCATCTGATCCGGACACGGACTGAGAAACAGAATAAGAAAGAAACAACTATTAGCGTAGATGCCAATCTTCTTACGATGTAACGAGTACATCGTGTGTTATGGGAAGTGTTCCCGGTTCCGGTTGATCTAATTAATGCAGCCTAACAATCCTTTAACGGATTTGAATAATAGAAGTGTAGTAGTGTGTTAGGTGTATGTCAGGTTAAAAAGGTGAGTCTTTAATCTAGATTTAAACTGACAGTGTGTCTGCCTCCCGAACAGTGTTTGGTAGATTGTTCCAGAGTTTGGGCGCTAAATAGGAAAAAGATCTGCCGCCCGCAGTTGATTTTGATATTCTAGGTATTATCAAATGGCCAGAGTTTTGAGAGCGCAGCGGACGTGAAGGACTATAATGCGATAAGAGCTCACTCAAGTACTGAGGAGCTAAACCATTTAGGGCTTTATAAGCTTGTATGTCCTCACGCAGTCCGCGCAATACTGGAATCAGCACAGAGTCCATTGCATCTCTTACTGCCGAATTCACAACCGAATTCAAAGTGCTCTGCTGCTCTTTAAGCGCCAGCTTAATGCTGTTAGCAATAGCATCGTTGAGGTCCTCTCTGGAGATGGTGGTAATCCTTGATTTTTTTTTTTTTGGCGATTGCTCAATCTCTCTTTTCCGATCGCCTTTTTCTGCCGAAGCACTCATGATGGGTCCAATGTAGAGTGGTTTAAAATTTACTGACAGGATTACACAATATGTGGCAAAGTGAGCAGAGCGAAAGACTAACCGTGCATCGCTGTCGAAGGGTCACATGATCTCAGATCTAGCAGTTTTTAAAGCTTTTCTGTAGGATAGGGTACTTTCCCGCCAAGCTTTACGAAATACCTCTAGTTTTGTTTTCCTCCAGCTGTGCTCCATTTTCCGGGCTGCTCTCTTTAGGGTGCGAGTGTGCTCATTATACCACGGTGTTGGACTTTTCCCTTAATCTTCCTTAAGCGTAAAGGAGCAATCGTATCTAAAGTGCTAGAAAAGAGAGAGTCCATAGTTTCTGTTACATCATCAAGTTGTTCTGAGCTGTTGGATATGCTGAGGAATTGAGATAAATCAGGAAGATTACTTACAAAGCAGTCTTTTGTGGTCAAAGTGATGGTTCTACCATATTTGTAAGGAGGAGTTGAATTTACAGCTTTAACTATATGGAGTTTACACAAGACTAGATGATCTGATATATCATCGCTTTGCTGCAGAATTTCAACACCATTAACATCAATTCCATGTGACAGTATTAAATCTAGAGTATGATTTCGACTATGAGTAGGTCCTGAAATATGTTGTCTAACCCCAATAGAGTTCAGAATGTCTATGAATGCTGATCCTAATGCATCTTTTTCATTATCAACGTGGATATTAAAATCACCCACAATTAAGACTTTATCTGCAGCCAGCACTAACTCTGATAGAAAATCAGCAAATTCTTTAATAAAGTCTGTATGGTGCCCTGTATACAGTAGCCAGTACAAACATCACGGGGATTTATCATTAATACTTTTTTCTCTAGATAATATTATATGAAGCACCATTACTTCAAAGGAGTTATACTTAAAGCCTGTCTTCTAAAAAATACTGAGAATATTATTATAAATTGTAGCAACACCTCCCCCTTTGCCTTTTGGATGCGGCTCATTTTTTGTAACAGTAATCTTGGGGGTAGACTCGTTTAAAATAATGTATTAATCTGGTTTTAGCCATGTTTCTGTCAAACAGAGCAAATCTAGGTTATGATCATTAATCAAATCATTTACAAAAAGTGCTTTTGTAGAAAGGGACCTGATATTCAGTAAGCCAAGTTTTATCAATTGTTTCTGTGTATTGTAAACATTTTTTATTTGTTGAACATCAATTAAATGGTTACTCATAAATTGGTTTGGATGTTGTCTGTATTTTCTTGTTCGGGGAACAGACACAGTCTCTATATTGTGATATCTAGGTGAAGGATTCTCTATGTGCTGAGAATTAACTGACTTCTGTGACGTGAGGCGGCTAACAGATGGTCGGTTTAGCCAGTCTGTCTGCTTCCTGACCTGGGACTATGTGCCATATTTCTAGAGAGAAGTGCGGCACCACCCCAGGAGGGATGAACACCATCTCTTTTCAACAGGTCAGGTATGCCCCCAAAACTTGTCCAATTGTCTATAAAACCTATGTTATTCTGTTATTCAAGTCAAGTACACAATTCCTGGAAGCTGAAAACATCCCAGATCTTGCATGGCCAGCATACTCATCGGACATGTCACCCATTGAGCATGTTTGGGATGCTCTGGATTGGCGTATACGACAGCGTGTTCCAGTTCCTGCCAATATCCAGCAACTTCAAACAGCCATTGAAGAGGAGTGGACCAACATTCCACAGGCCACAATCAACAACCTGATCAACTCTATGCGAAGGAGATGGCAAATGGTGGTCACACCATATACTGACTGGTTTTCGGTCCCCCCCGGACCTCCCAATACAGTAAAACAGCACATTTTAGAGTGGCCTTTTATTGTGGCCAGCCTAAGGCACACCTGTGCAATAATCATGCTGTCTAATCAGCATCTTGATATGCCACACCTGTGAGGTGGATGGATTATCTCGGCAAAGGAAAAGTGCTCACTAACACAGATTTAGACAGATTTGTGAATAATATTTGAGAGAAATAGGTCTTTTGTCTACATAGAAAAAGTCTTAGATCTTTGAGTTCAGCTCATGAAAAATGGGGGCAAAAACAAGTGTTTATATTTTGTTCAGTGTAGTTTAACAAAATTATTAAAAATGATTAACTGGTGTTTATCAAAAAAAAGAAAAAAGAAAAACACTTTAGAACACATAATAGCCTTTATTTATTAATCTCCATTTACAAAAATTCATACAAACTAAACATACAGGTATGAATAAAAAAAAAAAAAAGTCACCTACATCTTGGATGGACTGAGGGTCAATAAATTAACAGCAAATTTTCACTTGTGGATGAACTATCCCTTTAAAGCTCCAGTTGACAAACATTACATCTGTAATACAACTGCCAAATTCAGTTTAAACTTTGTTTAATGAACTAAGAAAAAACTAAACAAGCTAAACAAAATGTTAGCAAACAATAATGTACACATATTACTGTTCACAATTACATCTTTAAAATGAGACAGAAGTAAAAAACAAAAAAACACAAAAAAAAAAACAGGTGTTACAGTATATTAAATCAAGTCAAGTCACCTTTATTTACATAGCACTTTATACAATACGGATTGTGTCAAAGCAGCTTTACAGAGTCAAACAGGAAAATAGCTTGTCAATAATGCAAGAGGACATTAACAAGTCATTTTTCCAACTAAAGTCAGTTCATTGGCGTTTCATGGTTTACATCATCCAGTTCGGCTCTCTTCCAATAATGTCTGTGCAATCAGCCAAGCATCCCCAAATAAGCAAACCAAAGGCGACAGCGGCAAGGACCCAAAACTCCATCGGTGACAGAGATTGAGTAGAAAACCTTGGGAGAAACCAGTCAGGGGGGGGCAGTTCTCCTCTGGCCAGATGAAACCAGCATGGCGTGGTTTAATTCTAGGCTGCAACACAGGTCAGATTGAGCAGAGGATTGTCTGGTTCTCGTGGTCTTGTCCCGATTGCCAACGAGGTCTTCGGAGGGGATCTGTCTCTGGAGCTCATCTAGCTGACATGGTCTCCACTGACAGGGCTGTAGAGGTCATCTCTAGGTCCTGATCCACCATCTGATCTGGATACAGTCTGGAGGGTGGCTACGGTGACCTTGGCAGAATGAAACAGACTAATATTAGCGTAGATGCCACTGAGAACGTTAAAGCACATTATAATTGTAGTAAAAACTCTAAACATTTAACTTTGTCAGACAGGTTCTATTTAAGTGATTTCTTGATTCAACAGGTCTGGCAGTAATCAGGCTTGGGTTTGGCTAGTGAAATTTAACTCGGCTTTCTAAAATAATGTGGTTAATCACCGTTCTTTCATGATTTAACAGGAGGGGGCAATTCATTTTTCACATAGGGCCAGGTAGGTTTGGACAGCTTTTTTACCTTAATAAATGAAATCATCAAAACTGCATTTTGTATTTACTTGTATTATCTTTGTACAATATTAAAATTTGTTTGATGATCTGAATCTTTTAAGTGTGACAAATATGCAAAAAAAAAAAAAAAAAAGGCAGGAAGGGGGCAAAAACCTTTTCACGGCAATGTATCTGCATTTCAAAGAGCACCCTACTCACATACACTGGAGTAAATTGATGGATTGATTGGTCTCATTTCACAGAAAACATCCTAAATTTTAACACACGGGTAGAATAATTATTTTTTATTGATTTTTTTTCATAATTTTATGATAAACAAATAAAATCAATTTTTTTTTTTTTTTTTTTTTTTTTTTATTAAGTTTTTATTTGAATGTCTGTTATTTAAGATCTGTTTGGTCCATCTCCCTGCAGAAAGTTTCTTTTGATTCCACTAGGTGCCAATAAACAGGGGAAAAAAAACATTTAAAAAAAAAAAAAAAAAAGTTATGGATATTTAATTGTAGAGAGGCAATGTGTCCTCTAGGGGTTTCCATTCTGCAAGATCAGGCATACCTGAATTTAAAAGAGTCCCTTACCTACATCCTAGGGGGCGGTGCCCATTTCGCGTTCAGTGCGCCCTCCTCCCTCATGTTTGGCAAGGCATAAATTGACATCGGATTGAACTAAGAGTTTGATCGATGTCTCTTTGGACAGATATGATTGGGGGCTTTTCAAACATATGAAACATTACGTGATGACGCCCATCGACACAAACGTGTAAGGCAAAAATATTCGAAAACGCACCATTCAACTGCATCGCATGTATTGACTGGCACATCTGAGACATATTAGGGTATCATTTGGCCGTGCAAGCTCATAGAAAGTAAGCATAGTCTCATTTTATAGATAACAACCTAATCTAAGAGCTGATATAAAGTTTGTGGCCACTTCTAGCACACAGTAGTAATCGGAGCAGGAATGTGACAAATGTTTGTTTGTTTACAGAAGTCATTTCCATCGATGTGATTCTTTTGATAATTATTCAATGTAATGTGTTAGATCAACGAAATAAACTACATCAGTATTTTTCAAACCTCTCCATGAAGTACCCCCAGCACTGCACATTTTGTATCTCTCCCCATATCTGACACACCCACTTCAGGTCTTGCAGTCTCCACTAATGAGCTGATGAGTTGAATTAGGTGTGATAAATGAGGGAGACATACAAAATGTGCAAGGCTGGGGTACTCCAGGACAGGTTTGAGAACCACTGAACTACATAATCACATTTTGGGGAATGAGAGCTTTCATTTGATATATGACTCATCAATGTTTGGTAAGTTTATGATATGAAGTGATATGAGCGATATGAATATTAATATGAATATTATTAGGTCATCTTCACGAGGGGGAGGGGCTTATTTGTGGGGAGCAAATTCAGACTTTATCATGTTCTTTTATGTAACAGAAATGCAAAAGTGATGGGATGGACAATAAAGCTGAGGTTCTAATCTTTCAAATGATACCCTATATGTCTAGTTCACTGCTCCACAACTTATACATCTTTGACAATAACTTTGATGATCATAATCACAGCTGTATACATTCCCCCTCAAGCCAACACAGACCAGGCACTCAAGGAACTGTATGGGAATATAAGCGAGCAGGAAACCGCGTATCCAGAGGCAGCGTTTATTGTTACGGGGACTTTAACAAAGCAAACTTCAGAACAATAGCTCCAAAATACTTTCAACACATCACCATCAACACGCGTGGTGATCGTGTACTGGACCACTGCTACTCTCCTTTCCGGGACGCCTACGAATCGCTCCCCCGCCCACCTTTCGGCAAATCAGATCATTCTTCCGTTCTGCTCCTGCCTGCTTATAGGCAGAAACTGAAACGAGAAGCACCCGCCCTCAGAACAATTCAATGCTGGTCGGACCAATCGGACGCTATACTGCAGGACTGTTTTGATCACGTGGACTGGCACATGTTCTGGGCAGCGTCTGATGATGACATAGAGGCGTACTCAGATTCTGTAACGTGTTTCATACGGAAGTGCGTAGAGGACGTGGTTCCAACCAAAACAATCCGTGTCTACCCCAACCAAAAACCGCGGATTAACAGCGATGTTCGAGCAGCCTTGTCAGCGCGGACATCTGCCTTTAAATCCGGGAACTTTGACGATCGAAAACAAGCCAGTTACGATCTCAGGAAATCCATCAAAGCCGCCAAAAGACAGTATAAAAACAAAGTTGAAGAACAATTCAACCCCAACAACGCAAGAAGCATGTGGCAGGGCATCAATAACATCACTGACGGGTGAATATCCATAAGGCTGTGGGTCCTGATGGCATCCCAGGCCGTGTTCTCCGAGCATGTGCATTCCAGCTAGCCGGAGTTTTCACAGACATTTTCAACCTCTCCCTCTCTCTGTCTGTGGTTCCCTCATGCTTAAAAAAAAAATCCACCATTGTGCCCATACCAAAGAAAAATAAAATCACATGCTTGAATGACTGGAGGCCCGTTGCTCTAACACCCATCTTCAGCAAGTGTTTTGAGAAACTCATCAGAGACTACATCTGCTCTGTGCTGCCTGCCTCACTGGATCCGCTGCAATTTGCATATCGCAGCAACCGTTCCACAGACGATGCTATTGCCTTCACCCTGCATACTGCTCTTTCCCACCTGGAAAACAAGAATGCCTATGCGAGGATGCTTTTTGTGGACTACAGCTCCGCATTCAATACCATAGTGCCTGCCACAATGGTTGCGAAACTCCAGAATCTAGGACTAAACAGATCTCTGTGCAGCTGGATCCTGGACTTTCTGACAGGCAGAAGTCAGGTAGTCAGAATGGGCAACAACACTTCATCTCCGCTGACCCTCAACACTGGTGCTCCGCAGGGCTGCATTCTCAGCCCACTCCTGTACTCCCTGTACACACATGACTGTACAGCCACACACAGCTCCAACGTCATCGTCAAATTCGCTGACGACACAACGGTGATAGGCCTGATCACTGACAAAGATGAGATGGCCTACAGAGCGGAGGCGAGTACCCTGACTAAATGGTGTCAGGAAAACCACCTCTCACTCAACATCGACAAGACCAAGAGCTGGTGGTGGATTTCAGGAGACAGAGCAGAGAACACACACCCATCACCATCGACAAGACACCTGTGGAGCGGGTAAACAGCTTTAAGTTCCTCGGTGTTCACATCACCGAGGATCTCACATGGTCCGCTCACACCGATGCAGTGCTGAAGAAGACACATCAACGCATCTTCTTCCTGAGACGGCTGATGAAGTTTGGAATGAGCCCCAGCATCCTCAGATCATTCTACACCTGCACTGTGGAGAGCATCCTGACCGGCTGCATCACCGCCTGGTTTGGAAACAGCACCGCTGGCAACCGCAAAGCTCTGCAAAGGGTTGTGCGAACTGTCCGCCACATTGTTGGAGGTGAGCTTCCCTCCCTCCAGGATATCTACACCAGGCGGTGTATAAGGAAAGCCCGGAGGATCACCAATGACTCCAGCCACCCATCCCACAGACTGTTCTCTCTGCTGCCCTCAGCAAGACGTCTCCGCAGCATCCGATCCCGCACTAGCCGACTGAGGATAGATTTTTCCCTCAGGCTATCAGGCTAATGAACAGCCAGAACTACTACACCTTACAGCACACTCCCACTTTACGATATGCCACGCACTGCACTTTATCTCCACAGTTCAAACTGGACTACACATACACACTGCACAAATACAACAATCTATTTGCTACCACTGGATACCATCCAATGCACATACATGACGTTTGCGTATCCAGCTTATGTCAGAAACGAGACAGGGATCCAACAGCAGGTGAATAATTCAAAAGTTTATTGAAAAAATAAAAATAAAAATAAAGAAAAGACTCAGTCCCAAAACATCAGCCAGATGGCATAAACCGCCAGCAAATAGTCCGCTTGTACAGCGCGAAAACCAGTCCAACTTCAGCCGAGCCAATGAGGCAGAGTGGCAGCGAGACGGCAATAGCCAGCAGTCGCTGAAATCCAGAGTGAGCGCCGGGCGCGAGCAGAGAGGAATCGGGAGGGACTACTGCAACGAGGCGGGCATACGGGCAGAGAAAATCCAAGGCAGAGAGCCGACCAGAGTCCTAGAGGAGCAGGCGTTAGTGAAAAAAGGAAAGGATGCAATAGCAGGTGCGCCAGACCGACAGGACTAGAAAAAAAAAACAACGATATAGGGTCAGATAAACAACTGGTAGCGAGACAAACTGAACATTCAGAATAACGCATACGGACTGACATCAGACAACAAACACGAGGGCAAGATAAAGGGGAGATAATGAGGACAAAATAGAGTGCAGGTGAGGAGGGAGAATTAGCAAACAGGATAACAAGAGGGCGGAGTCTACACCACGATGACAGCGGAACACATGGCAAGCTGTCAAAACAAAAGGCCATGTGCTCCAGGACAACAAAACCAAGGCAGCCCCCACCGAGATCGTGACAGCTTATGTACAATCTACTGCACCGTTGCACATTACTGTGTATGTATATATATGTACATAATGTAGAATGTGTACATACGGTGTATAATGTGTATTGATAACTAAGTATGTCTAACAGTACACTGAGTGTACTGAGTATATGTATGTGTATATTGCACATTGTCATCTGTATAAGTCTGTAATGGTACCGTCTATATGTTAATTGTTTCTGCACTGTCTGGAGCACGCTCTCAAGAATTTCACTCAAGGCACATGTGCTGTGATGATGTGACAATAAAAGTGATTTGATTTGATGATGCAGATTTGGACCCACCGGTGGGTCCGCGGGGTGCAGAGCTGAAGAGGTTAAACCTACTCTCCATTAGTCCCCTCCAAAACAGAAAAATGGAGTGTCAGTCTTACCAGCAAAGAGATCATTGTACCAGATAAATAAGGACAATATCCCAGTATAAGAGAAGAAAACGCAAACAATAGGTTTAGCAAGCATCCATGGCCATCCTGCTATCATCCCCTTCTGGGCAGCTAGGGCCAAGTCCATCCCGGCCGTCACGCCCCTCCCGTGGAAATGGAGAAACAGCGGCCGCTGCTCCCCCGTCGTCCCCCCGAAGAGCGGCGGCATAGGACTTCTGCTGAGACATGGAACTGATAAAATCCTCCGCTTTCTGAGGGGAATTGAAGCTTCTCTGTTCTCCTTTGTGCCGTAGCTTAATCACCGCTGGATAGATGAGGAAGGGCTGGAGACCAAGTGCAGTCATCTTCTTCAAAACCGGACCAAATGCCTTTCTCCTGATCGCTGTAGCCGGACTAAAGTCAGGAAAAAAACAGCAGTGTGACATTGTTCTGTGCGCACTTCACCGGATACGCCTGCCGAGCACCTTTCAGGATATCTGATCTGTCATGCCATCTCAGTACACGGAAGATGAGAGTGCGCGGCCGATCGGAGCCCCTCCCTCCGTCATTCACGCGATGCTCCCGATCAATCTCAATGTCACAGCCCCTCAAGGAAGGAATCCACTTGGAAAGATTAGCTCGGAGGAAACTAGCTGCATCTGGACCTTCCATCCCTTCTGGGAGTCCCACCAGTCTAACATTGTTTCTGCCTGCACCTGTCCTCCATATCTGTCATCTTCCTCGGTGAGACGCTCCAGCTGATCCTTTAAGTCCGTGACTGTTCTCTTATTTTCCCGCGCCACTTCCCGAACAGAATCAACGCGTTTCACGTGTCTGCTTCGTCTTGGTAACTATGGCCTCAAACTCCTCTCTTAGCTCTTTAACAGACTTATTGGTCGCTAGTATGTCCTCACGCAGTTCGCGCAATGCTGGAATCAGCACAGAGTCCATCGCATCTCTTACTGCCGAGTTTCACAACCGAATTCAAAGTGCTTTGGTGTTCTTTAAATGCTAGTTCAATGCGGCTAGCAATAGCACTGTCCAGCTCTTCACTGTGAGATGGCTAAATCTCTGAATTTTTTCTTCATTGGCGATTGCTCAATCTCCCTTTTTCCGATCTCCTTTGTCTGCCTTAGCACTCATGATGGTCTCTAATGCAGAGTGGTTCAAATTCACTGACAGGATCGCAAAAAATATGGCAAAGTGAGCGGAGCGAAAAACTAAGCGTGCATCACCGTCGAGGGGTCACGTGATCCTTTATTTTACCTTATTTTAAAGGGATTTTCATCTAGGATGTTTGGTATCTAAAATGCACATCAGCGTTTACATGCTATTTACAGAATGGAGGTGCTTCTGTTTTTTTTCTTATTTATTGAATACAATCTTGGGATTACGAATATTCAATGCATACTCTAAATATTTTATCACTGAATATGAATGGTTTAAATTCTGCTGTTAAAACGAACCCGTTTGTGTTAGAATATTTACACCGTAAATCTATTCCTGTGCCCTCATTCAAGAGACACATTTAAAACAATCTGACGTGGCACGCGTTTCCCAAATAAGTATAATAAATTAGCAGCTTTTCCTGCGCTCAAAAAAACTAAGGGGTGTGCTATCCTTGTTAACCTGAAGTTAAATTTTAACTATTGAACACCTTGGTAGTGATGAGAAGGGTAGATTTGTTTTTTCCGATGCAAGATATAATAATAGGTTAAGCATTGGTCTCTATTTATGGTCCGGATGAGACAGACAGTGCATCCCTTACACAGATTTCCAAAACTACTTGAGGAGATTGATTGCCCTCTAGTGGGGGGTGGTGATTTTAATGCTGTCATAAATCCTGCTTTAAGATAAATCTCAATTGATACAACAGCCAATCCATCCTTTAAATTACTGAATATATTCACTGAGCTTAACTTAATCGATCTATGGAGAAATCAGAATACTAAAGCTAAGGACTTCACTTTTTTTTCTAATAGACACAAGACTTTCTCTAGGATATGACTACATATTTTCAGCCCATCTTTAATTTCTCTAATTCCTCCATCTCTATATTACCAATTTATTATCTGATCATTGCTGCTGTGTTGTGCAGTGTTCCTCTTTCCGATGTGAAAGCCAAGTCCCCAAGATGGCGCTTTAACATATCATTATTAAGTAATCAGACTTTCATTACTTCTCTAAAAGAATATATTAAGGAATTTCTTGAAATTAATATGCCTCTGATGTGGATCCTCAAATACTGTGGGAAACGACTAAGTGTGCTATATGAGGGTTCTGTATATCTTTCTCTTCTACTCTTGCCAAAGCGAAAAATCACCAGTTTACACAATTAGAAATAAAATCCAATCATTACAAAACCTACAAAAACAACATTTTACTGAGCAACAGGCTACACAGCTGTCCTCTTTTAAAAAAGAATATGACTTACTTTCACACTCAAAGGCGGAATTTATTTTACATAGGACTAGGCAAAAATATTATTTTGAATCAGAGAGACCTAGTCATTTATTGGCCCTTAGGTTGAAAGAATGCGGTCTAAGGCATATATTAGCGCAATAAAATCATCGGATGATCAGGCCACCACGAATCCTGTGGCAATTAATTACATATTTAAAGGTTTTTACACAAATCTGTATAAAGCCGAAACAGATTTTGATAAACCAATTTGTAAGCAGTATTTAGATAAATTGGAACTGCCTCGGATCTCACAGATAGATAAAGAATCTTTGGAGGCCCCATTAAGTTTGGAGGAACTCCACGTCTCTCTAAAAAGCCTTCAAAAGGGCAAATCGCCAGGTCTAGATGGTCTCCCCCTGAATTATATTTAGAAATTTGGGATTTGGTAGGGATACTTATGCTTAAACTCATTTAATTTTGCAATTGAACATGGGGTATTTCATAGAGATCAAAAAACTTCACTGATTTCATTACTTCTTAAAAAAGGAAAGATCCATTAGATTGTTCCAGCTACAGACCAATTTCGCTTATCCCATGTGATCTAAAAATCTATGCTAAAGTTTTTGCTTCTCGTATGGAGAAGGTAATTCATAGTCTGATCAAGGAGGACCAAACTGGTTCATCAAGGGGTGCAATGCATCTGACAATATGCGTCGACTCCTTCATATTCTTGACTTTGCGGACTCCCACCCAACCCCTTGTGCGGTCTTTTCACTTGATGCAGAAAAAGCCTTTGACAGGCTATAGTGGATATTATATGTGGGCAGTTCTGCAATGTTTCGGCTTCGGTGAACACTTAATTTCTATGATTAAGATATTATACCACTCACCTGCAGCATCAGTCATAACTGGTAATAAACCAATTAACAATGTTAAGGTTAATTCTTCTATTTCCTCATTTATCCCTATTAAGGAATATTTATCTCTTTGGGCATTACCATATATAAAAACATTCATAAGATTGCCAGAGACAATTTGAATAACATTTAGTTAAGGTCAAAAATGATATTCAAAGATGGAAGAATCTTAAAGTCTCTCTCAAGGAAGAATCTCCACTGTTAAGATGAATTTGTTACCTCGATTACATTTTTTTTTCTCTATGCTACCACTTACTCCCCCTCCAGGTTACTTTAAGGATATCAACTCCATAATTTCTAAGTTTATCTGAATGATAAATGTCCCAGAATTAAACTTACCACATTACAACATCCTAATAGCGCAGGAGGACTGGCTGTACCAAATTTTGAATTATATTATTGGTTGTTCCAGCTTAAAGCTCTTCATAATTGGGTTGAGCCTCAATCTACAGTTTTCATGGAGGGTGATTGAAGCTGACAAGGTTAAACCAAATAGACTTCAAGATATTTTATTTACTGGCACAGGAAAAAAGGGGATAATTAAATTTGGTCCGGTTGTGGCTAACTCTATTAAGATCTGGAAAAACCGTTATTGAACGTCGGATAGGTGGACCCTTCAAATTTTGTAACAGTACTCCTTTATGGCACAATTTTAATTTTGTATGCGGAAATCGTCCATTTGTCCAACCTCTTGGTCTTCTTTAGGTGTAAACACGTGTGGGGATATATATGATAACCAGGGCCTCTGTTCATTTCAGACATTAAGAACCAAAATTTTGTTACCAGCATCCACATATTTTGTCTTTCTTCAATTACGTTCTGCTCTCAAAGCGTATGGCGTTCCGTGGGCATCTTCTATTTCCTCTCATCCTATGCGGGACTGGATTGCACCATCTGCTGTTCGGCCATCTGTTTCCTTAATATATAATCAAATTATTGATTGCATTTACAAAACCTCTTTCTATTAAAACTATTTGGAATAGGGAATTATCTGACCTTAATTTATCTGTCGCCTGGGAGAGAGTGTGGTCTAATCTCAGCTTAACATATAAAATCTGGCTCATCGTTTTATTCACTTCGAAGTCATTCATAGAGCATACATAACTCCTTACAAAAAAATTAAAATGAAACTACAGTCAAATTTGAACTGCCATATATGTAACACTGCATCATCAGGCACTTTTCTGCATATGTTTGGGAATGTCCTGTCGTCATCAGTCTATGGACACATGTAAACTGGTTTTGTCATCATTACTGCGAATTGATTGGTCTGTTAACCCAAGTTTGTGTCTTCTTAATGATGATTCTGGTCACTGTATTAGTTCAATGAAAAATAAAATGTTATTTGCTGGTTTTACAGCTGTGAAGAAGACAATAATACAGAACTGGTTTACACCACACATGTGTAGAAAAACATATTGGATCCGTAGCCTCCTGCAAATAGTGACGTGTGAATGTACAACGGCGTGAGTCGGTGGGGCCAGGCCTTTGACCATTGATGCTTGGCAGTGTTTTTTGTTAGATATACGTGATTTTATAAAGGAGTGACTTTTGTGTTCTTGTTGTCTTCCCTCTCTCCCTCCCTTTTGATTGGACCTTGAGATGTTGAGATTATGTGTCTGTGTTCACTTTTGTATATATTTGGATGCTATGTTGTGTTATGTGTGAAAAAAAAAAAAAAAAAAAAAAAATTGTTGATAAAAAAAAACTCATCACAATTTGGCCAGAGAATGCTACCTCAACACTACAGGACTGCTTTCAGTGCACAAACTGGAACATGTTTAAAGAGGCGGCCACCTTCAACAACCACACAGACCTGCATGAGTACACTGAAACTGTGACTGCTTACATCAAAAAGTGCATTGATGATGTGACAGTCACCAAGACCATCACCACACGTGCAAACCAAAAGCCGTGGATGACAGCAGAGGTTCGTGGGCTGCTAAAGACCAGAGATGAAGCATTCAGATCAGGAGATAAAGCAACCCTCAAAACAGCAAGAGCCAATCTGTCCTGTGGCATCAAAAATGCAAAACGGTCATATGCTCAAAAAATTAACAATCACTTCATGGACAGCAGAGAAACACGGAGCCTGTGGCAAGCCATTCAGACCATCACTGACTACAAGCCCCCGCCACAGGCCTGTGATGATGATCCATCCTCAAGATACACTCAACTACTTTTATTCACGGTTTTGAAATGCAGAATGACACACCTGCACAAAAACTGCCCACACTCCCAATGACCAGGCGCTCTGTCTGTCTGCAGCCGACGTAAGGAAGACCCTATCCAGGATTAACCACGAAAGGCTGCGGGTTCCTGACAACATACCTGCCGTGTACTGAAAGACTGTGCTGCACAGTGACGGATGTCCTAACAGATATCTTCAACACCTCGCTGAGCCAGGCAGTCGTCCCCACATGTCTCAAATCCACAACGATCATACCGGTACCAAAGAAATCACCTGTGTCCTGTCTAAACGACTACCGTCCCATAGCACTGACTCCAATCATAATGAAGTGTTTTGAGAGGTTAGTCATGCAAAAAATCAAAACCGGCCTCCCAACACACTCGACGCTCCATCAAATGCTTCCACCCCCCCACCGCTCACCTAGGAAACGCATGTTCATGTGTGCATTCCGCCATAACCTGTTGCCTGGTCCAAACTCGACGATGCTAACGGGTACGTACCGCACACTTTCCTCCACCACCTCCACTGGCTCTCACCCACCTAGAAAACAAAGACTCCCATGTTAGAATGCTGTTCATTGACTTCAGCTTGGCTTTCAACACAATAATCCCACAACAGCTCATAAATAAACTAAACTTGGGGGCCTTAACAATTCCCTCTGTAATTGGA